>OY482671.1:83043955-84243955 GCA_960531455.1 Urophora cardui | reverse complement strand
TTTCAGAAAAGTTAGAGAACATTTAAATTTATGATGTATGGGTCTGGATATCTGTTTCAGCATTTCAGCAAATATGTTTATCTTAGCGAAAAATGTATGCGAATGCAAACCAAAATTAAAAACCCCCCCAAGGCTAATTCCTGCGCACGGCCCTGATTATATAAGTATATGTACATCAGACCGTCTCGTATAAAAAAAATAACCGCATACAATTTACTTCTGGAAGACATATAGGAAAAATATATGTACTTCTTTTGAGTTTTTTTAAGTTTTATACATCAGTGGTTTTGTCTCGGGAAGGTACTTTTTATGCATGTTCATTAACCCTAACTTAACTCCGACAATTTGAAAAAAGTTCACCTCACTTCAGCCCATGTAAGGCAAAAAGATTTTTTTGATTACGAAAGTAGATGCCGCGCAATTACGCTTTTCTTCATATCTTCGGCATTTATGGTCGGACATAATGTTTTTGTCTCGAGAATATAATTTCCGGTGAACTTCCTTTTTAGGTCGATTCTATATATCGCGCAATTAGGGCTGGGTAATTCGACTTCGACTTTAATCGGTTATCGACTATTTGCTTAAAAAAATGGACTTGTCCTGTTTCAATGGTGAAGTTATACCCCAAAATGTACATATCTGAAAAATCGGTTGTATGGGAGCTATATGTTATAGTGGTCCGATTCCGACAAATGATGAGCTTCTCCTAAAAATACACTCACATTCCAAATTTCAAGCAGATATCTCAAAACCTGAGGAACTAGTTTGCGTTCAAACAGACGGGCATGGCTTAATCGAGTCAGCTCATGATCCTGATCATATTGGTATATATGTATTTTGGTGGACTTGTCACGCCTCCTTCTGGTACTTTCAAGATTTCCATTTCGGCATAAAGTTATAATACCATTTTATTCTCATGAAAAGTATAAAAATGTAATTTGCCGACTACTGCAAATAATAATTAGATACGGTCTAATGTGCTCGTCTGTCATACGAAATGTCTTGGGTTCGAACCCCAGTCCGGTCAAACACCAAAAATATTCAATTTAATTAATTTTCTAATTTGATGTATTGTGGAACGATTTTCCGTCATCCTTTGTCAGGTTTGGTTTGGAGACAAACCGGTTTCGGCTAATATGCGCCATCGTCAGTGTCTTTTTTCGTTCTGAGTTATGTAAGTTCGATACTAATTATAGTAACTAACCTCCGTTGTTTGGTCAGGTACTTCGTGTTCGTGTGATGTGTTCGTGTGTTCGGGCAACGTGTGTGTGTGAAACTGAGCTCAAAACTAATACCTGAAAAAATAACTGAACACGCAGTGAAGGCATCAGTTGTATTGAAATATATGCTATGGAAGTTCTCCCTGTGTATTCAGGCCTTTTTTCATACAGGAACTCTCCTTTCTCGTTCGGCAGTTTTAGGTAGTTGATTTTCAACGCCACCTCTATATAAAAACGAAAGGGAAAGTTCAGAATATGGAACTACATTCCTACTGAATATTCAATAGGAAATATGTGCTGTTTTCCAGCTGATCAATACTGCTGGGTAGCAACCAAAAAGTAATACATTTTCTAATTAATTAAAACCCATTTTTAAAAACAGCGTTCACCCCTCGGAAGTGGTCGGCATACTCCCGAGCGTATTTTTGCAATGAAAATGGTTCTCACCAAAAATGCATTCGCCGTTCGGAGTCGGAATAAAACTATAACCCCACCCACTTAATAGGAAAACCAAAAATTAGGAGCACCCCTCTACTTGGAGAGAACCTCAGCCTTACAACTCGAAATACCTTTCTTATATCCCACTAGGCCCATTTTTGAGGTGAAGTGATTTTTTTTTATGCCAGGATACTTGCTTTTGTTAGATATACCGCAGGTACTAGTAAAGTACGTTGAGCGACACGTACAAATTGAGCACAGATCATTTTTTCACTGACTAAAGTAGGAGTTAAGAATAGTAATCCGAAACATAAAAATGGAACCGAATGAAGTACATAACAATACTGTTACAATTCATGCTGAATACCTAAAAAGAATATAAAACCGACCATATGAAAAAAGCATGCGGTTTGGAATGAAAACACGAAGCTTTCGCTTCATTGCATTTTTTACTATATGTACAAAGTCATTTATGCAAAGGCGGCCATCGCAGTGCGATAGTCATGGATAGTCGTGAAGGAAATTTAATGAGGAAAGTATTGATGATTCGTAGATCTTAGGGCATACTGGGTTGTTATTTGTGATGACTATTTTACCACCCATTACATCGCTAGTATATACATACACCGCACGATTATGCTTGGTTGTAGTTTCGACATTTAAATTCTAGTCATTCTTCGTGTTTTGCGTTTGAATGTTTTCTTTCCTCATCTCACATTTATTCTTAATTTACATAATTAGGAATGCATCACACAAACTCAAATACATACCTACATATATATGTATGTATACCCTGCAGTAAAAACATAGACTAGTCAACAGACATTGTTCCTAGTTACTTAAATAACTAGAATGTTTATGCAAATTGGCTGGATAGTGAGCAAAGTATATAAGGCAGTGGCGGATACACGGGGGGGGGGGGTTTGGGGGTTCAAACCTGCCCCCTGTGATTTATCATAGATCCCAAATTAATGCCTTTATAGATTCTGCGCCCAAATTTCCCAAACTGATCAAGGAAAACTCTATCATTCCAAAAGCAATGGTTGGACCACATAACATCCAAAATATGTACCTACATGCGAAAAAAGTTCATGTAGGTACCTTTGGACGCACGTGCATAAAATCAAATTTGTCAAATAATATAATATAATACAATGGCGCTATTATAACTCTGACGAGTTTTATGGCCGAGCTTCTCTCCCAATTCGAGGTGTGCTCCTTTTTGTTTTTCCTACTAATTGGGTGGACCTACAGTTTTATGCCGGCTCCGAACGGCGAATGCATTTTTTTGTGAGAAGCTTTTTCATGGCAGAAATACTCTCGGAGGGTATGCCGCCAACTGCCGAGAGGTGACCGCTGCTCTTAAAAAACCCAATAATTGGATTTTTACTAATTAGAAAAATTTGTTTCGCTCGGACCGTGGTTTGAACCCGAGACCTCTGGCATAGCAGGCGAGCACTCTACCCACTGCACCACAGCGGCCACACATGTTATTCGCAAATTTCCAAATCGCAAATTTATTTTCTTTTCTTTCTTATCCCTATTTTTATCGGGATTGTACAGAATTAATTTGGTCAGAAATGTCTGAATCGTTGGAGAAATTGCCTTTTTCCGAGACATTTCGCAATTCTTGTTTAAATTAATCTTTTAAAAATTTTAGTATATAAACACAAGAACTTCAATAAAGTAGAAATTCTATTAAAAATATAAATATAACCAAAAAGTACTACATCAGGGCTGCTCACCTCATAGGCACTCAAAGCAGAATTGTTTTTGTTTTGTTCCGAATCATAGGCACATATACATATTTTCACTTCAAATATGAAAATAAAATTTTCTTTGCACTCCCATAAGCACTTAGATATTAAAAACTTTGATATGTATGTGCCTATGATTCATATTGAATGTGCAGAGCAAAGGCACTTTGTATAGGAGCTCGAGCACTGCCGTAAGAAATCGAAATTTACAATAACAAATGTGTAATGAAAAAAAAAATTCAAAAAATGAAAGCACTGTAAAAAATTTTTATTCAGTGGCGTAGTAATGGGGGGGGGGGTTTGGGGGACAAATGTTTGTATGTTTGCTTATTTTTGCGTTTTTGTTTTGGTCTGGGTGAGATTTCGATAGATTTTCGATACAAAATTAGAGAAGACATCGATATCATCGAGGTTGGCAAGATGATTCAGAATGAAACAGTGTTTCAATCTTCACTCGCTCTCAGAAATTTTGTATGGAAATTGGCGAGTTTCGGCACTAGTTTCCGTGTCGAAACAAGATTGAGAGAGAAAATGCAGAAAGAAAGAGCGAAACACGTTATGTGGAGACATGGTATTAGTGATTGTTTCGATTGACGGCTGTTCGCGGCTTGACTCGAATACGACTGAAAATCATCGAGAGCATTCGAGATGTTTGAACAATCGAGAGAATCGAATAAAACATCTCGGACTCGCCGACCACTAGTGAAAAAGAACTCACTGTTTGAGACAGACGCGGTACACCTCAACCAGTTTTGAGTGACACTGCGCAATTCAACAACGCATAAAACAATAACCAAAAGCAATAAGAACAAGTAAGGAAGCCTAAGTTCGAGTGGGATGGAACAGCGGATACTCGACTGTATGCTTTAATAACACAGATAAACAAAAAAGTTTATATCTTAGTGCAGCCCTGCTTGTAACTGCATTTAGTGGTATTCGATACACTGCACTATAGGACCAAAACCAAAATTTACGGTAAAAACTATTTGCAGTTGAGCAGGGCCGCCGAGAGAAAATCCGGGCCCGGGGTCAAAATAACTAAGGGCCCCCATACTAAATGAACAAATTCTAAAAATCAAAATTCAATGAATATATAGTTACGAACTTTAATTTATCTATACATGGCCGCTGTGGTGCACTGGGTAGAGTGCTCGCCTGCTATGCCAGGCTTCTGTTTTAGCCACTCAAAAAAAAAAAAATGGACGTGTTTTTGTAGCGTCCGGAACGCAGTTTAAGTGGCTAAAACAGAGGCATTAAACTAAATTTCTGTCGCTAACATACTTTAATCATTAGCTGTGGCCTAAATCTTTCCTTTTATCATAAAACGATACAATATTTCGCGATATTTCTGCCTCAAAAGTTCAAAAAATCGTGCGAACATACCGTCCGAAACGCCCAGGATATACCCATATCGCTGTATAAGAATTTGCATCATACCGAATTTTTCTGTTGCAACAGAAAACGAATTCAAATTTATGCTGCAAAGTCGACGCCAAAAACCAACAATTCCTTAAGTGGGGTGCAGACACTTTAAGAGATTTATAAAATTTGTTGAAATTTAAAATGATTGCTATCTACGAAAGGTGATTAAAGGTGTTGTTCGTTTATTTTCTGTAAACAAAAACTTCGATATCATTTTGAGATTCCCGGCCCTCTAAAGCCCGGACCCGGGGCAATTGACCCCCTCAGCCTCCCCCTCTCGTCGGGCCTGCAGTTGAGCTAGTCGGACGAAATTTTGTGTGCAGATTACCACCGCCAACGCAAGCAATTCAGAGAAACGTGAGGGGTCCGCGACCCCTTCATCCGAATTCGCGACCCCCTTTTTAGGTAATTGTTTTAAAAGAAATTTTGAAATTAAGCATTTTTATCTCAGCGTCATTATTTTTCCCGGAATAACCATCAGGCCCAATAAATCCAATTTTTAAATTCTATTTATAAAATTTGTTTTGCAAACTTTTTATTCTATTTATTCCTTTTTTTGGTAACTTGAAGTGTGTTATATGCATATGTATGTAGAATACGTTAAGGAGGTTTTTACACAAAAAATCAATCTGAAAAGAAATAATTAAGGAAGCCTAAGTTCGAGCATGATACAAGAAAGAAGGTGGTGTAAACGTCAAATATTTGTCGCCATATTAGCCACCTGACAATTATATGGATTATGACAGTTCGTGCTGGCATACTCAATGCTAAAAATCCTCCATTTATGTTATTTTTTATTTCCATGGTAATCATGGTATCGATTGTAACAGAACGAATTTTTTCAATTTGAATATTGATATATGGATATATGTAAATAAAAATACCTACATTTACGTGTTATATTCTTCATAATATCAGATCACAAATAATTATATAAAAAATAAAATTTATTCTTAAAATAAGTTGCGGCAAGTTTGTGGAATATAGTACATACAATAAGCGAAATTCAAATATATAAAATAACATATTTTTGTAGTCTCAATTTGGCTCGCCGTGCTGCAAAATAGCTGGTATTATCGGTGAGTTTTATTTATTTATTTATTTATTTATTTATTTATTTAATATAGTGGTCTAGTGTACAAACAAGAGTACTTACAGACTACTTAAAGAATAATTTGCAAGGAATGAATAAATTACAAATTTAATTCGCTTAAGACTAGCTTAAAGTTAGATCTTGGCAATGAGAAGTCAAAAGATGTGGAAATTGATTGCCTATTAAATTCTTTTAAAGCCCGGATGATAGGTGAATTAGATGCGTAAAGTGTTCGCACACGCTCCGTATAAAACATGTCATTACTCCGGAGAGACCTGGGAGGAATATAAAAATAAATACGCTCCAGGAGGTATGGAGAGTCAACCACTCCCTTAATGATATCAAACACAAAAATTAGCGACAAGGTAGTTCGTCTACTCTCAAGAGATTTTAGATTAATTAGCAAGCATCTGGCTTGATAGGAAGGGATCGGTTCAGAAAAGTTCAGGGACCGAAGAGCAAAGCGCAGGAACGTTTTCTGAACCCGCTCAAGTCTGGTGATATGAATTGCATGATATGGCCTCCAGATGAAAGCGGCATATTCTAATTTAGATCGGACAAGTGAAGTAAATAGTAACTTAAGTGTGTAGGGATCTGAAAATTCTCGGGTAGATCGGCGAATAAACGCCAACATTGAATATGATTTAGAAATTATATAGTTTATGTGGCTATTAAATGAAAATTTCGAATCAAAAACTACACCTAAATCGGTTATCTCAGTAAAAGTCGAAAGTTGAGTTCCATTAATGAAATAAGTAGTGGGTATACATGAGCGAGATTTAGAAAACGATGCATGGACACATTTATTTATATTTAGCTGTAGGCCATTGATACAACACCAATCTGATAGCCTATCTAGGTCAGACTGGATTTTTTGAGAGTCTGCAGACGTTGAAATGGTTGAGAAGAGCTTCAGGTCATCAGCATAAAGAATAAAATTAGTTCTCGTAAAGCAGGTTGAGATGTCATTGATAAAAATTACAAAAAGAAGCGGCCCAAGAATGCTGCCCTGAGGAACACCAGATGACGCTGTGAAATAATTAGAATGTGTATTGTCAACAACTACGACACATTTTCGATGTTGGAGGTAAGATTTTATCCAGGACAGAAATCTCGAGTGAAAACCCAAACTGGCCAATTTATGTATAAGAATTGAATGACTGACTTTGTCGAACGCTTTCGAAAAGTCAGTATAGACAGCATCCACCTGAAGACGGTCATTGAACGCCGACAGACAGAAATCAGAAAAAATTGCTAAATTGGTGACAGTGGATCTGCCAGTGGTGAAGCCATGTTGGCTATCCGATATTATATGTTTGACTGCAAAGTATAACTTCTGTTTTACAATGTATTCAAACAGTTTTGAAAATGTTGAGAGTTTAGCAATGGGCCTGTAATTGCAAATATTACTTTTGTTACCACTTTTGAAAATTGGACTAATAAAAGTTAGCTTCCAAGCATCAATAAATTCACCACATCTCAATGATTTATTAAATATTAGAAGAAGTGGGTGAGCGAATGCGAGACAATTTTTGAGGAGATAAGGTGACAAGCCATCTACATCAGATAGCGATGATTGTTTGATGTGCAGGATGCCATCAATAACATCGTCAAGTGATAAAGAGAGCGCCCCAAAATTAATTGAGCTGTCAACAGTTTCAAAAGAACTACCTAAAGTCTCTGAATTTTCAGTAAAATTTGAGCAAAAAAAAATCTGCAAATAGGTTTGCTGCCTCGAATGTGCTAGAAGCATGAGTCCCATTATAAAAAACTTTTGAAGGAATGCTAGAGCATGACTTCTTGGAATTAACATAATTCCAAAAAGATTTTGGATTTTCTTTTATATTCAACTCAAAATTGCGAACATAGCGGCCATAAAGTTTCTTGCTTAACTGTTTGAACTTAGTGGAAAAACGATGATATTTAGCTTTATACGTAGCAGAGCGGGTATTCTTGAACTTTTTATAAAATTTGTTTCTTAAATTCTTTAATTTCAAAAGTTTTTTATTATGCAAGGGAATTTTGTATAATTTCTTCTCTTTAAAAGGCATATTATTCAAAAAAATTTCATGGACCTTACTTCTAAAAATAGAAAAGCAGTCTGCCACACTGACACCTGAAAAAAGTGAATCCCAATCGACGGAAGATACTTCTGTGTTGACGTTGCCCAAATTTCCTCGTTTAAAACAGAAATGCGCCTCGCTAACAGGACGAACTGAACGATAGGTATAAAAGTTGAAATTAATAGAAAGAGCAATATGATGTAAACCAGGAGGCGATAGCGGATCTAAGCATTCATTTATATTGCAGTTGATACTGTCATCTACAAAAATTAGATCAAGTATTTTCGATAACTTATTTCGAAAACTATTAGTCTGGAGTAAGTTTACGCTAGAGAAATTGTCAATAAGATACGATTCATGAAAACTACTGACATGTTTGGGGAGCAGAGTGGAACTACCACTTAAGTATGTCCAGTCCAAATTGCCAAGATTAAAATCTCCTAGTATACAAAAGCTATTAGTATCATTATTATTGATCAAGTGTACAATATTGTCTACATGTGATTTATAAACTACATCCGTACTACATGGAGGGATGTATGACGCACAAATGAATAAAATAGAAGTACCATGCACGGAAACACAAATCTGGTCCAAAAGCGTATCTGGATTAGTTAGAGTAACAAGCGTTGAACGAAATCGCCGATTAATAGCAATTAGGACTCCACCACCTCTTGAAAGACCGGTTTTAAAAGAGTCGCGATCTTTACGATAGACGTTATACAAATTGGAATCGAAGAATTCGTTGTCGTTGAAGTTGGAGTTCAGCCAAGTTTCGGTAATGATAAAAATGTCATACTCACAATGGGAACTCAGAGTGAAAAGCGTGGTTGATTTCGTTCGTAACCCAGAAGCATTTTCATAATAAATTTTAATATGATTATTTAAAGCATCTTCATCAGCTTCTATGGGCGTTTTTTCTGGTTTGGGTCCTTTTGAAAAAACCGAAAAGGTCGTATGGATACATCCACTGGCCAGAGGTCAGGATTAAGTAGCTTGTCTTGAAGACTAGCAGTAATTCCGATTTTGAAGTTCACCCTGCTTAAGGTTGCGATAGGGGTATCACTCTTTACGAGTTTATAGCATACAAGTGCCTTTTTCTCCACACCGGCATGCTTAACGACATAATCAATAATGTTATCTACAGTTACAGAAGGCGAAAATGAAGATAAATGCAACCATATTCGGCGCTCAGTGGGCTCACGAGCGACCACAACTAACTCCGAATTCGCCTTAGAATTATTACCCTTCACAATAAATTGTGGGCCTTTATTTTTATTAATTAGCGGTTTCTGCGATGTGATAGATGTGGCAGCATCAACAGTGGCAGTAATTTGCTCAGCCGAGAGAGCAACATCAGCGTAACTGGGCGCTTTTGATGACTCGCTGGATTTTGCGCCAACAACATTGCAAGAGGCTTTTGAGCAGCCTTGGGCACCACTACACTCAAGCCATTACTAAAAAATGAGTGTGTGTTGATGCGCCTACTGTAGGATAAAGTGAAAAATTACTAAAAATAAACAGTCTGCATGCAGATGTTGAGCGAGCAGGGTCATGCGCGCACGCTTCGCGAAATTATGAAACAACGTACGTATACATATGCTTGTTGTTTGGCATCTGCAAATAGAATAAAAGAATTTCAAGCGACGATCACCTAGCGACCACTTTCTTTCACGCCAGTCGAAGGTAGGCATGGGTAACACTGCGCTGCGCGGCGCAATTGCGCTAACACCAACCCTGGCGTTATTGCGCTAACTCCGATTTGGGAAATGCGCCAACTCAATATAGCGCCAACTCAGTATTGCGCCAACTCAATTTTGCAATATAAAACCGACTCAATTTCGTGCGCTAACACCAGCACCAATATAGCGCTAGTGTAAAATGGCACCACCACAAAGCCAATAACAGCACAGTGTATATGACACCGTCACAATTATGTATGCTTGATAGTGATCTAAGTGACTCTAATTTCCAGCATATTTTCACAAATATACGGAATATGATTCCAATTGATTATGAAAATTAAGATTAATTTTGCGCCAAAAGAAATAAAACGGGGATGGTAAACAGTAAGAAGCGAACAAGTGTTATTTATCCATTATTCCATGGCAATTGCGCTAAAGGTGTTATTGCGCCAGAACAGTGCGCGGCGCCACGGTTGGCGCTGGTGTTATTGTATCAGCGCCAAAAAAATTGCGCCATTACCCATGGCTAGTCGAAGGCAAACTGATTATTTTTCCTAAGCGACGATCGCCAAGTCCCATCGTAAGCGCTCGTTTTACGCTCAGGGATGCCACTTTTGGGCTTTTCCTACCAAAACTGGTAGGTTTTATTCCTTTTGGTAGGTTGGTAGGACGATTTGAATTTTGGTAGGTTTTTGCCTTCGTTCAACTAACATCACTGATTTGGTACATTTGGTCACTTTGCCACAACACTGTTGAGAAAACGTGTCCCCTCAGTTAAGGTAGGCTCGGTGGCGAATTCAGAAACTACTTTTTTAATTTCCAAAGGTAAGGCTGGTATCGACCTCTCAAGAAACAGCTCAAGAAATTTTTGGATTTATTTCTTGAGTAAAAAATAGTAGTAGGTAAGAAATTTTGACGTTTAGTAATCCACCGTGAATACCAAGTGAAATGAAGAAGAGCATCAAAAACGTAAACAAAATAAACCTTTTTGTAAACATAAGCAATTAGTATGTTCTTAAAAAATATTAAATAAAAGCTTTAAATGTATGTTTTCAATAGTTTTATTTTGTTGTTATTTTAGGAAATCATCGAAAGCGATGTGGATGACCTTATATTATTGGTAAACTGTGGTATATTGATGGCCGGAATGGAAGAAAATATGAGAAATCGATGCCAACTATGCCCTTGCATCATTAGAAAAATTGTGCATTCTATTTTTCGTTTATTTTTTGCCATTTTCACTAACGATTTTCACGATTTTTTTTTCAACACGCAACAAAAGTCAAAATTTCTTTAAGAATAAATGCTCGATGATATATTTCTTGGCAAAACCTGTGTTGCTGTGTTCGCATAACGTTGAAAAGTAGTATTAAAAAAGTGTACTAAATTACTTGAGAGGTCGATACTCGCTGAAGAAAGTTTCACAAGAAAAATTTCTTGAGCATTTCTTGTACGTCATTTTATATGAAACTTTTCCGTTTCTTGAGAGGTCGATACTAAGCTGTAGAGTGTAATGTCAAAATCCAGGCGAATTCTAAGCATGGCCAATAGGAATGGGCGAGTCCCAAGCGAATTCAGATTTTAACCACGGCGAAACATAATTTTGACATTACACTCTACCAATTACAAAAACAAAATACATGGGGATTTTCTGAATTCGCCCCTGCGCCTACCTGGTATATCTACCTTGTCCTCAGTAGAGTTTTGTCACAAAACTCTGCTAAATAGAAGCGCTTTCTTTGATATTCAAGTACACTTGCCCCCACAGAGACAACTGGAGGAGATTGAAAATAGAAAGGCATCTAATATTTTACGCAATATGAAGCAAACAAGGTTGTTTGTCTAATAAAGAGCTCTGTATTGTATCACAACAGGCCATCAGGCCTACCTAGGTAGTAAATGTGTTTGCTGTACCAAGTGGAAACAATATCCGCTATTTCCCTCGATAAATCTTCTTACGCTTCCTTCAGGATCAGTTGCTTGCCCTCATTATTCCTCAAATGTTATTCCAAAAAATGTAAATCCTGATTTCCTCCGCACTGGACGAGCGGTGGCAGCCACTAATACCCAATCCAACCTTTATCTGAAAACTGCTGCTTCCTCCTCTTTTCCTTCACATTTTTATCAAATTAATTGAAATTTGTTCAAATAATATTAAATTTAATACTAAAGTTTTCGAAATCAAAAAAAAAACAGCTTTTTTTATTTTAAGCGGTAAAAAAAACAAAAGTGTCCGGTTACTACGGGGTGGTCGGTTACTGGCACAGTTACCCTAAATGAATTTGGTGAATATGTTTAAATCTCACATTAAAAAAAAAAAAAAAATTGGTAGGCTCGAAGCCATTTTGGTAGGTTTTTGGTAGGAAAAATTTTTTCTTAGTGGCATCCCTGTTTACGCTCTTTATTTGTCTGTAGTAGTGACAATCGGTGTGTATACGTACACGGGCGCTTACTCTCATTTAGCAGGTGCTAAGGTTTTGCCCAAGGCTGCTTTTGAGTCTCCATTATTAGCAGCAACAATAATAGGCTCATCAAAATTTGTTATCCGATTGCCAGCGGCAGTCACTCTACGCGCGCTCTCCCCTACAGCAGCGTGAGTAGTAGGCATGGGTAACACTGCGCTGCGCGGCGCAATTGCGCTAACACCAACCCTGGAGTTATTGCGCTAACTCCGATTTGGGAAATGCGCCAACTCAATATAGCGCCAACCCAATATGGCGCCAACTCAATATTGCGCCAACTCAATTTTGCAATATAACACCGACTCAATTTCGTGCGCTAACACCAGCACCAATATAGCGCTAGTGTAAAATGGCGCAACCACAACACCAATAACAGCACCATAGTATATGTATACGTATGACACCGTCACAATTATGTATGCTTGATAGTGATCTAAGTGACCTTAATTTCCAGCATATTTTCACAAATATACGGAATATGTTTCCAAATGATTATGAAAATTTAAATTAATTGTGCCCTCGTATATGTAAGCAGAATTGCGCCAAAAGAAATAAAACAGGGATGGTAAACAGTAACAAACGAACAAATGTTATTTATCGATCATTCCATGACAATTGCGCTAAAGGTGTTATTGCGCCAGTACCGTGAGTTGGCGCCACGACTGGCGCTGGAGTTATTGTATCAGCGCCAAAAAAATTGCGCCATTACCCATGGCTAGTGAGTAGTTGCAGCTGCATTATCAGCACCAACAACATCGAAGTTTTTTGCAAAGGTGTAGTTGGTTTATCTACATGCGCGCGAGAGGGTGTGAGAGAGAATGCATTGTTCTCGTGTTGATCAGCTGGTCGCTCAGCAATAGCACCAGCACCTGTAACAGCAGTAAAATCAGCCAATGGTGACAGAGGTGAGAGTGAGAGAGACTTAGTAGTGTTAGTGGGAGTAATATTACAAACATTAGAATCTTTGTTGAGAATATGCATAGCAGCGGGAACACTTGTCTTGCTATTTTTTGTAAATTTGCTAACACTGCGACGAAGTTCCTTGACCTCAGATGTAAGTGAGCCGAGAGTAGTAACAACCTTTTCGTTATGGAGTTTTCGGATAGTAGCAAGCTCAGATTGCATAGCATCAATTTTTGTTAAGAGTTTCTTCTTATCAGAAATAAGAGCTTGTATCACACTCACGGCGCATTTTTGCTCAGCTCGCAACTCTTTGACTTCAGCAAGAATAGCAGATAAAGCTGCCTGCTGATCAATAGAATTATGTGAAGATATGATCTCTTTGCGCTCAGCAGCAGCACACCCGCCACAAACATATACACTGTCCGAATTAGCGAAAAATTCTAAGTCAGTGGGCTGAAAACCAACACAGTTCAAATGATAAAACTCATGGCACTTATCGCATTGCGCTTTATTATCGGCGCGCTCCACTTTCTGTCCGCAGATACACGGCATATTAAATGCTTTACATATGATTTACAACTTTCTTAAAAGCAAATATATTTTGATTACAGCTTTGATTATATTTTTGTCTTAATAGAGTCACTGTCTCTAGCACAAATAATATATTATAATGCACTAACATTCAATATAGAAATGCAAAACCACGGAGCCAAAGCAAAACACGACCGCACACAACGGCGATCATATGCACTATGTTTTAAGCAGGGACTTGTAACGCGTTTCGGTTTCGGTTTCTGTTACACAGCTAAGTAACGAAACTGAAACAGGAACAAAACTCCTTTGTAACAAAAGTCGTAACAAAACTTGGCCGACGAAAAATAACAAAATCGACTTTTGGCTGACTGTCAATTTCGTTTAAACAACAACAATTTTAATGTAAAAACAGTATATAATTACTGATACTTTTCGCCAGCCAAAAGTCGATTTTGTTATTTTTCGTCGGCCAAAAGGCGAACTTGTTATTTTTCGTCAGCCAAAAGTCGAACTTATTACTTTTTGTACAGAATTTTTTTATTGATAGCTTTCGCCAGAAATTTTAAATATGGTAGTTTTCGTATGGTACGACGATATAAAGAAAATCAAGAACTCTTACCCTTTATTCATAAAAAATCAAATAGTTTTGAAATATTGTATAAAGCACATTTTGATAACAGTTTTCGACTTTAATAATTGCATAAATCTCTTTTATTTTTAGTGAATAACTCATTATTTTATCTTTTTTTAAAAGCTTTTTTCAGTATATTTAAAATGTTAAAATATACTCATTAAATCCGATGATTTGTTTTGTTGATTAGCATATGTGAAAAACACCATTTTATTTAAAATACCCAATAACTTGGTCAAATGTACCCTCTGATAAAAACTTTTGATTGGGCAACGCTATCCTTAATTTTGACTTAAAGTAAGACGTCAGTAATCCATATTATAATCAAAAATGACAAAGTCAAAGTGACAATGGAACTACCTTGTTTGTTTGTATCATAAGTTCGAGTGGAATCGAACATTAAATACCAAGCTGTGTGCATTAATTGTCTTTTTTTTTGCGTTAGATGGAAACACGGTGTATTTTATATAAAGCAGATATCGAAAAAAGTGGGCGTAGCCACACCCATTTTTACAATTTGTATCTATCATCAGACCCAGCGTATAAAGCCCGAATCGCAATTTGGCGTTAGGTCGGTCGCGCGTTGATCGTATCTCAAAGCCGCTTCACACTGGCATTCGATATTAGATGTTGGATTGTAAACATGTTCACTGCCACTAATATATTTTGTTGAATTTTTCATAAATTTCACAATGTTTCATAAAAAAAAAAACAATCTTAATTTACTTAATGTCAAACGCCCGACTCAGGCGTTATACAGGGTTGCAATGAACATACGATATTACAACAATTTTACGATCAAACGCTTGAGGTCACAATGCGATTTGCTCCATACATTTCCATACATTTCTACTTTTTTGAATAACTCGGTAACCAATGATTCGATTCTATTGATTTTTTCGGCATTAATTTGGAAACTTAATCAGCAACAAGATGTAGTGGTCAGTTTTTGAAATTAAACGTGCTTTTCCCCTGTTTTTTCCACGTTCTCATATATCTAGGAAAAAACACCAATCAGCAGTCTATACGCTTAATATCAGGCTTCCCATTCAAGAAAAGAAATTTTAGCTTAAAAAAAACTAAAGAACACGCTTTAATCTTAAAAATCGTACTAAAAATTGAGAAATAATTTAATTAGAAACAAAATGATGAACGAAAATATAAGTATTTAAGGAAAAGCGTTGGGTGGTGCTCAGTATGTCAAAAAATATTTAAGATCGCTGTTTTTAACTAATATTTTTATTTTGACTTTTTTGAGATTTCATATAACGTACTCTTTAATTTCGCAACTAGGTATGTATATTTTTGTACTAGTCGTACGAATCGAATATTTTCATATTCAAATATTATTGAGCACCCCCACGCTTTTCCTTAAATACTTATATTTTCGTTCATCATTTTGTTTCTAATTAAATTATTTCTCAATTTTTAGTACGATTTTTAAGATTAAAGCGTGTTTTTTAGTTTTTTTTAAGCTATTATTTATTTTTAACTTTTTAGTGAAAATTTTCATTAAAGGATGTTTTATGCGGACGCAAGAATAAAAGTAAAAAGAAGTCTGATGAAGGGATGTGGTGATCTCCGAAATAGATCTACATACATATGTATTTATAACTTCTACCAAAAATATTAATTTTTCACATAAATTTTTTCCTTATAAAAAAAAAAAATTGGTCATAAGAGCTCAAAAATGAAGCCTAAACGAAAAAATATCAACTAATATGTACTATGTCTATCGAAGCAAAACTATTTCAGTTTTTAATCGGAGATATGCTCTTCCTTATTTGCCTGTGCATATTCACAATGAACAGTCAGCGCTCCAAATTATTCTCATTGTCCTATAATCACTTCCATATTTTTCTTGTATACCAAAATAGTAAACAACTTCTTGAAAACAAAAATTCCCAAACAGATGTGAAAGTTACCAAGAAACCAACAGCGAAAAATAACCTATTTTGGTAATTACCAAGTTCGGCAACCGTGCTATAAATAGAATTGAACCAGGGTTTGAAATTGCTTAGCTACTTTTGCTGCATTTGCTTTTGCTAATGAAAAGTAAATTAGCAAACTCGGCCAGCCGAGTAAAAAACGAGAACGCGATCCATTCGCTTCAGTTTTCAGCTGAGCCGTTTTTGCTTGTATAAAAGCAAAGCAACGCGATTTGGGGGATTTCATTTTACTTCCAGCAATTAGTTGTCTTTGCATTTTTAACACGCTTTTATTACCCTGTAGGGAAAATCTCTAGTTCCGAACTAGGTCGCCTCTAGTGCATTTTTCGACACTACTAGTGCGAGCTAGATCTCTTTTGCATGTTATCAACTGGCGAATTTAACACGGCGATGTCCTAGGCGGTGTCAATTGTCGCCCTCTGCACTACATTTTCGATAGTTCCGAACTAGTACTAAATTCTACAGTTTTCACTAGTTCGTTTATTGGCACAATTTCGATAGTTCTGAACTAGCTCCAAGTACCTACAAATTCTACAGTTTTACATCTGCCGCTTAAGTGCAGCATTTGACACACTTCATGCAAGTGGCGCGATGGCCGACTGGCTAACGCATTTGCCTTTCAATCTGAGGGTCGCGGGTGCGAATCCTGTCAGTGTCAAGGTGGATGATAATTTTTTTTTTTAATTTTTTTTTAACTAATATTTTTTTATTTATTTATTTAATAAAAATTTACAATAATATTTAAAAAGTAATAAAATAAAAAAAAATTAAAAATAAGCCTGAGGGATTGGAAAAGCATAATTAGGGGAACATTTCATTTCATAAGAGATGCAAATAGAAAACTCTTTACATAAAATGCTTCATTAAACATCTGAGAATTGCAAAAATATACAAAGCCGAAGGTAATTGAACGAACGAAAAATTTTCGTAGAATTTTTGTCACTTGCATACAAATCAAAGTGTGCTAATAATGGTCACTCAATTCAATCCTTCTGAACTGGTGACGGTCTAGCTACAATTAACCTTTTCGCTAGTTCGGAACTAGAAATTTTGCTCACTAGTTATTGAGTTCCCTGCAGGGTAGCTTCACCTGTATGTATATATGTATGTATGTATGTATGTAACTTCATCCCATCCTAAAAGTTGTAACATTTAACTAAATTAACTAAATTATTATATCATTCAAACATTCACTTTTATTGTGTTCTCTCTATTATTTCTATTCTCCTACGGATTCGAAACATGACATCAACAGCCCAACGGCATCATATAGTAGGACATTCAACATTATACTTCATGATTCATTGCGGCTTTTAAGTTACCTCTCCTCAAAATAGCCTCTATGAATTTCAATTCACTCCCGTATACATGTAAGCCAATAAGTAACAAGCTTTCAGAGTACGGAAAAACTCACTCACGAACGCTCAAAAATACATTCTTCTCAAATCACAAATAAATGTTCAAAGAAAAACGTATAACCACTCAAATAGCGAGCGAACTAACGCACAACAGCCAGCGATCGCTCATAGCGATGGCGATAAACTCAATGCATAAATTCACTCAAAAAAAATGAAGCTTGTAGCTTTCTGTTTTGGGTTTGTTGTATTTGCAATGAAATCAGCCGCATGTACATACATACGTATGCAAAGCAAGAACTGGTTTTGTTTGTAATGCATTTAATAGTAAGTGCTGAATCAACGAAAAGGAACCCTAATTCTATAATTGCATTTCACGTTTGGAAAGCAATTTTTATACAATGTTTTGTAAACGTGAGGTGAAAAAAATTTCTCTAAAAATAAAAAAATAAAAAAAAAAAAAAATGCTCCACTCGGGACTCGAACCTGAGCTCCTTGGTCCGTAGGCAGCATACCTAACCATTACGCTATAATCGTATTCGGAACTTTGTTGTCTAAAGTCGAATTTATTCAATCAGGTTTCTTTTTTTTGTTCTTTTCAAATGCTTCACCTCAACTTCTCTTCACTTTCTGATTGTAAAATAGTATAACAAAACGTTTGGGAAATTTTGTATTTCCAAACTAGTTTGGAAAACCTTGAATAAAAGGGTTTGGAAAATATTGCATAATAAGGTAGTTTACTTCACTGCATATTGGGATTTTTGGTAGAAGTTATAAATACATATGTATGTAGATCTATTTCGGAGAACACCACATCCCATCAGACTTCTTTTTACTTTTAATCTTGTGTCCGCATAAAACATCCTTTAATGAAAAATTTCACTAAAAAGTTAAAAATAAATAATAGCTTAAAAAAACTAAAAAACACGCTTTAATCTTAAAAATCGTACTAAAAATTGAGAAATAATTTAATTAGAAACAAAATGATGAACGAAAATATAAGTATTTAAGGAAAAGCGTGGGGGTGCTCAATAATATTTGAATATGAAAATATTCGATTCGTACGACTAGTACAAAAATATACATACCTAGTTGCGAAATTAAAGAGTACGTTATATGAAATCTCAAAAAAGTCAAAATAAAAATATTAGTTAAAAAAACACCGATTTTAAATATTTTTTGACATACTGAGCACCCCACGCTTTTCCTTAAATACTTATATTTTCGTTCATCATTTTGTTTCTAATTAAATTATTTCTCAATTTTTAGTACGATTTTTAAGATTAAAGCGTGTTTTTTAGTTTTTTTAAGCTATTATTTATTTCTGCTTTTGCTTATTGCATCTTGTTAACATTACCAGAGTTGAGTGATGGTAAATTACAGATTTGAGAGAAAAGTTGAAAAAATTAGCAGCGCGCTGTATAATGGAATGTTACTTTACATTTGTGCACATCTGCTGATATTCTTAGTTTTATTCACATACACCGATTTCACCAATGCACCAAATTCCTAAAACAGCAAAGTAATTTTAAAATTTTCTTATCGAATTTCAATTATAAATAAATTTAAGAATTAAAAAATATCAATTTAAATTAGTTTCAATTTGTCTTTTCTGGGACTCGAACCTGCGCCTCTATGTACATATCTTTCTGTATTAAAAAATTATAATTCAATAGATGCTTTTGTGTACACAACAATTTTTTGATATGTTTGGGGGACAGTAGGATTTTCGTTGATCAGTCATCAGAGTCTAGCAGCTGCTGTGCCCCGATACACCAAGATGAATGGTGAGGGATTTGAAGCAGCCACCAATTTATTATTGCTCAATAGATGTACATATGTATGTACATATGTATTGATGCATCATCTATTTGTTCAGAGAGGGTGACAATTAAATTTCATTGGCATAGGTATAGAGATGGTTGATCGTTGCTCATCAACGAGGTTGATGGGTTGGCCATCAACAAGATGAAATGGACAACAAAATGTTTTTACATTTTCGAAATTTCGAAAATTTTAAAATAATTAAAAAATCGATGTGGAAATTGTAAAAATACTCACCGGTTGTAGCAAACTGATGCATTTTTGTATGGTTTTTAATACAGAAAATGCATTGATGCGCAGGTTCGAGTCCCAGTAAAGTCAAATTGAAATTAATTTTAATTGATTTTTTTTTAATTTTTAATTTATTTATAATTCAAATTCGATAAGAAAATAGTTAAAACACCAGCGGTTTTGGGAAATTAGTGCATCGATGGAATTGGTGTATGGGAGGAATAATGAGCCATATCAGCAGATGTGCAGAAATTTAATATAACATTCCTTTCTACAGACGAACTCGCTCTACTTCGGTTATTTTAACAGCCAGCTGTGTTGAATTAAAATTTTTTATTCACCAGATGCACTAACAGAATTTTGTTGGGTCTCTGGCTTCCACGATTATTCGTAGTTGCAACTTCTCTGTTCATCTACGTTCTCTGTTATTGGCTTGCATACGGGAGTGAATTGAATGAAATTCATAGAGGCTATTTTGAAGAGAGGTAACATAATAGCCACAATGAAGCATAGAGTATAATGTTGAATCTCATTATATGATGTTGTTGGGTTGAATCCCATGTTGATGTCACGTTTCGAATCCGGAGGTGAATAGAAATAATAGAGGAGAGAACACAATAAAAGTAAAGTGAATGTTTCAAAAAAATAATAATTGAGTTAAACGTTTGCAACTTTTAGGATGGGATGAAGTTACATACATACATACATACATACATACATACATACATACATACAATTTTCTAGTTTCTAAAAAAAAGAAAAAAAAGAATTTTTATATTTTTATTTTTTTCTTCTTTACAGCTCAAAAGCACGTTAAGGGGAAATATAGAGCATCACAAGGATAAAATAATGACATATCAATTTTAAAAATCACAATGCGATTTGCTTCATATATTTCCATACATTTCTACTCACTTGTATATGAATGCGTTTTTTAAAAAAATATAAAAGTCGATTAAAAATTATAAATGCAAAATCGATAAGCCATCCACGCTGTTACCATTAAAGTTTGCAAATAAAACGAAGTATATACATATATTTTGGCTCTTTTAGCAAGTTTAATATATCGACCCCTTTGCGCGATTTTATCGTAAGGGTCATTTTCTCGAAATTTACTTTTTGATGCAAATTTGTTCTACATCCCTCAGCGCATCACCTGGAAAAATATTGTAGCTGAAATCCTTATAGTTGTGCCAAAAATTGGCTTTCTTTTTTATCGTAAGGGACAATCTATACTTTTTTCTTGACCTCGAATTTATCGTATCGCCCATATAAAAAATATTTTGAATATAGCTAGTAGGAAATCGAAGGTGGAAACTCACTTTCTCACTATATTACCACGACCCCATTATTAAAAATGCAAAAGTATGCAATAAGGCACTTGTATTTGTCATATACAACCTTTTTTAAATATTATCGTAAGGGACAAGATTATCATTTTTTCGCAAACTGTAAATTTTTTCAAGAAAAAAATATCAGGTTCATTGTATTAATTAACCCTCTAATCGCGTGTTCAATTTCAATTAAATATACCAATAAAAAACAGTAAAAAAACAAAAAAATACTCTCCTGTAAAATTTGCTTTTGTCCTTACGATAAAGTCGCACAAAGGGGTCGATATCTCTGTTGTGAGTTCAGTCAAAATGTTTTTATTAATATCTTTTTATTGAAATAAGTTATAGGTTTAGGGGGTTTACAGAAATATAGAGTTTTTAATGCATAATAATAATAATAATAATAATACAATGGCGCTATTATAACTCTGACGAGTTTTATGGCCGAGCTTCTCTCCCAATTCGAGGTGTGCTCCTTTTTGTTTTTTCCTACTAATTGGGTGGACCTACAGTTTTATGCCGGCTCCGAACGGCGAATGCATTTTTTTTGTGAGAAGCTTTTTCATGGCAGAAATACTCTCGGAGGGTATGCCGCCCACTGCCGAGAGGTGACCGCTGCTCTTAAAAAACCCAATAATTGGATTTTTACTAATTAGAAAAATTTGTTTGGCTCGGACCGTGGTTTGAACCCGAGACCTCTGGCATAGCAGGCGAGCACTCTACCCACTGCACCACAGCGGCCATGCATAATAACATGGTATATATAACTCGATTTTGTCTTAAGTCGACTTAAGCGGTTAAGGCTTGTGACCACAGATATGTCGAGTTATGTGCTCCAAAATCTCGTAGATTCCTTTTTATAAAAGGAGGCGGTGCCACGCCCATTTTCAAAACTGTTGATGATTTTTATTTTGTGTCTACAGTGGGACTCATTCCACAAAGTTTGAACAAATTTTCTTTATATTTGACAAAGATATCGCTTGCAATGGTTTTATTGCATCCTTTCCCTATACTTTGTATTTGTTACGTGTTTGTAGCCCGGGTATTTGTTAAAATTGTGTAAAAAAAACTTAGCTGCGGACACGTGCGGTTCTTGAAGTTATTGGAAAAAAAAGAACCAGAGTCGGAAAACGAAATTCGTTATATTCGTACTACTTTAAAAATAAAAACATACCCACCGAGGCACTACGAGTTCACCCATTTATTTCTGTATAGTGGCCGCAGTAGTGTAGTGGGTAGAGTACTCGTCTGCCATACCAGAGGTCTCGGGTTCTAGCCCCAGTCCGGCCAAGCACCAACAAATATTTTTTTTTTGTATTGCATTCGATGTACGGAAATGATATTAGTAATATTACACATTTCATACAACCTTTCTTTCAAAACATAGACCGCTTCAAACGAAGAAAACAACGAATGAAGCAAGAAAAATGGTCCATTATACACAACCGTTTTCGCGAAGAAATGAATGTGTTGAAAGTTAAACCGAGGTTAATGGAAATCATAGAGTAGTACAATGGCTATAAAGGTCCGCAACATTTCTTTGGAATGTATGTGCATTTAAAAAAATGTTCGCATTCAACCAACTTAATCGGTTATTGCAAACATTGAAAGATTACTAAGCAGATCCTATATCGACTTAAGCGAGATATAAATATAATGCAAAATTATAGCTTATATCCAGGAGCGGATTTACATAGGGGCGACATGGGCAGCTGCCCAGGGCGCCGTTTCAATAGGGGCGCCAAAACTTAGACAAAGAAAAAAAAATTTTTTTATTTACCAAAAAAAAAATTTTTTTCAATATTACAACAAGAATGAAAGATTTTTTCAATTTTTTACAGAGAAAAAATTAATCAAAGTACATTTCAGAACATTGGTACAGTTCTCAACCTTCGCCCCAGTGGGACTTACATGTCGCTCATTTGCTGCATTTGCACTTTTCAAAATACACAACTTTTCAGGAAGGAAAATTTTGAGATTCAACCGCCATATGGTGCGCAAATGCAACATTTGGTTTGTATCTGAAGCGCTTAGTTTTCAACAAATCATAAAGAATTTTTTACTCAAATGAAGTATGATGTAACTAACTATTCTGCAGCATTAACTCAAAAATCACGTTTTTTTATTTATGCCGGTCCTGCAGGAAATGATCGATATGTAAACACCAAGTTTTAGCAGCTTGTGTGCAGTAAATGACGTAAAAGATTCAAATTTAATTGAAATTTCAAATTTAAAAATCAAGTAGGCTTTGAAGTATTTTTTCGGAGAAATGCGCGAGCTCACTTTTTCAAAGGAAACTAAGATCTGAATATTTTCTGTTTCTGGTTAATTTGAATAGGTCGCGCCTCTATACAATGAGATGCGTATATTTTATGTAATCTTAAAATCGTTCCGAGTTAAAAACATCAAAAAAGTGTCAGTGAATTAATGTTTTTGTGAAAAATAGAAGAATGAGTGCAAATATAAAAAAGTTAAGCGGCGCTGCATACAAAAAACGTGCAGCCGATAATGTGCAGAAAGGAAAAGATGTACTGTCGAAAATCCCTAAACTTGATTGTTTTTTTTTTTCAAACTCTCGAAAAGAAAATGACTCCGTTGTTGATCATAACCAAAAAGGTAAAAATGCATAAGTCAATTGATCGAAAGCTAGGTTAGCCCTAGGTAGATTCTGGGCCAGAAAGCTACATTTCGCTACCTGGGAGGCACCGTACTGTCAAAAATTGTGAGTTTAGTTTCAGGACGAAACATTTTCACTATAAAATTGTTTTTCAGATTCGTATGATGAACTGCAATTTAATGATATTGCGAAATCTGTGCCACCTAATAATGAGGGTTTAAGATCAGATCATTTTGAAGGTTAGAAACTGCAAAAAATGTGGTGCCTATATAAGAATCGAATCAAATTTTTTCAATCCGTAAAATATATCAGTAATGAAATGTCACCACACGAAGGCAAGTACGGTTTTTTTTTTTGGAAATATTGGGGCGCGGCTTGATTTGTTTGCCCAGGGCGCTTCTAGAGGTAAATCCGCCCTGCTTATATCGACTTAGGTTTAAATAACAAGTAAAAAATATGTATACCTTATGAGTTTTTTATTTGGAATAATTGCCTAAGTCGCCTTAAGCGATTTCAACACTTTTATTAAAATTCGGCAAAATAAAAGAAAAATGCAAGAGCCGCTTATGTCGATATAGGCGTATTAGGCAACTTAAGTAAATATTTACAATGGCCCTTAAGCTGACATGAGCGATTTATGCAAATGTAAGTTCATACGATTCCGAGTTCGGCGATTATGCACTTGATAAGAATTTTCTATAAATTTGATTGGACATAAGTAAGCAGATTTACCCCCTTATTCATAAAAAATAAAATAGATTTATAAAGCTGTTAAAATTGAACTGAATTGAATTTGTATGAAAATGTCACTTTATATAATTGTTAAAACCTATTTTATTTTTTATGAATACTGCGAACACCCTAACTTAACTTAAAATCTTCCTAAGTCGCCTTAAGCGGTTATAGCAGGGGACCACAAATGTAAATGTACTGGTTTTAAATATTCTTCTTACATTTAAAGTAAAATGTATAAAAAACTGAATTCAACATTTATCTTTATAATTTTTATTTATTGTTGTTGTTGTATACGATTTCTTTTAATGGACAAGAAGCGGATTGGTTTGCTTTATATATATGCTAAAATTGTAAGACTCTATCCACATTAACAGGAAAGTTATGGATTTTTAATCCGAAACTCCTCATTATTTTCCACTGTGCACCGCCCATTTTCGAAAATTTCACCATATTTCTTTATAAGAACCTGAGCTCATTACGTGGATGAAATTTCATCATGCGGGCTATATTAGTGACTGAGTTAAAACATGTTGTGTGTTTTTCGATATATTCTGTAAAAAGGAACTTGAACTTGAGTGGTTCTGTATAGCCAAAATTTCTCTTAAGTTTGCACTTTTTTGCAAAACATAATACTACCACAAGAAAGCAGAATTAGACTCAAATGTCGCCGCTATTCTTTAAAATTTTCCGCAGTCATCTTGGACCACTTAAAAGCCGGTACACCGGAAATTGGCTAAGTAATTGGCATATAATGAGTTCCGCATTCAAGCCCTAATTAAGACCTTAAATTTGATACCAATATTGCCCAATAATATTTTGGCGCCACCCGGGTCCAGGTTTTTTCCACTATCCACGGTCACAACCTTTCTAATTTTGCTTTTATACTTGTGGAGTTATCCAACCCCATAAAACAGTCACTAATAACCCAAAAACCGCCTTCAAGAGCAAAATTGTTAAAGAAATTTAGAAATTTTTAATCATGTCAGCATTTTTATACCCGACTTTACTTCACTTAAACTTGATGAACTCATCCAAATATGTACATATTATCAGATTTTTAATAGCTATAGATTTCTGGAAAGCGCATTAAATAAAGCAGCCTACCGTATGATAGAATTAAAAAAAATTAGCGAGTATTCATAAATATTGATGTGTAAACAGTTCCGAAATCGGATCGTTTTTGACTTTTGGTTTTTTGTTTTTGATTTTTAATTTTTGGCTTTGTTTTGTTTTCCGTCTCCCTTCGCTGTTATGCTTCTACCTCTTTATGTTCTAATTCCTTTCTCGTCTTAGTCTTCCACTTCTTTTCCCTTTACCTTAACCTTTTTTTCCCATTTCTCTTTCAATTTCTCTCCCCCTATTCGATCTCCTTTTCACTCTCCTACTCTCTCTCTCTTTCTTCTTGCCTCTCCCATTCAATTTTCGTTTCCTTTCTCCTTCCTTTTCCTTTTCATTTCCCTTTCCCATTCCATCCAAATATTACAGGTCATCCGGGTTCATATTTTGACCCATATCTGGTGACCCGACCTAGGATAAAAAATAGAGCTCCATGTAAAAGCCCTATTCAAAACCTTTCATTTGATACCAATATTGTATCGCCAAAAAAAGTTTAAAATGTTCCCCCCTGGTTCGAATGTTTACTTGTTGGAGATTTCAAAAATGGAAAAAAAAATTGTTCGGCACCCTGTAAAAACAGCGAAATTCGTTTTTTGCTTATAACTTTTCTATATGGTCTTTGATTTCAACGAGCAATATATTGTTGTAAATGTTTTAACTCGTGTCATATTTCGTCCATATAAGCCATTAACCTGTGACACCAACTTTAGCTTTTATTAAAATTTATTTAAACCAACACCCTGTATTAAAAAAAAATTTTGAACAAAGTAAATATAGCCTTGAATATTGTTTTGACATCATTATATGAGTAAAAAAGATTATTACTTAATATTAGCTCTGTTTAATGAACAAAAAAAGTTCAGAGCCACCATACTTGCAATTTTATTGTGATACGGACTTGCAGGAACTACAAAATTATAATGATGTTATAAAAATACCTGGTTAATATTTCCAAACAGCAGTGATCGATTGATACCAATTATCTAATTATAACCTATTAATTTACTTAGATTTTATATTCCATTCTGAGCGATTTGTTCAGGTAGTAGGTGATTCTTGTACAGAAGTTGCCGACGAGGAACACCTAGGTTATATATTCGCTAAACTAAGTAGCCGAGAACGTTACAGAAAATTAGAGTCAAGGAAAGATTTAGCATAAATGCATTGCATATTTATTTCCTCATTATATGCAGGTAAATATTCTTTTTATACCTTTCATGGGAATGAAATGGTGTTGCAACATTGTACCGAAACACGAATGGTGAAAGTACCAGAAGGAGGCGTTGCAGATATACCAAAATGTATACCAATATGATCAGGATCATGAGCTGAGTCGATTAAGCCAAGTCCGTCTGTCTGTCTGTCTGTTTAATCGCAAACTAGTCCCTCAGTTTTTGAGATATCTGCATGAAATTCGGAATGTGGGTGTATTTTTGGGAGAAGCTTATCATTTGTCGGAATCGGCCGAATCGGACCACTATATCATATAGCTGTCATACAACCGATTGTTCAGATATGCACATTTTGGGGTGTAACTTCTCCATTTAAATAGCTAAGGCCATGAACCTGAAGTATTTTCAACTTTTTTTTCCTACTTACACCGTGATACGCTCTAATGTACATACATACCCTGCAGCGAAAGTAACCAGTTGCAAACTAGAATTATACCAGTTTTCAGGGTACAGTCAACTACTTGCCCGACTGTAAACTTCCCATGTAAACATCTGGTATTTTTCGTGTGTTAATGTCCTACGAAATGGCAATTGTTTTCCTCTGCATAAGTTCATACCACTTAAATACCAGTTTGTATGGGTCAGACAAATACTAGTAGCATCTACATCAGCGAATACCAGTTTAAGTATGCAAAAAAAAAAAAAAATTTTGAAGTCTATTTCATATGTAATTCATTATATTCATTCATTCAATAAAAATAAATATTGCTTAGATATACCTAGGTGGCAGTTCAGTTTTATAAGCAAAAACAAAACGTAAGTTACGTATTCAGTAATTAAAAAACAAAAACAGACACATTGTATGAAAATTCAGGCACTCAGAATTTTAAAATTAAATAACTAATAAGGTACCATTTCAGTTTAAAAACGAAAAACTTACGCTACATATTCAGTAATTAAAAAATACTCATTGTACAAAAATTCAGGCACTTTGTTTTTTCAATTCCTTTGCTTTTTTTTTTTTGAAGATACCCCTTTTTGTTCAATTGCAATGCTTTTCCTAGCTGGACTTCATCAAATTTCTTTATACTGGATAAAATAAACTGGTATGGTGCTGCCTTTTGGATACCAGTTGATAAACTAGTATTTTGATAACTAGTTTGTGGTTCAACTGCATTTAACTGGTATAATGCTAGAAAAAATAAACTGGTATGGATTTGTCATACGAATACCAGTTAATATACTAGAACTTTGGCATACTAGTTAGCTGTTTCGCTGCAGGGTAGGTATGCATCTCCATACATTCGTACGCATACATGTTGAAACATGTTGCTCCTTTTTTATTATTTTGTCTATTTGTCGCATTTGCATTTTCACGGCTATGCATGCAAGCAGTTGTAAGCTCAAGTAGCGAACAAAATTTGTGCTGAAAAAAATGGCGAAAAGTTGACAACTGTTGAGCTGAGCGGAAGTACTCAACAGTGCGTTTCTAAGACAAACACTCAACAGTTGCACAACAGCTTTGTCTTAGAAACTCACTCATTACCTTCCCTGGGGAGTGTATACACCTTCTAGTCTGCTCTGACTACTCCCGAAGATAAATCGTTGGAAATTTTATTATATAAGTATGAAGGAAAAATGGTGTTAAAGTATACATATGTACATGTAATTTTCTTTAAAGTTCTTACAAAAATGTTACGTATACGCCACGGCAATATATGCAAAACTAGCTTAGGTGTGTGCATGCAAAATTTTAAGCCAAAAATCCGAATGGTTCAGGCTGTATGACGGCTGTGATTTTTATTCTTGAGTAAAAAAAATAAAAATTGCACTTAAAAATTCAAGTATAATAATTATTTTTGATGGAAAAAGTAAAAATCAAGAAATAAAAATTAAATCAAAGCAGAATACTTATTGCCGATAAAAAAAAATTAAAATTAAATAATAATAATTACTCTTGATCGAAAAAATATAAATCAAAGAATGATGATTACATGCTGATTAAAATTATTTCGCTTATAATGATTACCGTGCATGGATAAAATATATTTGTATTTTTTCACTGGCGAAAGTGCTGCTTTTTTACGACTGCTTTCTTTTCCGCTGCCTTTTTCGTCACGACCAACTCACCACACATACCGCTTTTAATTTTTCATATTATTCACCAACGCACCTTTTCTCTTTTATTCACTCGCATAATTTAAAACTTGTTGTTTACTCACTAAATTCCATTAGAAAAGCCACTTTTTTTTCATAAATGCCGCCACAATTAATTGAATTTTAGAACACATTTACCCGCCTTTCATTCCATTAGCTGTTACGGTTTTCCGGCGACTGTCTGTTGCATTGCCGATTTCTCTCGAGTGTTGCTTATGTTTGGACATCAGCATTGCCGTTGCAAAATTTTCGTGGTGGTAGACTTGATTTCAGTTGTGGCTAAAATATTTGACTTGTGGCTAAAAATTTTATTTTTCAAATTAAAATTTTCTCTACCGTGAAATTAACGAACGATTCTCTTTGTGATGCTGTACTGTGTTCCATTTGTTCAAATACATCAACTCGTCGCTAGCTCAGCTTTTGTTCATTATGTTTTGTTCTGGCATTCTTCGAACGCTGTGAATGGTTGTTGGCGATAATAATGACAGCACAAAGCATGTTGTCCGAGAACCGACGACTTGGTGCCCCCGTCCCTTTCTCGTCGCCTTCTCGCTCTCAAACGACGAGTTGCTCAACTCGGTGTCTCCTTGTTTGGACGTGGACATTCAACATTATATGTTCATTTTGTTTCAGTTTTTGGTTTTGACATTCATTACGGAAAAGATTCTTTCCACTTTGGAGTTGCTACACCCAGAAAAAATCGTGTGAAATTAACCAAAAATCAACAAATTTTGTGGTAAATTTTTTCAACACGATGCTTACTGTAGAATTAACACTAAAGAGTATTGAGTTTTCCTGTTGATTTTACAATTTAAGCTAGTTAAATTAACACGAAATGGTCGTGTTGATTTTACCTTACATTTATTGTTAAATTAACTAGAAAGTCTTGTTAATTTTACAATTTATAAAAATCCACATAAGGCATAAAATATTTAATATATAAGGCATAAAATATTTAATCATCAGATCAATAAAGTAGCTGCTTCGGTATCGCTCGATATAGGTGGACCTCCTCGTTGTAAAAATTGCAAACTATGTAGAGGAAGAAGAAAATATTGAACTTTAAAAATGTTAGAAACAAAAATGTAATCCACTTTTAACTCATCTACAAACTGAAAATATAAATGGAAAACCCTTTACGACGTACTGCCAATGATGCTAAACTTTCATCATTGCCTCAGGTCACAATTTTCTTTTTGATAAAAAAAAATAAAAAATAATAATAATTATGTGTTATAGGTTTTTTTAAAAATAATAATAACACTACTCAACAAATAATTAAAAATAAATAATACCAAGAAATTCAGGTATGGGGGAAGATAGGCATGGGCCTGCTGAGCTCAGAATTATTAATTTAAATTTTTTGTATGGTTATGTATAACCGTAATTTTGTGTTTTTTGGTTATCACTTCATTTGCAAACGCCATAATCACAAGCAGTACCTCGTTCGCTCAATTACTACAAGTTATACATCGTTGGAAGCGTATTTTAATTGTCTTTCGAACGAGGTACTGCTTGTGATTATCACATTTGTGACTTCCGCGAAAATAATTTTTGAATGGAGTGATAACCATAAACACAAAATTACCGTTCTCAAAAACCATACAAAAAAATAAAAAAAAAAAATATTTTTGACGTTCCTTTCAACACTTTTTTATATTATATTGACACTGTTATCATGTTAGATAAACCAAATTTCAAATGACATTTACTTAGGAATAAAATTGTATATATGATTCAAATATATATATATTTTAAAATTGCTTCATGTTGTATCAACAATAAAATGTGGTTCAATTTACCAAATTTTCAGATGACATTTACAAAGCCAAAATCATGTTTCAAACTAGTTTAATTTGAAAAAATTGTTGCTGTTCTATGTGTAAATATCGATCGTTTTAATTTTACATTAACCGTGTCGATTTTGTTTCGGCAACTTTTCTACCCTGCAATCCTGCGAGCGATCAGCTGGAACGTTCTTACGTATAAAATCAAAAAGGTTTTGATTTTTGCGGTACGGGTGTCACCATTGACCGTCGTTCAAATCCCATTGAATAGATCGGATCAGTTGGCACGGTATACCGGCTTACGTTCTCCACTAACTGGACTATAAAACGGCAACGCTGTTGTAGGTATATTGACACTGAGCTTGCTATGGGGTTCTAATCAGTTAAGCCGTTTTGATCCAATCGTATCAAATGTGGTACTTTTTTAAGTCCAAGATACGTAGATAATTTTTTTTGGCATAGAACAAATTTGATACCTTTTTAATCGGCTTCAAATAATATTAATGAAATTTTATGCAATTTAATCAATATCAAAGAATATTAATCTATTATTTTTAATTTTTAAGATTTTCTTAACAATTTTAACAACCTGTGAATGCAACGAATAATATGTATTGTGAAAGTCTTAGAAAATACCAATAATGGGTATCTAAATATGTATATTGGGCAATATCTTATCAAACTTTCGGTAGGATCACTGCCCATATCAGGCATTCTGACTTAAAAGAGGGTAGCGCAATAAATATTTAAGTACTGATTCATTGAATCTAATTCAATTTAAGAATCAGCTTTGGTAACTAGATCACCCGGCTCGTTTGACCATTGAATTTTATAGAATTTTTATATTACTCGGCACAATACCTAAGTATCCATATGCATTTGCGTGTACAATTTAAGTATTATCTTTATACTTTTGTATTGTTAAAAAAGCGATATCATCGTTAAAAGTCCGAAAGTAGGTTACTTTATTAATCTTAATTCTTTTCTCAAAAAATTTTCGGTGATACGAAAAAAACTATGAAAGTATTAATGTGTGAAACGGGTTAGAAAACCTAAAGCAGCATATTTTATTAATTTAAATTTTTGTTTTCTCAGACATTTTTCGGTGATTCGAAAAAAACCATGGAAGTATCAATTTGTGATACCAAATTTTTTGAAGCTGCGGCAATACTGGTTCTAATATTACTTTTTCCCCACATTTCACCAAATTGAATTCGCCCGTAGAGCATGTTCGCAGTCGAACTGCTTTGTTGTGACAGTGGTGCTTGTTGTGTTGTTTGGCTGGTTGAATAGTTCCTGCATTGCCGTTTTGCATAAAATTAAGCAAAATTGCTAAATTTTTTCTTGTCTGTTAAAATATTAAATTTTTTGGGGAATTTGCTTTTTTCTGCTTATTCGAATGTTATTTTTTACTTTTCTCTGTTCACTTCTCACGAAATTGCGCGGAATCGCTAAAATAACTGTAGCTAAACAAACATACACACACACAAGTGGCGATGTTTGTCAAAGTGTAAAAAAGTTGAGACATGGCTAACTTTATACTTTGCTTTACTCGCTTCACATCAATTGTGAACATGTCCCCTTGAAAAGCTCATTCTGAACGGAACTGTCAAAGCAAAACTCTGAAGCAAAGCGAGGTAGAAGTCAATTGTGCACGGGCTCTAAAAGTGGCAACGACCGCATATAGAAAAACCTCGATTTTTGCCAAACTCATGGCCGCTTGCATTCTGGTTGCTGCCACACCGCTACCGCTCCTCGTCGTAATACTCGCACGACATTGTCTTCTGTTACCGCCCTGCAAAAAGTGGGACCACGTAATATGCTAGTACAGGACCAGGTTACGTTGTGACAGTTCCTAGTTACAGAGGTGGTCCAAATATATGAAAAAAATATGGTTACATTAACATTGCGATGTCATTGGACATGACCACCCCTGCTTCACCGCTGCATAACAAAGGACTATATAAAAACCACCCCATTTTGGGCCATAAACTAGTATGATTACAGTGGACCACGTTTTAAACTACATCCCAATACCCTAGACCGAGCCAAATTGCCGACCAACCACGAATTAGTTGGCGGCGAACGACAATTTATATTCGATGTGGTCCGATGCAGCATAACATGTAACCAAGTCTAACTAGGCCTCCTCACGCGTGGTACTATGCAGCATAACATGTAACCAAGTTCGTAACCACGTCCCTTCAGACCTACTTTATAGCCCCGTCCCATTGGACTAGCTGGTCCTCAAATTTTTGAAGGCCGCTTCCGGATGCGCCACTGATTTCTGATATTGTCTCACATAATATACATACATATGTGTATAGGTACATGTATAAATGAAATAAAGAAACTAAAAAGAAAAAAAAATATACCTAAACATATTTTATTTTGGTTTACTGCGGATATTTCATCAAAGTTCTAATGTTTTTACTAGAAGCCTTTTTGTAAAACATACGTTCAAAAGACTGTATGGATGAAATTTCAAAATTGCCAATAATTCGGAATTTTTTTTAGTGAATTTTAAGTCACTGAGCTACGAAGCGGAATACTCATAAAATTCAAAAAATTTTAGTAAAACTTTAAAATTTTAATGAAAATTTGTTTAATGTTTGCCCAATATTTGCACAAAGTTTTAATTGATATTATTTATATCATACATACATATGTATGTATCTCACCCTAAAGCATAAATTGATACAGCTCGAAATCCTAAAATTTTAAATGGTGCTGAAGTGCTTTTTCTCTAAAAGAAAGTCTATGGAGAGAATCCACATACGAGTATAACGTTAGTTTTCCAGGCAAAGCCTATGGGAAAGAATTTGGAGAAGTCGCTAGATTATAAAATCTATTATGGAGAAAACCAGGGACGTAACGGTTATAAGATAAATGGGGTAAAAGTCATATCATGTTATCATGAGAAAAAAACTTTTTTTGGTCCTTAGTAACCATTATAAAAACCAAAAAAAAAAAACGTTTTGAGGCTGAATAACCGTTATGGCAACCAAAAAAGTGTTTTGGGCTCGAATAACCGTTATGGTAACCAAAAAACTGTTTTGGGCCTGAATAACCGTTATTCAGATTTTTATTTTTTTTTGGTCAGCTATAAAAATCAAGCCTATTTATTTGTCAATATACGATATTGGTATCAAATGAAAGGTGTTGAGCAGAGATTGTAGCCCTGATTACCTCTTTTCATTTGATACCAATATTGCTTAAAAATTCCAGGGCATCCGGGTCCACTTTTTCACCCATAACTGGGATCCCGACCTACGAATCTTAACAAATACACCTCTATGTAAAAGCCCTGCCCAACACCTTTCATTTGATACCAATATCGTCCAGAAATATTGACAAATAAATGGGCTTGGTTTTTATAGCTGACCAGAAAAAAAAAATAAAAATCTGAATTACGGTTATTCAGGCCCAAAACAGTTTTTTGGTTGCCATAACGGTTATTCAAGCCAAAACAGTCTTTTGGTTGCCATAACGGTTATTCAGGCCCAAAACGGTTTTTTTTTGTTTTTATAATGGTTACTAAAGACCAAAAAATTTTTTTTCTCATGATAACTGTTAAATATGACTTTTACCCCATTTATCTTAAACCGTTACGTCCCTTTTTTGGTTGTTATAATGGTTATTAATGACCAAAAAAAAAAATTCTCATGATAATGGTTAAAAATTCCCAAAAGAAGATAAAGGTTATTTTTGCGTAACATTTTCACCACAGTAGAAAAAAAATAACCGTTATTTTTTAATTTTTTAATTGTTGGAGGTAAGTTGAAAAGAAATTCAACAACTATTTACGGCGAAAGTTGAGTGTATATCAGCACTCTTTTCGGAAGTGGATGCTCCTCACGGGGAACGAACCCGTGATACAATCCATCTTCAGCCGCTATGTGCCAACGCTTTTATTTATATTACTGAAATAAAAAAGTTATGAAACCCAAAGGGCAGGATAGCTGTGTAATTCCATGTTATAAAGGGAAGCCAGTACGCAATATAATTTTTCTTCCGGACTTCTTCTTTACCCTTACGGCCAAAGCAGAAGCTTACAAGAGGCAAATTTTATATATATATAAAATAAATTTTATATATATATATTTTTTTTATTTTAAAAATAATTTATTTTCTAGTTGTCAAATTGAAACAATTGTCAGAAAAAATGGCCGAATGCCAAAAAACCTACCGAAATACAAGCTGGCTCGTTCATTCTCCTACGCGTTTCAACAAGGCTGACAATGGAGTCTGCGCATACAACAACGAATACAGGACGCTATGAATTTTAAAGAAGATGTTGACAACATTAATTGCGCATACAGAAATATAATAAAGAAACAAAATAAATGTCAAAAATAATTATATATGTATGTACGTATGTATGTTGTATATGTATTAATATGTAGTTGCGCGAAAATAATGTAAAAAGATAGATGTGTTGTGAAGTTTTCGTTTAAAATCTTTAAATGTCTGCAAGTGAACAGTTTTTATAATTTTTTTATAATTTATGTATGTAATTTATGTATAACTCATAATGTGATTGTTAATTTTGTTGTTATAATATGTTGTGTATATATTTTTTTTAATGTCTTTTCAAATAAAAAATTAGACTCCGTGATGAAGACGAGAATACCGTCGAAACGAGTAGGAGAATGAAGGGAATATAAATTTGCCTTTTATTTTTCATCGACCGAAAAGCTTTTTCAAAATTCAAATTAATATTGAAATTTATTTCCTATCATTAATACAAAATATTATTTTCATTTCATCATGAAGTTTAATGTCAATCAAATTGTTTTTGAGGGAGTATTTGTCTCTTTTCAACCTACAGAAGAATTGTTTTTGTATTTTGACTTTCGGTGGGTTTTTCAAACCAAAAATACCAAGGAAAAAACGTAGTGTCATATAGGCATAAGCACTTAAACTCTTTCATCGTGTATTTAATTTTTTTTTTTGAAAATATAAACCTTTCCAATAAGAAAAAGCATGTTTTATCAGGATGGCGAACCAAATCGCAAAATAAAAGTATCTTTTATTTTGAAAATCAAATCACAAATAAGATGATAATGTCTGTTGATAACTGAAAGCCAATGCAAAGCTTGGCCAGGTATGCTAGTGTTTAATAATTTTTCATCGAAAGAAAACAATTTGAATTTATTTAATGTCAAACGGCCGACTTAGTATGGAAGTGTTCTACTTAGGCGTTACACAGGGTGGCAATGAACATACGATACTTGTCAAAAGCGCGACGGACCGAACGCCAAATTGCGATTCCGGCATTATTGAATGCATGCAGGCGCTTCAATCTCAAAACCTAACAACGTGAATTCACAAATTATGCTTTTCTATTAATTATATTTTTTTTTAGTAATTAATAAAACTTTTTTGTTTGGATTTGTTGTGTTTGTTAAATCATTGCTGATGATTGTTACTGATCAAAGATTAGCGATATTGTGTTGAAATTTACTTATGTATGTATGAAAAACCAGTTAATTCCTACTTCAAATTTGATTTATTGCCACCTATGTAAGCGATCGGTCGTGATTTGTTGTTTTCATTCGCTTCTCCTGTATTTATGAACAGATTACGAGGGCAACCAAAAACTTGCACAAGCAATTTTTTTTTCTATTGCAGCTGCTTAATTTAGGATAGTTTTTAACAAAAATGTTGCCTAATAATGTTACAGATTTTCTGCTCTCTGATTGGCTAATCGTTTCAAGTTGGAAATTGAATTGCTCCAGATATGACAAGTATACACGTCGGGTAATTTCAACAAAATTTAACTCCACCTCTAACCCCCCCATATATATTTCAATTAATCTTCACAAGCATCGGAGCAAAAGTTTATTTCGTTCGCTCCCCTCCTAGCTTCAATTTTTTTGGATATGGTGATCAGGGATCTCGTTAGTGGGGTTTTCTAACCAAACTGATTTTAATTAAAATTTTAGTTAATTTAATTTTAATTGTCTTTCCGTTTAAAAACATGTAACTAAGATTTACATTTCACTAGCTTAAAGTGCAAATTGGCTAATTGCCTTTTTTCAAACTTTACAGGAGGGACAAAAAACAAAAAAATGTCGTAAGCGCCTATATAAAAAAAAAATCTGTTCATGTAAATATTTTGGAATTCTAGCGTTCTACATAAAAATACACTTTTTCATAAAAGTGGACTTAGAAAATTTGCACTCTAAGCTAGCGGTTTTGATATTTTTTTATTTTTATGAAATTGAAATTAAAATTTGTTTAAAGCTAATTTAAAGTGCCAATTCTTTAAGTTTAACGACAATTTTTAGGCGCCAAAACGACGTTTTTAAAGATTCAATATATCAGACCCATGGTAATTATACCAGGTAAAACAAACGTCAAGTTTTCGTCGCCATATTAACCACCTGACAATTAAGCAGATTATGACATTTCGTGCTGCCATACTCAATGATAAAAATCCTCCATTAATGGTATTTTTCACTGCTTTGTTTTAAAAATAAATTGTAACCATGGTATTCATAGTAACGAATTTTTTCAATTTGAATTGAAAGAAATTTTTTCAATTTGAAAAAATTACACATCCTGCAGTAAATTTGTTTCACTGCTGAATGATCATTGATGTTTCTTCTGAGTACAATTTTTATTATTATTATTATTTTTTTTTTTTTTTTGAAAAAAGCAAACCATTTATATGAAAAATTCAGCAGTCTTTATTTGAAAATACTCACTGATGCCTCCTCAGTCATAGATGAATTTCATCAGTGATTCATAAAAGATTCATTTCGCATTTTTACTTCGCGGAATATCAGTTTAGCCGTACTACAAAGTAGCCCCTTTCCGGTATTCTCGGTGAGTTTTTAATTTAGTTTAGTAGTTACGATCACTTAATTTAGGCTTTGTGATCACTCTGGTATATAGTTTGGGGAGGTTTTGGAGATTGATCTATTATAACTCCATATCGTCGCATAAAGTGTAATACCGCGTATCCGCTACCACCCAAATTTTACAGGAGACAGTAAAAACTGTTTTAATTCAAAACGGTTCGGAATTTTGCAAACCCACATCCAACCCAAGGTAGATTTTTGGATTATATTCTTAATTCAAATATCATTTTGGCGAAAAACAGTTAAATGTGCAGTTATTGGCTTACTTATGTATTTATAAGCGGTTTTGCGTCTTTTATTTTGTTCAATAGTGACGTATAGGCGGGATTGCAGGCGTACTTAAAAACTTTTCTTCAATAAAGCAAAGTTATAATCCATTTCGTGTTTATGAAAGTATAATCAACTTTAGTACATTATAGTACAGTTATAAAGCAATAACACCTATTATTCGCGGTATTGGTTCGAAAAATTTCCTTAAAAAAGCGGTTTTGAAACTGTGTCATTATTTGGAATTGCGTTGTGTGAATCTCAAAATTGTTGCATGAATGGATGGGGACGGACGCCAAGAATGTATTTTTGATGAAATCTCATTTTTGGCAAAAATGTCACGCGGTTTTGCACTTTAAACGACGATATGTATGTACTCCAGCATACCAAGTGAGCATTTCAGTCTATATATGTATGTATGTACATATGTCCAATCCAATTACAAAAAAATATGTACCCTAGATTTTAACAATATGAGTTGCTTATTTCCGCGGTGCAATAATACCAAATATGGCGACGATACCCTTTATTCGCGGAGAGTGGATGAAGATTCGTGGAGTGAGCGAAGAGGAGCTACCGGAAGTTCCATAAATCTGCTCACTAGTGCCCTTTCTATTTCTGTCCTTTGATTCCTGAAATACCCAAACTTTCACACAAAAATCTACGCATTCAAAAAATAAAAGTCTGGCATCGCTATACTCCAAAACTGACATAAGATCAAACTTCAAAAATCTGTTTTTTAATCAAAAAGACAGCGTCAAAATGACAATGCACATACCTGTATTTTTTATACCATGTATCAGACCGAAATTGCGTCATATAATGCAACCACCCTGCAAAAAAGTTTTGCTTATTGTTGACAAATCAGGTCTAAAAAAGGAGTACGCTGGCAGCGCTGATTCTGTTATGCACTCACTTTGTCTGCTCCTAACTTTCTAATACTTACCTAGGCCTTATTTCGCATGGCGGATAAGCCTTTGGAATAAGGTGTGCTCTCAGAGAGAGAGAGAGAGTAGATACTCCTTATGGCATGATGACATCTTCCTATGTTGATGAGCCTTATTTTAAGACTTACGCCATAAAAATTTGTTATAATTTTCTCCCTTATTCCCGAAGCCTTTAAATCTACTGTTTTAATTCTTAAATAGGACTTAGATTTTTTGGTGGGTACATACTAGACATATACGCCGACAGTGATTCCGGCGGCGGCGGCGCTATTCTAAAAACATTTCGGCGGCGACGGCGACGCCGGCGTGCTTTTTCGCGCCGGCGCGCCTGCCCGAAATCTACAAATCACAATCCTTATTCAAATATTAATTTTATTTAGTTACCTTAATATCGCTGGCTGAATGGAATAAATAAACTAATTTCCACCTTAAATTGTTGAAACTTTTTTATTAACAGCAAAAAACAATTGTTACACAAACTAAAATATAAAATAAAGAAAATAAATATTAAAGAATATACACAAATCCATATGTAAGGGTAAATTTAAATTCATTTGCTTATTTTGTATGATAATAAACATGCATACATATATTTACATACATATTTATATATATGTATATAAGGCACTTTAAAATAAATATATGTATTTACAGTGTTGGAAAAAATAATAAGGACAAAATTTTGCAATTCTCCATTTATTTCATTTTAAGACCAAATAATAATTACCATATATTGATGCTTACACGGAGTGGACATGCTTCAATGATTCTGGGGTGGTTTTTGTATAATAATTTAATTTTTATGAATAAAAATAATGAAATGTATAATTTAAGTTCACAGTAAAAAACGATAGTTTATTTCTAATATCATTTGGTACTTAGTTTAATCATTCTTGGAATTAAATTTGAATTTTAATGCCAAAAAGTCTTATTTTGAAACTATGAGAAGTTTTACAATTTTATTTATTCCAAAATAGTTTCAAAATGAGGCCTTGAAAAGTAATAAAATTCTCTCTAAGGAAGTTTAATAATTTATGGTTTAAAAACAAATCCTGAAAAGTATAAAAAACTTTCTCTTTCTCAATTTTATTACCATCAAAGCATTTTTGGTTTGAAATCAAAACCAAAAAGTATTAAAAGAAAATATCAGAAAAAAGTCAATGTATGTACAAATATAAAATGCTTGTCGCAGAGGAGATAGTCGAACATTTACGTCCCATACACAATAAAATCCAACAACAGCTGTTGCGAGGTAATGAGTTAGTTTATTTGCTTGAGGTGGGCGCAATAAGGCGCGTGAAACGGCTACGGCAACGATGGCGGAAGTTAGGCAAAAAATTGGTTTGGATGCACAATGCATATGCCACAGTTCAGAGACGCCAGCTAAGACGGATGCTTCGACGACGACACCAACAACGCCTGTTCCCGACAAAGGGACAAAAATAGATGATAAACGACAAAAAGAGTTTAAGATTTAGATAAAGGCTTTTTGTATAAGCCAAATTATTTGTTGACTAAGAAGCTGCTTTACTCCCATTTTATGTGTATGTATGTACTAGTGCGTGTATGGCTAGTGTTTATTAAAATTTTTAGTATTTAAAAGATATATGAGCTATTATAAATACAAAAAAGTATAAAATTTATTCCAATTTGCGGATAGATCTTATACCATTTCAGCTATTTTTATTACCAAAAATATTATAAAAATAATAAAAATTTGATTTTGATTTAATAACATAAAAGTATAGAATTTATTCCAATTTTTGTATTGATCTTATACCATTTCAACTATTTTTAATACCAGAAATATTCTAAAAATAATCAAAATTTGGTTTTGATTTCATTCCAAGAAAGTATTAATTTGACACCAAGGATAATTTCTGTCTCTCAATATTCTCTTCTTTTTTTAATCAGAATGGTTTTATTTTAATGCTTTTTGGCATTGTTATATATAAATACCAAAATGGAATTAAAATTAAACTAAAATTTTTACTGTGTTGGAAATAATAATAGGGACAAACTTTAAATTCGATTGTTTTTCCAAATAAACTACAATATTACTGCTGCAGCATGATTTAAACTAATGTTTAGTTGAAGCTCCTTTATTTTTTATAACTTCCTTACTTCTTCGTGGCATAGAGTTGACCAAATCAGCGCAATTTGCAACTGGTATTAAGTACCAAGCTTCTTTAATTTTTTTTCCATAACTCTTGCTTATTTTTCCATTTTTGATCCCCCATCGTCTTCTTTAATATTCCCTATAGGGCTGAGGTTCGACAACTGTGAGGGCTACTCAAAAACAGCAACTTTCTTACGTTCAAACTATGAGTTTTCGATCCTGGAGGCATGTTTGGGATCATTTTCGGCATCTAATGATATCAAGGAGGGTTGAAATGGTGCAGTTTTGAGGAGAACAATTAGGAACAGACCTCAATATGTAGGACTAAATGGAAGAGATCCCAGAAAAGTTCCGTATCTGAGAAAAAATTAAGTAAGCCAACGAACTGAAATTTTCCAGTAGCTTAAATTCTTTAGGACTGAGGCTAGTAAAGTAGGGAACAGCCAAAGTTTTTGTAAATAACTTTTAACCGGCAAAAAATAAAACATTTCCGCATTCAGTTTTGTGTTCCTGAGGTCAAAACACGTCGATTGGTTCCTTTTTTTAATTTTGAAGAACTTTAGCAGTTGGCAAAACTAGGAAAATATGTACACATCTCGCTCCATACGGGTATGGCGCGCCAGCACACACCGCCGCGCCGATACGCCGATTTCACGGATTATGGCGGCGGCGGCCGATTATGAAGGTAATCGGCGGCGTATATGTCTAGTACATACCCATACTTACCTTAAAACTCGCGTTTTTTAGTTATGCCACTTTTGAAGTAAGGGCCTTTTCACATTACTCGGTACGACTTCGGATCGACATTTTTTTCTCGGTATTTTCATCTTACCGAAACGAGTCCGCGTTGCAGTGTTTTTCACACTTGTGGGAATACTTTCGGCAGAAAATTGGAAAACAAATATCGAAATTAAAAATATAAAATTTTAGAATTCAACAAATCACTCAATAATAACAATAATGTCTTTCAGTGAAGACGAAGGCATTATAGCTTGCAAAATTTATAGCCGAAACGAGATTTTCACTGACTTTATTCTTCTTCTTTTCTTACGCCGCAAAAATGTATGCAGTAATTCCTCAAATTTTACTGACCGGTCTTACCGCGTTGCTGTATACCGAAATTAATCCGCTCCGATTTCATGTATGCAACACTTATGTGAAAGCGCCAATTGAAATACATGTGGTCGGTAAGGTTTCGGTATACTTTCGGTAAAAACCAAAAATGTCGATCCGATACCGCACCGAGTAATGTGAAAGCGCTCTAAATAAGCTAAAAGTAAGTATATACATATATACTAGGGATTCCAAACCCGGGCCCCGGGATCCCGCCGGAAATCCCGAATTGCTAGAATTTCATCCCGGGATTTTCGGGATAAAATAAAGCGAGAATATTCCCCTATTATAGCAAAGAAGTTTGTATTTTATGTATATAATTTTTATTGGTCTCAGATCTGTATAATAATAGCGTTTTCTATTCTGAACGAAAATGTTGCATTATTACATGGCAGCATTATCAACATGTGCCCTGTGCCCTATGCAAATGGTGCATTTTTCATGTGATAAATGAAACCAAAATAATGCAACCCTTTACTTGTGCTAAGAACAGAAAATGTTGCCCCTTAGTCGGGCCAGTTTTACATTTTGTCAATAGAACAAACAGCCCTAAAAAAATGTGTGGAATCTTTGTGGAAGAAAATAAAAAAATTTGACAGTCCGAAGAAAATGCAGAATATGTTTGATATTTTTGCCAGAATAAAAAGGCAAAGTAAGGATTAATATTTTTGATATAATAACACTAGGCAACACATAATTAAAAAAAAATACAAAGAAATTCAGGTTTGGGGGAGAATAGATATGGGCCTGAAGAGCTAGGAACTATTTTTTTTTTAATTTTTTGAATGGTTAGGTTTTTTTTTTGGTTATCACTTCATTAAAAAATTATTTTCGCGGGAGTCACAAATGCGACAATCACAAGCAGTCGGTCTACAACTTGTAGTAATTGGACATAACCTCGCTGAGTAACAGCTGGTCGAAATCAAAATTTTGTTAATTACTTGCGATTTTTGAAAACATTTTGATTTCAAGACTAAGTTTTTTGTAGGAAGTTGTAAAATTCAGCAAAGTTTTATTCTTTTAAAAATTAAGCTGCTTAATTGTGGTTATCGCATTTGTGATTTCCGAAAAAAATATTTGTGTGAAGTGATAACCAAAAAAACACCAAATTACCGTTATCTCAAAAACCTAACAATACAAATCATTAAAAAAAAATTGTTCCAAGCTCAGCAGTCCCATACTTATCCTCCCCTATACCTGAATTTTTAGATATTTCTTGGCTCTAACCTAGTGTAATTAAATTTTTTTGTTGTGAAAAACACGTTGTAAGGAAACGTACGTTAAGTATTTTTAAAATACTTTTTGGTTGCTTGCTTTTCCGACAGGGTAGGAATATGATGTATTGTGGAACGATCTTCAGTGTCTTTTTTCGTTCGAACGAAAATGGCGCATATTAGCTGAAACCGGTTTGCCTCCAAACCAAACTTGACAAGGGATGACGGAAGATCGTTCCACAATACATCATATTTTTAAAATCTTTAGAATTCTTGTGGTAAAATTCATTTGATAATTTCTATTTCCTGATTTTTGGCCATTTATTTCTCAAAGGTTTTTGCAATTTCCTCCTATGCAAATTAAATAGTGGAAGAAAATGCAAGCAATATTCAAAAAATAAAATTAGTAAAATTTTAGTTATTTGAGAATTTCACATTACGTACTAAAATAAAATACGTAGCTGTATACTCGGAATTCATCTCAAAATTTGTGCATCCGATTTTTAATTTTTTTCGAATGTTGCATTAACTTTCAGTATTTTTCGACAAGCTTGGAAATATTCGCTTCAGAGATGTAGAATAATTATTATTTCATTTTGGAATTATAAAAAAGTCTTACAAATTTTCTTCAAAATCATAAAAGTCTTTTGATAATATTTTTTTCCTGATGAAAATGATAAAAATCTTCTATAATTATTATTCAGAAACTTATATTTTAAACATCTTTCCATAATAGTTATTTCAAATATATATTTTTTAAGTCTTCAAAGACTTTTATATTGAGACAAATTTGAAAAAATTCTTTGTGTAATTATTATCAGTAACAAATTGTTTTTTATATCTTCAAAGACTTTTTCATTGAGACAAAGTTCAAAAAAGTCTCAGAAAATTTTCAATAACTTTCATATAAGTATAAAATAAAAATAACTTTCATATAAGTACTTCAAAATTTAAGCAAATTTCCAATTTGAAATTGTATGAAAGATTTTTATCGAAGATATAAAAAATAAATTTGTTACTCAAAATAATTACTTAAAGATATTTTTGAAATTCGTCTCAATGAAAAAGTCTTTGAAGACTCAAAAAACAATTTGTTACGGATAATAATTACGCAAAGACTTTTTTCAAATTTGTCTCAATATAAAAGTCTTTGAAGATATGAAACAAAATTTCTCATTTATAATAATTACAAAAAGACTAAAAAAAAATATCTCAGAAATAACTATTATGGAAAGACTTTAAAATATGTTTCTTTCAATAATAATTATTTTTTGATTTTTATTTTTACTCTTATAATAATTACAACTCTGATTCGCTTAAAAGAAGTACGTCATTAAATTCTAAAAATTTTTATTGCAAATTATCACAAATGTTTTGTTCACCAAATGTATGTAATTTTCTTTGTTGGTTGCGTTTTTTAAAGTAACTCTTATTATTAAATAATACGCATGATTTAACATTCATATTTTATTTTGTTACTAATTAAATAATAAAAAATGCAATAAAAATTAATTTTTTCTTTGCACTTTAAAGTTGTAGCGTTCCTCGAAATATATATTTACTTTTTTCCATCCCAAAATGTGGGAGAATAATTAATGTCCAAATCCTGGGGTCCCGAATCTCGAAATCTCGAAAATCCCGGCATCGTATAAATCGGAAAAATTGGAATCATTAATATGTACATATTCTATAAAAAATATTCTATAAAATTGCATTAGTTAATATATTAGCGATTTTAAAGCATAAACAATTGTCAAAACTGCTCGCCAATGCTTTTCTCTCTAGCTACACAGTGTACCACATGTGTACATACATATGTATGTACATACATCACTATAGTGATAGCGCGCATATACTAGGCAGCATTGCCACTTTGGTTATTTTTAACCAAAATTGGTAATTTTTTTTTCTCTAAAACCAATTTGGTAATTTTTTCCGGTTTGGTAATTTTTCCATGCCTTGGGCTAATACACCGTTATATGAGAGGTACCATCCACCTTTTGAATACTATTTTTTCATTACACATTTGTTAGTGTAAATTTCAATTTATTACGGCAGTGCTTGAGCTTCCTATACAAAGTGCCTTTGCTGTGAACATACAATATGAATCATAGGCACGTACATAGATATTTTTTTATATCTGAATGCTGATGGCAATGCAAAGAAAATTTAATTTTTATATTTGAAGTGAAAATAAGTATCTGTGCCTGTGCCAAAACCAATTGTGCTTTGAGTGCCTATGAGCTGAGCAGTCTTGATCGAGATCTATTTCTGAGGTCACTACATCTCTTCCTCAGACTACTTTTTCTGGGCGCCCGCCGAGATTCGAACCTCGGATTTTTCAGTTGGTAAGCTAATGGCATAACAATTAGGATTGATTGGTGGGGTTGTGTGTTTTTGTTTTATTATTATTATTTGTAACCGTAACTTTCCTGAAGAAAATGTGTATTTTTTACTTTTGAAGTAAGTTAGTTAAAGAGTTTGATATACATATAATATGCGATATTTGTGCACTGAAATGAAAATTTATAGTCAGAGATGTGATTTTTATTATTTATAAAAAAATGGTAATTTTTGGTAATTTTTTTTTTTTTAATTTTTGGTAATTTTTTATTTCGGCTGTAGCAACACTGATTTAAGATTTAACTCGAGTTTCAACTACCACTCAAGTTTAGTGTTGGTAGCAAAAGTGCACAGAAGTCAGTCAAACCCCAAAAAAGCTTATGGAAAAACTTACATATATACATACATACATACATAATACATATGTATGTACCCCGCTAACAATTTTACCAGACAATTTCTGATGAAGACAATTCTGAAAAAAATCTGAGTACAAAGTTGATTATGTAGACATATCTTTGAATTTCTAATAGAGGTGGGAAACTATCGATGGCACTGTCGATAGTATTGATATTTTATTTTTTTGAACACTATCGAATACCATCGATAGCTTTTTCAAAACGATCAAAAACTATCGATATTAATGTATACTATCGATAGTTTTACAACTTTTAAATCTCCATATTGCACATTACTATTGCATATTCTGTTAAGGTTTTATATTCGTCTATGTAAAAAATAATAGAAACGACATTATAAAAGGCTTTGCAGATTTTTTTGTTTCGACTTCAAATTTTCACTTCCGTGTACTAAAATATACTGGACTGAATGTAAGAGATTGAGATTTCGAAGTTTTCTAGAATTTTTCAAATTTTCGGCGATAGTTCTATCGATAGTACTATCGATGGTTTATTTTTTTGAACACTATCGAAGGCTATCAATATTTTTTTTAAAACTATCAAAAACTATCGATGGTGGCACTATCGATAGTTTCCCAACTCTAATTTCTAACAGATTTCAATCAGATATGTCAAGGTAATTTTACTTTTTTCCCATCCGACAAATCTTATAGATTCTGAACGATTTCGTGCAGGCGTGTCAGAATATTTTAATTTATTTCGTGTGTGAAAATTTCAAGGGAAAAATAAAAAAAAACTAAAAAAAAATTTATTTCGGAGAATAATAAATACAACAGAACACACAGAGAAAAAACTATAGTAAATCCAACAAATTTGACTTAGTTAAAAAAAATGTATGGGGCCCAAGAAACTTGTGCAACTTTCCAAAGTACTTACACAATTTATACCCAGCCTTGGAAAACAAAGCTTGGTTGATTTATTACCAAGCACTTTGGCTACCAAAAAAAGGGGGTGTTTTGACTAATTTAGCTTTGGTATTTTTTTTTTTATATGAACTTTGAAAACTATGTGAAAATCAACAAAGTGTTTGGCAAACTTACATACGATCGGCAACAACAAAGCTTGGAAAATGTATCAAAGTTTTCTTGAGTAATACAGTGATGGTAGACACTTTTTTGAAAGAAATGCCTACTTTTCCCTACGCCTGTTTCAAAGCAGCTGCAGTTAAATAAAATATAGCATATATGTAGTTAATAATTTAATACAAACGATTGCCGCACCAGGCTTTCAGAAATTATTCCGCAGACGACAAGTTCCCACGTGGAATCTTTATTAAAAAAATTGTTTACCATGTCAAATGACAGGAAAAATAAGGCTGAGAAAAAGAAAAGCGGCACATAAATTCGCGGATATTAATTTAATATATATATATGTACATGAATAGTATTAGGTTTCTTGTGTTTATACATGCATAAACCGTAATGTAATTTCTATATTTATAATGTCTTAATATTTTTTGTTCAATTCCCTATGATGTTTGTTTTAATATAATAAATACTTAATTATATAAATTAATTTGTAAATAAGACCGAATTTTAGCTGAGTTTTATTTAGATATCCAATAGATTCGTCGGAAAATTAGTCAGAATTTTGTTTGAATTTTGTTTAGAAATCTGTAAGACATCCATCAGACTCGTCGGCAAATATTGCAGAATTTTGCACGATTTTATTCAGATACATATCGTATCTGTAAGACATCCATCAGCTTCGTCGGAAAACAAAAGAATTTCCCCCCATTGTTCGTTCAGAAATCTGTTAGAATCTGTACGAATCGTTGGTAAAAAACAAAGAATTTCCCAAGACATGTCTGTAAGGATTCCGGTCAACGTCTTCATATATTTCTCTTGAATAAGTCGTACAGAAATCTTATTGATGTCGGAGTATTTTGCCGAAAATCTGATAGATATCTAACAGATTTCGGATAAAATTATTATTTGAATATCTCAGTTTTAATCATTACAAAGCAGAAACTTAGATTTAATTTACATATGTATGTACTAGACATATACGCCGCCGATTGACGCCGCCGCCGCGCCGATTACCTTCATAATCGGCCGCCGCCGCCATAATCCGTGAAATCGGCGTATCGGCGCGGCGGTGTGTGCTGGCCCGCCATACCCGTATGGAGCGAGATGTGTACATATTTTCCTAGTTTTGCTAACTGCTAAAGTTCTTCAAAATTAAAAAAAAAGGAACCAATCGACGTGTTTTGACCTCAGCAACACGAAGCTGAATGCGGAAATGTTTTATTTTTTGCCGGTTAAAAGTTATTAACAAAAACTTTGGCTGTTCCCTACTTTACTAGCCTCAGTCCTAGAGAATTGAAGCTACTGGAAAATTTCAGTTCGTTGGCTTACATAATTTTTTCTCAGATACGGAACTTTTCTGGGATCACTTCCATTTAGTTCTACTTATCGAGGTCTGTTGCTAATTGTTCTACTCAAAACTGCACCATTTCAACCCTCCTTGATCAAAAATGGAAAAATAAGCAAGAGTTATGGAAAAAAAAATAGAGAAGCTTGGTACTTAATACCAGTTGCAAATTGCGCTGATTTGGTCAACCCTATGCCACGAAGAAGTAAGGAAGTTATAAAAAATAAAGGAGCTTCAACAAAACATTAGTTTAAATCTAGCTGCAGCAGTAATATTGTAGTTTATTTGAAAAAACAATCGAATTTAAAGTTTGTCCCTATTATTATTTCCAGCTTAAATTATACATTTCATTATTTTTATTCACAAAAATTAAATTATTATACAAAAACCACCCCAGAGTCATTGAAGCATGTCCTCTCCGTGTAAGCATCAATATATGGTAATTATTATTTGGTCTTAAAATGAAATAAATTGAGAATTGCAAAATTTTGTCCCTATTATTTTTTCCAACACGGTATATACATATATTTATTTTAAAGTGCCTTATATATATATAAATATGTACATATGTAAATATATGTATGCATGTTTATTATCATACAAAATAAGCAAATGAATTTAAATTTACCCTTACATATTGATTTGTGTATATTCTTTAATATTTATTTTCTTTATTTTATATTTTAGTTCAGGGCTGCTCACCTCATAGGCATTCAAAGCACAATTGTTTTTGTTTTGTACCGAATCATAGGCACAGATACATATTTTTACTTCAAATATGAAAATAAAATTTTCTTTGCACTGCCATAAGCACTGAGATATAAAAAAGTTTTATATGTATGTGCCTATGATTCATATTGAATGTGCAGAGCAAAGGCACTTTGTATAGGAGCTCGAGCACTGCCGTAAGAAATCGAAATTTACAATAACAAATGTGTAATGAAAAAAAATAATTCAAAAAAAGAAAGCACTGTAAAAAATTAGTATTAAAAAAATTTTCATATAAAAAATAAAAAAATTTGTATGTATGTATGTGATACTACCATTTGAAAATAAATTCTAAAATAATATTTGATTGGAATTCATAAAAAATTTAAATGAGCAAAAAAAATTTTCAGTGCATATACAAAATTTGTAGATGTATTGAACTTTGTACTTTCAATACAAGAGCGTTGAGCATCCCTGTTTTAGTTTATGTAACAATTGTTTTTTGCTGTTAATAAAAAAGTTTCAACAATTTAAGGTGGAAATTAGTTTATTTATTCCATTCAGCCAGCGATATTAAGGTAACTAAATAAAATTAATATTTGAATAAGGATTGTGATTTGAAGATTTGGGGCAGGCGCGCCGGCGCGAAAAAGCACGCCGGCGTCGCCGCCGCCGCCGAAATGTTTTTGGAATAGCGCCGCCGCCGCCGGAATCACTGTCGGCGTATATGTCTAGTATGTACATTAGGGTGGGTCAATTTGTATGGGCGGAACCTAAGCCATAGTGTTCCTAGCAAATTCGGATTCTGCATTAAATTCTATGAAAAAAAGTCTTCTAGAGCATGCCTCTAAAATCAATTTTGAGCTTGCCCATTTTCGATTGAAGTTTATGTAGAATTGGTTTAAGTATAGCAACCCATACTCTTTTAAATTCAACCAGTAATTTTAACGTTATCGCTTTACTTTCTTTTTCATTTTGTTTGTCACTTTAAACACGTTTAATAATGTATAAAAAGTTGGATTTCGCTGTTGCGGTTTTGTTGAAAAAAAAGCATGTTTCTAAACAACTTCCACTCCTTTAAACGCAAAATGAAAATATCCAAATTCCACAATTTTTGACTAAGAACAATAAAGTAACACTTTTCTAAAGTAGAATCTTCTTCTGATTCCGAATATCACATATACTTGCTTGTGGTAGATCTAGTTTCCAAGATATCCTGGCCTAAAGATGATTAAGATGCAAAAATTGCTGTTTCTGCGCTAATTTTGACATAGTGTAGCATCAACATTTTTCCATCAATCAAAAAGCTAAGAACAGCTGCTTAAAGTATGTATTTCAGTCTTTCAATTGCCACTTAGTTTGCCCAAATATATTAGCCGCTTTCAATTCACAATTTCTCTGCTGGCTATAAATTTCCTTCTGTCAAATTTATATGTGAATGCTAGCGAGCAGAGGGAAATTTTTATCGACCAGTTAGCGAGTATGGCTACTACCCATTATGGGTTCAAACATTTTTGTTCGATCCGACCTCGCTTGTGTGATGGCGAATCGAAAACGACAATTGTTTCTTCACTGAGATATTGCACTTTCGAACTATGCATCTTTATCCATCCTGGGGCAAAATGCGCCAAGTGTAGGAGGTACAAAATTTTATGTCACGGATTTCGCTCAAATTTGGCTAAGTTCCTACTATAATTACTAGGTATACGTATTGGAAAGGATTTTCTCCTATCTCATTTCTTGAAGAGTTATACGTGTTTGAATATGCTCGTTTTTTCAAGGGGCAATGTATGGATAAACATGCATAGTTCGAAAGTGCAATATCTCAGTGAAGAAACAATATATTTGGGCAAACTAAGTGGCAGTTGAAAGACTGAAATATATACTTTAAGCAGCTGTTCTTAGCTTTTTGGTTGATGGAAAAATGTTGATCCTACACTACGTCAAAATTAGCGCAGAAACAATTTTTGCATTTTAATCATCTTTAGGCCAGGATATCTCGGAAACTAGATCTACCACAAGCAAGTATATGTGATATTCGGAATCAGAAGAAGATTCTACTTTAGAAAAGTGTTACTTTATTGTTCTCAAAAATTGTGGAATTTGGATATTTTCATTTTGCGTTTAAAGGAGTGGAAGTTGTTTAGAAACATGCTTTTTTTTCAACAAAACCGCAACAGCGAAATCCAACTTTTTATACATTATTAAACGTGTTTAAAGTGACAAACAAAATGAAAAAGAAAGTAAAGCGATAACGTTAAAATTACTGGTTGAATTTAAAAGAGTATGGGTTGCTATACTTAAAACAATTCTACATAAACTTCAATCGAAAATGGGCAAGCTCGAAATTGATTTTAGAGGCATGCTCTAGAAGACTTTTTTTCATAGAATTTAATGCAGAATCCGAATTTGCTAGGAACACTATGGCTTAGAAAATTGACCCAGCCTAAAGTACATACATATGTACATATTGGACCTAATGAATAAATAAATAATAGCTTAAAAAAACTAAAAAACACGCTTTAATCTTAAAAATCGTACTAAAAATTGAGAAATAATTTAATTAGAAACAAAATGATGAACGAAAATATAAGTATTTAAGGAAAAGCGTCGGGTAGTGCTCAGTATGTCAAAAAATATTTAAGATCGCTGTTTTTAACTAATATTTTTATTTTGACTTTTTTGAGATTTCATATAACGTACTCTTTAATTTCGCAACTAGGTATGTATATTTTTGTACTAGTTGTACGAAACGAATATTTTCATATTCAAATATTATTGAGCACCCCCACGCTTTTCCTTAAATACTTATATTTTCGTTCATCATTTTGTTTCTAATTAAATTATTTCTCAATTTTTAGTACGATTTTTAAGATTAAAGCGTGTTTTTTAGTTTTTTTAAGCTATTATTTATTTTTAACTTTTTAGTGAAAATTTTAATTAAAGGATGTTTTATGCGGACGCAAGAATAAAAGTAAAAAGAAGTCTGATGAAGGGATGTGGTGATCTCCGAAATAGATCTACATAGGTACATATGTATTTATAACTTCTACCAAAAATATTAATTTTTCACATACATTTTTTCCTTATAAAAAAAAAACATTGGTCACAAGAGCTCAAAAATGAAGCCTAAACGAAAAAATATCAACTAATATGTACTATGTGTATCGAAGCAAAACTATTTCAGTTTTTAATCGGAGATATGCTCTTCTTTATTTGCCTGTGCATATTCACAATGAACAGTCAACGCTCCAAAATATTCTCATTGTCCTATAATCACTTCCATATTTTTCTTGTATACCAAAAATAGTAAACAACTTCTTGAAAACAAAAATTGCCAAACAGATGTGAAAGTTACCAAGAAACCAACAGCGAAAAATAACCTATTTTGGTAATTACCAAGTTCGGCAACCGTGCTATAAATAGAATTTGAACCAGGGTTTGAAATTGCTTAGCTACTTTTGCTGCATTTGCTTTTGCTAATGAAAAGTAAATTAGCAAACTCGGCCAGCCGAGTAAAAAACGAGAACGCGATCCATTCGCTTCAGTTTTCAGCTGAGCCGTGTTTGCTTGTATAGTAAAGCAAAAGCAAAGCAACGCGATTTGGGGGATTTCATTTTACTTCCAGCAATTAGTTGTGACTTTGCATTTTTTCTGCTTTTGCTTATTCATCTTGTTCACATTACCAGAGTTGAGTGATGGTGAATTACAGATTTGAGAGAAAAGTTGAAAAAATTAGCAGCGCGCCGTAGAATGGAATGTTACTTTACATTTGTGCACATCAGCTGATATTCTTAGTTTTATTCACATACACCGATTTCACCAATGCACCAAATTCCTAAAACAGCAAAGTAATTTTAAAATTTTCTTATCGAATTTCAATTATAAATAAATTTAAGAATTAAAAAAAAGCAACCAAAAAGTTAAAAAAAATCAATTTAAATTAGTTTCAATTTGACTTTTCTGGGACTCGAACCTGCGCCTCTATGTGCATATCTTTCTGTATTAAAAAATTATAATTCAATAGATGCTTTTGTGTACACAAAAATTTTTTGATATGTTTGGGGGACAGTCGAAGTCTTTTAGTTTTACGTGCGCAACTGCCACGAAAGGCCTAAACACACGGTTTTCTGCAAACACGGATCAAACGTTGATCAACGCCCCAAGTGCAACGCACTTGGTACCAATTGGAATACGGAATGGACGCGTTACCACCTTGGTAGGGTTCGAGGCCTATCCACACCTCTGCCGTACTATGGGTCCGGCACCCGGTTGCAATGCAACACCACATCGGGTTATAAATAACCCTTCCCAGCGAACTCTGGCCGAAGCCATGGGCACCCTGTTTCCCGTGGTACCAGATTTAAGTCTCCGGTCGAACCTCGTAGCCAAATGTCGAGCCGCCAAATGACTACTACCAGTTTGAGCATCCATCCTGCTCTGGACTGGCCACCATACGCCCCATTCACCTCGTACCAATTCATTCTCCATTCAATCGATCACCAAACCCCCCAATCATGCAATCATTCACCAATTCAACTCAACAAGTGCCTCCGCCGTCTAAAAACCTCTCGCGCAAATCCACTCAAAAGTTCGGCATTCCGACTAGTGGAGAGCACACCACTCACATCATACCGTCCATCAGTCATGTTTGGGGGACAGTAGGATTTTCGTTGATCAGTCATCAGAGTCTAGCAGCTGCTGTGCCCCGATACACCAAGATGAATGGTGAGGGATTTGAAGCAGCCACCAATTTATTATTGCTCAATAGATGTACATATGTATGTTTTAATACAGAAAATGCATTGATGCGCAGGTTCAAGTCCCAGTAAAGTCAAATTAAAATTAATTTTAAATGATTTTTTTTTTAATTTTTAATTTATTTATAATTCAAATTCGATAAGAAAATAGTTAAAACACCAGCGGTTTTGTGAAATTAGTGCATCGATGGAATTGGTGTATGGGAGGAATAATGAGCCATATCAGCAGATGTGCAGAAATTTAATATAACATTCCTTTCTACAGACGAACTCGCTCTACTTCTGTTATTTTAACAGCCAGCTGTGTTGAATTAAAATTTTTTATTCACCAGATACACTAACAGAATTTTGTTGGGTCTCTGGCTTCCACGATTATTCGTAGTTGCAACTTCTCTGTTCATCTACGTTCTCTGTTATTGGCTTGCATACGGGAGTGAATTGAATGAAATTCATAGATGCTATTTTGAAGAGAGGTAACATAAAAGCCACAATGAAGCATAGAGTATAATGTTGAATCTCATTATATGATGTCGTTGGGTTGAATCAGAGAACTTATAAAACCAGAGAAGGTCCAACCACTACGAATAGTGTGAGGAGGACGAGGTGGTAGGTAATTCACCATCCTAAAATTTGATGGTGAATTACCTACGCTAAACAGCAGAATTCTGTTTTTAGCATAGGTAATTGAGAATTTTTATGTTATTTAGTATAGATTGAGAAAATATAGCTGCAGCTGTGATGTTATTTGCACCACAGAACTCACATTCTCTGTTTTATATGCATTACACCAGATTACGCCGATGCCATCGATGCACCAATTTCTTACAACCACTAAATTTTTTCAAAATTTTCCTATCGAATTTTAATTTAGGAATTTAAAAAAAACGATAAAAAATAATTTAAAAAAAAACTTTAAATATGACTTTGGTGTGACTCGAACCCGCGACCCCTAGCATTTTCTATACTAAAAATAAGATGTTGGTGTGTATACAACAAAGCATCAATTAGATGAAACTGGTGAGTGTTTTTATCGAATTATCAATTGTAATTAAATTTGTGAAATTTTGAACATATAAAAATATGTTGTCCATAAAAATATGTAATTCCTTGTCCATTTGTTGATGACCAACCATCAACCATCAGAAGTCATGGATTACATACCAAATCCTAACCGCCGTCGGCATTTCATATTATGTACATACATACTCTATATTTGTTTAAATATATGCATATGTATGTAGGTATGTAGATACATACTTGCAAAAGTACACATGTGCTCATACATCCCATTCGCAATCTCTTGAAAGCATGCGTACATCCATATACATATACATACATACATACAAACATATGTGCTATCCAAACGCAAACCCTACTGTCCTCCAAATTATCAAAAACAGCAATAACAATTTCATTCATAAACTCAATCACAAAAAATCAAGAGAAAACTGGCAACATTGTCTTCGCGCAAATCGACGACAATTTCAATAATTTTTTCTAGTCCAACTCGACTTGAAATAAATTCATAGGGAAGGAGACAAGGTGACAAGGGGCAAACGTTATGAGATTTTGTTATTGTACAATGTTCATACACCTCAACAAGTGCTGCGTTTCCTTGCCCCGCTACATTTCGCTGTTGTCCCTCACTTTTCACAAAACGAAGCAATTTTGTAAAATTTTAACTCCAAATAGCTTTCAGATCAAGTCGGTGGACAGGCGGGTAATTCAAAAGTGATGAACCTCGCGCACAATGGCAATGGTTCGACACCTGCTTATGTGCGCATTCATATCAACAAGCGCGACCACTTGCAATAATCGGGCCTGCGCACTGTAAGCAAGCGGCGGTTTGATTTGTTTGTCATATTTCGCTGACCAGAAAGAACAACCAACAACAACAAGAATAAAACATACTCTGGGCAACGAAATCGCTGTTCACAGAGAATAGGCCGCAATTTTAGCGGGCGCCCTGTCAATTGCTATTAATTTACATGTACTGCTGTAGCAGTCGAACTTGCTGCAAAGGGCGATTAGAATGGCTGAGTGCCTTACCCGTCATGATTTGAAATCGAGCCGAACTTGAAATTTCTGTGATTTATGAAAAGAATCTGCTTTGCCAAATTTTGTACTGTGAACATTTGGACAACAGCGCAATGTAGAGGGGCGAGCAGAGTATGAGCTCGTCGGTATGTAAGGGAATACAAATGTATGAATGTTTGTATGTAGACACGGTCATGAATTTCTGCAAATCGACGCGACCGTCGAATGTGACATAGCGTGTGCTTGACTTTTGTCAGCTTTTGTTGAGCTGTACAAATAAAAAAACAGTATGTCGCTCGTCCCCTCACACTTTTATACCTTGCCAATGAATTTTGCTGAAGTCTAGTTGGACTAGAAAATTATTGAAATTGATGTCGTTTTGCACGACGACAACGTTGTCACATTTCGCTTGATTTAAGAATGAAAAATTGTATTGTTGTACATATTTTGTAAGGTTTGGTGGACAGTCGTGGTTGTACATATGTATGCACAGATATTTGTTGCAAAATAAAATATGTATATGTACATACCAATATATTGATTACGCGCAATATATGTAAGTTATGCATACATACATGTGTATGTAGTTATTTTTTATTTACATATTTAATTTTTTACGTATTTTTTATTTAATTATGCATGTACCTACCTATACACCAACCGGGCATATTATTTACCAAAATAGGTACATATGCATGTATATACATATGTATGTATGTATGCATGTGCATAAAAGTTTTCCCAAATGAATCAACTGATCCAAAAGTCTGCCGATCGAGTATCACCTTGACCAAGTCATATTTTTGAAAATTGTATTTTCGATTTTTTTTAAATTTTTTTATTATATATTTTGCAAAAAAATATTTTGAAAATAATGAAAAATATGAAAATTCAATTGAATCAAGTCATTGACTAATCCAAAATTGGGCGATCGAGCCTCATCTGGACCAAGTCATATTATTGAAATTTGTTTTTTCGGATTTTTTAATTTTTTTATTATGTATTTTGAAATTTTTTTTTGAAAATAGCAAAAATTGTGGAAGTTATGAAAATTGTGAAAATTGCTTTATTTATATCAGCAAAAGTGCACAAAATTAATAGCAGTCATTTCTACAGAGCTGTGCTCATCAATGTTAAATTTCTGTTACTCATTTTAGCACTGTTAAGCTCATGTGGTGAATTACCTACCCCAGAATTGTGCGTTATTAGCAATTTACACGCCTGTCCGTTCGTGGACCTTCTCTGGTTTTATAAGTTCTCTGGTTGAAACCCATGTTGATGTCACGTTTCGTATCCGGATGTGAATAGAAATAATAGAGGAGAGAACACAATAAAAGTAAAGTGAATGTTTCAAAAAAATAATAATTGAGTTAAACGTTTTCAACTTTTAGGATGGGATGAAGTTACATACATACATACATACATACATACAGGTGAAGCTAATAAAAGCGTGTTAAAAAAGTAATTGCTAGTAAGCATTTGCTTATTAGCAAAAGCAATTGCTTAAAAATCTTTTACTGAAAAGAATAAGCATTTGCTAATTTTTTATATGAATAATATTTCAGTCATTGCTGCTTTTGCTATAAATTTTAAGCTTTTACTAGAAAGAGACCAAATGTTAAAACATAACAAAATGTGACTAACGGAGCTATACAAAAACAAAGTCAATAAAAATTACAACTATGTACTTCCTTCCCGGTATTATAAGAATTTAATCACGAAAATGTTTGGCACAGGGTAGCGTGATTTCGAATCAATTTTGATTTCAAATCAAAAAAGATAATTTTTATTTGTGATTAATTTCACAAAGGAATTGAAAAAAACCCTTTGATTCGTGATTCAAGCGATTTTCAAATCAAAGGTAAATTTTATTTCTGATTCATTTCTCAAAAGAATCAAAAATTTATTTAGAATCAAACACATATTTTAATTCTTGATTCAAAATACATATATGTATATTTGATTCGAATCAAAAATTTGATGAAAATTCAAAAAATATTTAATTGTTGAATTATTGTGTAGGTACACAGGAGATTTTTAATTAATTTTATTTGGGCGAGTAAAGGTGGCAAAAGAAAAGCGACAAAAAGTTCAACAGCGTACCAGGCCGTGTTTGGGTGAGTTGGTTAGCGCGCCGCTAACATTAACACCTCACGGTGGGTCTAAGTTCGATTCCCGGCTTGATCCCGAAAAGAAATCTGATGATGAAGAATTGGTTTTCTTCGAAATATCATTTCTACCATCGCTGGTAATACGTAGTCTTGAACTTGTTCGCTTTTCGCCAAATAAGATTCAAAAAATATTTATGATTCAAAATAATTTTGATTTGAAATCAAGTTTGAATCAAGAATCAAAAAATTTATCATATATTTGAAAATAGTTTGAATGAAGAATCAAAGGGTATTTTTGATTTTTTTTGAACGAATCACAAATAAAAATTATCTTTTATTTGAATATACTTTAAATCAGGAATCAGAAAATATTTTTGATTCGTGATTCAGCCAAATCAAAATCACGCAACCAGAAGGCACAAACAACAACAACGTCATAAACTTTACAACAACATCGTTGTGCAAATAGGTAAGAGAAATGCCATTTCTGGGCTTTTCTTACCAAAACTCGTAGGTGTTTTTCCTGTTGGTAGGACGATATGAATTCTATTAAGTTTTTACCTTCGTTCATTTTGTCAAATTGCCATAACAGTTGAAGAAACGTTTGAAGGTTCCATAATTGCATGTACTTAGAAGATAAATCGAGCGAAAACTAATTTCTGAAAAATTTAGCATGGGGTAGGGCATGCTTAAAAAATCATTACCTTTTGCTTATAAAAAATAGAAAATGCTAATTTCATTCATACGGAATTCAGCAATTGCTTACAGATTTCAGCCAATGCTGAAATAAAAAAGCAAATGCTTGTAGCAAAAGCAATTACTAGTGAAAAAAGCATTTGCTTCAATTTTTATTCATAGAAATTTAAGCAAAAGGTCCAGAAAAGCATTTGCTTGATGTTTATTTATTAGGCCCATTAATTTGCAACGGCTGGTTTAAAGAATCAGTCGATATTTGTTTTTTAACACGCTTTTATTAGTTTCACCTGTATGTATGTATGTAAACAAGTTACGTATACGCAGTGTAGTTCACTGTTCGCTTGTACGCATTATGTAGCATAAGTTAACACAAAAGCGTGTGTATTCATACACTGAATGGGGGTTTTTCAGTGTGAGATGTGCTTATTATTTCTTTTGTGTAATAGCTCTGCATAATTTTCGTGCGCATATTCAAAAGATAACATAACTATGTTTACACCACTCAATAGTTCAAACGACTAACTACATTTATACTTCGCGAGTCACGACACCGACAATAATTTTTTACACAGAAATTCGGGGAATGCACGCAAATAACCAACAAAACGCAATAAACGGTTGGATTTGAAAAAAATCGATAAGCTCGGAAAAGTTAACCAAGAGTTAACCTTTTAGAGCCGTACGTGGACGCTCAAATTTGGTTAACTTACCCGAAGGTTTAACTTTCTCGCGAGTTAACTTTTGTGAGATTCTACTGTAGTTGTACATATTCAAATTCATCTACTAGTTCGCTCTAGTTAAATTTCTAGTTCACTTCCTAGTTCAATTCCTAGTTCAACTCTAGTTCACTTCTAGCCCACCTCTAGTTCACTTCTAGTTCACCTCTAGTTTACTTCTAGTTCACCTCTAGATCACCTCTAGTTCACTTTAAGTTCAATGGGCCGTAGTCATAGTCGATTTAAAACAGTGTTTTAACACACTTAGAATTGTGCTAGCATAAACGTCATTTTATCTCTGTCATAGTCGACTTAAAATCGGTTTTATCACTAAAACAGCGTTCTAACTTTAAAATGAGGTGAACGTCATTTTAAAATCTTAAAATATTGTTCTAAGCTGGGAATTCATCATGAAAACTATAAAAATAGAAAGAGAGTACGTGAATACAATAAAAAATAAATAAATAAAACGTATAAAGAAGACATTTTAATAAATATGCAGGTGGCAGTCAATGCTTTCTCGCAGGCAAGCTTTTTCTACTGCGCTCCAGTTCGGTGCACGAGACCTTGTTGTTCCCTAAAATTACAAGTTCATTTTGATTTATATGAAGTGTGTAGTTTTATCTCAAAATTTAACGCACTTTTAGTTGTTTTTTAGCGTATTTTAAATATACGATTAAGTTAAAATATGCAAACATCAAAAGTCGAATAGATAGATGCGCTTACTTTTTTCTTTTCAATTTACAAGTTGACACAGGGTGAACTTTTCAATTTAAAAGTTGACACAGGGTGAACTTTTAAAACACTCGAAATTTCTCAAAATTACAGAGCGATTCTTATTATTTTATATGGGTAAACCTGTTCCGTTTCATTTTAGCAAAAACGTTGTTCTAACTGGTCTATGACACACCACTCTTTTAAACATCATTCTAAATTTAATACCGATTTTAACTAAAACCGATTTTAGTGAACGACTATGACTACGGCCCAATATTTTGAATCAGTCCAAACGCAAACACCCTTCAATATCTCGACACACCTAAAAATGGACTTATGCCAATTTCAAAAGTAACGACTCACATATCGACGGCTGAGAATAAGATCGCCCTATTTCAAAAATTATTTCAAAAACGCCCTATTCCAAAAATTGTTTGAATAACATCCTATTTCAGATTTTGCTTCAAGAACGCCCTATTTCAGAATTTGTTTCAATAACGTCCTATTTCAGACAATTATTGAAAAACGTCCTATTTCAGAGAAATATATATGGAATTTTCTCTGAAATAGCGCGTTTTTGAAGCAAAATCTGAAATAGGACGTTATTGAAATAATTTTTCAAATAGGGCGTTCTTGAAGCAAAATCTGAAATAGGACGTTATTGAAACAATTTTTCAAATAGGGCGTTTTTGAAACAATTTTTGAAATAGGGCGATCTTATTCTCAGCCGTCGATATGTACACCCCAGTGTAAAAATGCGTTATATTATTTTCTAGCGCAAAACGAACTATCGTAAAAACAAAAGACGCGAAAACTCGAAGCGCAAAAACATGTCCACAAAGTTTTTAGTTCGTTTTTGCCCTTTTATCTTAAGGGCCGCTGCACACTGGTCAGCCCCCATACACAGTCGAAATGCCGAAAATGTTGGTGTTTCAAAAAGAAATTTCTGTCATGCGTTTCCGTGGGAAATATATTGAATTTTATGGAAAACCTCCTTCTATACGCAATAGACACCATTAAACGTTACTTTCGCTCATTTAAAGTCAACACATTTGAAAAAAAAAAATTTCTGGAAAAAGTTTGTGTAAATAAGTGTATTATTATTATTTTTGCGATATCTTAAGTTTGAGTGCTAAAAAAAAAGCGGATAACAATATAGACGCAAGAAAAAGGTATGTTTCATGATTTAGCGAAAGAAACCAGTGAAAACAATTTATTTTTAGCAAAATACAAGATGAAGAAATCTTGTATTTTCTATGAGCGTAATTTTCAAGCATTAGTATTTTCATTTAATCTTTTAAATATTAAGTACCACTCTGAACCAGGTTTTATAGGCAGATTTGAGTTCTTCCAAGTCTTCTCTTAAGAAGCCTGTTTATAAATTTTTCCCTTTTTTCCCTTTTTCTTAAAATATCATATTAAATGTAACTAGTCTATAAAAAATATTGTTGCTCAAGATGCTCCTTTTACGCATTTTTGTACATATGTACATCGACTATTTTCGATAAAACTTTATTTTCGATAAAATCTGAGTAGGTAATTGAGTTTTGTGCCACTCTCCATCCAATTTTTTTTTTTGGATCCCGCGAAATATCGCGGATATATTTTTTTTAATTGTAACTTTGTTATTTGACATCGGATTTTTAAAATTGAAATGTCATTAGTTTAGTCTTTCGAAGCTCTATATTTCTTTCTAATGTCCTTTTGACCTATGAAGTCGTTTTCAGATTGTTAACTCACCTAAACAAGTTTTTCGTCCAAAACATCCATTTTGTTTCACAAGAAAAAAAATCGCCAAAAATAAAGTATTTATCAGATCTCTCTGATATTACGCTTAAAGTCTTTGCAATTATATGGGCATATTTTTAAAAGAATAAAACTTTCCTGATTTTTTTAATTTTTTATAAAAAACTTAATTTGAAAATCAAAATTTTTTCAAAAATCGCAACAAATCTACAAATTTTTTACTTTGACCAGCTATCGCCCAGCGAGTTCTTAGTAAACCACTACAATTTGCATGTCGTTTGAAGCGTATTTTAATTGCCTTTCGAACGAGATACCGCTTGCGTTTATCGCAAATGTAACTCCAGCGAAAATAATTTTTGAATGAAGTGATAACAAAAAACACAAAATTACCGTTATCTCAAAAACCTAACCATACAAAAAAAAAAAAAAATAGTTCCAAGCTCAGCAGGTCAATCCCTATCCTCCCCCATTCCTGGTTTTCTTGGTATTTTTTGGCTGTAAACTAGTGTTAGTGGTGGGCGTGGATTACAATATATGTGTTTTTAATTTTTCTGAAAGATGAGTCGTATAGTGGGACACCCATGTGCAAAATTTGGTTTCGGCAGGTCCAGCCGTTTCCAAGAAATTGAGTTTTGTCCCACTCTCCATACAAATGCGACCAGTGTGCGCTGTGGTGCAGTGGGTAAAGTGCTCGCTTGCTATGCCAGAGGTATCGGGTTCAAACCACAGTCCGAGCAAAACACCAAAAAAAAATTTTCTAATTAGTAAAAATCCAATTATTGGGTTTTTTTAAGAGCAGCGGTCACCTCTCGGCAGTGGGCGGCATACCCTCCGAGAGTATTCCTGCTATGAAAAAGTTTTTTAAAAAAATGGAGCCGGCATAAAACTGTAGGTCCGCCCATGACCAAATAACTCTATATGGTCGTAGCCATAGGAAATGACGCTTCTTCACAATGCCTAGTAAGCTGTCAAATTATCGTCTTTTGTTTTGATTTTTCCCTCTTGCACGTGTTTTTCGTGGAAATAGCTTGTGTGTTCGCTTGTATGTTCGCTTGCGTTTTCTCTGTTTTTGGCATTCTTATATACGGCCGTCGAACTGTAATCGCCTATTCTCTTTTAGCCGCTACGACCATATAGAATTATTTGGTCACGGGTCCACCCAATTAATAGGAAAAAGAAAAAGGAGCACACCTCGAATTGGGAGAGAAGCTCGGCCATAAAACACGTCAGAGTTATAATACATAAAAATTATTTTGAAAAAATCGCCTTTAATTCCAATTAACTCTACTTTCATTTGGAGTTTATTTTGAGTTAATGGAATGCAACCCTGTTTTTCCCCAAAATTTTGTAGCACTTTTGAAACATTGTGTAGTCGCTGAGTGCTTGGACGAGATCCGAAATTTAACACCGAAATTACATAACGTTGCGTGGCGTTTATTTCTAAGTATTTAAATAATACAATTAACAAATGACAGATAAAATATATAAGTAACTTACCGTGGCGAGAAACGACCACGGCTCAGAACAATACATACATACATACGAATAATTCACAATGGACATTCGTTATACATATTTTTACAGAGTCGCATGCAGCAGTGCTGCCACACCCCCTCCCCCGTGGATCAACCAGATTCACGACCTTCCACGTCTAGCACGGCCAACTTGGATGCAGCACGTCGCAGGGTACCTGTGGATGTACGCACATCTGCTTGCCTGACAACTCCATCTGCCCCTGGAAAAACCTGTTCTTTCGTGGCAATGTACTGTCGCATATGAACACCACATCGCCGACCTTTATATCCCTTGCAACTTCGCACCACTTCACTCGGCGTGTCAGCGTCGGGAGGTACTCCGCAATCCACCTCTTCCAAAGACGATCTCGCAACTGACGGGCGATTCTCCATTGTTTTCGTAGGGAGCAGAGCTTCTGTGGCTCGGCGGAAATACTTGGCGTTTGCGCAGTGTTAGGTGCACCTAACAAAAAGTGGTTTGGCGTAAGCGGCTCTTCTTGATCGGGTGCTACGGGTAGGTGGGTTAGCGGACGTGAGTTCACGACGTTTTCCGCTTCTATCAGGAAACACACCAACGTATGTTCTTTGGGCGACACTTCTTTCAGTGTGTGACGCAGCACGCGTTTCACGCACTGGACCTTGCGCTCCCAAACGCCTCCTTTGGATGGGTTTATCGGGCAATTGAACCACCATTCTACACCCTTGCCGGTCATCTCATCCTGCAAACGCTCGCAATCAAAGACCTCGCTGAAACGTTTTGCTTCTTCGTTCGCACCCACAAAGTTCTTGCCGTTGTCGGACCTTATTCGCTTTGGAACCCCGCGGCGATTAACAAAATTTCGAATTGCGATGATACATGCGTCGGTACTTAGGTCGTAAGCGAGCTCTAAGTGTATCGCTCTTATGGTGAGGCAGGTAAACAATGCCACCCACCGTTTTTCCTGCCGACGACCAATGGTGACGGTAATTGGTCCGAAATAGTCGAGGCCAGTATAAGTGAATGGTCTCACGTATGGCGTCAAACGATCGGTGGGAAGCGGGCCCATAAACGGTGTGATTGGTGTTGCTTTAGTTATCCGACAGACTTGGCAGGCACTGACAACGGACCGCAGTAGTTTACGTAGTTGAGGTATCCAGTACTGTTGGCGGACCGCACAGATGGTGGCTTCTGTATTTTGGTGCTTCATGGCGATGTGGTAATGCTCCACAAGAAGTTCCGTGAATTTATGATTCGGCGGTAGGATGATCGGTCGTCTGGTAGAAAGCGGTAACCAGTGGCGTAGCTAGATAATTTTTCGGAGGGGGGGGGGGGGGGGTCACAGCCAATGTAAAAAATTTACCAAAATTAAAATTACCAAAAAAAAACTACAATTTTTTTTACAAATGATAAAAATCCCTAGCTTATAATGCAAATTGTGTAAGTCCTTTTTTAAAACTTTGTAGGAGAGACAAAAAACAAAAAAGAAAAACAAATTCGAAATGAAAAAAATTTCTGTTCATATAAATATTTTGGACTTACACAATTTTTTTCGCTTTTACACAATTTGCGTATCACTGAATAACAACGAGTAGAAATATGACATGTATCTCAGACTTGTTTAGCGCGGTGCGTATTTGATTTTTCTAGCGTTCTACATAAAAATACACTTTTTCATAAAAGTGGACTTACACAGTTTGCACTCTAAGCTAGCGAAATGTAATTTATTCAGACTATAATTTAACATTTTAGTACACAAATATCGCTTATAATACATATATCAAACTCTTAAGGCCCTTGGCCACTTAAAATCTGGAATGTTAAGAAGTGTATACATATCGCACACTAAATCAAAAAGCGTTACAACTCAAAATTCAAAAATTTTCAGGAGAGGCAAAAAACTTTTTAATTTTTATATGCAATGATATGGGAAAAGGCTACGTATAATAGTTATTTCTCAGTTAAAAAAGACTCTGATGGAAAAGATTTTTTGGCAGCCGCTAGAGATATATTATGTGTACCAATTTATGGAAGAAACCCGATTTCGAAAAATTTAGAGTTGTGACGCTTTTTGATTTAGTGTGCGATATGTGTGAGTGTCGGGTGATTGACGCAAATATCTAAAAGATTTGATTCTCATCAACGCGAGCCCGAACAAGAACGTGTAGCACGACGACTGCCGATTGCACTAACACACACAAAAAGACTCACACATACACACTGCTTGACATGCCAGATTGTCAGTTGGCAAGGGCCTTTAACTATACTTCAAAAGTAAGTCTCATATTCTCTTCTGGAAATCTACGCGCATAGGTAGATTTTAAAGTTTTATGCGCCCATAATTGAATTTTGTAAAATTGTTACAATTACAGAAAAAAAACATACCCACATATTGGAAATAGAATGGGGAACAATAATTCATCGCTTTTTTCCCGACCCCATACTCTGCACTTGCCCCAGATGGTCGTAACTTAGCATATCTGAAGTTAATTTTTTTGTTTTTTTCTTACATATTTTTAAGTGTTAGTTTCAACTTGAATATTTATTATTTAAAGCATTTCATTTAAGTAATCGTGATGAATCCTAAAGGTTCAAGTAATTATTAACACTTTTCAATAATATCCTTGGTTTCCAATAATTCTAAGTTTATAGTTTTAAGCTTTTAAAGTTGGGATATTTAAAAAAAAATTATCACTCTTTTTCATGTTAAAAATTGGTTTTGTTATGTTGCTCTGTCAGACTTAGTCAAATTAACCCTCGGACATGATATCTAGTACAATTAGTAGTTAGCCGACAAAAAATTACGTCGCACAAAGCCGCACTTCACTACTGGATACAGGGTTTTTCATATGTACCTACAATAATTTTCTTTTTGTGCTTTATATTAAATTTTAATGTTTATATTTCTAACGCATATCTTGGTTAATGTAGGTGATGCTCGAAAGTAACCCAGATATTTAGCAGCGATTATTGTTAACTTTTTAGGCAGTATTTTTAGTATTTCCAATTTTTCAAACTTAAGGAAGTACTTATCATAAAAAGGGGCTAAGAATTATAAAGCTACATTTTTTAGAAGATTTTTGAGTATGCAATTTTGCAGCTCATTCAATTGTAATATAATATATGCAAAATTCAACTTTTTGAAAAATTTCATTGGCTTTTCGGAAATTTTAATTGGAACGGTCTCACGTACATATAACGCAAACACCCTACAGAAAAAAATTACTAAAATCGACGGAAATTTTTACAGCATTGAGAATAGCACTTTTTACACTAAAATTGGTTGGCTACATAACAGTACACTTAGAAATCTCCTCAAAATCTTCTATAAATTCTGGCCGCGCTTTGAAATTTTTAATCCACTTTTAGAAACTTCTACGATTTTTCGGATTTTTCCATAAGCTTAGAAATCCTGCTTAAGGCGATTTTTATTGAAAAATTGTTTACATTTTTAAACGAAAATAAGAGAGTCAAATTTTCGACAGAACTGTTTGAAATAAATTTAAAAACTCTGGCGTATGATTTTTTTTTTGAGTCACTGTATATACATATTTTCCAATAAAATCGACTTTTAACTAGACCCTAGATACCCGGGTATCGAGCAATTCGATCTGATCATTTTTGTTTGAAGCCCGTTTGTTGTTCAAATGCCCGTACAAACATTCGAGCATTCGAGCTTACAAACAAAAAAAATGTGTATCGGAAAAACAAAAATAAAAAAAACTACATATAAAGAAAAAAAAAAATAATAAACAAAAGAAAAAAACAAACTTCAAAATACCCGAATTGTTCAAATGCCCGTACAAACATACGGGTAATAAACAAACAAACAACTCTTCGAGCATTTGAACAACAACTGTTCGGGCTACTCGAAAATGTTCAAAAAAAAATCGAGAGCTCTACTTTTAACACAAATTATTAAAATTTTGCATTAAACAAGCAATTTGGAATAGATGCACACAATAAAATATTTCTACCTATGTGCTACGGTTATAAATAATAATTTTCTTATATAATTTAGTTTTTTAATATTCCATTTTGACAGACATTATGTAAAATCTCAAGTTCAGATACTCTTATACATTGCATATTTATTCCCATTGTAGTTTATACTAATATTATTTGATTAAGATGATAAGTATTTGAAAGAAAACTTGAAATTTAAATAATTGGCATTACTTTTCTGTTATTAGCATGTTAATAACAGCAATACCGTATAATAATTGTAGCGTTTGTTGAGCCGTAGGGAAGTGCAGGAACCGTAGGAATTTTACCACAAAAGAGCGAATATAAGTACAAAGAATGTAAATTGTGGTAAAATTCCTGCGGTTCTTGCACTTTCCTACGGCTCAACAAACGCTAGAATTATAAGTAATACTTCGTGAAAAAGCGCTAAATTTCGAATAACCAATTTCGAAAAATTACTATTCTCATTGATTTTTTCCTGAAAAAGAAATGTATGCTAATAAAGTCAAAGATGGTTTTATGGTTAAAACGAATCTTTCGGGGGGAGGGGGGTTTGTCCCCAAACCCCCCTTTCCCCCCGTTACTACGCAACTGGCGGTAACCATTCAGCCGCATCGATACGTCCCTTCACACGCAAAATATTTTGTTCGTCTATGTAAGGTGAGAGATGGTAAATTGCGCTTGAGGAGTGGATTGCAGACCCCTTTTCAAGCGAGCGCAATTCAGTAGAGTATGATTCTTCTTGAACTTGGCGGTAAAGGATGTGCTTGGCCGTTTCCAATTCCCACAACGTTAACCCATTGACCTCATCATCTTGTTTGCCATTACGACATCGGCTTACAAAGCGAGTCACCCATGCTATCGTTCGAATAAGTCTGTTAAAAGACGAAAAATGGTCAAATTCTACGAATTGTAATCTGGCGATGGTAAGTGCGTATTTCGGCTGGAGCTCCTCATGATCAGCCGCCTCGTTTACATCCTCCTCGTCTTGCGGTGGCCAATACTCCTCGTCCCATTTCAAGAAGTGCGGACCACTTCGCCATTGAGATTCACATTCCATGCCTGCACGTCCCGCTCGCGTAGCTTCGTCAGCGGCGTTGTATGTCATTGGTACCCATTTCCAATTATTTGTCGAAGTTGTAGATAAAATTTCTGCAATTCTGTGGGCGACAAATGGCTTGTATCGTCTGTGCTCGCTGGATATCCATTTAAGGACCGTTTTTGAGTCCGACCAGAGTACACAATCGGATATGGGGAAAACGTGCTGCTCTCGCATCAACCGTGTTCCTAGGACGGCTGCCTGAAGTTCAAGGCGAGGTACGGTGAGCGGTTTCAACGGGGCGGAACGAGATTTGGAGGCGATGAAGGTGACATTGGCTTCTCCAGACGTGGTTGTTGACCTCCAGTATGCCACCGCTGAGAACGCTTGCTCGCTGGCATCTACGAAGATGTGGAGTTGTAGATTCGTTGGCCTACGACCGGAAAAATAATGTCTTGGAATTTTTAATGTTGTGACGGACATAAGTTGCTGCTGCCACAAGCGCCAGGCATTATTTAGGTCATCGGATAACGGCTCGTCCCACTTGATCTTTCTGCGCCACAATTCACGCATAAGTAATTTGGCGGCGATGGTAATGTTGTTCAGGAATCCGAGAGGGTCAAATGTCGACATCATAATGCTGAGCAGCTCACGCTTGGTAGGTCTTCGCTGACCGTTGATAATCGCATCATCAACATTGTGGAATTTTAACCTGAATTTGAAGCTGTCCACTGACGGATGCCAAAACATGCCCAGGACTCTTTCAGTGGCGAGTCCTTCTTTATTGACGATAGGCATGGTTTCTTCGCTACCTCCCAGCACGTGTAGAATCTCCGGCGAATTGGAAAGAAAATTTCGTAACACGAAGCCTGCCTCTTGGTGGATGTCGCGAACCTTCTTCGCCACTTCGATCGCTTCTCCAACAGTGTCGAAACTATCGACGAAATCGTCGACGTAATGTCGCTCCAAAATTGACTTTACTGCCCTCGGGAATTTTGCTTGGTATTTCAATGCGTTAATAGACTTGACGTATTGAGCTGCGCATGGCGAGCATGCCGCGCCGAACGTCATGACCTTCATTTCAAAAATGTCTGGTTGCTTCTGAGTATCGCCGTCACGCCACAAAAATCGTTGTGCGCAACGATCTTCCTGACGAATGCTCACCTGGTGGAACATCTCTTGTATATCGCCGCATACTGCCACCGAACCCTTCGCGAAAGTGGAACAAAACTGATGGTAACGATTGGTATTCTTGCGGACCTTTCAACAGTTGGGAATTCAATGAAGTACCGTGTAATTCGGCAGCGGCGTCAAACACAAGTCGAAGCTTACCAGGCTTGTTCGGATTGGTTACTCCAAAATGTGGTAGATACCATATTTGCGAACAACTGTGAGCTACTTCCTCTGGCGCCAGCTTGCGGGCGTAGTCTTTTTCCACGTAGGAGTTCATGATGGCTTTATATGCTTTAGCGAAAGTGACGTCTCTCTCCATACGTTTTTCGATTGAAATTAATCGTTTGTACGCTGATGTGTAGCTTTCCGGCAAATTGATATCGTCTTGCTTCCAAAGCAGTCCGGTTTCGTAACGACCATTTGTTTGACGCGTTTTCGAAGCCAGCAATGAACGTGCACGTGAGTCGACTGCACTTTCAACTGGCGGCGAGGGTCTCACTCCGAAGCTCTCTGTATTAAAGTAGTCGGCAACCATTGCATCAAGTCTGTTTTCAACTGTGTGGCCAACGAAAAGGTTTGTAGATGGTGTTCTCGACGTTGCTGTTGATGGTCCAAATACCGTCCATCCTAGCTCGGTTTGAGCAGCATACGGTCCGTTAGCAGCAATTCTGATCGCTCGGAATGCCCAGGTGACAGTGATCGAGACCAATGAGCAATTTCGGTGTAGCTCCGGTATACGGAAGCACCGGCAAGCAATCCCGGCCATTGCTTTGGGGAACATCTCGGTTGCATAGGCTTTGACACGGCAAGTTCAGATTGCTGACGCTTCAGACATTACGGAGCTTATGCTTCTTCTTCTTCCCAAGGCCACTAACCAGTATGCACACCATTTTAGCAGACTGTTGCACTTTATGTCCACCAAACCATTGTACGTTTAAGCTTTGCTGCTCGCCTTGTAGACCCAATTTGTCGACTAGAGAGCTGTTGACCATAGTCACAGAAGAACCTTCGTCAAATAGGGCATACGTATCAATTTTCCTAGCACCATTGTATAACGTTACGGGTAAAATGCGGAAAAGCAGCTTGCTACTTTTGGCGTTAGTGATGCAACTCAATACTGAAGTTGGGTTTGTTTCACGACGTTGAAGTTCTTCTGTTGGTGGCCCATGGAGTAGCTTGTGGTGTGATCTCTTACAGCCAGTGACTGGACAAGTCTTGCGCCGACGGCAGTCCCGTGATGAACGGCCTTTGCTTAGACAAGCGAAGCACAAATGTTGGTTTTTTACTAGCTTCCACCTATCAGCTACGCTCGCTTTTATAAAACGTTTACATTCCAGTAGTATGTGGGAATCGTGGCACATCACACACTTGACGCTAGTCGGCTGCTGTGCTTCAGCGGCATGAAGGACCACTCGGCGTTTTGGATCTCGATTTTCCTGTTCCTGAACTCGGCATATCAAGCTGGCAACTTCACTCAACCACTCGCTAAAATGGAGCACTGTGGGATACGGCAGTAAAGCCGACGAATAGCGAGCCCACTCAATTTTTTCGACATTGGCAATTTATTTGCCAGCTCTGATATTAAAGATGGGTTGGCTAAATGTTGCTGACCACCAGCAGACTGTAAAAAGGCGGACAAGTTTTTCACCTTAGTGGCAAATGGTATTAATTTTACGAGTCCGTTCTCTGATATGGGCGAGATCTCCTTCACCACTGACAACTGGCTTTGGATGAGCTGTTCTGGTCGCCCAAAGCGGAAACGTAACTGTTCTATGATAGCGCTGACATGGTTTGGGTGGATCAGGAGGGATTTCACAGTCTCCCTGGCTTCACCTTTCAAGCTCTTCTGCAAACGTTGGTTTTTTTTCCAAATTTGTATACCCGTATGCGGCCGTGGATTCGTTGAAGGCGTTAATGAACATCGGCCAGTCTTCAGCCAGTCCGGTAAACTCCGGCAAATCTTGGAGCTTTCGTGGCAATAACGCCCCATTTCACATACCCGTATAATAGCTTACGCTTGAAAAAGGCAGCGAGTTAGGATCGCTCACATGCGAGATAGGAGTAGCTGACAGTGGAAACGGCGTATTATTGTTTGTGCACGATTGGACATTAGCGGCATTGACAGGTAGGGTGGCGTATTGAGCGCTAGCATTCGGCGCACCAACGGTTGACGTATGTACTGAGGCGTACGGCGGCAATGCAGCATTGGAAGCGGTCACAACGGTTGCGGCGGCAGAATGCGCAACGGCGATCGACCCAACATTTGCGACGTATGGAGCGCTAGCATGTGGCGCACCAACTGATGAAGTATGTACTGGATCGTACGGCGGCAATGCAACGTAGGACCCGGTCACAGCGGCAGCGAAGGCAGAGGGCGCAGCGGCGATCGACCCAACATTTGCGACGTATGGAGCGCTAACATGTGGCGCACCAACTGATGTATGTACTGAAGCGTACGGCGGCAATGCAGTGTTGGAAGCGGTCACAGCGGTTGCGGCGGCAGAAGGCGCAGCGGCGATCGACCCAACATTTGCGACGTATGGAGCGCTAGCATGTTGCGCACCAACTGATGAAGTATGTACTGGAGTGTACGGCGACAATGCAACGTAGGACGCGGTCACAGCGGCAGCGGCGGAAGAGGGCGCAGCGGCGATCGACCCAACATTTGCGACGAATGGAGCGCTAACATTTGCCGCACCAACATATGATGTATGTACTGAAGCGTACGGCGGCAATGCAGCGTTGGAAGCGGTCACAGCGGTTGCGGCGGCAGAAGGCGCAGCGGCGATCGACCCAACATTTGCGACGTATGGAGCGCTAGCATGAGGCGCACCAACTGACGATGTATGTACTGGAGCATACGGCGGCAATGCAGTGTTGGAAGCGGTTGCGGCGGCAGAAGGCGCAGCGGCGAGCGACCCAACATTTGCGACGTATGGAGCGCTAACATGTGGCGCACCAACATACGATGTATGTACTGAAGCGTACGGCGCAATGCAGCGTTGGAAGCGGTCACAGCGGTTGCGGCGGCAGAAGGCGCAGCGGCGATCGACCCAACGTTTGCGACAAGTGGAGCGGTTGTAGTGGCCCCTGTTATGGAGTTATATAAGGCGCCGGCAAAATTGGCAAAATCCAAAGTCGTAACGCTTGCGTCGGTTGCTGCCGGCGTCGCTCTATACAACGCGACGGCAAAACTGGCGAAGTCTAAATGTGTGGCGCTGACGTCGCCAACCTTTGGCGTTATGTGAACTGTAGCTCCACCAAGATTGGCGAAAGCACTGTATGTAACGACTGTAGCAGCTGAAGCGTTTGTATGTGCAGAAAGTCTAAATTCATGTCGCTGGCGTCATTAGCTTTTGGCGTTGTGCGAATTGTAGCTCCACCAAGATTGGCGAAGGTATTGTATGTAGTATTTGTTATGTAACTGCGTGCGTTGGGCAGAGGCGAGGCGGAGGACTGGCATGCTTGCATCCCAGGCTAGCTCGTCGAAGGGTGGATTCTTTTCCGCCTGCCTTTACCCCCAGTCACACAAACAAAAAAAAGGTGTTCATGCCATGGAAGAAAGAAAAAAAGATGCTAAGAAGAAATGAAACTGAGTCCTGTCCTTGTCCGGTCCGGTGGAGTCTATCCCACCCTCTTCGACGTGAACACGCGAAGCCATGGGCGCTGTGCTGACTCCCATTTTCTTACAGCGCCCCCAAACTCGGTCCTTTAGTCAGAAGAGAGCGTCAGTTGCAGTCCAGATCGTCCATTCCTACTCCCCCTCTAATTCACCCGAGCATCACCCACACCAAAACCCTATGAGTCTAGCACTGCATCTTGATCAACCGCATATCAACCTATGAGAAGAGAGTAGAACTCAAGTTAAATAATTCACAGTTTTTATTAACACTTAAATTCTAACAAATTCTTTTAGACTTACTCACTAATATTAAATTTCAAACTAACTGATGAATTCAAATGTGTATATATGTATATATGTGCACCTAGATCCCTATTTATAAAATTCAGAATAAAAAAATCTCATATGTTCATATGTATGTACTAGCTTATAAGGGTATTTTTACTGATTCTCCAATATTTAGACCCTCCCTAGTGTAAATACATGCGTATGTATGTATGCATGCATACACAAAATGTATCTAATACTAATCACCTAAATATAACTCAAATCTTTCTATTCTTCTTAATTTACCTTCATGCCCTATATTCGTACATATGTATGACCTAGTTTCTTGAGTTTATATATATGTAGATATATACGTGTCGGAAAATATTTAGCAAAACAAAAGTAATAGAATAAACTCACCTGGCAACTCCGGCGAAAATGGTACCACTCGCTGAGAAACCTGAGAGGAAAAGCAGTAAATGTTGGAGACTTCTTACCAATATATGTACATACATATAATACTATTCATACAAAGTATTGCCAACAAGTATAATTCTTTAAGTATTCATTCGCTAGTGCTTGGGAACCACGAGCGGATGCATATTTTTTTGTTGAAATTATTAAAAAGAAAATATATAAAAAAAGAACTATTAAATCAGAAATATAAATTAGCGAAAGAAAAGCCTCGGAAGACCAACAATTTTTAATAAAGAAACGGAAACCTACGAAATTGCTGGCAAATATATTGTTTTAGGAATGCCGTCAGCAGCATCAAATTGTGCTCGGCTGCATTCGAAGCAGCGAACGCTGAGTGCACGTAGCACCACTGAAGGTCACAGAGGAAAATTAAGTGAATAGTAAGTAAAAAAAACTGAAAAGTTGAAAATATAGAAAGGCTGTGACAGCAATTACAACAAACAAAAATTTAAGTAGTAGTGAGTTATAAAAAATTTAACCAAACAAAAAAAAACTATATGCTGCTTCTTCTGCGTTCCCCAGTCGCTGCTAGCGCTCGACGTCGCCGTCGCGAGTCTCGCGTTTGCCAAGCTTGCTCCTTGTTTTCCCGCTCCCGTTCGAATGTATGTTTATGTGTATGTATGTATTAGTACGACTCCCCAATCTGATCCCGGTATTTTTATGTCCCAATTTCGGCAATTCGTGGCTGTAGAACTTGCTGGCTCCAACCAGCTGTGAAAGTGTTCCCACCTCTGTTATGTTCCAGCCAACCAGTCTGATTGGGTGTTAAACCAATGTATGTACATATGTCTGTGTCATTGGGCGCGAATTAAGGTAAGTCGTTGTATGTAAGTATGTGATTACTGTTTCTGGCCAAAAACGTATCTTTGGCTATCCAGCTGATGGCTGGGAAATCTATATGTGTATATCGGTGGGTATATGTGGTTGTGCGATCGAGTGTACAGCGATGTGGATATGTATGTATGTTTGTGGTTCGTGCGATTTTTATGGACGCCTTCTAATGCAAGTGAGCGTGGGGTGGTGGTTGCTTCGATCCCTCTGGTGTTGGCCGTATGTATGTATGTATGATCGTTTGGTAACCCAACCCTGGGTGGAGGTCTCTGGTGGCAACCTAAAACAACATACCGGAAATTGTACTATCTCTATATGCATGTATCTACCTATGTGTGTATGTGTACGTATGTATTGGCGCCTTTTGCTGTACGCCTGCATCAATTTCACCAGGGTTTGAATTGTTGGCTGCAACATGGCAAGGGCCCACATTTTTGTGTTTATTTCAGCATTAAGCCACGTTTGCTGATTCACTTCTCGCTAGCAATAGCCTAGGAAAAGCAAATGCTGAAAAATAGTCAAGCAATTCCAACCCCAGTATTTAATATACACACACGCACATACCTATAGCTACTAACGTAAATTCAAGTGACCTTTAGCGACTTCACTTACCTCCAATATTTCTTAAGGCCGGATTTTGATTGCTCCTTCTCCAGTAATGGTGGTGGTTTTCGGTGGCACTGATCTGCCACGATCTAGTGCTGAATATTATTTCACACGCCTCAGCATACGTACGTGTAAAAATGTCACCAATCACACTTTTTTTTCTCAGTTTGAACCTTGACTTTTTTTTTTTCTTTTTTTTTTTTGTAATAAATGTTTGGTAATATATAGTATTCAATATGAAGCTGATTTCACATAAAACTTTTTCCGCTTTGCGTTCCGCCGCTTTCTATGTCAAACAACGCAAAACTGAAAAACTATGCCACATTGAACGCTGCAACATCACTCAAAAAATATTTATTTTCTGAAAAATCTCTCATTCTCCGTTTTATTTACAAAAAAGTAAATAAGAAAAAAAAATCTATTAAATTATTTTTCAATTGTGTGAAATTTAAATTTGTTTATTTACATTTGAATTAAAATGAAACTGAAAAAAATTTCAACGCCCCCAAAAGTTGAGATTTGCTTTCCTCATACCTATATGACTCCGTTCGGAGCCGGCATAAAACTGTCCAATGGTAGGAAAAACGAAAGGAGCACACCTCGAATTGGGAGAGAAGCTCGGCCATAAAACTCGTCAGAGTTATAATAGCGCAAAAACAATTCTTCTGTACGTTGAAAAGAGACAAATACTCCCTCAAAAACAATTTGATTGACTTTAAACTTCAAACTAAATGAAAATAACTATTTCAAAAATAATTTTTTTGGAAATTTGAATTTAAATTACTGAAATAAATTATGAAACTCAAATGGCGGGATAGCTATGTATTCCATGTTATAAGGGGAAGCCAGTGCGCAGTATAATTGTTCTTCCGGACTTCTTCTTTCCCCTTACGGCCAAAGCAGAAGCTCACAAGAGGCAAACTTGAAATTTGTATTTCCATATATTTTTTATTTTAAATATAATTTGTTTTATAGTTGTCAAATTGAAAAATTTGTCAGAAAAGCTGCCGAATGTCAAAAAGCCTACTGAAATACAAGCTGGCTCGTGGGTTTATAACCGCCTAGATGATATTTCGTTTGGTTTTTTCAATATAGCTTGCACGCTTGCACCAACGCAAAACGATTGTGATGAATATTCAACAAAGAATGATCAATGATCATTTAGCAGTGAAACAAATTTACTGCAGGGTATATGTATATATATGTATACATACACAAATGTCACTTTTCAGTTCTGCCAAATCAAAAAAGCACTGTGCTGCCAAATCAGCACGGAAAAAACAAATCGAACAGGGCGGATCAGAAATTGAACCAGCAATTTATCTGGTTTAATCGAGCTGAAATCTTTGTTGTTGCATTTACATGCAAAAATTTTTATCTGGGTTAGGATCACCGTATGTGAAACACGGCTAAGATTCGCAGCAAATCTATGTATGTAGTGTTGCAGCCATTAAACTCCGAGTTACATTAACCCCTCAACGTGAACACTTGACAGTTATTTATTAACTCCAAACCATTAACTCTAGTTAGCTCTCCAAAGTGAACATAGTATTAGAGTGCGTACGGACATGGCTAAATCGATTTCTCTTTTCACCCTGATAAATTTGATATATATATAAGTCCATACCTATCTCGATTATTTCATTCTGTTACAATCCACCGTTGTGAAATCAGAATTATAATACTCTGTGTACTAGTACAGCTGAGTATAAAAAGCAAAAAAAATATAACAACCGAATAAGCAAGGCAGATTTACCAATTAAGCGCTCTCAAGCTTAGTATCCACCTCTCAAGAAACGCAAAAGTTCCATATAAAATGACGTACAAGAAATGCTCAAGAAATTTTTCTTCTGAAACTTCCTTGAGCGAGTATCGACCTCTCAAGAAATTTGATACACTTTTTTAATACTATTTTTCTACGTAATGCGAACACAGCAACACAGGTTTTGCCAAGAAATATATCATCGGGCATTTATTTCTTAAAGAAATTTTGACGTTTGTTGAGTGTTATTAAAAATCGTGGAAATCTTTAGTGAAAATGTAAAAAAATAATCGAAAAAATAGAATGCACAGCTTTTATAATGATGCAAAGCGGAAGTTGGTGTCGATTTCTTATATCTTCCTACATTCCGACCATCAATATACCGCATTTTAGCAGTAACATAACGTCATCCTCGTCGCTATACATGATTTTCGTAATAACAACAAAATAAAACTATTGGAGCTATTTGTTTAAAGCCTTTATTTAATATTTTTAAGAACTTACCAATTGCTTATGTTTACAAAAAGGTTTCTTTTGTTTACGTTTTTGACGCTCTTCTTCATTTCACCTGGTATTCACGGTGGATTACTAAACGTCAAAATTTCTTGCCTACTACTATTTTTTACTCAAGAAATAAAGCAAAAAATTTCTTGAGCTGTTTCTTGAGAGGTCGATACCAGTCTTCAACAAAGTGAACTCAATAGGCGAGTTCCCGTGGCAGTGATCCAGATCGGGATAAGAAGTTTGCATGCAAATGCAACAACAATATGGTGATCCTGGTATTTATATGGATAAAAAAAATCTATACAATCTATACGGATCCGAAATTGATACAGATAAACACCAGGATCACAAAATTCGTGTTGCATTTGCATGCAAACTTCTTATCCCGATCTGGATCACTGCCACGGGAACTCGGCAAATTTCCCAGTTCTAGTCAAAATGATATTTCGCCTTGGTTAAAATCTGAATTCGCTTGGGAGTCGCCCATTCCTATTGGCCATGTTGTGAATTCGTTTTGATTTTTACATTATACTCTACCTTTGCAAATAAAAAAGTAGTTTCTGAATTCACCACCGAGCCTAGATCTGCCTTGCGAATAAGCAGAAAAAAGGCAATTTCCCACATATTTTTCACAAAATCAGTTTTATAAATTAAAGCAAAAAACGAAAGCAAGGAAATTGTCAAAGTGTTAATTGTAGCAAGCATCATTTCGCTTTCCTTTAAAGTTTTGCTATCAAAGTTGAAGCAGACAAAGCCAATTGTGCTCGGGCTATAAGTGACTTAAGGGTAATTAACGACGAAACAATGGTTATCGATGAAATTACTCTTAAATTACGTAAATCTCAACATGCCTTATCTTGCCTACAGTTCTACACTAGTTATGGCAAAAAAATGGAATAACCGATTAACCGCTTTTTAGGTTAATCGAAAGCGTTCGATTATTAATCGCGAATAATTGTGGGGAACTAACCGATTATAACCGTTTTTCGATTACATTTATTCTTTAAAAAAATATATAATAAACGAAAAAAAATCGTAATTTATTAGGAAAAATCGACAAAATGACGATAAAGTCGTCTATTCGGGAACTGGAGGGAACATTTATTGCCGTTTTTTTTTGGATATACTCACAAAACCGTAGGTAACCAAATTCGGACTCGGATGAAAAGGCGGAAATTCTCAACTTCGATTATTTCCTTTCGATTATTTTCGACTTGAGAGGAAAAAGGTTAATCGAAAAAATAATCAAAAAGAAAAAAACCGATACATTTTAACCGTTACTGCTTGCCCAGAATGTTGTACTACAGCTACGGACTACTTAGCTTACTACATCAGCTGATGACTGTTTTGTGGCAACGCTCGAAAATGTGAACACAATGGTGTAGCTCAGTGTATCTCATATATGTCATCTTTTTATATTTTTGTACAGGGGATTCCTTAAATTCCATAAAAACTCTTTATTTTTTACAAGTTCAATTCATTTTTCCGTTTCTTCGTCCTTCATTTCCAATTTCCGTCATTAAAAAATTGAGCTGTCACACTGTAGCGCGCTACAAAGTTAAAGTTAACTCTACTTCTACTACAGCTACAACTACACGCTACAGACACAGCTACACATTGTGGGCATTGCAATGCAATTGTACTGTTTTAACTTTTGACAGCTCTTACTACGTACTACAGCCACACCATTCTGGGCAAGCAGTTAACCGAAAGAAATTAACCGATTATAATCGTTTTTCCGGTTATTGTTGTCATCTCTATTCTACAGTGGTTGCCACGGACGCAAACTTTTTTTGCTTTATAAGAAAAAATTTTGGATTAATTGTTATATTCGTAAAGAAATTTACAGTAAATGTGAACCCATGGTTTTTGTTATTGAATTCCAAGAATAATTTTAAAACCAGGAACGTTTTTACGACGTTAGGGTCGACCGATTAAAACTGCAACAACGTTTGGATAGCCGGCTTTTTCCTGTATGCATATGTATGTACATACCTATATGCATTTTTGTTGAAGGATTTTAAAATTACAGTGGATATGATTTCGTCCGCCGATAGCAAATCAAAAGTGGTTTCAGCATTGCAGAAGCAGGAGCATTTAATAAAATTGGTTATTCTCATTCTAGCCGCAGTTTTATGTAAGTAGAGCGTAAAATGGGTGGGATTCCATGCTAAAAGCCTCCGCACACGAGCATGATTTAAGGGTGTTTCAGGCAAAAATCGTGTTTTCGGCGTTAATTACCCTTAAATAACGTTGTTTTGCCATACAAAAATGCCAGCTGAAATCACCCTTGAAATGCGCATTTCGGCGAAAACACGAAATTACTCTAGAATCGGTCTCTTCTCTAAATTTTATCGATTATAATCGAAAACATCTTTACCCATCGCTAATATTTCACATTAGCTGAGTTTTATTTTAGCGCATATACATCTGCGCTAAAATAAAAACGGCTATTAAATTTGTTCGCGACGGTTTCTTAGATATATTCTCATTGTATATTGCATTAGCGATTCCTTAATTATAAAAAATTTAATTTGGTGGGAGTATTTTATTAATGATATTTTCATTTAAGTTGACCATGTACAAATTTTTATATGGCGCAGGAACAGCGTAACTGAAACCCGACTAAATGAAATTACTCAAAAACGTGTGTGAATGCGCGTGATTTCGGAAAGTGATTTCGGCTAATCAACGTAATTTCAAATGCTCGTGTGCGGAGGCTTTAATATACCAGTGCACTGGGGTCATTATCTACCCTGCAAAAAATTTTCGATCAATCCCGAAAGAGATTTGTACTCGATTGATCTCTTTCGAGAACAATTTGTCCACAATTAGTCTCCGATTATACACGTACGGGTATAAATGTAGACTAATTGTAGACCAATTCTTCCCTAACGGGTATAAATGTAGATTAATCGCTTTCATCCCGAACGGGTACAAATCTAGATTCCTTAAATGTAGACATTTTACAAAAATATGCAATGTATTTAAAAAATTGTAGAACAACCGGTAAAACGAATTGAACACCCTTTTTAACCCTCTCCTTCCCAAATTAAGAAGCAGATGTAGAAAAAAATCAAACAATGGTTTTTTCTAGTATAAATAGTATTTAAAATGATCCTGCATTAAAATTTTTTTGATATCTGTATTTCAGTGGGTGGTAGGGTTTGGTAGCCATATGGCTACATTGGGAATTAATGCATACAAATTTAAACATATTTGGTTGTATGAAGTTTATCATTTATTTATACTTTTTTGCATCATTTGTTACGAAACAAATAAAAAAAAAATATTTTTTGATGTTAAATACAAAGCAATATTAAATTTTGTACATTTATGTCTAGAAAACGAAGTCCTGCTGTTGCAATATTTGCGTTTTACTTTTTCTAGATCGGTAATGGCCAATGGTCAGTACCATCATACTGCATGTCTGAGATATGTCTTTTAGTACCGGATTTCCTCTGTTTTTGTGTTTTGGAACTGGACTGTTGCTATTTAGATGAGATGGTCTTCCTCCATTTCTGCCGTTGTTAATAAAAGCAGCATTTATCATCCATAAGCAATTTCCGCTTTGAACTCTAGAAACGATTTTTTGTCGGCATTTTCTTTTGTATGCAATGCCTCTTATACAATAACCAGAAATTGACAACACAAACGTCTTCTTCTTAATTGGCGCGTAACCGTCTAACTGTGTAACATAAATCAAACGCACGCCGTCAATTTACTGTCAAAAATTTCTCATGCCCATACAACTTGTATGGGAGTAACCGAAATTGAACGGCGTGCGTAAAAAGCAAATTCGACGCCCAATTTTTGTTTTGCGTGACAGTTGAAATTAAGCATTGTGGGTGATTGTTTGCAAAAAAATTGACACTTGCTTTTGATATCGTGTCTGTTAGGTACACATTCCACAAAATAACAAGATTTTCTCTGATTTTCTGTATTTTTCTATTTCTTTATCTGAACACGCACGCAAGTCAATTTCGGTTCAACGCATATGAAAAATTTGCGTGCGTGCGTTAAATTGACGACTTGCGTTTGATTTAGGTTACACAGTAAAAGATTTGGCCGAGTCCAAAAAGAGCGCGCGAGTCGTTTCTGCTTAGTGCTGCCTGGCACCAATGGGATATACCAAGGGAGGACGAGTTAGTCTTCACCTGACTTCCCAACGCAGTGGAGGTCTACCCTTTCTTCTAACTTTAGCAAAGATCTAGGACGCGATAAAATATGCGTAAGTAGTATTTTTGTTCCCAATTTTGTCCTATAAAGTCCAACAATCATATTGCTAAGGTTCACCCCACTCATAACTCGTTGCTAGAGTTCAAAGCGGAAATTGCAGATATGATGATAAATGCTGGTTTTATTAACGACATAGAGGAAGGCAATCTGATCAAGACAGAAACGCAGACGAAATCATATACTAAAAGACCGATTTCAGACATACAGTATGATTGGGCTGGCCATTGGCCATTACCAATCTAGAATAAGAAAATATACAAATATTGCAACCACAGGACTTAATTTTCTAGAATTAAATATAAATAATGTAATGTTGCGTTGTTTTTAACATAAAAAAATAATGTAGTTGTTCTACGCAAGCTTCAGGTCAAGTTGAAACAATGTTTAACAATTTTATTTTCCCCAATATATTTCGGTCACCCACGGTGATAAATCTCAAGGGATTCCTTTAACACAGCACTTTCCTTTGGCATGTAGTTAAAAAAAAAATTATTTTTATTTGTTTCAGAGCAAGTGATGCCAAAACCTATAAATACATGATGAACTTCATACTACCAAATATGTTTAAATGGTAACTTTTTGTATGCATTAAATCCCAATGTACCCATATGGCTACCAATCAATTTTAGCAAATATATTCACTCTTACTTACACTTTTCACCTTCTTATTGGTAAAATGTATTTTTCAAGCATTAACTTACACGAAAATATTTTTTTTGTACGAATAAATAAATTAATTGTATATATTTTATTGGTAAGAATCTTATAAACCAGCCGAATGCAAAGGACACGTAGCACAGTGCTTCGTCTCAATATAGTGAATCGGCAAAATTAGGGGAGTAATCGCAGAACGATGAAATTTTGTGTACAGGCATAAAATAATAGAGATAAGAAAAAAACGAAGTTTGGGCCAAATCGATGCAAGGACATGACTACCTCCCATATATCCTTGATTTTAAAGTTGTGATTTCAACTTCAATTTCAAACAGAATGACATCAAATTTGGCATATCTTTATAGAATTATGCTTTTAAACTAGGTTATAAACTTTCGTTCTTTTATGTGAAAGGATATAAGTACCTCCCATATATCCTTAATTTTAAAATTGTGATTTCAACTTCAATTTCAAACAGAATGAAATGAATTTTAGTGTATGTTTGTAGAATTATGTTTTTAAACTAGGTGAGAAGTTTCGTCCTTTTCACTGCAAGGACATGACTACCTCCCATATATCCTTTTTTACAAAAAGTAATTTTTGGATTAACATGTAATCACAATACATTAAAAACGAACTATAACATATATATTTATCCTTTTAGAATCAAGGATGGACTACTCCCGTTAGTTATTGCAAAAAATGGTTCTAAAGAAAATTACTCTTAAATTTGTTCAGAAAATATGTTCGTTGTTATAGTTTAATGCATTATTTTATTGCAGAATATCAATATGATTTTGGCACATATCAAATTGTAACTTTTAAAAGCGCAATATTATTAGAGTTAACACAGAAATACTTTTTTATTATAAAATTTTTCGATGTAAAAATAAAATTTTTGGGATGTTAAATAAAGTACTAAATTAGCGATTTCCGGCATAATTTTTGAAACTTTTTCTTTTTTGGTAGCAAGACCTCCTAGCATAGAATCGCAAATTAAAATAAAAAAAAGTCGTTTTTTCTTGTTTTTTTTTTTTAAATTTTGTCAAATTTTGTAAAATTTTATGTGTCTCACCTAAAAAAGTTAGTATTACATGTATGTTTTTTTGTAAGTATTTGTCACATATTAATAAAAACTGTATGTTTTAGCATAATTAGGCTAATTTCCTATAGCATGAGAGAAAAAGTACATACATTAATTTTGCTAAATTTTTTCCATACCATATATATAAGGTTCTGCAGAATTTTAAAAAATTTTAAAAATATGGCCTTACAAAATCGTACAATTTCTACATTTCCGGCAAAAAACAATGCAATTTTTTTACAGATTCTACTAGAACACTTCAAAGTTAACCAAATTCGCTAATAAAAAAATAGTCGTTCTTTTTTATTTTTTTGTTTGACTCTATCAAACTTTAGTAATTTTTTGAACTCCAATAAAACAGTCGCAAATGTTTCGATGGAACTAGTCACCTTTCTGAAATAAATCATTTATCAAAAGTTATTTCAGCTATTAGGGCATATAATGGTAAGCAAATGTGGCAAGTTTCAGAGTAATACGATTTAAAATGAATTTTTGGCAATTTTTTTTGTAACACACTAAAAATCGTATTACCTTAAAACAGTTTTGCCTCAAAATTGTACTGATTTTAGCGACCTCTTTTGGCAACAAAAGCATGAGATTTTAAATTCTACTTATATATCTATTCCAGGTGATATGTTAGCTTCACAAAAATATATATTACTTGAATAAATTACGCAGTTTATTTTATCTTAATTTTGTCTATGGGACGAAGCACTGTGCGTAGGTTGCTAAATAAATGTCAAAATTTTCAATGTTTGCCAATGTATAATTACAAATATTGAGGACTAAATCATTTAAGCAATGTTGGCTTTAACCATTGTTTTTTTTTTTTATGGAAAAAATTCCATAACTAGACGTTTAAATATAGATTTTTAATTTGGTAGCCATATGGCTACCATGGGAAGGAAAGGGTTAATAACAATTTTAACAAAATGTTGCCTAAAATATCCTATAAAAAGATCCTTTACATTACGCTCATATAATGCACACTCAAAACTTACAATTTTTTAAATTTATTTATTGAGATTTTTTTACAAAAGTAAAACATTATATAATCTTTATTTAAATATGCATGAACATTTACAATTTTTTAAGGAAAAATCTACATTTGTACCCGTTCGTTCTGAAAGCGATGCATGTTTCTGAGCAATATTGGTATCTAATGAAAGGTTTTGAGCAGGCTTTCTACAGGGAGCTCTGTTTTTCATGGTTCCTAGGTCAGCTCCGGAGATATGGGTCAAAACGAGGACCCGCATGATCTTGCATGTTTCTGAGCAATATTGGTATCAAATGAAAGGTTTTGAGAAGGACTTCGATATGAAGCTCTTTTAATTGTGACCTCTAGGCCGGGTTTCCAGATATTTGTCAAAACGAGGACCCGAATGATCTTTGAATGTTTCTGAGCAATATTGGTATCAAATGAAAGGTGTTGAGCGGGACTTTGATATAGAGCTCTATTCTTTATGATTCCTAGGCCGGGTCTCCGGATGATCCTTAAATATTTCTGAGCAATATTGGTATCAAATGAAAGGTTTTGAGCAGGACTTCACCACGGAGTCCCGAGACGTGGACCCGAATGATCTTGCATGTTTCTGAGCAAAACAAAATGTAGCAGTGACAATGACAACAAAAAATTATAAAAACGATAGTCGTATTTTAATCCATAGAAAACCAGGGAAAAAAAGAATAGTATTCGTTACTCACGCTTTCTTTTTTTTTGTTTTGGCACAGCGTGGGGAATATGAAAAACAATTTAAATGAGAACTTGTTGTGAATTTGTTGCAAATATATTAACGCTGCCACATAGCAGTGCATCAGCAGAAAGATTAAAATCAGGATTTAATTACCACTCAATTTGAGTGGTAGTTGAAAATGAGTGGTAGTTGAAAAATGCCCATCCTTGATAGGCTTTAATATACCAAGACTGAAGCCGGAATTACAATAGCGCTGTGGCTGTGGCAGCGACTGTTTTTCGAAATCAGCTGATTTTTAGAAACTACGGTTTGCAATGAAGCGGCACATAATACAGCAGAGGCACCTGGCAGCACCGCTCCGTTTAGCCCAAATTCCAAATTCGCTGCCACTGCCTTGAATCGCAGCCATCTTCTAAGTGTTGATGTGAACTTATGTCTGTTTCCGTAAAATCAAATGTAATATATTTTTACTAATTTGGTGTTTCCGTACTTTGATGCCAGCAAGCGGGAGAGAATTTAATTTTTACTTAATTGATTTCCACTAGCAAATATTGCTGGCGGGATGAAAAAGCAAAGAAGAAGAAAGAGCAGAGGAAAAAATGAAACAAGATTGATTATTTTATACTTTTTGGTTGCTTGCACAATACATTGATTATTTTAATTGAAGAAAGTGGACATGAAAATGGTAAGTAAATTTATGTCACCACGTGTCCAAGGTAAAAGGAAACAGACCTAATATATAAAGAAGTCACTGCCAAATACTGCGAACCCTCTATTGTGTTTGGTCTGGCAGTCACTACTCATATTAGACGCATCAGCTTATTTCTAAATCGTCACTGCCCACTGCCACATCGCTAATGTAATTTGGGCTTAATTTATACAGGTTAACTTACTAAACAGGTGATTAATAACTCAACTTTTTTTAATTCATATTGTGGTGCTTATATCAAACTTTTGTAAATTTTGAGCATGACACAATATGATTTCTACTAGAGATGAGAGAAACTGCAATTTTTCGATATCTGTGATTTCGGTGATTGCTATTTTTAAATCACTGCGATTCTAAACTGCTATTGCGATTGCATGGACTGCTATAAAATAATCAGTTACCGGTAGAGATTAATTTTGCGTTTTCTGAGCGATATAACCTGTCTTCATTTTATGTTAACAAAATGATAGCAATAACAACGTATTCCGCAGTAATTTCGCTGTTTGTAAACATTTTTCAAAGATAAATTGTAAATTCAATATTTTTTTTTCTTATATTTCTATATACGTATGTGGTCTGCTCAAAAGTATAAACAAAAAGAAATTTAAATGCTTTTGCGATTGCGATTCACATAGGTGAACTGCTTAATTGGTACATCGATAGCAGTTCCCAATAAGTAGGGAACTGCTATTTTGAAAAAGTGATCGCAATTGCGATTTGCGATTTTTTATTCACAGTGAAAAAATCACCGTTTGCGATATATCGCTCATCACTAATTTCTACGATGGCGAACTATGATTTTGACATAAGCACCACAGAATACACAAACAATTTACATGGAGTGTGTATGTATGTATGTACGTATGTCGTAATGCGAAAACCTTTATTATTCAGCCATGAAACATACAAACTAGAGATGAGCGAAACTGCGATTTTTCGATATCTGTGATTTCGGTGATTGCTATTTTTAAATCACTGTGATTTTAAACTGCTATTGCGATTGCATGGACTGGTATAAAATCATCAGTTACCGGTAGAGATTAATTTTGCGTTTTCTGAGCGATATAACCTGTCTTTATTTTATGTTAACAAAATGATAGCAATAACAACGTATTCCGCAGTAATATCGCTGTTTGTAAATATTTTTCAAAGACAAATTGTAAATTCAATATTTTTTTTTCTTACACAGTAAAAATTTTAGTTTAATTTTAATACCATTTTGGTATTTATATATAACAATGCCAAAAAGTATAAAATTAAAACCATTCTGGTTTAAAAAAAAGAAGAGAATATGAGAGACAAAAATTATTCTTGGTATCAAATTAATACTTTGTTGGAATTAAATCAAAACCAAATTTTAATTATTTTTAGAATATTTTTGGTATTAAAAATAGTTGAAATTGTTTCAGATCTATCCGAAAATTGGAATAAATACTATACCTTTTTGGTATTAAATCAAAACAATATGTAGAAATGCTCATTTTATTTCATATAACATGTGTATATTACAACAATAGGAATTTTCACATAGTCTTTGTTGTTTGTATTCCTTGTTATGGTACAGCTTTCGACCTCGATTACGATCTACAATCGAGTGGAGCAGCAATGCATGGCGGTCGGCATGATCTAGGGTTGCACTGTGGCTAGTCATTGTCGGCTGGGCGGGGTTCTTGCCTACATTGCTGTCCTGCGCCATAAACAGAAAAAATTCATATCATGCCTTTTCAAACCAAAACGAGTAAAATCACACTAAAACAACATCCGGTTTGGCCGGATGCCACGGACGGACCGTTGAATAATTCAAAAATTCAAAATAACCCGAAAAATCCAAATTCAAGAGGCCAGGCATCAGTTAAATTTAAATAAATGCAAACCGAGGGAAAATGTCGTTGAAATTTGAATATGAATTTTGAATGTACGTTAAAGTCAGATGGACGTTAGCAAAACATTTAAACCAAAATTTAAATCGGACGGAAATACTGACATCAACGGAAATGTTTGAAATCGGACGTTATATTTAAATAATCGCGGACGGAAGAGAAAAGATTTAGAAATTTAAATTTGGATATACGTTGAAATCGATGTGTATTTAATTTGAATAAACACTGAAAAAAAACTGTCAAAGTGAATTTGAATATACATATATATCGCGAGAAAAAAAAATCGTTAACTTTGAATTTAAATTTGAATCAACCGGAAGGACCGGTTATTGATAGGCATCTGAAAATACATAAAAGAAGCTGAAATTTAAAATATATGAACAATCAAAAAAAAAGTTAAAGGCCGAACTCACAAGGGGGTGGCGTTGCTGATGTTGTTGCAGCGCCGGTGCGTTTTTGTCCCACCCTAATCCATGGTTACTGTCGCACCCGAATACCAGTAACCCCTTACCTGTGGTGCGCCGCTGGTGTTGTTGCAGCGCTGGTGCTTTTCGACCCACCCTCATCCATGGCCATCGGTGCACCTACTTGTGATGACCCCATGCCTGAAATCTCTATGCCTTTTAAATTAGGATGATCAACATTCCCATTTTAATTTTAATTTATTAACAATTCATCTCATGTATATACACAAAAAAAGAAGGATTCCAACTATGTATGTAGGTATATTCTAGGATTTTACTTCCGTATATAACTTAGTGTAAAGCTACTGATCTATTCGAGCCTGCTAGGAATCAATTACAAAAGGAATGGAATATCTGAACTTACATACATACTCATATGCAGGCATATAGTCAAATTCATCATAATATCCTATATGTATAGATGCAAGTACATTTCAAATGTTTTACAGTGGATTCGTTATAATCGCTTACATTTACGAACGCTTATTAAGTATCTCGAAAATTAAATAACTAAAATCAGCTTAGATGCTAGATGATAAAGAAGAAAATGAGAAAGAAAAAAGGGGGTAATTTTCCCCATCAGAATTATGCAAGAATATATATATAATGTATATATGTAGCACATATATACAAAAGGGAAAAAGGAGTAGGTGATGGAACTTTTCTGTTATTGTTTTATATCATATTATTGCTGGCCTATATATGTATTATTTTAAAAAATCAGAACAGTCGTTCTAGCAACAAGTCGTGTTTTTATCGCTCCTATTTTTGTTAAAGTAATCATTGCAAATTGTTGTCATTGTGGCTCATATCTATGGATAGCTACTGTGGAAAATGCGACAAGTGTTTTGGTCGCAATGATTCGTTACTTGTGCCGTGTAGTGGTTTCTGTAAGAAAATTTTTCATCGGCTATGTTGCGAGGTAACTATATCTGAGTATGACGTTGGTCTACTCAAAAAGAACCGCCATATTGGCTACTTTTGCACCGAATGCCTAAACTCTTATGAAAAATTGAGTAAATCGTATGATGTTGTCATTGCCTCACACAAAGTTGGCTTCGAATCGATCCTATGCGCATTTGAGCTGAAGTTCAAAGAAGTTTTCAGCCAAATTGATGACTTAAAAAATTCAATTGCCAAATTGCATAAAAACGAATCTGACAACAACAATACTGATGGTTTGAATGCGAGAATATCTACACCGCAAGCTATTGCTGGGCTTGTCCCTGTTTCCCCTTCGTTGTTGATGCCAGTCACACAGTGCTTTACTGCTCTTTCGCCTAGTTTTGCTAATGCTGATAATGTCGACAACACTATCGTAAATTGTGGCACTTCTTCTACATTGGACAATATGTCGTATGCACAATGTGCTGCTCGTTCATCTGTAACAGATAAAAGTGCCGTTTCGCTCATTGCAAAACATAACAACATTACAAATAAACAAATTTCTTTTCGGTCGTGTAACACCATTGCCAGTGTAAACAACAATGGTACTTCTTCTAGCGCGAGCAGTGCTGTTAAAAACACTGCGAATTTACATGCCATCGGTAATGCAGTTGTCAATGCCTCTGTAAACGAGCAGACTTCAATTGTGTCGCCTAATGCATTCATCAGTGTAAACTACAATGGTACTTCTAATAACGCAAGCAGCGCTGTTAATAACACTGCGAATTTATATTCTGTCGGTAATGCAGGTGTCAATGCCTCTGTAAATGAGCATATTTCAATTGAGTCGCCTAATGACATCAACAGTGTAAACTACGATGGTACTTCTGATAACGCAAACAGCGCCGTCGGTAATACACATGTAAATGCTCCTGTGATCGAGCACACTACAATTAGGTCGCCCAACGCCACTAACGGCGTAAACGATTTGTTGATTAGTGCTCCGGTTAATGCAACCAGTGCAGCTGAAGCAGCTAATACTGATCATGTTTCCGGCTGGATTACTATTGACAAAAATAAGAAAAAGCTAAGTCAAAAGCCATCTCGTTTGATCGGGTCTAATGCATGTAATGAACTTGGTGTAGCTTCTCGCTTAAAATGGTTGCACCTATCTTCTTTTCTGCCCACAGTCTCAGCTGAAAATATAATTGACTATGTGGTGAAATATGCGGGTATTGATAAACAACATATTTCATGCTACAATTTGCTGAAAAAAAATACGAATTCAGATTCGGTTAAGCATATAAATTTCAAGCTTGGAGTCAGTGACCAGCACTATGAGAAACTGATGAAGCCGGAGATTTGGCCTGCTAACGTTTCTGTACGCCCGTTCCGTTTTTTTCAAAAAGTGGAGAAGCAAAAAATTCATACATAGTATCTTCTACAAACCGTCGGATAAAAATCTTCTACCAAAACACATCTGGCCTTAGAACCAAGGGTGATATTGTACGCATGCTTAGCTCCCATATGGATTTTGATATTTTTGTATTAACTGAGACGTGGTTAAATTCAAATTTTTATGATTCTGAGTTTTTCGATCCCAATTTGTTTGATGTCTTCCGTAAAGACAGAGATGCAGTTATTACTGGCTGTACCAGAGGAGGAGGTGTGCTGATCGCAGTTCGCAGTCGTCTTTGTGCGGTGCCTGTCTCACTACATAACAATGAGTCTATCCTGGAGCAGTTATGTGTGAGCATTCGAGGATCTCATGGCATGCTCTATATTGTCGCATCGTATATACCACCGCTAAGTAACGAATATATCTATAGATCACATGTCGATAATGTGCTTGAACTGAGTCGAGCAAGAGATGCTAATCAGTTATGCGTTTTAGGAGATTTTAATTTACCTAACATTAATTGGTTATATGTTGATGGTGACGTGTCATTAACTCCATCGAATATCAGTAATTCACACGAATCGTATTTTATCGATAATTTGCTTGGCTTAGGCTTGGTACAAGTAAATAACTTTTATAACACCTTGCATAGGTTGCTCGACTTAGTTTTTGTATGTTCTAGCATTAATTGTTCACTATCGCAGCCTGATACGTACATTTCGGCGCCAAATATGCATCACTCGCCTTTATGTGTGGAATTAGATTTCATTGAATTCTTTGATTTACCAGTAAATAATGCTGAAGTTTCCTATAATTTTGCTCTTTGTGATTTTAATCATTTAAACAATATGATTGGTGTAACTGACTGGATATCTCTGTTTGGCGAAATTGACGTATCTGGCTGCTTTAATATTTTTAAATCCAAAATTGCAAGTCTTTGCGCAAATCATGTTCCAATATTCTCGAGCAAAAAATACAAGCTGCCATGGTGCTCCAAAAGGCTTAAGCGTCTAAAGAATTTGCGAAACAAGTTTTCAAGGAAATTTAAGTCTACTAACCAGCAACGTTTTCATGAGCTATATTTGCTATACAAAAAAGAATTTAATGAGTTGAATAAGTCTCTGTATAATAATTACGTCCGGAAGTTTGAATTAGATCTCAAAGATAATCCGAACAATTTCTGGCGTTACATTAAGTCTAAACGAAATTCGTCGAGTATACCCAAAACGGTTTCTTATAATGGTTCTACTGCTGCCTCGGTGGAAGATGCGGCTAATTTGTTTGCTGAGTTTTTCTCTTCTAATTTTGTATCTGACGATGATGTCTCTGAAGCCGATATCAATAATATTCGGCGTAACCTTTCATCTAGCATGCTTTCTGTCATGGACTTTGGCGCACTTGTTATCTCTGATGGTGATATCATTGATGGTATAAATAATATCAAAATGTCATCACATACTGATACTGATGGTCTTTCCGTAATCCTGCTCAAGAACTGTGCTTCCTTAGTAGAACCATTGAAGCTTTTATTCAACAAGTCTCTCTCCTCGGGCATCTTTATTGATGACTGGAAGTTAACCTCGATAACTCCAATCTATAAGAGTGGTGGTATGAGTAACGTATCCAACTATAGACCAATCTCTAAGTTAACCACCGTAGCTAAGCTTTTTGAAGCTATTGTTAATAATAAGCTTTACTTTAACGTTAAACATCTAATTTGTCCCAATCAACATGGTTTTGTGGCGTCTAGATCGACGCTAACTAATCTATCTGTTTTCACTGAAGATTGTTATGCTGCGTTTCGTCGTGGTTTCCAAATTGATTCTATTTATACAGATTTTTCCAAAGCCTTTGATAAGATATCACATAAAATTCTCATAGCCAAGCTAGCTTGCTTTGGTTTTCATTCCATATTTCTAGACTGGATTAAATCTTATTTGGACAACAGAATTAGCACTGTTCGTATTGATGGTATTTCCTCTAATCCCTTTTCTGCTACCTCAGGTGTACCTCAGGGTAGTATTTTGGGACCTCTTTTCTTTATTTTATTCATCAATGATATCTCTTCATGTTTCTCCTCATCTAAATATTTGCTCTACGCTGATGACTTAAAAGTTTATTCCGAAATAAGTAGCCCTAATGACGCGGCAGATCTTCAGTCGGAACTTGATAACTTATATAAGTGGTGCGTCACTAATCGACTATATCTTAATATTAGTAAATGTCATAAGGTCTCGTATTATAAAGTGCTGCATCCCATTATTACCTCGTATCGCATATCTAACTGTATGCTTGACACGGTCTCTGAGATTAGAGATCTTGGTGTGCATTTTGATTTCAAGTTTAGCTTTGCATTGCATATCAATCATACAATTTCAAACTCGCTCGCTATGCTTGCCTTTGTTAGGAGAAACTCTTCTAACTTCGGTGACCCATACACTCGTAAATTGCTATTTTCGGCCTTTGTGAGGCCTAAACTTGAGTATGCTGCCTTTATTTGGCGCCCCTACCACGCGATTTATATAAATAGATTGGAACGGGTACAGAAAATTTTTCTCCGATTTGCTTTATATAATTTAAATTTCTCGCATCCGATTCCGTCCTATGAATCGCGTTGCCGTTTGATTGGTCTTCCGTCTTTATGCAATAGACGAACTCTCTTAGCCATATCTTTCATTTCAGATGTAGCAACGGGTAGGATTGACTGCCCTTCTCTGCTTGAAAGGTTGCCGTTCAATATTCCAAATAGAAACCTTCGCCGGTTTGACGTATTTCGTATTAGCTTATGCAAAACAATCTACACCGCTAATGCTCCTGTCAATAGAGCACTTTCAGAGTATAACTTCTTCGCAATTTCTTTAGACTTGGATTTATGTGAATCAAAATTTGTTCTAAAAACCAAATTAAAACACTACTTTCTTTGTAGACATCTTCCTTAGTTGATCTCAATTTTATATATTTTAAGTGTCTTACTAGTTATATATGTATAATAATTTTATTTCTACTTCTTACTCTTTGTCAACTAGTCTGTAAGACAATTTTGTTATAGACTTGAAACAAATAAATAAATAAATATTTATTTAAGTCTTAATGCTTATGTTATCAGGTTCTTCAATTCACTCTAACTTGGTTATGTTCCCTGCACGGCTCTCCCACTCTTGTTACCCTCAACTAGTCCAAATAGTGATCAATGAAAATTCCTTTTCTTCCTTATTTGTCTATTTATGTACGTGATACACACATGCATGTACAAGGAGTGTATGTGCACTCGTATTTATCTAAATTGAAACCAATGCGAGTTAACCACGTTTGATGCATATGTCTATCAGTTCATATGGACTCAAATGTATATTAATTTGCTTTACATATGTATACATATATATACAAATATATATAGATAACACTGTATATTTAAATAAAAAAAAAAATTATAGATTTATTTCGTTGTATAAATAAGGAACATATGCATATACATACATATACCCATGCATGCACCCACGCAACATTGAGACGATTATATCTGAATTCGATCAGGGATAAATCCGAAAACAAAATAAATGCCTAAAATTTTTGTACCCTACGGATTCTTATCCGGACAGTTGCATTTAATGCGAAACTGTTTTAAATTCGGTTCAATCAGAACTCTTTTCCGCTCAAAACACAAGAAAATGCTGCCTGGGTATACACATTCATATCACGCCTTCGTACATATATGTATGCATATGGTTGTTGTTCTAATTTAATTAATTATCTAAATACAAAATATACATATCCGCGACACGTCTGGCACCTGACTCACCACCCGTCGCGGTGCACCTTTAGTGGTGGTGCCACCGATCTGCTGCAACTGTTGGTGTTGTTGTGGCACTAAGGACTTCACTCGTACTATTAGTACATTGGTCGTATTTAAATTTTGTTGTTGTTGCTTGTAATCGGTTGTTGATGCTTCTCTCCCAGAATGTAGCTTTCGAAGTAGTAGTTGGTGGATTGCTATAACGCTCTGTCGCGCAAAGTCAGTTTGCAATGATTGTAAAGAAAATGCAAACACAATCCTTTCTAATTTATACTTTATCGACGCACAATTATGCGCAGTTTTATTGTATATTTATCTTATCATTGATATTGCGGGATGCCAGTAGTTATTAGAGTTGCTTTGATTTCTTTTGTGTATGGGTTTTGATGCACTTTTCTGCCAGTTTCCTCAATGTACAGATATTTCGCTCGCTTGTCCTTTCGCCTTCTGCGATATGTGTTCAGTATTTACAACATAATTTCTTCTTTTGATTTTCTTATAGCTGCTACTACTCTTTTCACTTTTAACCAGTTTTTACTACAGAGCAGAAATACGTATATTTTTGGTTTACAACTTTGTGATTCAGATCCCACGAAACAAAATGCAACTCGCGACCCCAGTAAAAATCTTAAGTTTTTTTTTTTTTTAGAGTTTAGTTCGCCAGCAACATCACTATTATTGGTCTCCGCCTTTTAGTATCGTTGTCGAAAACAAACTGAATGTCATTATCGCGAATTTCTACGACCACAGGACGTGTGCATAATAGTGGCGTGACTTTACGGTTACCCGAATGTCTATATCATGGTATGACGCTAGCAATGACGCAAGCGAGATCGAATGCGATTGCCATGTTACACAAAAAAAATTACCAAAACTTTCGGAATAAAATGCCTCAATCATTTTTCCCATGAAACTATCTCAAAATAATCGATTATATTCGTGCCCTAGTAAATTTGCTACTGTAAAATCCTATTAGCGTGCGTTGGGAATATAATAGACATTGGGTCATATCAATAAAAGCCAAGCATCTGCTCTTGCTTAAGATCTCAGATATTTTACTCAAATTTTGAAATTTGGTTCATACCAATTTATGTCAAATTTCTGCAATTTCCAGCAAAAGCATCTCCCTCAATCCTATCAACATGGCCCATTGTTGTCCTACGCTCAAATTACGAATTGGTAAGGGACAGGATCATCTGGTTGATGAAACAATAGTACATGAGAACATTTTATAAAATATGCATTTGAAAGTACCAAGTCACCGAATACCCACGTATTACGTATTTTCACATTACGAAGTGTTCATGGCAACCCTGGAAGAACCAGTTTGTCCATCACCAATACTTGTGCATCTCCGCCATTGGAACGATTGTGAAGATTCGGAGGGGAAATTTCTCATGATGCCTACTCATAGAGGTCGGCTCGATAGCTTGCCAGATTTGAAGAAAAATTTATGTGCGATCTATAAAGCTCGGGTTCTAAAAAAAAATGAAGCAATACCATATAATCATCTCGAAGAATAAAGAATAAAAAAAAAAATCAATGTAAATTTCGGATAAACCCACTCGCTTAAATTTTGTTTAAACACTTAATGGAGGAAAAAGGGAATTAATTACAGGATTTGAGCAAAGAAAAATTTCGCATTTGAAATATCTAGTAACTGAATGAGAAAATACGAATCGTTATTATTGCTAGAACACCATAATTGGTAAATGAAATTACTCGAACAGGAAAGTTACTGACGGCAAAAAAAAATTGTAAGCTATTCTATCGAAACCACCCCTATAATACAACCTCATTCTCCTTCACTTGCGGCCAAGGCTAATTTATAGAAGGTTAACCCACTAAACAGCTGATTGCAGACTTTTCCCTATAATTTTTTTTCATATTGTGGTGCTTGCGTCAAAACTTATGACAATTTGATCTTGACGCAAGGTGATTTCTACAATGGCGGCTATGATTTTGACAGAAGCATCACAGAATACACAACCAATTTTACATGGAGTGTGTATGTATGTATGTCCGTATATAGTACTGCAAAAACCTTCTATAATTGAACCATGCATGCGACTACCTTTCATGTTTGGCCACGCGTCACCATTCTTCTTCACCGTGTCAGCACGTCGGCCATTATTAATTGGAAGTTATTGGAAACTACTAAGAAAAACTACTAAAATAGTGGTGCTGCCACACAGACAAAATTAAGCAACCGAAATTAACCCGTTTATGATCGATATCAGGATTGATATCGATAGCAAACCATAACAGGCCTGCTTCGCTTCGAAGACCTGACGAGGGAGCGAACAGGAAAAATGGTTTGCCTGTAAGGTTGTTGCGATAATACTCAACTGTTAACTACGTGGGGCACGACTCACCCCTAGATAAGAGTCTCAAATTCTACCACAGCCAACCGGGCAACAGAGGCTCCATCAGGTGATACCAAAAAAAACGTATGCTATATGAACGTGCAATCTAGTAGTGTATGAAAATCCGAGAATAATTGGAAGTCAGGTATAATAAAAAAATTCATTTGGTAAAAAAAAACCAAAATGCGTAAGTCCGGTGTTGCGGTGATTCTCTATTGGCTTAGGCCAGAGAAGCCTACTCCCCCCTAGGAGCCCTCCTCCTAGGTGCCGATCTTGGTCGGTCTTAACAACCTGTCCCCCCCGGCTGATCCAACCCCGCACGCTGGACCCAGGACAGGCGGTCTTGAAAAAGACCCTTGGTCCGCTGGTTTCTCGCCCCCCGGAATGGGCTTTACAAAAAAAAATTAAATTATTTTGTTTCCTATTTTAAGGCTTCGCGGCCTTATACATTTTTTTACAGGAGAACGCGTCTAAACTCCGAATACAATCACCCTATCAGCTGGTCTATGGTCCCTAACCTCTCGAAGCTGGACAAAAAAAACTTTAACAGGAAAATCATCAGAACTCCGTTTGAATAGACATTTTTGTATTGGAGAACTCGTCAAAACTCCGTAAGGTTAGGCATTTGATATAGGAGAACTCGCCAAAACTCCATAAACCTAGACCTTTTAATTTGGGAGAACTCGTCAAAACTCCGTATAAGCAGTCCAATTGGAATATGACTGCTAGATGGTCCACGGTTCCCGGTGGGAGCGCTTGTGATCCACCTATTATTATAACTGCTCGGGGAGAATACTGGGCGAATTGTCCCCGACCGCCAAGACGCCCAGCGGAGTCTTATTGAGGACGGATATCAGAAGCGTGGAATCGTCCTATTAATCTCCCTGTTAAGTCTTCTAAGTCATACAGTGCATTGCCAACTTTCCCACGAACTCGACACAATATATTTTGGCAGGAATTTCGCGTTTATGCCCTGTTTGAAGTTACTCAAGGCAAAATTTCTTCTAAATACTTCTTGACCTTCCCTATAATTCACAAGCCTAGAGCGCTTATTGTAAACCTGCTTGACTTTCTCATTTGCCTGTGCTAAGTTTCTACGAATTTGCTCGTGGATTCCTGATAACTTGTCAGCTTTACTTACTATCGGTACGCGATCTTCTTTGAGGCTATCCAATTTCTCTAATAACTTATACGCGGATGCGTGTTGGACCATATTCTGACCATATAATGCAAAGTACGGAGAGCACTGAATCGACGTATGAAAATCACTTCTTAAAACTGATAGAATTTCGGGTATATGTTTGTCCCAGTCCGTATGATCCTGCTTATCTTTTAGGAAAATTCTTATCTTGGAAACTATCTCTCTATTCACGCGTTCGGACGCATTAGCTTGTGGGGAATACACTCCTGTTCTAACATGTGTCACACCGTACTTCTCAAAGAACGCTTTCATTTCTTTTGAGACGAATTGTTTCCCATTATCGCTGTGGATATATTCTGGGACCCCTATAGCTGGAAAAATTTCACCGCCTAAGTAGTTCATTACATTGATAGTTGTCGCTCTCTGCATTGGCTTCAGCCACACATACTTGGAAAAATGGTCTAAAATAATAAAAAGAAACTGGTTCCTACGTTTGGATCTCGGATAAGGTCCTAAGAAGTCGCAATATAAGCGCTGAAAAGGTCTCTCTGTAACAAAAGCGCTTCCTATAGGTGGTCTTGACTGCTGATTCGTTGTTTTTACAGCCTTGCAAGTTTCACAATCCTTTACATAATCTCTAACGTCCCTAGCTTGTTGTGGCCAGAAGTATTTCGACCTAACCCGTTCCAATGTCTTTTGCCAACCTCCGTGATAACTCCTAACTGCGTCATGTGCCATTCGTATTGCTTCCTCCCTGAGTCTTTGGGGTAACCACAACCGCCATAACGAGTCTTCCTCACCCTCCACACCTTTTCGAAACTTAACCCTTTTAAAAATCAGCCCGTCTCTGACGCACAAATCCGGGAGAGCCTCTCCATTTACTGTGATTATTCTGATGAGATCTAGATACTCATTGGCTCTAAATTCGGATGAGTCTAAGTCTATTTCGTAAGGCGCGGGAGATGAAGTCAACTCGTCGACGTCAAAACGCGACAGAGCGTCTGGTACTACATTCAGAGCCCCCTTACGGTGCTGCATTTCGAAATCATATCTCTGTAGTAACAGTGACCATCTAGCTAACCTACCACTAAGGTCCTTTTGCGTCATCAACCATTTAAGGCTTGAGTGGTCCGTGATGATACGAAATGGCAGCCCTTCAACGTAGGGTCTGAAACGCTTGACGCTGACGATTGCGGCGAGGCATTCCAGCTCGGTGACTGTATAGTTGCGTTGAGCATTATTTAATTTTTTTGAAACGAAAGCTATTGGATGCTCTGCACCATTATCATCGACCTGGAATAACACGCCTCCTACTCCTATTTTGGAAGCATCACATTGAATGACAAATTCTCTGGAAAAATCAGGTTGAGCTAAGACTGGAGCGGAACTCAGAGCTACTTTCAGTTTTTCGAAGGCCTCTATTGCTTCTGGAGTGAGTTTGAAAGGACCAGGTGACTTACGTAAACAATCTGTCAAAGGGCCTGCTAAGTCAGCGAAATTGGTAATAAATGCCCTGTACCAATTTGCCATGCCCACGAACCTGCGAACCTGTCGAGGAGATTTGGGAATGGGGAAATTCTGCATTGCCTCGATTTTCTCTGGATTCACTTTCAAACACCCACTGCCTATAACATACCCTAAGTAACGAATTTCTCTCTGGCAAAATTTACTTTTACTCACATTAATTGTAAGGCCTGCACTTTTCAAACACCTCGCAACATCTGCTAAAAGTTTGATGTGGTCGTCAAAATCCGCACTACATACCAACAGGTCGTCCAAATAAACAAACACATGTTCTCGCATACACGAGGGAATTGCTTTGTCCATGAGTCGGCTCATTGTTTGCGGCGCGTTACACAGCCCAAAGGGCATAACTTTGTAATGGTACAAGGGTTTACCTGGCACCGCAAACGCTGTCTTCTCTTTTGACGACTCAGTTAGTTTAATTTGGAAGAACGCGTCTTTCAAGTCGATACCACTAATAAAGTGCGTATCCTTTAAACGACTCAATAACCCGTTGATATGCGGCAGCGGATATGAATCCTTTTTCGTAACTGCGTTTACCTTCCTAGAATCTATGCAGAGTCTAACCTTACCAGGTTTCCGTACTAAGACAACTGGGCTACACCATGGCGAATTCGACTCTTCGATGACTCCCATTTTCAATAATCTATCAATTTCGCTGTAGGCTTCAGCCTGCCTTGGTGGCGAAAGAGGAAAATGTTTGCTTTTAATTGGGACTGCGTCACCCGTGTCAATGTCGTGCTCCACCAGCTGTGTTTGCCCTAGGCCTAATTTTTCAAACGACGGAAACATATCAATAACTTTTTGCAAATCGTACTTCTGGGATGGAGTCAAATCATGAAAATTGGGACCTTCTGTATCTTCCTTTGCTTCTAGACATGATATGCTTGGAAATATTTCGGGAGCTAAAGCAAATGCTTTCCAAAAATCTACTCCGAAATAGGCTTCCTGGAGAAGCGAAGGAACAAGGTAAAAGGATATGGATTTTGTTGTATTTTTAAAAGTGACAGGCAATGAACTACACCCTATTATCTTCCGTTTGTCGCCGCCTGCCGTATATATACATTCATTCATTTCACGATATTTAAGATTGTTCTCTTCTAGAAATTTCAAACAGTCCTTACCCAGAATAGAGACATTGGCTCCTGAGTCCAATAATCCCACTAGTGATCCATTTCCTATCCTCACCCTAATCATTGGTCTTTCATCGTCTGTAAGGACGAGTGTGGAGCTTTCCAAAAGCTTGCGCACCTGGACACGTTTGCTATATCTCTTCCTACACTGCAAAATTCTTTCGGGTGGATATGGTTGGGAATCATTCGTGAAAATATTCGACCTAACCACTTGATAATTGTGTTCTCTTTCTTCTAAACTGGGTCGGAAAATGGTCTGACAACTAACATTTCTAACTGAGGCTTTCAAAATACGAATTGGTCGAGAATTACCTTGTGACGAAGTCGGGCTATCTGAATCTGAACTATTTGAATTATCCGTACTATCAGGGAAAGTTACTATTGGTGATTGTTGACTGCTTGCGGAACTGGCCGAAAGTGGACTAGGCTCAGTACTCGCGATGATTGGCTGGGTATTGACTGAAGTGGGGGTTATAGTCCCGAACGAGTTTCCCCCTCTCTTTTCTCGCTCGGATAACGGTTTCCCTGACCACGGTGGTCGTTGGGACACTTCGGAGTCAACACTCCTCTCTGACCGCATTTAAAACAAAACTGAGATTTAATTGGCTCCTCACAGTATATATAGGAGTGACCCATGGTCTGACAATTCCAACACTTAATCCCTGAGTAGTCTGGCTTACCCATGCGACGAAAATTCAGTGCTTCTATCTGTGGATCTACTATATAATCTTCGTTTTCAACCCTACATTCCGGAGCTATGGCACGTGCTTCGTTTACGCTTGGCCTATGGTAATTTGAGACTAAGCTTCTGCTCTCTTTCAATACTTGCTCACCTCTTCGAGCTACATCGCGAAGGTCATGCAGGTTCCTTACACTTGCGTTAAAGAGCATTAATTTCAAATTACCATTAACGTTGCGTTTGATGATATCAATAAGCAAGGCCTCAGACATGGGCTCTCTAAGTCTCGCGTTTAATGCCAGAATGTCCGTGTGGAAAACGTCGTAAGTCTCGTTTGGTTTTTGTTTGCGCACTGATATTTCCATCATCAGCTCATGGTCCGTCTTCAGGGTGCCGAATTCCCGCTTTAGGGAGTAACTCAAAAATGGATAGTTTGCATTAGGGTTTTGTTTGGTAAATAACCAATACCATTCTTCAGCACGTCCTGACAGAAAAAGGTGAAAACTGGCCATAATCTGATCTTCCGAACATTGTGTGCGCTCACGCAAGGTGTCCAATTTAAACAAAAAATCTGAAACACTACCAGTACCGTCATAAGAAATCTTCCAGTCTTGTGGTTTCACAACCGTATTACTGGGTGTGGGAACAATTGAGTTGTTAACAAAATTCTGCGCTTGGTTCGGCTGCTGCCTAGCATCATCCCTAGTATCACATCTAGCATCACTCCTAACAAAATCCGCCGCCGTTCGAGAGGCTGCGACTGCAGCGTTCAGGGTATTCACATTTTCCCTAATAGCTCTCATCTCATGGCGCAGCTCTTCTTGTGACGTTTGGAATAATTGGTGTAGAACGTGTACCCACGAATTCAAGGGAGACACTTCGGGATGGGTCTCTTGGTTGGAAGCCCTATCATTGTAAACGTTTGGTTGTAACCGAACTTGTGGTAAAGCGCTAGCCTCGTCTGCAGTATTTGTCGCGCATTGCTCAGGCGGATCCGGCATATTCCTAATAAGACTGTCTAGATCGAGGATATTTGCACTAGTCGGTCTATCATGTTTTCCCGAAGGGTCATTATTTGGAACATCCCTGAATGGATCCACTGTTGTCCGGCTGACTATTGGTGAATGCATTACTAAAGGTCGGCTCGCTGGGGGTTTCGGAGTTGCACCTCCACTTCCTCTTCCTCTATAATATACCCCGCTACCTCTGTTTTTAGAACCACTACCTCTAGTCGAACTCCTAGTTTGCATCCCTTCAGCCGACTGCTGAGTGTTTTGAGGCATTTTCAAAAAAAAATCGAACGTTTGAGCGCTTAAAAAAAAACAAGGCACGCTTGAACGGTTGTATGAAATCTAAAGCAATTAACTGGTTGAATAAGTCACGTTTGGTGTCAAAGCTCAAATGCAAGTATTTGTACAATTACCGAAATTTAAATCTCTATCTCGATTCAAAATTATGTCGTATCCAAAAGAAATAACTTCAGCAATCATTTATAACGAATATTTGCTTTTTAAATCTCCATGCCGGTAAAAATTATGTCATATCCAAGAAATTATAATACGTTGTCGCGTTTGGTGAAAAAAATCAAGCAATAATTGTAATAATTATTTGCGATTCAAAAAAAAAAATTATCTTAAATTTTGCTAACAATGTCGATTCAAAATGACTTCGCTTCGCTTATCAAAAAAAAATATTTGTATAAATAAACGTGTTCATATACGTGAATATGTAAATGTAAATGGATATATAAGCAAAATATATATATGTTCGTTATTCAATGGGAATGCTGACCTTCCATTATAAAAGGCACAGGTTACAGAAATAAAAAAAATATAAACCCCCTTGAAAAATAAAAACAAAAAAAACATTAAGACGGTGTGTGCCAACTGGTCTCCAGCGCACCAACCGCAATGCAGGGTTGCCCGGAAGCTAAATCCCTGAGACAGGCTGGCTAACTAAAAGATAGTTAACAATAACAAAAAAAAATTAAGATTTTGCGAAATACCAACCTATCTCCGCCGCAATGAAAGGAACGGTTTCAATCCGCTATCCCCAGACTTGCGGAGATAGACAATACATCCTTCGGTCTCAGCTCAGCTCATCGCCATGAAGTGTTGCTAAATGTTCCAAGGCACCCAACTCAGGCATGAGATGAACTGAGGCCTGCATCGCATAACAAAAGAAAAAGACAAAACAAAAGAAATTTGCAAAATACCCTCCTAATCTCCGCCGCAATGAAAGGAACAGCTAGAGGCTGCTTTCCCCAGACTTGCGGAGATGAAAAGTACTAACTCAGGTCTCAGACCAACCCATCGCAATGAAAGTGGCGCTAGGTGCAATCAACTCAGACGCGGGAGGGCTGAAGCCTAAATTGCAAATAGAAAAAAAAAATCACGAAAACAAAAAAAATAAAAGGACAAATTTTCCTTATGACCAACATCCTTGGCTCCGCCGCAATGAAAGGCACGGTTTGAAGCCGCTACCCAAGACTTGCGGAGAAGGATTGCTAGCTTAGGATCCAGCCAACTCCGACGCGAGATAAGCTGGGCCCCAAAAGAAAAAAAAAAATCCGATACACAAAACTGCACAAAAGACATATTCGGCAAAAAGAAATAAAAATAAATACTGAATCTAGCGGACATGCCCCTCGGACGACAGTGAAAACAAATTTATATTACAAAAAAATAAGTGCGTTCAACCCTGCCTCTCCGGGTGAAATGCAAAAAAAAACAGACAAAATGACGTTAAGTCTCGTGGAGCCTTGAGCCACTGACATCAATGACTCTCCAATCATCCCGATCAATCTCGTCATTCCGCCGCAACGCAGTGGCGGCTACTGAGGCTGCCAATCTGGGACTTGCGTGAAGATGAAACTTCACTGACCGACCAGAAAACCACTGAAGCCAGCACCCAAGACACCACGTTGGGCGCCATCTGTTATGGAACAGCTTTCGATTATCGAGTACGATCTACGCTTTGTGGCGCCCTATGCCACCAACAGCGATGATCTCTTTGGACAACCTGCTCAGTCTCACCATCTCGCCGCAACGCAGTGGCGGCGCAGGGCCTGCCCATCTGGGACTTGCGAGATATTAAGACGTCACTGGCTGACCAAAAAGCCATCGAGTCAGCACGTTGGGCGCCATCTGTTATGGTACAGCTTTCGACCTCGATTACGATCTACAATCGAGTGGAGCAGCAATGCATGGCGGTCGGCATGATCTAGGGTTGCACTGTGGCTAGTCATTGTCGGCTGGGCGGGGTTCTTGCCTACATTGCTGTCCTGCGCCATAAACAGAAAAAATTCATATCATGCCTTTTCAAACCAAAACGAGTAAAATCACACTAAAACAACATCCGGTTTGGCCGGATGCCACGGACGGACCGTTGAATAATTCAAAAATTCAAAATAACCCGAAAAATCCAAATTCAAGAGGCCAGGCATCAGTTAAATTTAAATAAATGCAAACCGAGGGAAAATGTCGTTGAAATTTGAATATGAATTTTGAATGTACGTTAAAGTCAGATGGACATTAGCAAAACATTTAAACCAAAATTTAAATCGGACGGAAATACTGACATCAACGGAAATGTTTGAAATCGGACGTTATATTTAAATAATCGCGGACGGAAGAGAAAAGATTTAGAAATTTAAATTTGGATATACGTTGAAATCGATGTGTATTTAATTTGAATAAACACTGAAAAAAAACTGTCAAAGTGAATTTGAATATACATATATATCGCGAGAAAAAAAAATCGTTAACTTTGAATTTAAATTTGAATCAACCGGAAGGACCGGTTATTGATAGGCATCTGAAAATACATAAAAGAAGCTGAAATTTAAAATATATGAACAATCAAAAAAAAAGTTAAAGGCCGAACTCACAAGGGGGTGGCGTTGCTGATGTTGTTGCAGCGCCGGTGCGTTTTTGTCCCACCCTAATCCATGGTTACTGTCGCACCCGAATACCAGTAACCCCTTACCTGTGGTGCGCCGCTGGTGTTGTTGCAGCGCTGGTGCTTTTCGACCCACCCTCATCCATGGCCATCGGTGCACCTACTTGTGATGACCCCATGCCTGAAATCTCTATGCCTTTTAAATTAGGATGATCAACATTCCCATTTTAATTTTAATTTATTAACAATTCATCTCATGTATATACACAAAAAAAGAAGGATTCCAACTATGTATGTAGGTATATTCTAGGATTTTACTTCCGTATATAACTTAGTGTAAAGCTACTGATCTATTCGAGCCTGCTAGGAATCAATTACAAAAGGAATGGAATATCTGAACTTACATACATACTCATATGCAGGCATATAGTCAAATTCATCATAATATCCTATATGTATAGATGCAAGTACATTTCAAATGTTTTACAGTGGATTCGTTATAATCGCTTACATTTACGAACGCTTATTAAGTATCTCGAAAATTAAATAACTAAAATCAGCTTAGATGCTAGATGATAAAGAAGAAAATGAGAAAGAAAAAAGGGGGTAATTTTCCCCATCAGAATTATGCAAGAATATATATATAATGTATATATGTAGCACATATATACAAAAGGGAAAAAGGAGTAGGTGATGGAACTTTTCTGTTATTGTTTTATATCATATTATTGGTGGCCTATATATGTATTATTTTAATGCTTATGTTATCAGGTTCTTCAATTCACTCTAACTTGGTTATGTTCCCTGCACGGCTCTCCCACTCTTGTTACCCTCAACTAGTCCAAATAGTGATCAATGAAAATTCCTTTTCTTCCTTATTTGTCTATTTACGTGATACACACATGCATGTACAAGGAGTGTATGTGCACTCGTATTTATCTAAATTGAAACCAATGCGAGTTAACCACGTTTGATGCATATGTCTATCAGTTCATATGGACTCAAATGTATATTAATTTGCTTTACATATGTATACATATATATACAAATATATATAGATAACACTGTATATTTAAATAAAAAAAAAATTTATAGATTTATTTCGTTGTATAAATAAGGAACATATGCATATACATACATATACCCATGCATGCACCCACGCAACATTGAGACGATTATATCTGAATTCGATCAGGGATAAATCCGAAAACAAAATAAATGCCTAAAATTTTTGTACCCTACGGATTCTTATCCGGACAGTTGCATTTAATGCGAAACGGTTTTAAATTCGGTTCAATCAGAACTCTTTTCCGCTCAAAACACAAGAAAATGCTGCCTGGGTATACACATTCATATCACGCCTTCGTACATATATGTATGCATATGGTTGTTGTTCTAATTTAATTAATTATCTAAATACAAAATATACATATCCGCGACACGTCTGGCACCTGACTCACCACCCGTTGCGGTGCACCTTTAGTGGTGGTGCCACCGATCTGCTGCAACTGTTGGTGTTGTTGTGGCACTAAGGACTTCACTCGTACTATTAGTACATTGGTCGTATTTAAATTTTGTTGTTGTTGCTTGTAATCGGTTGTTGATGCTTCTCTCCCAGAATGTAGCTTTCGAAGTAGTAGTTGGTGGATTGCTATAACGCTCTGTCGCGCAAAGTCAGTTTGCAATGATTGTAAAGAAAATGCAAACACAATCCTTTCTAATTTATACTTTATCGACGCACAATTATGCGCAGTTTTATTGTATATTTATCTTATCATTGATATTGCGGGATGCCAGTAGTTATTAGAGTTGCTTTGATTTCTTTTGTGTATGGGTTTTGATGCACTTTTCTGCCAGTTTCCTCAATGTACAGATATTTCGCTCGCTTGTCCTTTCGCCTTCTGCGATATGTGTTCAGTATTTACAACATAATTTCTTCTTTTGATTTTCTTATAGCTGCTACTACTCTTTTCACTTTTAACCAGTTTTTACTACAGAGCAGAAATACGTATATTTTTGGTTTACAACTTTGTGATTCAGATCCCACGAAACAAAATGCAACTCGCGACCCCAGTAAAAATCTTAAGTTTTTTTTTTTTTTAGAGTTTAGTTCGCCAGCAATATCACTATTATTGGTCTCCGCCTTTTAGTATCGTTGTCGAAAACAAACTGAATGTCATTATCGCGAATTTCTACGACCACAGGACGTGTGCATAATAGTGGCGTGACTTTACGGTTACCCGAATGTCTATATCATGGTATGACGCTAGCAATGACGCAAGCGAGATCGAATGCGATTGCCATGTTACACAAAAAAAATTACCAAAACTTTCGGAATAAAATGCCTCAATCATTTTTCCCATGAAACTATCTCAAAATAATCGATTATATTCGTGCCCTAGTAAATTTGCTACTGTAAAATCCTATTAGCGTGCGTTGGGAATATAATAGACATTGGGTCATATCAATAAAAGCCAAGCATCTGCTCTTGCTTAAGATCTCAGATATTTTACTCAAATTTTGAAATTTGGTTCATACCAATTTATGTCAAATTTCTGCAATTTCCAGCAAAAGCATCTGCCTCAATCCTATCAACATGGCCCATTGTTGTCCTACGCTCAAATTACGAATTGGTAAGGGACAGGATCATCTGGTTGATGAAACAATAGTACATGAGAACATTTTATAAAATATGCATTTGAAAGTACCAAGTCACCGAATACCCACGTATTACGTATTTTCACATTACGAAGTGTTCATGGCAACCCTGGAAGAACCAGTTTGTCCATCACCAATACTTGTGCATCTCCGCCATTGGAACGATTGTGAAGATTCGGAGGGGAAATTTCTCATGATGCCTACTCATAGAGGTCGGCTCGATAGCTTGCCAGATTTGAAGAAAAATTTATGTGCGATCTATAAAGCTCGGGTTCTAAAAAAAAATGAAGCAATACCATATAATCATCTCGAAGAATAAAGAATAAAAAAAAAATCAATGTAAATTTCGGATAAACCCACTCGCTTAAATTTTGTTTAAACACTTAATGGAGGAAAAAGGGAATTAATTACAGGATTTGAGCAAAGAAAAATTTCGCATTTGAAATATCTAGTAACTGAATGAGAAAATACGAATCGTTATTATTGCTAGAACACCATAATTGGTAAATGAAATTACTCGAACAGGAAAGTTACTGACGGCAAAAAAAAATTGTAAGCTATTCTATCGAAACCACCCCTATAATACAACCTCATTCTCCTTCACTTGCGGCCAAGGCTAATTTATAGAAGGTTAACCCACTAAACAGCTGATTGCAGACTTTTCCCTATAATTTTTTTTCATATTGTGGTGCTTGCGTCAAAACTTATGACAATTTGATCTTGACGCAAGGTGATTTCTACAATGGCGGCTATGATTTTGACAGAAGCATCACAGAATACACAACCAATTTTACATGGAGTGTGTATGTATGTATGTCCGTATATAGTACTGCAAAAACCTTCTATAATTGAACCATGCATGCGACTACCTTTCATGTTTGGCCACGCGTCACCATTCTTCTTCACCGTGTCAGCACGTCGGCCATTATTAATTGGAAGTTATTGGAAACTACTAAGAAAAACTACTAAAATAGTGGTGCTGCCACACAGACAAAATTAAGCAACCGAAATTAACCCGTTTATGATCGATATCAGGATTGATATCGATAGCAAACCATAACATCCTCGATAATAGGATGGGCTGCTCCCTTGTCGAATTGTACCACCGTCAGTAAAAAAAAACTACTACAGGCTTTTGCCAGAGAAATTTCGGCAACGTCGCAGGGATATCAGCAGGCTCAGGACTGAAAAAAAATAAAAAAAATTTTACCCTCAAACTATTCAGTTAATCTCCTGGATTACTTACTTGATACAGTTGTTCCATCAGGCATGAAAAAGTCCTTTGCGGAAAATTGGTTTTAATAAATTCAATTTCTCCATCGTACCTATGTATTTCACTTTAAAAAATAATTTGTATTTATTTACATGTGTACATATTTTGACAATTTTTTTTTTTTAATAATTTTTTGGTTTTGATTTCAAACCAAAAGTGAGAAAGAGAGAATTTTAATACTTTTCGAGACTTTATTTTTAAACTATTTGGGATTAAATAAAATTGTAAAACTTCTCATAGTTTCAACATAAGTATTTTTGGCATTAAAATTCATATTTAATTCCAAGAATGATTAAATTAAATACCAAATGATATTAGAAATAAACTATCATTTTTTACTGTGTATATTTCTATATATGTACGTATGTGGTCTGCTCAAAAGTGTAAACAAAAAGAAATTTATAATGCTTTTGCGATTGCGATTCACATAGGTGAACTGCTTACTTGCTACATCGATAGCAGTTGCCAATAAGTAGTGAACTGCTATTTTGAAAAAGTGATCGCAATTGCGATTTGTGATTTTTTATTCACAGTGAAAAAATCACCGTTTGCGATATATCGCTCATCACTAATACAAACATTTAAGAAGAACAAGAATGTCAAATGTCAAACTGAATAACGAACAACCACGTGGAGACGGGTTACTTCCCGAAATGTTTCGCAACATGTTTCGTTGGCAGTACAGTGTGATATGGTCGTAGCAATCAAAACAGAAACGCAATTCCGGAATCGGGAATTGAAAAAACCAATTCATAATTCCGAAAAGAAATTAGTGCTGAATTCCTAAAACGCAATTCCCGGAGAGGGCGTAAACGCCAAATCAAAAAATTATTTTGCCTTAGCCAAGCATTTGCGCGTACATATGTACATATATATGTACATGTTACGAATGAAATAAAATTTTCGATTCTAAATAAATTTTTGATTCAAAATAATTTTTTGATTCGAATCAAACATATATTTTGAATCAAGAATCAAAAAATATTTTTGGTTCTTTTGAGAAATGAATCACAAATAAATTTTACAGAGCTGTAGAATAATAAATACAAACGTAAATTATTATTTCACTTTGAAATTATAAAAAAGTCTACAAATTTTCTTCAGAATCATAAAAGTCTTTTGATAATATTTTTTTCCTGATGAAAATGATAAAAATCTTCTATAATTATTATTCAGAAACTTATATTTTAAAAATCTTTCCATAATAGTTATTTCAAATATATTTTTTTTAAGTCTTCAAAGACTTTTATATTGAGAAAAATTTGGAAAAAGTCTTTGCGTAATTATTATCAGTAACAAATTGTTTTTTTGTATCTTCAAAGACTTTTTCATTGAGACAAAGTTCAAAAAAGTATCAAAAAATTTTCAATAACTTTCATATAAGTATAAAATAAGAATAACTTTAATATAAGTACTTCAAAATTCAAGCAAATTTCCAATTTGAAATTGTATGAAAGATTTTTATCGAAGATATAAAAAATAAATTTGTTACTCAAAATAATTACTTAAAGATATTTTTGAAATTCGTCTCAATGAAAAAGTCTTTGAAGACACAAAAAACAATTTGTTACGGATAATAATTACTCAAAGACTTTTTTCAAATTTGTCTCAATATAAGTCTTTAATGACATAAGACACAATTTCTCATTCATAATAATTACAAAAAGACTTAAAAAAAAAATATCTCAGAAATAACTATTTTGGAAAGACTAAAAATATGTTTCTTTCAATAATAATTATTTTTTGATTTTTATTTTTTCTCTTATAATAATTACAACTCAGCAATTTTATCTTTGATTTGAAAATAGTTTGAATCACGAATCAAAGGGTAAATTTGATGTGAAATTAATCACAAATAAAAATTATCTTTTATTTGAAAGTATTTTATTCACGAATCAAGCTAGTTCTTTATTTGAAAGTCGATTTGAAATCAAAATTGATTTGAAATCAAAATTGATTTGAAATCACGCAACCCTGTTCTGTATACACCATGGTAGTAACCCGCCCGATTACTGATACATTTTAGTCGATTAATCGTTCAATTACCATCTGTATTTACAGCATTTGCAACACGTTTATTTTCGGTGCTACGTTTTGAAAGTGTCATCCATGAATTCGATCCATATTTTAATTATCGCACCACGCGGTTTTTAGCTGAACAAGGTTTCTACAAATTTCACAACTGGTTCGACGATCGAGCATGGTATCCCCTTGGTCGTATAATTGGCGGCACCATCTATCCTGGCTTGATGGTGACAGCTGCAGCTCTCTACAGGCTTTTGTGGTTGCTGAACATCACTATTGAGATACGGAACGTGTGTGTATTTCTGGCCCCATTTTTCTCGTCCCTAACCACGTTAGTGACATATGCTCTCACAAAGGAAATACACGTAAGTTAACTTATCACTAGTTTTGTCGGAATATAAGTATGGGAACGTCTTTCCTATGCAGTAATTACTGATCGGTCTTACCGCATTGCGGTATACCGAGATTAATCCGCTCCGATTTCATGTATGCAACACTAATGTAAAAGTGCCAATTGAAATACATGTGGTCGGTAAGCTTTCGGTATACTTTCTATAAAAACCAAAAATGTCGATCCGATTCCATACCGAGTAATGTGAAAGCACATTACACAGAAGGGAGATGACAGACTGTCAATATGAATCGCTATTCATCGATCTAGATCACGGATTTCAAAATTTCTAAAAATTTGCGATCCGGAATCGCGATCCATCAATACTCGATGCTACACCGTCAATATGAATCGCGATCCACGGATTTCATCAATATATATTGACCGTCTGACATATGCCGAAGATTTTTGGTTGGAACTTCACAAGTCGTACCACGATTCCAGGAAAACTGTTTTTTTAAGGGGGCGTTGCACCGCCCCCCGATTCTATATCTGAAGTCCAAACGGCTAGGAAACAAATAGTTTTGGAAATATTAATGTGTAAAGTTGCGTAAATTGTCACATTGAACCACTCTTTTTTTTTTTGTGTGCAAATCGATTGGTCTGTTGGTCTAGTGCTGCCATACAACAACAAAAATCAAAAAAAAAACAAGTAAGGAAGCCTAAGTTCGAGTGGAATCGAACATTAGATACTCAGCTGTATGTTTTCATTGTTTGTTTGCGTTTGGTGGAAACACGGCGTATTTTATATAAAGCGAGTGCCGCATAAAGTGGGCGTAGCCACGCCCATTTTCAACATTTTTATCACTCATCCAACTAAGCTTATGAATATTATTCTTTGTGCAAAATTTCATCTCTTTATGAGTTACAAAGATGTCACGTTACAAATTCCCAAAGGGTGTTCCAGAAATATCTTTGTTAAAAAGTAGGCGTGGTCACAACCGATTTCAATAAATTTTTGCGTGTCTATTAAAACAAGTTATAAAAGTGTATAAACCAAGTTTCATCATAATATCTCAATTATTTGTCGAGTTATGGGCTCCGAAATCTCGTAGATTCCTTTGTCTCAAAGGAGGCGGTGCCACGCCCGTCTTCCAAAATTTTTATATTTTTTGTTTCCGGTCTATTGTGGAACTCATGCCACAAAATTTCTATGAATTATCTCTATATTTGACAAAGATATCGCTTAAAATGTTTTTATTAGGCCACTTTATAGTTACCATGTATAAAAGTGGGCGTGGTCGTCAAACCGATTTCGCTAAAATTTTGAACATGTATTACCACAAGTAATAAAAGTGTACACACCAAGTTTCGTCATTATATATAAATTATTTGTCGATTTATGGGCTCAGAAATCTCGTATATTCCTGTTTCTAAAAAGGGAAAAAGGAGTAGGTGATGGAACTTTTCTGTTATTGTTTTATATCATATTATTGGTGGCCTATATATGTATTATTTTAATGCTTATGTTATCAGGTTCTTCAATTCACTCTAACTTGGTTATGTTCCCTGCACGGCTCTCCCACTCTTGTTACCCTCAACTAGTCCAAATAGTGATCAATGAAAATTCCTTTTCTTCCTTATTTGTCTATTTACGTGATACACACATGCATGTACAAGGAGTGTATGTGCACTCGTATTTATCTAAATTGAAACCAATGCGAGTTAACCACGTTTGATGCATATGTCTATCAGTTCATATGGACTCAAATGTATATTAATTTGCTTTACATATGTATACATATATATACAAATATATATAGATAACACTGTATATTTAAATAAAAAAAAAATTTATAGATTTATTTCGTTGTATAAATAAGGAACATATGCATATACATACATATACCCATGCATGCACCCACGCAACATTGAGACGATTATATCTGAATTCGATCAGGGATAAATCCGAAAACAAAATAAATGCCTAAAATTTTTGTACCCTACGGATTCTTATCCGGACAGTTGCATTTAATGCGAAACGGTTTTAAATTCGGTTCAATCAGAACTCTTTTCCGCTCAAAACACAAGAAAATGCTGCCTGGGTATACACATTCATATCACGCCTTCGTACATATATGTATGCATATGGTTGTTGTTCTAATTTAATTAATTATCTAAATACAAAATATACATATCCGCGACACGTCTGGCACCTGACTCACCACCCGTTGCGGTGCACCTTTAGTGGTGGTGACACCGATCTGCTGCAACTGTTGGTGTTGTTGTGGCACTAAGGACTTCACTCGTACTATTAGTACATTGGTCGTATTTAAATTTTGTTGTTGTTGCTTGTAATCGGTTGTTGATGCTTCTCTCCCAGAATGTAGCTTTCGAAGTAGTAGTTGGTGGATTGCTATAACGCTCTGTCGCGCAAAGTCAGTTTGCAATGATTGTAAAGAAAATGCAAACACAATCCTTTCTAATTTATACTTTATCGACGCACAATTATGCGCAGTTTTATTGTATATTTATCTTATCATTGATATTGCGGGATGCCAGTAGTTATTAGAGTTGCTTTGATTTCTTTTGTGTATGGGTTTTGATGCACTTTTCTGCCAGTTTCCTCAATGTACAGATATTTCGCTCGCTTGTCCTTTCGCCTTCTGCGATATGTGTTCAGTATTTACAACATAATTTCTTCTTTTGATTTTCTTATAGCTGCTACTACTCTTTTCACTTTTAACCAGTTTTTACTACAGAGCAGAAATACGTATATTTTTGGTTTACAACTTTGTGATTCAGATCCCACGAAACAAAATGCAACTCGCGACCCCAGTAAAAATCTTAAGTTTTTTTTTTTTTTAGAGTTTAGTTCGCCAGCAATATCACTATTATTGGTCTCCGCCTTTTAGTATCGTTGTCGAAAACAAACTGAATGTCATTATCGCGAATTTCTACGACCACAGGACGTGTGCATAATAGTGGCGTGACTTTACGGTTACCCGAATGTCTATATCATGGTATGACGCTAGCAATGACGCAAGCGAGATCGAATGCGATTGCCATGTTACACAAAAAAAATTACCAAAACTTTCGGAATAAAATGCCTCAATCATTTTTCCCATGAAACTATCTCAAAATAATCGATTATATTCGTGCCCTAGTAAATTTGCTACTGTAAAATCCTATTAGCGTGCGTTGGGAATATAATAGACATTGGGTCATATCAATAAAAGCCAAGCATCTGCTCTTGCTTAAGATCTCAGATATTTTACTCAAATTTTGAAATTTGGTTCATACCAATTTATGTCAAATTTCTGCAATTTCCAGCAAAAGCATCTGCCTCAATCCTATCAACATGGCCCATTGTTGTCCTACGCTCAAATTACGAATTGGTAAGGGACAGGATCATCTGGTTGATGAAACAATAGTACATGAGAACATTTTATAAAATATGCATTTGAAAGTACCAAGTCACCGAATACCCACGTATTACGTATTTTCACATTACGAAGTGTTCATGGCAACCCTGGAAGAACCAGTTTGTCCATCACCAATACTTGTGCATCTCCGCCATTGGAACGATTGTGAAGATTCGGAGGGGAAATTTCTCATGATGCCTACTCATAGAGGTCGGCTCGATAGCTTGCCAGATTTGAAGAAAAATTTATGTGCGATCTATAAAGCTCGGGTTCTAAAAAAAAATGAAGCAATACCATATAATCATCTCGAAGAATAAAGAATAAAAAAAAAATCAATGTAAATTTCGGATAAACCCACTCGCTTAAATTTTGTTTAAACACTTAATGGAGGAAAAAGGGAATTAATTACAGGATTTGAGCAAAGAAAAATTTCGCATTTGAAATATCTAGTAACTGAATGAGAAAATACGAATCGTTATTATTGCTAGAACACCATAATTGGTAAATGAAATTACTCGAACAGGAAAGTTACTGACGGCAAAAAAAAATTGTAAGCTATTCTATCGAAACCACCCCTATAATACAACCTCATTCTCCTTCACTTGCGGCCAAGGCTAATTTATAGAAGGTTAACCCACTAAACAGCTGATTGCAGACTTTTCCCTATAATTTTTTTTCATATTGTGGTGCTTGCGTCAAAACTTATGACAATTTGATCTTGACGCAAGGTGATTTCTACAATGGCGGCTATGATTTTGACAGAAGCATCACAGAATACACAACCAATTTTACATGGAGTGTGTATGTATGTATGTCCGTATATAGTACTGCAAAAACCTTCTATAATTGAACCATGCATGCGACTACCTTTCATGTTTGGCCACGCGTCACCATTCTTCTTCACCGTGTCAGCACGTCGGCCATTATTAATTGGAAGTTATTGGAAACTACTAAGAAAAACTACTAAAATAGTGGTGCTGCCACACAGACAAAATTAAGCAACCGAAATTAACCCGTTTATGATCGATATCAGGATTGATATCGATAGCAAACCATAACATCCTCGATAATAGGATGGGCTGCTCCCTTGTCGAATTGTACCACCGTCAGTAAAAAAAAACTACTACAGGCTTTTGCCAGAGAAATTTCGGCAACGTCGCAGGGATATCAGCAGGCTCAGGACTGAAAAAAAATAAAAAAAATTTTACCCTCAAACTATTCAGTTAATCTCCTGGATTACTTACTTGATACAGTTGTTCCATCAGGCATGAAAAAGTCCTTTGCGGAAAATTGGTTTTAATAAATTCAATTTCTCCATCGTACCTATGTATTTCACTTTAAAAAATAATTTGTATTTATTTACATGTGTACATATTTTGACAATTTTTTTTTTTTAATAATTTTTTGGTTTTGATTTCAAACCAAAAGTGAGAAAGAGAGAATTTTAATACTTTTCGAGACTTTATTTTTAAACTATTTGGGATTAAATAAAATTGTAAAACTTCTCATAGTTTCAACATAAGTATTTTTGGCATTAAAATTCATATTTAATTCCAAGAATGATTAAATTAAATACCAAATGATATTAGAAATAAACTATCATTTTTTACTGTGTATATTTCTATATATGTACGTATGTGGTCTGCTCAAAAGTGTAAACAAAAAGAAATTTATAATGCTTTTGCGATTGCGATTCACATAGGTGAACTGCTTACTTGCTACATCGATAGCAGTTGCCAATAAGTAGTGAACTGCTATTTTGAAAAAGTGATCGCAATTGCGATTTGTGATTTTTTATTCACAGTGAAAAAATCACCGTTTGCGATATATCGCTCATCACTAATACAAACATTTAAGAAGAACAAGAATGTCAAATGTCAAACTGAATAACGAACAACCACGTGGAGACGGGTTACTTCCCGAAATGTTTCGCAACATGTTTCGTTGGCAGTACAGTGTGATATGGTCGTAGCAATCAAAACAGAAACGCAATTCCGGAATCGGGAATTGAAAAAACCAATTCATAATTCCGAAAAGAAATTAGTGCTGAATTCCTAAAACGCAATTCCCGGAGAGGGCGTAAACGCCAAATCAAAAAATTATTTTGCCTTAGCCAAGCATTTGCGCGTACATATGTACATATATATGTACATGTTACGAATGAAATAAAATTTTCGATTCTAAATAAATTTTTGATTCAAAATAATTTTTTGATTCGAATCAAACATATATTTTGAATCAAGAATCAAAAAATATTTTTGGTTCTTTTGAGAAATGAATCACAAATAAATTTTACAGAGCTGTAGAATAATAAATACAAACGTAAATTATTATTTCACTTTGAAATTATAAAAAAGTCTACAAATTTTCTTCAGAATCATAAAAGTCTTTTGATAATATTTTTTTCCTGATGAAAATGATAAAAATCTTCTATAATTATTATTCAGAAACTTATATTTTAAAAATCTTTCCATAATAGTTATTTCAAATATATTTTTTTTAAGTCTTCAAAGACTTTTATATTGAGAAAAATTTGGAAAAAGTCTTTGCGTAATTATTATCAGTAACAAATTGTTTTTTTGTATCTTCAAAGACTTTTTCATTGAGACAAAGTTCAAAAAAGTATCAAAAAATTTTCAATAACTTTCATATAAGTATAAAATAAGAATAACTTTAATATAAGTACTTCAAAATTCAAGCAAATTTCCAATTTGAAATTGTATGAAAGATTTTTATCGAAGATATAAAAAATAAATTTGTTACTCAAAATAATTACTTAAAGATATTTTTGAAATTCGTCTCAATGAAAAAGTCTTTGAAGACACAAAAAACAATTTGTTACGGATAATAATTACTCAAAGACTTTTTTCAAATTTGTCTCAATATAAGTCTTTAATGACATAAGACACAATTTCTCATTCATAATAATTACAAAAAGACTTAAAAAAAAAATATCTCAGAAATAACTATTTTGGAAAGACTAAAAATATGTTTCTTTCAATAATAATTATTTTTTGATTTTTATTTTTTCTCTTATAATAATTACAACTCAGCAATTTTATCTTTGATTTGAAAATAGTTTGAATCACGAATCAAAGGGTAAATTTGATGTGAAATTAATCACAAATAAAAATTATCTTTTATTTGAAAGTATTTTATTCACGAATCAAGCTAGTTCTTTATTTGAAAGTCGATTTGAAATCAAAATTGATTTGAAATCAAAATTGATTTGAAATCACGCAACCCTGTTCTGTATACACCATGGTAGTAACCCGCCCGATTACTGATACATTTTAGTCGATTAATCGTTCAATTACCATCTGTATTTACAGCATTTGCAACACGTTTATTTTCGGTGCTACGTTTTGAAAGTGTCATCCATGAATTCGATCCATATTTTAATTATCGCACCACGCGGTTTTTAGCTGAACAAGGTTTCTACAAATTTCACAACTGGTTCGACGATCGAGCATGGTATCCCCTTGGTCGTATAATTGGCGGCACCATCTATCCTGGCTTGATGGTGACAGCTGCAGCTCTCTACAGGCTTTTGTGGTTGCTGAACATCACTATTGAGATACGGAACGTGTGTGTATTTCTGGCCCCATTTTTCTCGTCCCTAACCACGTTAGTGACATATGCTCTCACAAAGGAAATACACGTAAGTTAACTTATCACTAGTTTTGTCGGAATATAAGTATGGGAACGTCTTTCCTATGCAGTAATTACTGATCGGTCTTACCGCATTGCGGTATACCGAGATTAATCCGCTCCGATTTCATGTATGCAACACTAATGTAAAAGTGCCAATTGAAATACATGTGGTCGGTAAGCTTTCGGTATACTTTCTATAAAAACCAAAAATGTCGATCCGATTCCATACCGAGTAATGTGAAAGCACATTACACAGAAGGGAGATGACAGACTGTCAATATGAATCGCTATTCATCGATCTAGATCACGGATTTCAAAATTTCTAAAAATTTGCGATCCGGAATCGCGATCCATCAATACTCGATGCTACACCGTCAATATGAATCGCGATCCACGGATTTCATCAATATATATTGACCGTCTGACATATGCCGAAGATTTTTGGTTGGAACTTCACAAGTCGTACCACGATTCCAGGAAAACTGTTTTTTTAAGGGGGCGTTGCACCGCCCCCCGATTCTATATCTGAAGTCCAAACGGCTAGGAAACAAATAGTTTTGGAAATATTAATGTGTAAAGTTGCGTAAATTGTCACATTGAACCACTCTTTTTTTTTTTGTGTGCAAATCGATTGGTCTGTTGGTCTAGTGCTGCCATACAACAACAAAAATCAAAAAAAAAACAAGTAAGGAAGCCTAAGTTCGAGTGGAATCGAACATTAGATACTCAGCTGTATGTTTTCATTGTTTGTTTGCGTTTGGTGGAAACACGGCGTATTTTATATAAAGCGAGTGCCGCATAAAGTGGGCGTAGCCACGCCCATTTTCAACATTTTTATCACTCATCCAACTAAGCTTATGAATATTATTCTTTGTGCAAAATTTCATCTCTTTATGAGTTACAAAGATGTCACGTTACAAATTCCCAAAGGGTGTTCCAGAAATATCTTTGTTAAAAAGTAGGCGTGGTCACAACCGATTTCAATAAATTTTTGCGTGTCTATTAAAACAAGTTATAAAAGTGTATAAACCAAGTTTCATCATAATATCTCAATTATTTGTCGAGTTATGGGCTCCGAAATCTCGTAGATTCCTTTGTCTCAAAGGAGGCGGTGCCACGCCCGTCTTCCAAAATTTTTATATTTTTTGTTTCCGGTCTATTGTGGAACTCATGCCACAAAATTTCTATGAATTATCTCTATATTTGACAAAGATATCGCTTAAAATGTTTTTATTAGGCCACTTTATAGTTACCATGTATAAAAGTGGGCGTGGTCGTCAAACCGATTTCGCTAAAATTTTGAACATGTATTACCACAAGTAATAAAAGTGTACACACCAAGTTTCGTCATTATATATAAATTATTTGTCGATTTATGGGCTCAGAAATCTCGTATATTCCTGTTTCTAAAAAGAGGCGGTGCCACGCCCATTTTCCAAAATTTTTGTGTGTTTTCGTTTTATGTCCGCAGTTGGACTTCTGCTATAAAACTTCAATGACATATCTTTATATTTGACAGAGATATCGCTTAAAATGTTTTTATTAGGCCACTTTATAATACACATATATAAAAGTGGGCGTGGCCGTCAACCCATTTTGGAAATTTTTCGTCCAAACATTTGCCTAAGTAAGTATATCACGCGTACCAAATTTCATCGATATATCTTCAACGGTTTCTGAGTTATGACTCATAAAACTTTGAATGTTTGCCCTTAATAAGTGGGCGTGGCACCGCCCATTTTTCAAAATATTTGTGTTTTCTGTTTTATGTCCATAGTTGGACTCATGCGACAAAATTTCAATGATAAATCTTTATATTTGACAGAGATATGGCTTAAAATGTTTTTATTAGGCCACTTTATAATACACATATATAAAAGTGGGCGTGGCCGTCAACCGATTTTAACTATTTTCCGTCCAAACGTTTGTCTAAGTAAGTAAATCACGCGTACCAAATTTCATCGATATATCTTCAATGGTTTCTGAGTTATGACATATAAAACTTTCCATGTTTGACCCTTAATAAGTGGGCGTGGCACCGCCCATTTTCCAAAATTTCATCAAATTTCTTCCTAGGGGCCTGAGCTCAGCACGTGGGTAAAATTTCATCGCTCCAGCTATATTAGTGACTGAGATACCAAATTTCCGATTTTTTCTATATAGGAAAAGTGGGCGTGGTCATGGTCCGATTTCGCCCATTTTCAATACCAACCGTCCCAGTCTCGATACCAACTTGCATTGCAAATTTCATCAAAATATCTCAATTTTTGCGCGAGTTAGAGTGTTTACAGACGGACGGACGGACGGACGGACATGGCTCAATCGATTTCTCTTTTCACCCTGATCCTTTTGATATATATAAGTCTATATCTATCTCGATTATTTCATTCTGTTACAATCCACCGTTATGTGATTAAAACTATAATACTCTGTGTACTAGTACAGCTGAGTATAAAAAAACAGCAATGAAAAAATTTTTAAAATAGACATATTTTATAAAAGTTATGCGTATAATACTCTTATGCGTTGGCAGCCTATGGCCGCGCTCAAAAAAATAACCCTCAGCCGGTAGAATTCTCTTTCTGTAGTAGAATCTAAGATGGATCCACAGTGCTTTTGCGCAGAGCACTTTTCTGCGTTATAAAAAATAACCCTAGGCTACGCCATCCAAGTCCGGTCGTGTGTCATAACCGTGGCTACCACGGTGATGTCCTTCTGCGTAGTACTTATAATAATAATACAACGGCGATATTATAACTCTGACGAGTTTTATGGCCGAGCTTCTCTCCCAATTCGAGGTGTGCTCCTTTTTTTTGTTTTTCCTACTAATCGTTTTTTGTTAATAATTTTTTTATTGAAATAAAAAAAGTTAAGCTCCGCCTTCGGATTTGTGTTCCTGAGATCGAAACGCGTCGATTGGTACCCCATTTGTAAAAATTGGAGCAGTTTTAGTCGATGCACCGTAAACTAGATAATTACCAAAAAAAATCTAAAAACAATAAAAACGGATTCATCGTTCGAGTTCAGAACTAAAGTGGAATTCCAGTTAACTAATAAAAATAGTTCAGAACTTGAAATTTAATGGAAAGTCTTTGAAAACAAACATACAATCGCACCAAAATACTAGGTAGCAAAGACAGAGTGAAATTAAGCTACTTTTGTTGGTATGTAATAATAATATAATAATACAACGGCGATATTATAACTCTGACGAGTTTTATGGCCGAGCTTCTCTCCCAATTCGAGGTGTGCTTCTTTTGTTTTTCCTACTAATTGGTTGGACCTACAGTTTTATGCCGGGTCCGAACGGCGAATGCATTTTTTGTAAGAAGCCTTTTCATGGCAGAAATACACTCGGAGGGATGCCGCCCACTGCCGAGAGGTGACCGCTGCTCTTAAAAAACCCAATAATTGGATTTTTACTAATTAGAAAATTTTTTTTGGTGTTTGCTAGGACTGGGGTTTGAACCCGAGACCTCTGGCATAGCAGGCGAGTACTCTACCCACTGCAACACAGCGGTTGATATGTAGATTGTAATAAAGGAAAATTGAGAATTAAGCGAAACAAATCTCACGACGGTGGTAGCTCAGTGGGATGCCATTGGATTACCAATCGAAACAACGCAGGTTAAATCCTCGGTGTATGCCGCCTAGAGAAGTCTGATGAGGGGATGTGGGGGTCTCCGAAATGGATCCATAATTTCTACCAAAAATTTTTTTTCAATTTTTCTTAAATAAAACTGCTGGCCAATAGCTCATAAAAAATTCACAAAAAATTTTTTATGTTCCTTAACCCTCTCAACATAAGCTTCAAGTTTAGGGACGGACTTTTACAACCTTATTTTGTATAGGCATTACACCCAATAAACACAACGAATTCGCCTCAAATTCGAGTCGTATTCGCTTTCTCTGATTATATTATCGCGGCGATAGATCACCGAATCCGAATTCTCAGGCATGTCACCTATCACTAGCCGGATTGTTGACGACTCGGATTTTTTATCATTAGCGATTCGAGAAATCTTAATTTCTCTGATCGTTGGCGATTCGAAAATTTGTTCATTCTCGGATCGTTGGCGATTCGGATTTTTAATCATTAGCGATTCGAGATTTTGTATCAATGGCGATTCGAAAAATTAAAAATTCAGAGTTTGGTTTAATGGCAATGGGTTAAATCCGTATAAAATAATACAAAGCACTTAAAATATATTTATATATATAATATATATTTTAAAGAAAGTTTAACTTTCATGAAATAAAAGCTTTTCAACTAAATTTAAGCAGTATTATTTATTTTGTTTCGTTGCTGCATTAAATAAAGTCCTCTTGTTTAAATAATTTTGAATTAGTTTTTCTACATACTAGTATCTATTTATTTGATTATAAACAGATTTGATCTACTTTCGCGATATCCCCTTGAATTCCGTCACTTTATCATCTGCGGAACTGTGATATACGAGTTCAGGTCTAAATGTAAAATTTCAGAACTAAAATGTCATCCTCGCTTCTGTGTTTATATATATATATATATGTATGTGTGTATTACTTTTATTTTTAGAGTACTGGTGCGGGATTGGTTGCAGCCGCTCTCATATCCATCGTACCGGGCTATATTTCACGTTCCGTAGCTGGATCATATGACAATGAGGGCATTGCCATATTCTGCATGTTGCTTACGTATTACTTGTGGATCAAGGCTGTGAAAAGTGGATCCATATTTTGGTCGGCAATGTCTGCATTAGCCTATTTCTATATGGTTTCCTCCTGGGGAGGATATGTATTCCTTATCAATTTGATACCATTGCACGTATTGGCATTAATGATTACTGGCCGTTTTTCGCATCGGATTTACGTCGCGTATAGTACCTTGTATTGTGTTGGCACTATCTTATCAATGCAGATTTCCTTTGTTGGATTTCAGCCGATACAAAGCTCGGAACACATGTTGGTGAGTTGAGCAGTCAGTATGTTATATTCATGTAAGAGGGAATATGTACATTAAACAAATAATTTAATATTGAGCAGCATTAAAGCAGCAGTTCATATATTGGAAAATGTACATATTCAACGTAATCTCTTCTACTTACATATCGTCGTGTAAAGTGCAAAACCGCGTATCGACCAAATATATGTAATACCGCGTAACTGAAATTCCCAAAAATACATACATACATTCCTGGCGTCCACCCCCAACCATTCATACAAGAGTTTTGAGATTCGGACAACACAATTCCAAATAACGCCACAGTTTCAACCCCGCTTATCAAGAACTGAGGAAATTTTTGGAACCAATGCCGCTTATGTGTCAGTGCATTCATGCAAGTTAAGTGACCCTGCAAAAATTATTGGACTACTTGGTACATTTGTGCCAAAGTCAACTAGCTACAAGCTTGTCACATGTATTTAATAATTGGGCTAGTGCCATGCAGGTACACTATCGTATTTTGCTACGATCATCGCTCACAACAAACTAGCCCAAAACTAGAAACATTTCGTATAAAAAAATTGGTCCAATTAACAGTGTTTAAAAAACTGGCTTAAAAAATCAGAAGTCGCAGTTAATCAATATGAAAAAATATGAAAATGAACGATTTTGCCTGATTTTGATTTTGCGCTGATTTCATATTGCTCAAAATCAAAAGCGGCCTGATTTCAAAATGAACAATTTTGCCTGATTTTGATTTTGTGCTGATTTCATATTGCTCAAAATCAAAAGCGGCCTGATTTCAAAATGAACAATTTTGCCTGATTTTGATTTTGTGCTGATTTCATATTGCTCAAAATCAAAAGCGGCCTGATTTCAAAATGAACGATTTTGCCTGATTTTGATTTTGCGTTGATTTCATATTGCTCAAAATGAAAAGCAGCCAAATATCAAAATTAGCGATTTTGCCTGATTTTCATTTTCTGCTAATTTTGATTTTGTGCTAATTTCATATTGCTAAAATCAAAAGCAGCCAAATATCAAAATCAATGCTTTCACAGTTTTGCTATTTACGCTTACATGCGCATACATACATACCCTGCAGGGAACTCAAAAACTAGTGAGCCAAATTTCTAGTTCCGAACTAGCGAAAAGGTGTCAAAAGGGAACTAGATCAATTGTAGTTAGACCCTCGCCAGTTCAGAAGGAGTGAATTGAGTGACCATTATAAGACACACTTTGATTTGTATGCAATTTCGAAGTGACAAAAATTCTATGAAAATTTTTCGTTCGTTCAATTGCCGTCGGCTTTGTACATTTCTGCAATTCTCAGATGTTTAGTGAAGCATTTTATATAAAGAGTTTTCTATTTGCATCTTGTATAAAATGAAATGTTCCCCTAATTATGCTTTTCCGATCCCTCAGGCTTATTTTTAATTTTTATTTATTTTATTACTTTTTAAATATTATTGTAAATTTTTATTAAATAAAAAATATTAGTTAAAAAAAAAAAAATAAAAAAAAATTATCATCCACCTTGGCACCGACAGGATTCGAACCCGCGCCCCTCAGATTGAAAGGCACATGCGTTAGCCAGTCGGCCATCGCGCCACTTGCATGAAGTGTGCCAAATGCTGCACTTAAGCGGCAGATGTAAAACTGTAGAATTTGTAGGTACTTGTAGCTAGTTCAGAACTATCGAAATTGTGCCAATAAACGAACTAGTGTAAACTGTAGAATTTAGTACTAGTTCGGAACTATCGAAAATGTAGTGCAGAGAGTGACAATTGACACCGCCTAGGACATCGCCGTGTTAAATTCGCCAGTTGATAACATGCAAAAGAGATTTAGCTCGCACTAGTAGTGTCGAAAAATGCACTAGAAGCGACCTAGTTCGGAACTAGATTTTCCCTACAGGGTATGTATGTATACAAACGTAATACAGAGGGTAAGAAATTACGTACATACACACATGTGTTCATGTAAGCGTAAATAGCAAAACTGTGAAAGCATTGATTTTGATATTTACCCTGCAAAACTCGTGTGATGGAAACTACCCAGCAAGAACCGTGACCATCATTTGATCCATCAATTGATGGTCACTTGTGATGCATGTACTTATCAGCATTTTCTATCACATTCTTAAGAGCAATATGACAAATGTGATGGGATGAAATGTATACGTGTGAGTTTGTATCTCGCTCACACTCATGCATAATCATATGCTCTTTCTCTCTAATTTTATACCCATCAATGTTGATGTAAATACCAATCACATATGATCCATCAAGCGTGATATATTAACCCGTCAAATATGATCCGTCACACTTGATATATGAACCTATCACAACTGAGCCATCACATTTGATGCATGAACCCTTCACAAATGAGCCACAAACAAATCTATCATAGTCTATATTTATTATATTCATTGTTAACATACATGAAATAAAATTATATTTTTAATATGCGGAAAACACCAAAAAATATACTTTTTACTGCTCGCGGTGATGGCCAAGCAGGACAGCCTTGCGTACGCCTCTCTCGAATTCTATGGAGTCGAATTCTTGGAAGACATCTGAAATTGATGTAAAATATATATACATATATATAAATGTACAGAATAAAGCTGGTTTGACGTAAATATGTATGTACTTATCTTTATTCTTTAAAACCGATCATTAATTAGATTTTTTATTATCTTTAATCACTATTAAATTATATTTTAGCACAAGAAAGAACGCGTTCAACTGATATCTTCCACGAATTTGATTTCTTTAAAAGAATTATCAAAAAAGCAACCCTGTCCTCTCACAGTTGATAAAAAAATGTGTCAATGTATTGGTGTGAAACTTTTGCATGTGTTAGTTTCCATCACACGAGTTTTGCAGGGTAACACATGCAAAAGTTTCACACCAATACATTGACACACTTTTTTTTTATCAGCTGTGAGAGGACAGGGTTGCTTTTTTGATAATTCTTTTAAAGAAATCAAATTCGTTTAAGATATCAGTTGAACGCGTTCTTTCTTGTGCTAAAATATAATTTAATAGTGATTAAAGATAATAAAAAATCTAATTAATAATCGTTTTTTAAAGAATAAAGATAAGTACATACATATTTAAGTCAAACCAGCTTTATTATGTACATATATATATTTTTTTTCACTTCAATTTCAGATGTCTTCCAAGAAGTCGACTCCATAGAATTCGAGGGAGGCGTATGCAAGACTGTCGAGCTTAGCCATCACCGCGAGCAGTAAAAAGTATATTTTTTGTGTTAAAAATCTAATTTTATTTCATATACATATGTTAATAATATCTGTGTAATGAATATAATAAATATAGACAATGATAGATTTGTTTGTGGCTCATTTGTGAAGGGTTCATGCATCAAATGTGATGGCTCAGTTGTGATAGGTTCGTATATCAAGTGTGACGGATCATATTTGACGGGTTAATATATCACGCTTGATGGATCATATGTGATTGGTATTTACATCAACATTGATGGGTATAAAATGAGAGAGAAAGAGCATATGTGAGCATGAGTGTGAGCGAGATGCAATCTCACACATATACATTTCATCCCATCACATTTGTCATATTGCTCTTAAGAATGTGATAGAAAATGCTGATAAGTACATCCATCACAAGTGACCATCAATTGATGGATCAAATGATGGTCACGGTTCTTGCTGGGTTGGCTGATTTTGATTTTAGCAATATGAAATTAGCACAAAATGAAAATCAGGCAAAATCGTTCATTTTGAAATCAGGCCGCTTTTGATTTTGAGCAATATGAAATCAGCGCAAAATCAAAATCAGGCAAAATCGTTCATTTTGAAATCAGGCCGCTTTTGATTTTGAGCAATATGAAATCAGCGCAAAATCAAAATCAGGCAAAATCGTTCATTTTGAAATCAGGCCGCTTTTGATTTTGAGCAATATGAAATCAGCACAAAATGAAAATCAGGCAAAATTGTTCATTTTGAAATCAGGCCGCTTTTGATTTTGAGCAATATGAAATCAGCGCAAAATCAAAATCAGGCAAAATCGTCATTTTAAAAAGCGACGAATATCAAAATCAAATAAAATCAAACATTTCACGACTTTTGCTAATTCCGACTGCAGTTTTTTAAACACTGCCAATTAACATCGCGATGTCCTAGGGGAGGACTAGCCCCTCCATGCCTGTATAAGAGATAAGAGTAGCCACGGCAAGTTAGTTTATAAACTAGTTTAATGCAATCGAGAGCGGACAACCAGTCACAGCAAACCAATTCAGAAACCACCTATGAGTATATTCAATTTTCATTTGTAATTTTCTTATTGTTAAATTATTTTATTTTAATTTTGTAATACTTATTTATAATCATTATTTTAATGCCTTTCATACGTACGTACGTATATCTAAGAGAAATTTGTGATTTAGGGAATATTTTAATTTGAAATAAATAGCAGTTTGGTAGTGGTCCTGTCCTAGGACATCGCAATGTTAATTGGACCAATTTTGTTATATGAAATGTGGCAGTTTAGGGACTACTTTATTGCCACAGGCGACTGGTTTATACATGCGTGTATGGATTAGTTCCGTTGTCAGCAGGGGAATAACCTTTCATGAACACGAAAAAAAAAAATAGTTTCCACGTACAGCTGCGCACCCACGTATACGGCACTATTGAACAAAATAAAAGATGCAAAACCGCATATACGTATATACATACATATCGACACCAATAACTCCACATTTAACTGTTTTTCGCAGCAAAAAATCATATTTGAATTAAAAATATAATCCAAAAATCTACCTTGGTTTGAATTTGGGTTGTAAAATTCCGGTTTTGCATTATAAACGACGATATATATCTATATAACGTTTGCCTGATGATCACTGTGATTTCTTGATAGGAAGAGTATGAAACATAATGAGTACGAAACAATGGCTGATGCAACACTATCTTATATTTTATCATCTGCTTTTAAAGAAAATTGGCATTTGTTAAAAATTTATTTTTTTTTAGGCTCTGGGAACTTTTGGCCTATGTCAAATACAAGCTTTTGTTGATTTCCTACGTGCGCGCTTAACTAAAGAAAACTTTGAAATACTTTCTAAAGCTCTGGTTTCGACTATAGTCAGCGCAGTGCTAACTGTTGGCACACTGCTCACAATCACAGGCAAAGTGTCACCCTGGACCGGTCGTTTCTATTCACTACTGGATCCATCATATGCCAAAAATCATATTCCGATTATAGCTTCGGTGTCGGAACATCAGCCCACATCATGGTCATCGTTTTACTTTGATTTGCAGGTACATATATGAATGTATATATGTATATCTATGTTTATATGTCCTAATATATGATGAAAAGTATGCATATGAGTGCGCCTTAATGTCCTTAAGCGTGTGACTTTGAATATTACATTTTAATTATGTAAAAATTTAATTTCTTCACGATCACAAATTGATTACCTTACACTTTGATCGCTGATATTATAATGCAAAAACACGCCAGCGCTTTGTGAAGTCCCAACTCTTGCTATACTGAATTATATCTAATACAAATAGTTTTAAAATTTGCACCCAAAATGGTTCGTTGTAACAGCAGTAAATAATCCAGATAAAAATGCTCAGGATGAAAAAACCATCGATTGAGCCTTGTAACTATGTCCCTCCGTCTGTTCATTAGTATTGCTAATGGGCGAAATTGGAGAGGAGCCACGCCCATTTACTGTATATCGAAACTGAATTAATAAATTACTAGTATGGCTATGTTCAGAAACGCAGCATGAAACGCAATAGCGGCAGTAATTATTTTTTTGATGATTGTGATGAGCGCCGCTTCATGCAAAATTTACGTTTATGAACGCTCTGCTTGTACTACAAAAGCAGGTTGCGCTTCAAACTGAGTTTCTGAACAAAGCCTATTGATAATTAGGAATTTTTCTAAATAAGACTGGGTGGGTATCTAAGTATGTACATACATGAAAAATGGTATTCCAATTCTTATAGAGGCTTTAACTCTTTCGAAAGCCAAGGAAGCTTGTACCTTATAGGTTTAATCCATAACATAAATCATATAAATAGTTGTTGTATTTAATAAGAATTTTTCAATAACTTTTGTTTTATTTAGAACATTAAATACACGCTCTATGATTTCGTATCCATAATTTTTAATTCACTTTCTTAATCATCAGATTTACAGTGTTACGATTTTGGGAGGTCACAAAGGCGTTGCACATTGCATATATTTGCTATGTTAATAAAATGTATCGTTATGAATTTACTTGTAATGCATTTTTATATTTTCAGATGATGGTATTTTTATTCCCTGCTGGTTTGTACTTCTGTTTTTCTAAATTGACTGATTCAAATATCTTTATCATCCTTTATGGCGTGACAAGCATTTACTTTGCGGTTGGTAATTAATTAATTATATTTGTTTTCAATTGTAATATCTGTATTTATATCTAAAGGGTGTAATGGTACGACTGATGCTTGTATTAGCGCCGGTAATGTGTATATTATCCGGCATAGCTACGTCCCATCTGCTTTCAAAGTATATAAAATGTATAGATGCCGGCTCATCGAAACCCATTGAAAGTAAGCGCCAGTACAAAAAATTGGAACAGCAAAGCAGTGGCGTGAAGAGTGAAGTTGCTATTGGGTTTGTTGGAATAATTACTTTAATGCTTGTTGTGTATACGTTCCATTGCACATGGGTAACATCGGAAGCATATTCATCACCGAGCATTGTGCTAAGTGCGCGCTCACATGATGGCGGACGAATAATTTTCGATGACTTTCGGGAGGCGTACTATTGGCTGCAAATGAATACACCTGAGGTGAGTAAAAATCTACTTACCTGTAAAGAGGGACAGAAAGATATTGATATTATTATACTAAATGTAAGTATATAAATAGGTTGCGCATGATGAATACTTGTAATTCTTGATAGGAAGAGTATGATACACAAATGAGTACAAATAAACAGCTGATATTATAAATTTCCATGCATTTTTTTATATTTTTTTCTGTCACTTTTATTAAAAATTGCTATTTTTGATTCGAATTAGGATGCGCGTATCATGTCCTGGTGGGATTATGGCTATCAAATAACGGCAATGGCCAATCGTACCATATTGGTGGATAATAATACTTGGAATAATACACATATATCACGTGTAGGCCAAGCGATGGCATCATCCGAGGAGAAAGCTTATGAAATAATGCGTGAATTGGATGTTGATTATGTTCTTGTAATATTTGGAGGCCTAACTGGTTATTCATCAGACGATATCAACAAGTTCTTGTGGATGGTGCGCATCGGTGGAAGTACAGATCGCGGCGCTCATATCAAAGAGCGTGATTACTACGGCGCTAATGGAGAGTTTCGTGTTGATAAGGAAGGCTCGCCAACGTTACTAAATTGCCTAATGTATAAAATGTGCTATTACCGTTTTGGTCAAGTGTACACAGAAGGTGGAAAGCCGCCGGGTTATGATCGTGTACGGGCTGCTGAAATTGGAAATAAAGATTTTGAGCTGGACGTTTTGGAAGAGGCCTACACTACAGAGCATTGGCTGGTGCGTATATATAAGGTGAAGGATTTGCGGAATCGTGGTGTGTAATGTGTTTACTGTTCCTGTGTGGGTACATTCCTCAATAATAGGTTGAACAGTGAAAACAGTATGATTTCATGACTGCAGTAGATCAATAACTTATTGATAAAGTGCACTGACTAACAAATCTTGATAATTGTAGGGAAAAGCTTGCGAAATGAAAGCGTGGCTTAATATCTTAGTTATAACATTCTATTTTGGAATGTCAAGATAAGTTTGTAATGAGATTCAACAAAACACAAAAACATAAACTTGCGAAATATTTTATCTAGATATTATAGATATGGAATTATTAAAAAAAAAAAAGAAACGTGAATAGCTAAGTTAGTAAAGTTTTAAATGGCATAAGTTGTAGAACTCACCAAATAAGCTTATGCGCATATGCATTTTTTTTTATTACAAATCATTTTTAATTTTAGATACTTTTTGCTCAGTGTAATACCATAAAGGTGTTGAAACTACTTATATGTATATTAGAGTACCCATATGTGCAAACATGTGAATTTTTTCGCTCTCAGCCCATTTTCGTCTAGCTAGACGATAAATGGGTGATAAATAAGCACATCTCACACTGGAAACCTTCTATTAAGTGTATGAATACAAACGCTTTCGCCTAAAACTATGCAATGCTTACATACATACATACATACAAACAGATGAAGCTAATAAAAGCATTTTAAAAATAGAGATTTTATAAGCATTTGATTCGTTTAAAATTTTCATACAAATGGTGGGTACTCTAATGTATATATATATATGTATAGTTTATACTCTTAAGCAATAAAATTAACCATGTCCACTGGCTCTCTATATACATACGTTAAAGTTAAAAGCGAATTGCATTTGTTAAAATTAATTTGAACAAAATAATAAAACTTCTATAAAATAGCAGTTATGTATGTATTAAGAAAATTCTTAGGGCTTGAACCTTCAAAATCCGCTCTGCCCCGACTTTGAGTGTTATGCTTTAAATAAGCTGATCCAGATTCTCCTAAAATTTGTATGTCTTCCCCCAAGGGTCGTTTTCTCATCTTCCCTATAAAGTTCCTTTTACCAACAGGACGTACAAAACTACTCGCTATAACGTAGTTTTAATCAGGGTACGCATTCGCACACGCATGCGTCACATATTTTGAAAATGCACACCCAAATACATTTGCTTTGTGTTCATTGAAGAAATTTTGAGCACAAAATACATGTGCCTGAAATCTGAAAATCAGGCACACACATGCGCTTTGTGTATTTTTATAAAAAAAAACAGTACATGTGCCATGTGCTTGAAAAAAATTTACATATGTATGTATAACTGTGCTTTTACATTTCAGGCACACACATTTTTTATAGGCTTTGAAAAAACAAAGCACGTGTGCTTGTGCTGTGCTGTGTGTGCCAATTCGTACCCTGGTTTTAATTTTCTCATATTGGCGATAAAAAGAACTATGATTTTGATACACAGCGACGTATTCCTTATTTTTTTATGATAATACGTTTGATATCAAAGAAACAATTCTGTAATTACGTGCATATAAAAGTAACATAAATATTTAAAAACCAAATAACATCAGAACATTGCATGAATTCATTTCTTCTGTTTCCATCAACAGGGGAGCATACTCTCGAGCAAATATGTATGTACATCAGAGTTTGATTTTCCTATGCACGGGTGCGGGAGCTTTTTATAGCTTTCACACCGACAGCCTCACACCGATAAGTCTACCAATTACAATAACAAAATTCTGAATTCGCCCCTGCGCCTACCTGGTATATCTGCCTTGGTTCACGCACAAAAATTTTGCAAATTTCTATTCAGTCAGCATTGAGCTGTTGAGCTAGCATGTTGTGTTGCTCGAGCAGTCTCTGAATGCTTGGAAATGATTGTGTGTTGGGGGTGGTTTTTTTGTTTGGATTTTTTTACGTAATATTTTTATTAGGAATCATGATTTTGCATTTCGTCTCATATTTTTTTATTTAATTTTTTTTTGTTTGTGGTTTTTTGTGAAGTTAATAATAAAAATACTATCCATTTGCAATTTTAGTTTTCGACAATGATTGAGTTTCTTTTGGGTGTAGCCAAGAGCTTCTGTGCTTTTAACACATGCACAATGTTTGAAAGTATTGGTGTGATAATCCCTGATGTACATACATATATTCATTTTACATTTTTAAATTTTATCGATTGCCTGTTGTCGCACAAGGTTTATCGAAATAGAGGTTATATTACTTCCGTTTTTATGTGTGTGTTTTCTTTAAAAATGTCAATGTGAAAGAGAAGAGAAATGAATTTCAAAGTAAAATTTTTGCCAATTCGTTTTGTCTGACATTCACACTTTTTAGTATACATACACAATTCCAATCAGCTTATCTACTGCGATATCCTTCTTTAGATAATTCTTGTTGTCGCACAAACGTTTAATTTTGCTACCGTCAAAATTTTCTTTTCTTTCTCTACCTCATTTTACCATAAAAAATATATCACCTATTACGACATTCCTAATAATTTATGTGCATAACCATAAAACTAAAAACTAGTTTTTAAAAAACGGCGTTATTGTAATAAATTAAAAAAAAAAAATTGCGGTTTCATTAAATTTTGGTAAAGGTCAGGTAAGATCAGTTTTTTTTTCATATTTGTTTTTATGGAATCTTTCTTGTATAGAAAATAGCAATCATGCCTATTACGGGTATCCGGCGGATGCCATCCGCAGGGAATGTGAATCAGATCGACAAGATCTGGCATTCTCATAACCGATCGATAATGCACATCGCGAACAAGAGCAATCCATACAGGTCGTCTTATGTGAAGCAGAATAGGTGATTACAGTTAGACGGCCCTTTTCAAAAATGTCAGAAGCAGAGAAAACGCGAGCATGATCCAATAATTCTATATGGTCGTAGCGGCTAAAAGAGAATAGGCGATTACCGTTGAACGGCCGTAGATAAAAATGTCAAAAACAGAAAAAACGCCAGCAAACATACAAGCGAACACACAAGCTATTTCCACGAATAACACGTGCAAGAGGGCAAAATCAAAACAAAACACGATAATTTGACAGCTTACTATTCCAAAAACAAAATAGCCGTCCTCTGCTGCGTCCACCATTTTATTATTTCATCATGAACGCGAGAGAACACACAACCAAACACACAACCGAACACACAAGCTATTTCCACGAAAAACACGTGCAAGAATGCAAAATCAAAACAAAAGACGATAGTTTGACAAAGCTACAAATACGCTGAGGAAGAGCCACTCTCCCTTGCATGGACCTTCTATAGTTAGGTTATGATCGCGAATGAAGATAACGTAGTTCATAGATTCATTGCATTCCGATAACCGTAATCGAAACGCAACAGCCGCCATTTCATACAAATGGCATTCGATAAGTAACTGTCGCGGATTTATTACCGTTTTTGGAAAATTGCGTGTTAAAATCAAATAAAAATGGAGGTATATATTTTTTTTATTATTTTAAGTAAATATAAAGCTGATTATAAATTTTTCCCATACAGAAGTCGTACCACAAATCGGGAGCAATTTGCTTTGTTGGTGAAAAGGATGAAATTGAATGTGCCAATAGCAAATCTTATGTTAAGAAGAAGCTTGCTAATAACTGCAACCAAATGCGAGCTACAGGTGGAGGTCCGAACGCAGAAGTCAATTTGACTACTTTAGAAGAGGAAGTTGCGCACCTCCTATGTCTCAATGACGCCGTGGAGGGAATATCCGGCAGGGATCAGGGTATGCCTAGCGATGGTCCAACTACCAGCATTGCCAATGAGCCAGCTCCACCAGCTACTAGCAGCTTGCAACCCCAACAGAGAGTTCCGCAAAGAAGTAGCCAAATGAAGCTATTAAAAACGCAAATAGATTTGCAAAAAAAATTTCATACTAATGTGGCGGCTACTTTAAAATCTCACAAGAAAAAAATTGGGATTCTCACCGACACCATTAAAAAAATTGGAAAAAAAAAAATGGCCAGACAAAATGATAGCATTGAAAATATCCACAAAACTCTGCAAGATTTAGTGGCTGAAACTAAAAAAAAAATTTCAAAACATTTTGTTGTCAAAAAGGACCAAAATAAAAGTAGCTGCCATTCCTAGAGGGTTTCCGTAAGAGAGATATAGGGAATCTTATTTGCCATGAATTAAGCCATAGAATGAAGTCTTAAATATTATAAGGAAAACGCCCTGTATAAATATTAAAAGAACTACTCAGTATTGGAACTACTTCCGAATATTAAATTTTGCAGTTTCTATCTCAGTTTCCATCAAAAATGTAAGAGCTAGATAAAAAAAAAATTGATTTTTGAAATCTCCGTACTCTAATCCACCTAGAAACGAATTTTTACTCAAATCCGTCCATTATTCTATTTTAGCCCACTTTTTATATGGGCACAGCACTGTGCGGCGTAACGATTTTGTAAAGAAATCGAAACAAATTGTTTAGTGGGGAAATCTTAAATAGTTTTGAAAAAGGGTGGTCTCAGAAGGTGACGACGATTTGTAAATTAATTGCACAATGACCTTTAAAAATTCAAAATTTTTGAACAAATTAAGCAAATTTGCAATTTTCATTTTCCATTAGTGTTACGAACACTAATTCTCACAGGCACTAGTTAGAAACAAGTAAAAGTAAATAGTTTGGGGTCAAATTTTATTTTTTTCTTGGGGACCTGGGATTTTCTCACTACAGGGTTTTTTTTTCCTTTTTTTGATACCTTATTTGGTATTCTCAATCAGAAAATTCGCGCGGAGCGGAAAAATTCGAAACTTTACAAATATGGGAAAATTATAGAATTTTTTCAACATTTTGTAGTCTATTTTAGGAAAGGATCTATTTTTATTTTTGCTTTTTGGAGCATATTTAAATGCATAGGGTATATTCATAAACGCAACAGCTGCAGTACACATTTTTTTGATGATTGTGATGAGCGACGCTTCATGCAAAATTTACGTTTATGAACGCTCTGCTTGTACTATAAAAGCAGGTTGCGCTTCAAACTGATTTTCTGAACAAAGCCATATTTTAAATTTTTATAAATCATTTATTAGCGCTTAAAACTCAATGCATATTCTTCTTTGCCCTACTTATCACTTTCGTTAGTTTGTGCGCCGCCTTTACTTATAAAGTAAAGAACATCCAATTTAGTTGCCACTGCCTTGAGGATTTCTTGATCACCTACAATATGAAGCGAAAATCAATTACTTTTTCTTCTCACTAAAAAAAAAACTCACCCTCTTTATCTACAATCAACACACAGAGCTCCGCTTCCAGAATGCGTGCCAACTTTCCCAAAGAGGCATTATGCGGCAAACGTATGGCACATTCATTGACAGCATTGGTGATTGTAGTGTGTGGCGGACGATGCATGCTAACAATTTGTTTGATAAGTGTGTCCTGGATTACAGATCCCAAAATCCCACTAAATGATGTACATAGATACATACATATATATAATCATATATTATGGAATGATCGTGATTTTTATAAGTATGTACATTATTAACGGTAGACCTACGGAAAAAAGCTTAAGAATTCTACGTTTAGAGTCCTTTTCACCCAAATATATTACAGAGCTGGGTGATAAGGATTACGGGTATGTTCAGAAACGCAGCATAAAGCGCAACAGCGGCAGTAAATATTTTTTTGATGACTCTGATGAGCGACGCTTCATGAAAAATGTACGTTTATGAACGCTCTGCTTGTACTACAAAAGCAGGTTGCGCTTCAAATTGAGTTTCTGAACAAAGCCTACATGTGTAATCGTTTGCACATATATACATAGGATTGCGATTACAGTAATTGGAAGTTCACATTTTTTTAAATTACGATTAGAGTAAGGGTACGTATTCTTATCGCCCAGCTCTGATTTTACAACAGTGTATGTGTTTTCAATATTTAAAAGATAATCACCCTTATTACGGTTGTCGTCGTCGACGTCGTTGTCACTTTTCAGTCGACATCACGTCGTCTCGACGTCGTCGTCACATCGACGCAAAATCGGTATCATAGTGTATAGCATACAGTGAAATGGCTCTGGATGCGTAGTCGAAATTCGATAAAAAAAAAGACGATAAGTCATCGAAAAATATCAAAATCGGGGACAGATTGGTATGGCGGCGACTTCCGGGGGTACAGATTGGTATGGCGGCCGGATGTGGTTGTTGTAAGAAAGGGGACCATAATGACAAGGTCGTAGCAATCAAGACAGAAACGCAATTCCGGAATTGGGAATTGAAAAAACCAATTCATAATTCCGAAAATAATTTAAGGCTGAGTTCCTAAAACGCAATTCCCGGTGATAGCGTAAACGCCAGCTATTCCACGAATAACATGTTCAAGAATGTAAAATCAACAACCTACAAAATAGAAAGAAGAAGAGCAACTTCTATTGCTTTCACCATCGTTAATGGGCCATAACAGCAACCCTGAAATCAGCTGAGCACAGCTGTTCGAATTTTTTAACACACATCCCAGAGTTAAGTCACTTGTATCCATTCACAATGATCGGTATTAGCTAAGCGTATTGAGACGACGTCGACTGTTTATCGGTAAACCGAATGACGAAAGTACCATCCCTATAATTTCTGCACTAGCTGTTTGATTTTATTTACAATCTGTGCGAAATTGTTTCCGTATTTTTAATCTGTACTACACATTCCTTTCCATTTCTCGAGCGAGTGTGGATCGTCCGCGGACTTATAAATTTTCTTGTGTTTGCAGTACAGTTGACATACCACTTTTTTAACTATATGTACACGGCTTTTTAGTGGTTTTTCTTTTTGTGCAAATTAAACACCCTTATTACGGTTGTCGTCGTCGACACTCACTCGACGTTGTCGGCGACGACCTATCGAAATCGGTATTACGTATGGTAAAGTCGATAACTTGTGACAACTATCGAAACATATTTGGTATCAGCTAAGTCGACGTCGACGGTCACTCGTTGCCATTTTCGTCGACGCGGTGTGTAATGGTGACAAGAAGAAAATTTAGTATGTATGCATTTTTGTTTTTAAAATTTTATGACGGGAGTGTTAAAATTAGTAGAACTAACATCCGCAGAATATTTCCTGCTAGTTTTATTGAAAAATTCCCACTAGTTTAAAAATAAATTCGGTGAGCGCACATACCGAAGGCGACCCAAAGGTTTTCAATGGGGTACGATACCAACTAATTTTTTACAACATTGAGAAGCAATCACCATTAAATTGAATGCCTTGGCACCTCCTTTAAGAAAGATTGAGGAGAAAACTAATTTATTAAATATTTATGTACATACATACATACATATGTATATATGTATTTCAACTAAAATATTTTTTCTTTTATTTATTAATTACTCGAGCACTTCATTGCTATGTTCATCGCTAAAACTTGATGAATCATATGCAAAATACATTTATTATAAAGAAATAAATTATCTAAATAGCACAGATTAAAAATACGGAAAAAATTGCGCACAGATTCTAAATAAAATCAAACAGCTAGTGCAGAAATTATAGGGATGGTACTTTCGTAATTCGGTTTACCGATAAACAGTCGACGTCGTCTCAATACGCTTAGCTAATACCGATTTTGCGTCGATGTGACGACGACGTCGAGACGACGTGATGTCGACTGAAAAGTGACAACGACGTCGACGACGACAACCGTAATAAGGGTGAAAATCTAATTTTATAACGAGCTGCTTTTTTTTCTTCTAATATTAAAGCGGTAAGTGATTCTGGTTTACATTTAAATTGCCTTCTAAAAAGAAAAAGAAGCCTCGTCTGGTAATTCCAAGGCGTAGGCACAAAATGGCGGCGTCGTCGACGTCTCAGCCGGCGGCGGCGTGTGTTGTTTCCAACAATGATGGTGGCGGCAGGCCCGCAGAGAGCCGAGCCGGGCCCCTGGGACAGTTCGCGTTTACGGGCCCCCCTAAAAAATATATTCAATCTAGTAAAAAAATAACATACAAAAATTTTTCAATTCACATTGTCAGTTTTATTTCATATAAAATAAGATTTACTAGAGCACTTACATATAGAGTCTATGGACGATGCGTCTGATTCAAGAGTCAGTTTAGGTGTATTAGTGAAAATGCGCATGTAGTAGTTACACCGACATGACTCTGGCATGACTCAAGAAAATCAAAATTAGTTTGATATTTTGCTGTGACTCGCCTGTCAAATTTTGTCAGTTAATTTCCAAACCGTTTAAAAAATAAATAACGAAAAGAAAAAATATATTTTATTTTCAAAAATGTTTGCCAATAAGTTCGATATTGAGGAAGATAAAATTTTTTTTACTTGAATTCATAGAAGTATACAGGTCGTCTGAGATATTCATTTCGAACCTTCTGCAATAAAAACTATTCACAAATGAATGACGCAAGTGAGCCCAGAATGACAGCGAGTCAACACGTACACAGATGACTCGCGAGTCAGACGCACTGTGTATAGACCCCAATACATACATAAATGAAATGTTAGATCTCATTGTTTTATTTGCTTACATTAACTTTTTTAAATACATTTTAAGAGCTTGCATCATCCAAGGAAAACCTTCCGTGCTTTTTGGTCTGCGAATATGGAAATTACTGAGTCAAAGCTAATGCTGCGAGCAAGGCTGGACGCCAATGCCAATGTTCCAAGGCTTGTCAAGCTATTGTTATGGTTTGCTATCGATATCAATCCTGATATCGATCATAAACGGGTTAATTTCGGTTGCTTAATTTTGTCTGTGTGGCAGCACCACTATTTTAGTAGTTTTTCTTAGTAGTTTCCAATAACATCCAATTAATAATGGCCGACGTGCTGACACGGTGAAGAAGAATGGTGACGCGTGGCCAAACATGAAAGGTAGTCGCATGCATGGTTCAATTATAGAAGGTTTTTGCAGTACTATATACGGACATACATACATACACACTCCATGTAAAATTGGTTGTGTATTCTGTGATGCTTCTGTCAAAATCATAGCCGCCATTGTAGAAATCACCGTGCGTCAAGATCAAATTGTCATAAGTTTTGACACAAGCACCACAATATGAAAAAAAATTATAGGGAAAAGTCTGCAATCAGCTGTTTAGTGGGTTAACCTTCTATAAATTAGCCTTGGCCGCATGTGAAGGAGAATGAGGTTGTATCATAGGGGTGGTTTCGATAGAATAGCTTACAATTTTTTTTTTGCCGTCAGTAACTTTCCTGTTCGAGTAATTTCATTTACCAATTATGGTGTTCTAGCAATAATAACGATTCGTATTTTCTCATTCAGTTACTAGATATTTCAAATGCGAAATCTTTCTTTGCTCAAATCCTGTAATTAATTCCCTTTTTCCTCCACTAAGTGTCTAAACAAAATTTAAGCGAGTGGGTTTATCCGAAATTTACATTGATTTTTTTTATTCTTTATTCTTCGAGATGATTATATGGTATTGCTTCATTTTTTTTAGAACCCGAGCTTTATAGATCGCACATAAATTTTTCTTCAAATCTGGCAAGCTATCGAGCCGACCTCTATGAGTAGGCATCATGAGAAATTTCCCCTCCGAATCTTCACAATCGTTCCAATGGCGGAGATGCACAAGTATTGGTGATGGACAAACTGGTTCTTCCAGGGTTGCCATGAACACTTCGTAATGTGAAAATACGTAACACGTGGTTATTCGGTGACTTGGTACTTTCAAATGCATATTTTATAAAATGTTCTCATGTACTATTGTTTCATCAACCAGATGTTCCTGTCCCTTACCAATTCGTAATTTGAGCGTAGGACAACAATGGGCCATGTTGATAGGATTGAGGCAGATGCTTTTGCTGGAAATTGCAGAAATTTGACATAAATTGGTATGAACCAAATTTCAAAATTTGAGTAAAATATCTGAGATCTTAAGCAAGAGCAGATGCTTGGCTTTTATTGATATGACCCAATGTCTATTATATTCCCAACGCACGCTAATAGGATTTTACAGTACCAAATTTACTAGGGCACGAATATAATCGATTATTTTGAGATAGTTTCATGGGAAAAATGATTGAGGCATTTTATTCCGAAAGTTTTGGTAATTTTTTTTGTGTAACATGGCAATCGCATTCGATCTCGCTTACGTCATTGCTAGCGTCATACCATGATATAGACATTCGGGTAACCGTAAAGTCACGCCACTATGATGCACACGTCACTACACCACTGCAGGCTATACGAAAAGAAACGGACCTGTGGTCGTAGAAATTCGCGATAATGAGATTCAGTTTGTTTTCGACAACGATACTAAAAGGCGGAGACCAATAATAGTTATATTACTGGCGAACTAAACTATAAAAAAAAAAAAACTTAAGATTTTTACTGGGGTCGCTAGTTGCATTTTGTTTCGTGGGATCTGAATCACAAAGTTGTAAACCAAAAATATACGTATTTCTGCTCTGTAGTAAAAAACTGGTTAAAAGTGAAAAGAGTAGTAGCAGCTATAAGAAAATCAAAAGAAGAAATTATGTTGTAAATACTGAACACATATCGCAGAAGGCGAAAGGACAAGCGAGCGAAATATCTGTACATTGAGGAAACTGGCAGAAAAGTGCATCAAAACCCATACACAAAAGAAATCAAAGCAACTCTAATAACTACTGGCATCCCGCAATATCAATGATAAGATAAATATACAATAAAACTGCGCATAATTGTGCGTCGATAAAGTATAAATTAGAAAGGATTGTGTTTGCATTTTCTTTACAATCATTGCAAACTGACTTTGCGCGACAGAGCGTTATAGCAATCCACCAACTACTACTTCGAAAGCTACATCCTGGGAGAGAAGCATCCCCAGCAAAACCCGTTTGATGGAAACTAACACATGCAAAAGTTTCACACTAATACATTGACACACTTTTTTATCATATGTGAGAGGACAGGGTTGATTCGTTTAAAAAAAAAAATTAAATTCGTGGAAGCTAGTTGATCGCGTTCTTTCGTGTGCTAAAAATATAGTTTAATAGTGAATAAAGATAAGAAAAAATAATAATTAATAATCGTTTTTTAAAGTATAAAGATAAGTACATACATATTTAAGTCAAACCAGCTTTATTATGTAGTACATTTACATATATATATTTTTTTCACTTCAATTTCAGATGTCTTCCAAGAAGTCGACTCCATAGAATTCGAGAGAGGCGTATGCAAGACTGTCGAGCTTAGCCATCACCGCGAGCAGTAAAAAGTATATTTTTGGTGTTAAAAATCTAATTTTATTTCATATACATATGTTAATAATATCTGTGTAATGAATATAATAAATATAGACTATGATAGATTTGTTTGTGGCTCATTTGTGAAAGGTTCAGGCATCAAATTTGATGGCTCAGCTGTGATAGATTCGTATATCAAGTGTGATGGATCATATGTGACTGGTATTTACATCAACATTGATGGGTATAAAGTGAGAGAGGAAAGAGTTCAGCTATATATAGAAAATCATATGATTACGCATAAGTGGGAGCGAGATGCAAACTCACACGTATACACTTCACTCCATCACATTTTTCATATTGCCCTTAATAATGTGATAGGAATTCTTGATGGAGAGTGATGGATCACATGTGATCATCAATTGATTGGTCAAATGATTATCACGGCGCTTGCAGGGATCAACAACCGATTACAAGCAACAACAACAAAGTTTAAATACGACCAATGTACTAATAGTACGAGTGAAGTCCTTAGTGCCACAACAACACCAACAGTTGAAGCAGATCGGTGGCACCACCACTAAAGGTGCACCGCAACGGGTGGTGAGTCAGGTGCCAGACGTGTCGCGGATATGTATATTTTGTATTTAGATAATTAATTAAATTAGAACAACAACCATATGCATACATATACGTACGAAGGCGTGATATGAATGTGTATACCCAGGCAGCATTTTCTTGTGTTTTGAGCGGAAAAGAGTTCTGATTGAACCGAATTTAAAACCGTTTCCCATTAAATGCAACTGTCCGGATAAGAATCCGTAGGGTACAAAAATTTTAGGCATTTATTTTGTTTTCGGATTTATCCCTGATCGAATTCAGATATAATCGTCTCAATGTTGCGTGGGTGCATGCATGGGTATATGTATGTATATGCATATGTTCCTTATTTATACAACGAAATAAATCTATAAATTTTTTTTATTTAAATATACAGTGTTATCTATATATATTTGTATATATATGTATACATATGTAAAGCAAATTAATATACATTTGAGTCCATATGAACTGATAGACATATGCATCAAACGTGGTTAACTCGCATTGGTTTCAATTTAGATAAATACGAGTGCACATACACTCCTTGTACATGCATGTGTGTATCACGTAAATAGACAAATAAGGAAGAAAAGGAATTTTCATTGATCACTATTTGGACTAGTTGAGGGTAACAAGAGTGGGAGAGCCGTGCAGGGAACATAACCAAGTTAGAGTGAATTGAAGAACCTGATAACATAAGAATTAAAATAATACATATATAGGCCACCAATAATATGATATAAAACAATAACAGAAAAGTTCCATCACCTACTCCTTTTTCCCTTTTGTATATATGTGCTACATATATACATTATATATATATTCTTGCATAATTCTGATGGGGAAAATTACCCCCTTTTTTCTTTCTCATTTTCTTCTTTATCATCTAGCATCTAAGCTGATTTTAGTTATTTAATTTTCGAGATACTTAATAAGCGTTCGTAAATGTAAGCGATTATAACGAATCCACTGTAAAACATTTGAAATGTACTTGCATCTATACATATAGGATATTATGATGAATTTGACTATATGCCTGCATATGAGTATGTATGTAAGTTCAGATATTCCATTCCTTTTGTAATTGATTCCTAGCAGGCTCGAATAGATCAGTAGCTTTACACTAAGTTATATACGGAAGTAAAATCCTAGAATATACCTACATACATAGTTGGAATCCTTTTTTTTGTGTATATACATGAGATGAATTGTTAATAAACTAAAATTAAAATGGGAATGTTGATCATACTAATTTAAAAGGCATAGAGATTTCAGGTACGGGGTCATCGAAATTAAGGTGCACCGATGGCCAAGGATGAGGGTGGGCTAGTAAAGCACCAGCGCTGCAACAACACCAGCGGCGTAACACAGGTACGGGGTCATCAAAACATAGGTGCATTGATGACCATGGATGAGGGTGGGCCGAAAAGCACCAGCGCTGCAACAACATCAGCAACGCCACCCCCTTGTGAGTTCGGCCTTTAACTTTTTTTTGATTGTTCATATATTTTAAATTTCAGCTTTTTTATGTATTTTCAGGTGCCCGTTAATAACCGGTCGTTCCGGTTGATTCAAATTTAAAATCAAAGTTAACGATTTTTTTTTTCTCGCGATATATATATTCAAATTTAAATTAACTGACAGTTTCTTTTGATAATGTTTATTCAACTCTAATGCACATCGACTTCAACGTACGTTCAAATTTAAATTTTTAAATCTTTTCTCTTCCGTCCGCGATTATTTAAATTTAACGCCCGCTTATCTATTTTAAAATTTTTCCGTTGATGTCAGTATTCCCGTCCGGTTTAAATTTTGGTTTAAATTCTTTGCTAACGTCCGTCTGACTTTAACGTACATTTTAGAATTCATATTCAAATTTTAACGACATTTTCCCTCGGTTTGCATTTATTTAAATTTAGCTGATGCCTGGCCTCTTGAATTTGATTTTTTTTTCGGGTTATCTTTTGAATTTTTGAATTTTTCAACGGTCCGTCCGTGGCATCCGGCTAAAACCGGATGTTGTTTTCGTTTGATTTTACTCGTTTTGGTTTGAAAAGGCATGAAATGAATTTTTTCTGTTTATGGCGCAGGACAGCAATGTAGGCAAGAACCCCGCCCAGCCGACAATGACTAGCCACAGTGCAACCCTAGATCATGCCGACCGCCATGCATTGCTGCTCCACTCGTATAGAATGCGTATCCATAACACTATTTTGGCTCATAGTAGAACGCAAAAAATTTTTCACGCGAGACAATAGACTGAAAGAACGCTCCCCTTCAGCCACACTGACTGGAAGTGTGAAAAATATTCTTAATACCATGCAGATGTTAGGAAATAATACTTCCATCTTCAAGTTATGAGGTTTGTTCAGAAGTTGTAATGGTGGCAGCGAATCACATCCCAAATTTGTTAAGTGGATGGCTTTGAGATCAATGATTTCATCTATTAGATCCGTAGAAATATCTATGCCATAAATCGTGCAGAATGCCGTTGCCTTTTCTCTGAGCTCTTCTTCCGACAGATCCTGATACTTCTACAAAAACTAAATTTAATCGCAATGTCAGTTTATTTATTTAATCCTTCTTGCACTTGTTCCTGGTAATAACTCTAGTATCTAACTATAAAATCATGGAAATAATAGTAGATAGATAATGGTATTAAGGTTGTTCTCTGTGTCTAATATTTTTGCCGAGATATCATGATATCTTGAGAAATTTGCCACACAGAGAGAGCGCACCTTTAAGAAAACAAAATTCTAACTGACTTCATTGTGAACTAGCATGTTAGTCATATTCTTTCCACTCTTTATACAACTGTTGTCGCTTTGCTTTGCTTGCTTCAATTTCGAATTAATTAATTTTATATCTGAATAAAATAAAATACTTAAAAAAAAAGAACTAGAAACATAAATTCAAACTCACTTCTCATAGAAGACCATTGTGAATGTAATAACATGGTTGCATTTCCCGTGATATTTTTCTCATGATATCACATATCACGGGTTGGGGTATGAGAAATTTGCCGAAGCTCCAAATTTGACTAGACGTGTATTTTGTTGTTGTGCTCGGCAAATTTATCACACTTATGTCATCTCGGCAAATTTGCCAGGCCAAAATTACAGAGAGAGAACAACCTTATTGTTTTTAATAATTTTTTAAATTTTGTATACCTTAACTCTTTGAAATCAATTTAAACAGGGTTACCAACATTTTTCATTTAAAAAGTAAATATTTCTGAGAAGCTTGGTTCACCACCTTACCAATTGCGGTACTTTGGAAACTCTAAATCAAAGTCGATTTTCCTCAATTTCAACTCACTTTTCTAGGATTTGCCCATGTATAAACAAGGTAAATATTTGATTGGAGGCTTATAATTTTAGTTTGGTGATTTGGTTAAGTTAAACACTTCAATTTTAAAACAATTTTTTGTAGCAACAAAATACCTATGTATGTATCTATGAAATCCTAGTTCGAGTACTGTCAATACTGCTTTGCCTTTCCGGGCCCCCAAAAACCTTCCGGGCCCCAGGGCGATTGCCCTGGCTGCCCCCCCCCCCTCTCCACGGCCCTGGGTGGCGGCACAACCAAAAGAGCGAAAACTAGCGAAAATATCGAACAAAATTTTTATGAAATTTCAAAAAACGGCATCGTTGAATATGGAGCTGGTGCGTATGAAATCCCTGTTGCACATGGCGGCATGGATGATGAAGATATGAACGATGGCAACATGCCTAAAAAAACATCTACTTCAGGAAAAAATAACACACAAAAAAAAAACAATTGAAAATGAAAGGTGCGAGGTGGCAAACTTGAATAGTTACCCGCCAGAATTTCAGGGTGAAATTTTCACCTTGGTGGATTCTTCGAAATGCAGTGCCATGCAAAATGATAAAGTTATGACGGGTCTAAATCTTTTCACCCAATTAAAAATGCTCAACATACTCGATTTAGGTATTATTACCGCCATAGGCAAGTCCTTATACAAAGTAACTTTTAAAAGTGTATTACTCTGAAAAAAATACCCGTAGTTAACTCAACAACTTTCCGCTGTTGAATCTCCGTCTTTGATTCAACAGCAAAAGTATTTGTTTTAACGGCAAAGTTTTTGATTCAACAACTTTCCATAGTTAATTCAAAGACGGGCGTTTTTGATTCAAAAACTCCCTTGCTGTTGAAAAATTTTGAAGTAAATAAAAAATAGAAAATTGTTTTTTTTTTCAAACTCGTTCAATTAATTTAAATTTTCGGGAAAAATATATATATGTACATATATGCAATATATAATTACAAATAAAGGTAAGTCACAATAATGATATTATTTATATATTATTATAATATATTAAAATTATATGTACATATATATGTATATATACGTTGAAAAATTTATTTTGTATTTTCAGATTAAATATGTTTGATTATCCCGTTTTTCCGATAGCGAGCAATCGAACGAGCCAAATCCGCAGGTAAAACTTGTCGGCGATGAAGTTATTCTTGTCGTGGGAGTTATGTACAGGTGCATTGATGCAGTTCAATGAATACGGTATCAAAAATATTGAACTGCTTGCAATGATGCACTCCCACGACATCGACGAAATATTAAATAAAAAATAACTCATCGCCGACAGGATAAAATTCCGCAAACCTACAAATGTGGCGGTCGGAAAACAATAAAGAATGTGTTATGAAATAATAAAAAAATAAGTTGAGTTTATGTGTTTGTGTAAAAAGCCCTGCAGACAGTGATAGTCATTTGATATATGATTTGAGGCGCACGATTGATGGATAATTCTGTCACACACTGCCTACAAGTTTCCATAATTTGTATATGGACGGTGTGAAAAATGTGATGAAAACCTTTGTGTCCGTGTCTCTTTTCATCAATCGCGTTGTTCAAATGATGTATCAAATGACCATCACTTGTTTGGTGAAACCGGGCCTTAGTATTAATATTACTATGTAAACATATATTATATAAAAAAATAAAATAAAATAAAATAAAATAAAATAAAATAATATCTATTATATTAAAAAAAAAATTACAATTGTTTACAATTTTTTTGATGTTAACTTAAAAGCGTAAGTATTTGCTTCAATGGTGCCCGTTTTTGCTGTTAGTTCAAAAGCAAAAATTGTTAGCTTAAATACGAAAAGTATTTAAATCAACGGTGCTCGCTTTTGGACTAAAAAATTTTGCTGTTAATTCAAAAGCAAACACTGTTAACTTAAATGTAAAAGTATTTCATTCAACAGTTTCCGTTGTTAACTTAAATACGAAAAGTATTTGAATCAAAAACGCTCGCATCTTTAAAACAACAACGGAGCGTTGTTGGGCACATTTCAACTGCGGAAAGTTGTTAATTTAACTGCAAAAGTCTTTGTATTTACAACGTTTTTTTTTTCAGAGTAGGCGCGAACACATTTCTAAAAAACCAAAAAGTGATAGAAAAAGGCCTTAGGCCATTTTTGCCAAAAACAGCCTTTGAAATATATGGCATTATTAGGAACGTTCCGCTTGAATATAAAATAAATGATATACTAAACTTTGCACAATCTTCAGCACAAATACTCTCAATTACACGCTTTAACCGCAGGGAAGGCGAAAAATATACACCTTCGACTACGATTAAGGTTGGCTTTGCGGGTAAAGAAATCCCAAAATTCGTTTTTTATGCTCACTCAAGACTTCCAGTTGATATATATATACCACCTCTTAAACAATGTAACAACTGTGGCAGGTTGGGGCACACAGAAGCCGGATGCAAATCGAAAAAAAAGGTGCATCAATTGTGGCAAATCTGAATGCAACAAAAATGATTGCACAACTAACGTATGTATTTTATGTGGAAACAATGGCCACAAAGCTACCAACAAAAATGTATGCCCAAAATGGGAAAAGGAGATAGCGGTTAACCAAATCAAGTCCATGAAAAAGCTTTCTAGAAGGGAAGTACTCGATCAATACTTCCCTAAGAACACAAACCGTTTTGATTTACTGGCAATAGACGATGACAATTTTCCATCCATTGTAAACGAGGAAAATTTTATTGACCAGACTGAAAACATAAATAAACAATTTACCAGACGTAAATACAGTAATGTTGTAAGACAAGCTAGGGCAAAACCTACAATCGCAACAACAACAGCAAAACCTACTCGACTGTCTAACCCAAGGGTAAATTCAAATCCAATATATGACACTCCTTCTTATCAAAAGAACAAAGTGTCTCAAATGGAAAGATTAGTAACGGAAATGTTCAAGTTTGTGCAAGAACTAACCCGCCATAGCAATAACCCACTCTTTGAGGAAAAATTTCTACTTATACAAAATCTTTTTGATTCCATAACTGCAAATATTGATGAGCTGAATCCATACAACTTACCACCAAATCGATCAACATGAAAATGTTACAATATAATTGTCAATCTATTACAGCTAACATCGACTCAATAGAATACTACTTAAATAAATATCAAATTAACATCGCAGCTTTCAGCGAAATCTTTTTATCCAAAAACAAAAATACAAGAAAATTTATAAATTACAATTTAGTTAAAAAATGCAGACCAGATGGCTACGGTGGAGTTGCCATTGCTCTACAGAAAAACATTAAATTTCAAAAAATACTATACAATACACAAAGTGATATTTTAATTGTCAAAACCTTGAACTTAGAACCCAACATTACTATTTGTTCCGTCTATTTTCCACCCAACATACAACCAATACCTTTTCACTTAAAATACAAAAATTTTTGGATTTTGTAGAGACGCAGGCAAACGTTTTCATTTTGGGTGATTTCAATGCTAGGTCCACTACCTGGGGTGACAATGTCACTTCATGTAAAGGTAAACATCTACAACAAATCATTCTTACTTCAAACTTTTTCAATCTAAACAATAATAACTTCACTTTTCAAAGAGACCCGAGAACAAACACAGGATCTGTGCTTGATCTCTCCTTCACTAATTCAACTCTACCATGTACTTGGTATGTTGATTACACCAGAATAGGTGGAAGCCATCATTATCCTGTCGTATTGGAAACAAAAAATTGCAATGTAAAAACAAGCATGTTTATGTCTAGGAACAAATTGTTCAAATCGCTAGAAACATTTGAATGTGATTCGGATGTTAACCAATTTGAAAAGCAATTATCCTTGGAAATAAAAAATGCAACGTATAGGATAACTGATGGCAGATCACCTAAGCCGTGGTGGAATGACAATCTAAATAAATCATACAGATTCCTCAAAATAGCCTCACAAAAAATGAAAAATTCACCGAATCAGGAAAATTTTGAAAATTTTATACATCAAAGAAAAATGTGGAAAAAAGACGTCAAAAAAGCTAAAAAAGAAAATTTTGATAAAAAGATTGAAGATCTTAACTCAGGTGTCAATAGGAAAGTATGGCGCTTTGTTAAAGCGCTGAGGGGTGATTTCAATCAAGACAATATAGGCATTTGGAACAGTGAGAATGACCAAAATTTCTTAAATCTCTTAAAAAATCAAATTCCAACTACACCAGTTTGTCATGAAATCAATAAGTCTATTTCTCCTAACTCGCAATTAGTTTTTAGTTTTGAAGAGATTAAGAATTGTATTGCAAAAAAAAATAGTGACTCCGCTGCTGGAGTTGACAAAATTTCATACAGCATGCTCAAAAAAATTCCAGATATCACATTAAATAATTTAAAGACAGCCTTAAATGACATTTTCTTGTCAAATTGCATTCCAGAACACTGGCGTATTATTAAAATTGTACCAATCCCAAAAAGAGATAAGGATCTTCAAAATTATGAAAATTTTCGCCCCATAGCCCTAATACCGGTACTACTGAAAGTAATTAACTCGTGTATCAAAGACAGGCTTTGTCAATTCATTGACACAAACAATCTACTTCCAAACAACACATTCGCTTATAGAAGAAATAAATCCACTTCAACTTGCATAAATCAAATACTACATCAAACAACTTTTTTAAAAAACAGAAACAAGCATGTTATTTTATGTACTACTGACATATCAAATGCCTATAATTGTGTAAACATAAGCATCTTAAAAACTCAGCTCGAAAAATTAAATGTTGAACATCTATATGTCGAATGGATAATAAATTTTCTTGCCTCCAGAACGCTCAAGCTTGGAAATAGCACAACAACAATTCAAAATGGTCAACCTCAAGGCAGCGTCTTATCTCCTACATTATTCAACATTTATACGTCTCAGCTACATTGTATAACAGATCAAAATACACAACTATATCAATTTGCTGATGATTTTTTCTTCATCAGCTCAGGAACTAGCTTTGAATTTGCTAACAAAAATCTGCAGGACAAACTAAATATATTTTCTCAAAACTGTAATATACTAAACTTTAAATTCAATCCCAACAAAACAAAGGTAATTCATATAAGCAAAAATTCCAAAAAAGAAATTATTGTCAATATAAATCACTCCAGACTCGAACAATCGAAATCAGTCAAAATTTTAGGTAGAATCATAAACAGCTCTCTTACATCAAAAGATCACTATGAAAATGTAATTAAAAATTCAAATAAAAATCTAAACTTATTCAAATATTTAACAAACATTAAATCAGGACTACATCCACAAATTGCATTAAACATCTATAAAGCTATGGTACGTTCAAAAATTGAATACTGCAACACCACTCTAGTAAACAGTTCAAAAACCACATTAGGCAAAGTTCAAGTTCTGCAGAATAAAATTTTAAGAAGGTGCCTGGGTCTAACACCATCCACACCAATTCCATCAATGTATGCTTTGGCAAATGAACTAAAACCACAGGAAAGATCAATATGGCTCACTTCCAAGGAGATCGTTAAGCTTGTGGCTCTACAGGATCCAATAGTTGCCTCAATTAAATCTAATTTAAATCTCCATTCTAGCTACTCAATAGTTTACAGAAAATTCTCAAACATTTTTGATTGCGTTGATGTTTTTCACCGCTATCACCCAGCTGAAATTCTTACAATCATGGGCAAAACATGTCAGGTTAAAAAAGTCAATATGACTGTTGAAGAAATCAGATCAAAACATATATCACTAGTTGTCGATTATCAAAAAAATAACTTTAAAATTTTTTATACAGATGCTTCATTGTCTGATAATAAAACAGGTTGTGGCATTTTTATTCTTGAAACCAAAGCTGAACATACTTTTCACATTCCTTTCAAAACGTCCTCGTCATTTGGAGAATTACTTGCCATTGAAAAAGCAATAGATATAGCAGCCATCAACAATTACACCTCTTTTGTTATCTTCACGGACAGTTTAATTGCATGTCAAATCCTAGAAAACGCACATTCCAACAACAGCATAGCAGCGAGAATTCATAACAATATAACTCAAAATAATTTTGACAAAGTTATAATACAATGGATTCCTAGCCACAAAAATATACCTGGAAATGACAAGGCTGATGAGTTAGCTAAAAGTGCTATTATACAAAGCATTTGCAAAAATGCCAAACTTACTATAGATGAAGCATGCAACCAAATAAAAAATATTATGCACGAAGAATCATTCAACAACTTTTTAAATTATTCCAGCTCAAACAGAAACTTGTTTGCTACTGTTTTTCATTCCAGAAGAAACTCACCATGGTTCAAAAAATTAAGTTTGCCACCAAAGAAATAAAAACCTTAAATAGGGTCCTCATGGGCCATACTTATGACAAAGCATATCTCACTAAAATTAAAGCCATAAATTCTGCTCGATGCCGTTGTGGCAACATGGATACTTATGAACACCAGACCTTACAATGTAGACTATTACGCCCAAGTTAAATTCTAAACTTTGGTTTAAGCAGTTTTCGTTTATATTTATTACTACATGTATATGTATATATACAAATTTTCTTTTTTTCTTTTTTTTTTTCGTTTTTGTTATCATTTTTATTCTTGTTAAATTTTGATTTCTTCGTTTATACATATACTTTTTTTTTCTGTAAAATACGTATCCATCTCGCTCGTTCTCCTTATATCCGCAAGTACTATGTCCAAACCTCATACTTAATCCTCTTATAACCAAACCAATAAATGTCACTGCATACATTGCTTCAATCGCTTGAAAAGGAACTACCTTGCTGAACACATTTCTACCAAACAAGAGGAACAACCTTGCTAAACACATTTCTACCAAACAAGAGGAACAACCCTGCTGAACATATTTTTATTTAACGAGAGTTACAACCTGGTTTTTGGGCTCATCGCCTATGCCAAGAAATCAAAGCCCTAAAAAAAAAAATAATCTGTACTATTTTGATAATTTATTTCTTTATTATAAATGTATTTTGCGATGAATATAGCAATGAAGTACTCGAGTAATTAAGAAATAAAAATAATTTTAGTTGAAATACATATGTATATACATATGTATGTACATAAATATTTAATAAATTAGTTTTCTCCTAATCTTTGTTAAAGGAGGTGCCAAGGCATTCAATTTAATGGTGATTGCTTCTCAATGTTGTAAAAAATTAGTTAGTATCGTACCCCATTGAAAACCTTTGGGTCGGCTTCGGTATGTGTGCTCACCGAATTTATTTTTAAACTAGTGGGAATTTTTCAATGAAACTAGCAGGAAATATTCTGCGGATGTTAGTTCTACTAATTTTAACACTCCCGTAATAAAATTTTAAAAACAAAAATGCATACATACTAAATTTTCTTCTTGTCACCATTAAACACAGCGTCGACGAAAATGGCAACGAGTGACCGTCGACGTCGACTTAGCTGATACCAAATATGTTTCGATAGTTGTCACAAGTTATCGACTTTACCATACGTAATACCGATTTTGATAAGTCGTCGCCGACAGCGTCGAGTGAGTGTCGACGACGACAACCGTAATAAGGGTGAATAGCTTAATTTGAAATTTTGTTACGCTTTTTGAGGCATTTGCTGCATATATTTCTATGTCGACTCCATCATAATTTCTGAACCAGCTTATTTTTCTGACTAATAATAGTGATACCGTACCCATTTTTTTGCGGCTTCAGCTGTTGCAGCTTTGATCTTCTCGCTTGGAAGTCTTCATTATTCATTTCCAGATTATCCAAGCTTCTTGAGGTGGTTTTCACTGTACCATGTATCTTTTCAATTTTCGGTAAAGTCTAACGCAAATTCAGTTCGGGTCGAAAACGTAGGATTATGGAGTCTTTTTCAACCATGTTCATGGTTTTTCAAACCATAAACATTACCGATACGATAAAAGTAAAAAACTTGGAGACTTTTAATTCCACCACTTAGTTATACCCACCTAAAAGGGCGTTTTGGGTATTCTTCGACCCGACCGTAGGTCCACGGTTAATTCCTATTTTTTACTCACCCATCATTTACATCTATAACCACCACATGGTCCAGATTGGCTTCCATCATTGCTTCTATAGCTTTCCCATAAGTCACATCCGATTTAATCACCAACGGAGCTTTGAAGTTGAGTGCACTCACTGGTGTATCCCACCACCAATGATTGTGCTCATTAACGACCGGCTTGAAATCGCGCGCTTCCATCCAATTATCTGACACAAACTTTGTCAAATAGTTACGTATACTATCGGGTAATACGACTACGCAACGTTGATTCTCCCTTAGCTCTTTAGCGGCTTGTAAAGCAGCATACATTGCGGCACCACTGGAACCGCCACATAGTAAGCCTTCCTCTTTAATCAAGCGTCTAGACATGCTGAAAATATCTTTATCGTGCATCTTAACCCATTTGTCCACAACTTTATAGTCATTTACGGATGACGTAAAAACATATCCAATACCTTCAACCTCAATAAAAGATACATCTGACTCATTGAGTGATTCGGGTCGCGCCACATTCGAACCGAAAGGATCGGCAGCAATCACTTTGCAATTCGGTAATCTCTCCTTGATTTTACGACCAACGCCCGATAGAGTGCCACAAGTTCCTGCACCCATTACCACCATATCCACTTTGTTATCTGTTTGCCATAAAATCTCCTCGGCAGTACCGTCATAATGCGCGAGGGGATTGGATGGATCACGAAACTGATCCATGACGACAGCGTTAGGAAGTTCTCGTTCCAGACGTTGAGCCATACCGACCACACCATCGGGACTATCGTACGGCGTGTCATTCGGTATGCGTATAATATTGCAACCCAGAGCACGCAGTGTCGAAACTTTTTCGTTAGACATTTTTTCCGGTAATAAAATTAGGCACTTGTAACCTTTGATGGCTGCAGTCATAGCGACTCCAACGCCGGTGTTACCTGAAGTTGGTACGATAATTGTGTCGCCAGGCTTAAGTAGTCCCTTAGTCTCAGCATCAAATATCCAGCGATAACCGATACGATCCTTGACAGAACCACCGGGATTAAGAAATTCGCATTTTGCATCTATTATTGGGGTTTAAAAAGGAAAAAAAGTATGCACATTAGATAGGGTCGAAAGAAAAGTTGTAAAACTCCGCCCCTAAATTTGAAGCTTATGTTGAGAGGGTTAAGGGACACAAAAAAAAAATTCTTCTTGATCCCGCGAAATACCGGCGAAATGGTTTTTTTTTCTTGTAACTTTGTTATTTGACATCCGATTTTTAAGGTGATATGTCATTATTTTCGTATTTCGAAGCCTACATTTCCTTCTAATGTCCTTTTGAACTCTGAAGTCGTTTCCACATCTACACGGAAAAAACTATATTCATGTCACATCCATATTTATGGATAATCCTGTCTGATCCATTAACTATGGATATCATATCCATATAAAGGGTAATATATCCAAAAAAAATTTGTAATATATACAGAAATATGGATATGACATCCATAGTTTATGGATCAGACAGGATTATCCATAAAAATGGATGTGACATCAATATAGTTTTCTCCGTGTATATTTTATGCATGTTATACCCGTAAATGGGCTCGTATCTACTGCGCTGCCAATACGCTGCTACTGCACACGTGTAGGTATTGGTAAAATATGCATATAATGTACCGTATAGTGGTATGGCGCGACTTGGCTGTATTTACATGATCGCCTATAACTTTTCCCTTTTACCATGGATTTTCTTCGTTGATAGCTTATTTTTTGCTTATGGAATGGAGCTTCACGTAAAGGAGGTAAACCGAAGGTGAAAACATTGGTTTTAAAGATATTGCCTGACAAAATCAATTTTTTCTTAAAAAAATCGTAAAAAAATCGAAAAAATTCTAATTGAATCGTCAATATTTCAGAAACTATAAGAGTTAGAGAAAAATGTTATAGGAGCCATGAAAAGGAAATTTAATTTAATTTAATCTTTCGTTTGGTGTCACCCCTCACTGCGTTAAAGAGATATACAGGATTAAGTGGAGCCATTGGCCAAATAACGTTAAATTGCCGATATCTCAAAAAGAATTAAAAATGAACCCGATTTTCGGAATCAGCGACCGATTTTACATATAGGTAGGATGGTCGCGTTTAGAGTATTTTTGGGCTGTAGAGCAGTGTAATTTTTCACCCAAAAAAAGTTAGCTTATAGTTACCCTCCAAGTAATGCAGAAGTACACAGGACTGACTTTTTTATCGCCATTCCCAAACAAAAGTAGTTAGCCTTTTTCAAAGAAAATATACATACAAGTGACCACTAATGTCTTTGTAAACAGTTTAAAGTCAGTTTTATGTTAGATGCACTTCCTGCAGGGATGCCTTGTGAGGATTTCAAAAAATTTGTTCCAACCTAGTAAAAATATCGAAATTCTTTTTTTCCTATAAGATATCGATTTGGGCATAATATGTTATATCATTCGAGTGTTCTTATCTGGATAAAAACAACAAAAATTTCACCACGTTGCAACAAAAAGTCACTTAAATTTTCCGTTCGGACGTTCTTAAAATCAACCTCATATTTGAGGTGACTGGTAATTTGCTTAGTATTCATTAATAACGGAATTAACTCCATTGGTTGTCCAGCTAAACAAGCTTACACGGAGACAACTATATTGATGTCACATCCATATTTATGGATAACATGTCCGTCCGTCTGTGCGCACTTTAACTCGCGCAAAAATTTAAATATTTTGATGAAATTTGGAATGCAACTTGGTATCAAGATTGGGACGGTTGGTATGGGCGAAATCGGCCCATGACCATGCCCACTTTCCCTATATAGTAAAAATCGGAAATTTTGTATATCAGTCACTAATAGAGCTGGAGTGATAAAATTTCAGCCACGTATTGAGCTCAGGCCCTTATGAAGAAATATGCTGAAATGGGCGGTGCCACGCCCACTTATTAAGAGGCAAACATATAAAGTGTTTAGGTCATAACTCAGAAACTGTAGCAGATATATCGATGAAATTTGGTACGCATGATTTACTTACTTAGGCAAATGTTTGGAAGAAAAATTGCCAAAATCGGTTGACGACCACGCCCAATTTTATATATGGGTAGTATAAAGTGGCCTAATAAAAACATTTTAAGCGATATCTTTGTCAAACATAAAGATAATTCATTGAAATTATGTGGTATGATTTCTACAATAGACCGGAAGCAAAAAACAGAAAAATTTTGGAAAATGGGCGCGCTTCTTTTTAGACAGAGGAATCTACGAGATTTCGGAGCCCGTAACTCGAAAAATAATTGAGATATTATGACGAAATTTTGTGTATAAACTTTTATGATACGTCGTAATACATGTTCAAAATTTTAGCGAAATGGCCACGCCTACTTTTTAACAAAGATATTTCTGGAAAACCCTTTGGGAATTTGTAACGTGACGTCTTTGTAACTAAAAGTCATAAAGGGATGCAATTTTGCTCTAACCATAATGTTCATATGCTTAGTTGCATGATTGATACAAATTTTGAGAATGGGCGTGGCTGCGCCAACATTATGCGGTACTCGTTTCATATAAAATACACCGTGATTCCATCAAACGCAAACAAACAATGAAAGCATACAGCTGAGTATCTAATGTTCGATTCCACTCGAACTTAGGCTTCCTAACTTGTTTTATATTTCTGTACTGTAATGTTTGCTAACGGAACCCGTAGATATTACGAATATAGGAGCACTATATATATGCATATATATGTAGGTAATTTTTCTCCAGTCGTTTACGTGTCAAAACTAGGTAGAGGTAATAGTCGATTACATCCAAATTTTTTATGAATCAGTGCTCCGATTCGGCCTAAATTTTGTAGCCTAAAAGGAATGTTATCAAAAAATTTGGCCTAGGCGCATTGTTTTTGGTTGACCATTTTATGGAAGGTAATATTCATATATATAGTACTCCTATATTCGTAATACCTACGAGTTCCATCAGCCAACATTACAGTACAGACATATAAAAAAAGAAAGAGAAAACCGAGCAATCAAATTTGAAAAATGACATATGAATTCAAAATAAACCGCAGTGACGGCACATACAAAAATTATAGGGATTTGTATCAATTTAAGGCCATAGATTTCAATTAATTTATATGTTAATAGAGCTTTTTGGCCGGTCGAAAGAAAAGCAAACGAAAAGTTTCTTTTATTCTCCTACGCGTTTCGGCGTTGTCATCGCCTTCCTCAGGGAGTCTAATTTATTTGAAATTTTAAAAATTAAAAAGTACACAACACATTAATATTTGAATAATTACAATTAAAATTGCTTGATAAAATACATACATACATATAGTGTAATTTAGAAAACATTAAGACGACATTTAAAATGACTTACATTTAAAATATTTAAAATACACTTCACATCACAACTATAATCAACATACGTCTACTACATAAATATTGCACTTTTTATCTCCTATTGTCATTCGTTCTCGTTATTGTTGCTCTGTAGGCGCCACTTATGTTGTCAACGTCTTCCTTGAAGTTCATTGCGTTTCTTATTCGTTCTTGTATGCGCAGACTTTCCAGTGTCAATCTTGTTTTTGTTCGTCCCTCTATGTCCAATATTCTTGCATTGTCAAAGTCTGCTGTATGTCCCGTATTCGTTAAGTGTTGCGCTAATGCTGTTGTTGATTTTTTGTTTCTTACGTCTGTTTTATGTTCTCCTATTCTAACACTTAGTGCAAGTTTTGTAGTACCTATGTACGTTTGGTTACAAATCTCATCTTTATTACCTTTGCATCTAATTTCATATACTACGTTGTGTTGTTGTTCTTTATTAATTTTGTCTTTTGTCCTACTAAATATTTTATATAGTGTGTGTAAAGGCTTGTGTGCAAATATAAGTTTATCGTTTGGTATACATTTCTTTAAGTTTTTGTTGTCTGTTAACCCCTGTATATATGTCACTCCTCTAAATATTTTGTTTGTGTGTTTGTTCGTTGTTTCTACGTCTATTGTGTTCGTTGTTTGCATACGTTTTGTTGTTGTTATCCATCTCGCTATTATTTTTGTTGGATAACCATTATTGTGTAGAATGTTTTTGATTTTATTTTCATTGTCATTTATGAACGCCTGGTCGCTCAGTGCGTAAACCTTCTTTATAAAGTTTATTGATGTGTTTTCTTTTTGGGTCCAGGGGTGGTTAGAATGATAATTGATCATCCTCGAGGACGCTATTGGCTTCGTGTACCAATTAGTCAAGAGTTTGTTATTTACTTTATGGATTTCTATTTCTAGGAAGGCTATTTTGTTATTCTTTTCTTTTTCTGCAGTGAATTGAATCCGTTTATGTTGTGCATTAAGTACTGTCAGTATGTCTTCCACGTCCTTAGTTTTTACAATAGCGAAAATATCATCTACATATTTCGTTATGTATTTGATATTTATGTCTTTACTTTTCAGTTCGCCTTTGGCGTCGTCAAGAATTTGGTCCATAACAATGTCGGCAATCGTAGGTGATAGGGGATTACCCATAGGCATACCATGAATCTGTTGGTATACCGCCCGTCATAAATAAAGTAATTATTGTCTCCTAAGCAGAAATCTATAATGTCAAGGAATTGTTTTCTCGAAAGGTTGGTTTCTTTGTGTAAGGATGTCCATTTCTCTATAATTGTCCGTATTGCTAGGTGCACTGGGATATTGGTGAAGAGGGAAATTACGTCAAATGATATCAGTATTTCATCTTTTTCTATTGTCAAGTCTTTTAACTTATTTTTTAATTGCAACGAATTCGAAATATTATAGTCCTTGGAGATTAATTGTTTTAAAATTTGTCCTAGGTATTTAGAGAGTTGGAGGCACGTGTAGCATTACATATATACACCGCACTTACAGTTGTTGTCATGTACACATAATTTATTGTGTACACATGTACCACACACATTGTCAAAACAGACTGACCTAAATAAATTCCGTTAAACCCCAGCGGGAGTTTAACATCAAATATATACACCGCCACATACGGCGCCTCAAGTTACATTTGTTGCATTTTGTCAAGTGCATTGCCCGAGCGGTCACAATGACCAACTGAGCGACAGCGTCAGTTTGTCAATGTGCACCGACGAAATATTTATGATTCACATATGCTGACACAGCATATGGTGAACACTCTTTCTTTTTGTATATGTATTAGTGTAAGTTATTGTAATAATTTTTGGTATATAAGGAAGTGAAAGTGAATAAATAAATTAATTCATTTCGAACCTCAAACCGTGTCTTTCTATATGTAATATGGCGATCCGCCAGCTCGAAGTTATCCTTATGAACAAAAATTTGCTTACTAGCGGAATAGTTCATAAGGACTAACCAGTTCCACATACAAGGCAATTGCTTATGAAGAAATAAAAATTGGTTTAAACAACTGAACGCATATGGTATTTCGGATTGAATTAGTCAAGACGGTAGATGTTCGAAAATCAAAAAACCTATCACCACGCACCACGGTTTGGATAAAAACACATCAAGACGAAAACGATGATAGTTGCATATCTGTACTGAATCCAGCACAATTAGGCAGTCAGAGGACACCAGCAGAAGCATCCCAAAGTAACGTACCTTACATGACCGGCTATAATACACATGAGGCTATGCTATTTATATGAAGAAAGATCAAGCAACAACAAAGGGGGATAGCATAATTCTAGTGGAATAGAGGAGACTATGCTATTTATACGATCAAGCAGCAACAAAAGGGGATAACATAATTCTAATGGAATAGAGAAAGGATAACTTCATCATCACTATATCGGGTCTACTACAAACACCACCACAACAACAACAAATAAATAATATAAGTATAACTATAATATTAAGTTTATATGAATTTAGCAGCCTAACGGCCGCTTCACCAAACAGCAAGTAACATTGCTTAGGGACATTATTTTCATATACGTATATTTCCTTCCGACATTAGGGTCTCATTTTAAATAAAACAACATAAATTGAGTAAATTTGAATGCCAGTTTATTTTTAATTCGGTTTAAATACATATCCCTTATGGATAGTGCTTTGCCAGACGACTTCAATTACGAAGCCTTAAATAGGATAATAGACCAACTAGAAAACACGAACAATACTCGTAGGTCAAGAGCTCGTACAATAGGCAGTAATAGGCATCAGCTTAACTGGTTAAGGCAATTTTGGACTTTTATAGGAATGGGCAGAGCACCCACAATGACAGACTTGTTATACCCCACTACATTAGAAGAGGAAACAATTAGGACACTCAGGAGAGTAGAAAATTAAAAATCAAAAAAAAAAAAAAAAAAAAAAAAAAAAATTTTTTTATTATTGCTGATAGAATAAATTATTTCTTTTAAAATGTCACAGGACATTACAACCCAAGAGGAATTTAATAAAATTTTCGATAGATGCGTTAGCACGATAAGAGAATTCATAAAATTTGCTGAGGACCACCTCAAAAATAAAAAAAGAAGGCCCAAAACCAATAACCATAGAAGAGTATAGGAGAAGAAATAAGGCAAAAAAGGAAAATATCCCAAAAATACCTTCCCCAGCAATAATAACAAAAAGAAAAAGGGCAGGTAAAAGAGTAAGAAAAAATCAGGAAATAGCCGAAGCTTATAGGTTATTAAATTTAAGTACCAATAAGGAAGATAAAATAAAATTAAGATATAAAATTAGAGAATTAAGGAAAAAATAAATAAATGGAATAAATAAAATTTAAATTTAAAATCTCAAATTATTTTTTAAATATGGCATGGTGGAAAGTAGCGCTAAACAGCGTATTAATAGCTATCGCAGGATACGAAGTAGGTAAAGAAAGCTCAGAAGGAAAAAAATTCTGAAAATAGAATTGTAAAGTTTGAAGGAAACCCAATTGTAGAAAAAGAAGAAGAAATCTCTAACAAATGGCTAACAGTTTTTGGATGCGTCATGACATTGTTAATTGTCACAATTGCAATTCTAATAAAAAATTACATTAAAAATAAATTGAGACAATTGAACAATGTGCAACAACGCATATAAGCTGAAATGAATAAATGGCAAGAGATATATGAGTTATTATCAACAGAAAAAGAAAAAGCCCATAAATCTTACAAATGCATAAATAAAAGCATACAAATTACAAACGAAACTTTATTAAAGCATTTCAACATAATTTTGGAAGCTCTAAAAAACATTAGACAAATTATAAACGAGAAAAATAAATTTTTTACTGAAGAACACAGAAAAGAAGCTTATTCAATTTTCACTACAGTACGGGATAAATTAGTTTCTTCTTTAGCCAGACATAGCATTGAAACTACAATACCAACAACAGTAGAGGAGGACATTCAAATAGATTTTTCATTACTGCTATCTGTACGCGTCCCTAGCCGAACACCCTCACCTTCGTTCAGTCAAGCCACATCAGTGGAAGAATTTAAAATAAACACCCCAGAAATAAACGTCACAATGCCACAAACGGTAGTAGAATTTATCAAAACTGCTTCGTCAGTACTACCAGAGTTTGATGGTAAGCCAGAAAATCTACACAGTTTCCTAGATGCACTCGATATTCTTGAGCAAATCAAGGAGGCACACGAGGCATTGGCAATTACAATGATAAAAACAAAATTAAAAGGCACGGCAAGAAACTTTATCAGCAATGAAACTACCATAACACAGATTAAAAATAAGCTAAAAACCGCAATAAAGGGTGAATCAGTAGAAGTTTTAACTGCTAAACTCCTGAACATCCAACAGCGTAGCAAAACTGCTAACCAATACACAGCGGAAATAGAAAAAATTACCAGGTCATTAGAAGGAGCATATATCTCTGACGGATTAAATCCAGATTTAGCCACGAGATATTCAACACAGGCAGCAGTTAAAGCCATGTGTAAAAACTGCTCTAATGACAAGGTCAAAATGATCATGCAAGCAGGAACGTTCACAACCATGAACGATGCAATTTCCAAATTCACCAACAGCTGCACCGAAATAACGGGCAGTTCAAATACAATTTTAAATGTACGACAACAAAGTCAGTACCGGAGTAATTTCCGTGGAGGTTACCGAAGTAACAACTATGGGAGTTACCAAAGTAGGAGATTTAGACCACAACCAAGATACAACAATAACTCGAGGTCTAACAACAATAACAATAATAATAATCAAAGAGGGTCACAATCCCAAAATACAAACAGACCATATAATCAAACCCGTAATGTGCGCAGCTGCACCCAGACGGAAAACCAGGAAACTCCACTTCAAGATCAGTAAAAAGAAAAATATGCGTACTCAACCTCAATTTAAACAGCTATATATCAACAAGGACTTCATTAAACAATTCATACTCAAATTTTTTAATCGACACTGGAGCTGATATCTCCATAATTAAAAAACAACAAATAAATAATAAAGAAAAAATAAATACTGAACAAATCACAGATTTGAAAGGCATTGGTCAGGGAATAACTAGCACTTTAGGCACAATCAAAGCAGATTTAAAAGGTGATGACCTTCTAATTTATCATAAATTTCACGTCGTAGACGACAACTTCCCAATCCCATGTGATGGAATAATAGGCCTAGATTTCATAAAGAAATACAATTGTATTCTAGATTATGGAAAAACAGAGGATAAACTAATCTTAAGACCATATGATTTCCCTCAAACAATAACAATGAATCTAACAAATTATCTGTCTGTCAATACAATCACAATCCCAGCTAGATCAGAGGTTATTAGACAAATTAAAATAAATACAAATAATAAAAACATTTTCATACCACACCAACAGCTATCTGAAGGCATTTTTATTGCAAATACCATTACAAATAACGAGCAAACTTTCGTTAGAATTATCAACACGACACATAATAACACAACTATTCAAAATTATAAAATTAAAACTGAAAATTTAGATGATTATACACTAGTTAAAGCAACCACACACAGTAAAAATGATACAGACACAGAAAAATTAAAAAGATTAACGAAAAACTTTCCAAATTTTGTTAAAGATCAGTTAACATCAATTTGCACAGAATTCATAGATATATTTGCACTAGAAACAGAACCAATTACTTCTAATAATTTTTATAAACAAAAATTATATATGAAGGATGACAACCCTGTTTACATTAAAAACTATAGATTACCACAGACACAAAAAGGAGAAATTACAAATCAAGTAAATAAACTAATCAAAGACGATATAATAGAACCTTCAATTTCAGAATATAATAGTCCAATTTTATTGGTTCCTAAAAAATCACTCCCAGGAAATACAGAAAAAAGATGGAGATTAGTAGTAGATTATATAATAATAATACAATGGCGCTATTATAACTCTGACGAGTTTTATGGCCGAGCTTCTCTCCCAATTCGAGGTGTGCTCCTTTTTGTTTTTCCTACTAATTGGAGTATATTAGTAGTAGATTACAGACAAGTAAACAAAAAATTAGCAGCAGATAAATTTCCACTCCCAAGAATTGATGATATTTTAGACCAACTGGGAAGAGCAAAATATTTTTCATGCCTAGACCTTATGTCAGGTTTTCATCAAATCGAGTTACACCCAGATTCCAGGGATATAACCTCATTCACAGCTGAGAATGGCACATATAGATTCAAAAGATTACCATATGGATAAAAAGTAGCACCAAACTCATTCCAAAGAATGATGACATTAGCATTCGCAGGCCTAAAACCATCTCAGGCATTCCTATACATGGATGATTTAGTTGTATTAGGTTGTTCAGAAAATCATATGTTAAAAAATTTACGAGATGTATTCTCCACTTGTAGAAAATATAATCTAAAATTACATCCAGACAAATGTCTATTTTTCAGTCAAGAAGTAACTTATTTAGGACATAAATGTACAAACAAGGGAATATTACCCGACCCAAGCAAATTTGAAACAGTTCAGAATTACCCAACACCAAAAACAGCAGACGAAGTTAAGAGATTCGTAGCATTCTGTAATTATTATAGAAGATTTGTACCGAATTTCGCAGAACATTCAAGAAAGTTAACTAGACTTTGCAGAAAGAATGTTACTTTCGAATGGACAGAAGAATGTCAAAAAGCTTTTGTCTATTTAAAGGAAGCACTAATTAGTCCAACACTTTTGCAATACCCAGACTTCGATAAAGAATTTTGCATAACGACAGATGCTAGCGGGTACGCTTGTGGAGCAGTCCTTAGCCAAGAACATGATGGCAAACAGTTACCAATTGCTTACGCCTCTAGGTCATTCACAAAAGGTGAAATAAACAAAGCCACGATAGAAAAAGAATTGGCCGCAATCCATTGGGCCATAACCTTCTTCAGACCATACATCTATGGCAGAAAATTCTTAGTAAAAACCGACCATCGCCCATTAACATACCTATTTTCAATGAAAAGTCCTTCATCTAAACTAACACGAGTAAGACTCGATTTGGAAGAGTACGATTTTGAGGTGGAGTATATAGCTGGAAAAGAAAATCATATTGCGGATGCACTATCACGCATAACAATTACAAATTTGAAAGATATGTCAGTGGAAGCAAATAAAATTTTTAAAATAACAACAAGATCAGCAGCTAAAAAGACCAGTAATAATACTGAAATTAAAGAAAGTCACAAAGAGAACCCCAAAATATACGAAGCGCTAAATAAATTTGAAGTAAAAAGACATGTCGAGCTCGTTTTCAATCCTCCGAAATTATATTTCAAAAAAGGAAAGAAAATTTGTAGCAATTTTGAGACAAGCAACCTAATTGTTGAGGATAAGATTGACTTAGGACAATTCTTTACCAGGCTCGAAAGAGAAGCCGGCAATTTAGGACTTGTACAAATACAGTTGTCCTTAGGGGACAAATTGTTTAAAAAGAATTATACTGCAGTAGGCAAATTTATGGAAATGGGAAATAAAGTTCTCAAAAAGTTAACAATCGCTCTAACCCCAGAGGTTATATATGTGACAAATCCCGGGAAAATTAAAGAAATTCTGCACAAATATCATGACGATCCTATTAGTGGTGGCCACCCAGGAATAAATCGCATGACAGATAAAATCAAGCAGAAATATAGCTGGCTGAATATGAAAAATGACATACGAAAATACATAAAGAACTGCATCCACTGCAAGAAAAATAAAATTCATAAACATATAAAAGAACCAATGACAATAACGGAGACACCTCCGAAGGCATTCGATATTGTACAAATTGACACAGTCGGCCCATTGCCAAAGTCGATAAATGGAAACGAATATGCGGTTACCATTATATGCGATTTAACCAAATATTTGGTAGCGATCCCAGTTCCAAGCAAACATGCAATAACTGTCGCTAAAGCCATATTCGAGCATTTCATCTTGATTTATGGCCAAATGAAAACAATTTTAACAGACATGGGCACATAATACAAAAATACCCTATTCGCAGAACTGTGTAAACTGTTAAAAATTGAACATAAAACTTCAACACCGTATCATCACCAGACTTTGGGTACTGTAGAACGCAGTCACCGGACATTCAACGAATATATGCGTGCATATATATCCAGTGACAAAGACGATTGGGATGAATATCTCAAATATTTCGCATATTGCTACAATACAACGCCATCAACAACACATAATTATTGTCCTTTCGAACTTATATTTGGGAAAAACCCACCAAATTATGAATTTTTGACAGAAAATAAAATTAGCCCGGTATACAACCATGAGGCATATGACAAAGAAGTAAAATACAAACTTCAACTAGCACAGCAAAGAGCCAGAAAATTAATTCAAGAAGCTAAAGAAAAGCAAAAAACCAATTATGACAAAAATACTTATAGTAAGGAAATTAAAATAGGAGATTTAGTTTCAGTTAGAGAAGAGGCCTCCCATAAGTTAGAAAATAGATATACAGGACACTATAAAGTTAAAAATATTGATAAGAATAACAATTACACTCTAATCCCAAATAGCATAGGAGATAGCAATAAAAACAAAAAAGAAATAGTTATTCATAAGAATAGGCTTAAACCAATTTAAAATTAGGCACTGCACTTTTATCCGATAATAATAAATTTAGTAATAACGTAAATAAATATGCATTCCATTTTACTCAATTTAATAAACAGGCACACGCCAACGAAACAAAAAAAAATATATAAATGTAATGTACTAAATATATGTATAAATATACAATACGAACCAAATGTAAAAAGAAAAGAAAAACAATAATAACGTTCATGTACAAATAAAAAATGCAATGCAGGCAAAAGCAAATGTAACACAAAAAAAAAATTTTTGAATAATAAAATTTTATGCTACACAGGCAATATGAGCCGAAAAGCAATTAATAAATTTTGTCAACTCAGACAAACGTTAAGTGGGTCACTAAGTCATCCAAATAGATATATATAGTTTAATACAAATATATATATCTATTTTTTTTTTAAGGGGGAAGGTGTAGCATTACATAAATACACCGCACTTACAGTTGTTGTCATGTACACATAATTTATTGTGTACACATGTACCACACACATTGTCAAAACAGACTGACCTAAATAAATTCCGTTAAACCCCAGCGGGAGTTTAACATCAAATATATACACCGCCACATACGGCGCCTCAAGTTACATTTGTTGCATTTTGTCAAGTGCATTGCCCGAGCGGTCACAATGACCAACTGAGCGACAGCGTCAGTTTGTCAATGTGCACCGACGAAATATTTATGATTCACATATGCTGACACAGCATATGGTGAACACTCTTTCTTTTTGTATATGTATTAGTGTAAGTTATTGTAATAATTTTTGGTATATAAGGAAGTGAAAGTGAATAAATAAATTAATTCATTTCGAAACTCAAACCGTGTCTTTCTATATGTAATACACGGTATAGTGGTAGAGGCAGAAATAGGTCTAAGAGGTGTGTTTTCTTTGTGGATTTTCGGTAGTCCATATAGTCGTGGGGGTATAGCAGCTGTGCAAGTCAATTTATGTTTCTCTGTAATATCAATAATGCCATGTTTGTATAAGTCATTGACTATGGTATTGTTTTTCCTCATTAATTTTTGCGTGGGATCTACTCTCATGGTTCTGTATGTGTCTTTTTCGTTAAGGAGTTCTATCATTTTGTTTTTGTACTCAGTATTGTTCATTAGTACTGTCTTGTTACCTTTGTCAGCGTTTAAAATAGTGATCGAGTCCTTGTGTTGGTGTATTAGTTTTTTGGTGTCTTCAAAAACTTTAAGTATAAATTTATCCTTATCACTATTCTTAAATTTACTCCTAAAAGACTTAACCCTAGAAGCTATGTTGCATCTTGCCGTGTCTTTCTCCTTGTCTTCATTTATTGTTTGTATCCCTTGTTCTATTTCTGCGATCAGTTTTATCGGTGACATTGCTTTATTCGTTGTGGGTAGGGCAAATTTGTTTCCTAATGAGAGGAGCCATCGTGCCTCCCTAGGAATTGTTAAGTCGGTGTTATTGACAAACCAGTCATCATTCATTACGAAACCATATTTATCAAATTTGTTGTCTATTTGTGTTTTTAATTTCTTATAAAAGAAACTTTTCGTTTGCTTTTCTTTCGACCGGCCAAAAAGCTCTATTAACATATAAATTATAGGGAATTTACATATTTATAATTTGATTCTCGTATTAAAAAATTAAAAAATGTCGAAGCGGTGCTATATTTGTGATAATAAAAGGGATAAAATAAATAAAATAGCTTTACATACGTATTTCGTTTTGAGTGCATTATTGGTTATATAAATATATACATATGTAAATAGATTTCCAAAAGACGAAACCATTTGCAAACAATGGATGCATGCGTGGGGTCTGATGCCTTACGACGTTGTTAAAAACATTCGAATCTGCAGCAACTATTTCCAAAAAAGCGATTACACTGGGAATCGCCTGTACGTATCAATGCCTGAAAGATACTGCAGTAGTCCGGGACTAAAAAGGATTTTTTAATCCCAAGCTCCGGACAAAACACTGCAGCTCCCACCCGTCCACCTTTTATCCGCCTGTAAATATGTGGAACATATAGCGATTGGTTCGTAGTCCTTTCTTCCATCCGTCTTGTTATATTATTACCTGTGGTCCCCTGTTGAGGTCGGTTTGGAGAGTAACTTAGTCTGAACTTTGGTCCTCATATGTTGCTGTGTCCAAAAGTTCGTTGTCTAAATTGTCCTGTTATTCAGTTTAGAAAATCGCAGTACTCACCGTGTTGGCGGCATTCGAACGTACATACTTTACAAACATAACCCTCAAACGGCAGAATTCGACTTTTTGATATAATGCCCATGGATCGGACCACAGGATTTTAACATGAAACGCTTTCCGCCGCGATTCATAAAAATATGAGTGCATAGAAAATAGATTTTTCTAGAGCATTTCCACTAATTTTCATAAAAAAATTCACAAAAGTTTGCATCTTAAAATAAATGTGGCAAATTTCTTATATTAATTATAAACAAATTCAAAAACTAAAATCAAAGGGGTATAAGTCCCCTAGAACACAATGATGCCTTTCAATTGTTTTTTCAAACGCCTCTGAACTCAATTGAATGTATTTGTCACACATATTCACAGATGACATTAAATGTAATTGAGGCGCATGCGCAGAACTGCCAGTTGCACAAAATTTTTGGATGAATTCATATACATTGCACAGATAGAATACTATCAATATAGAAGTACTATATACATATATGGTAATATTTAATATCATTCTCGAGTTTACTTACATATTTCACATTTAATGCCCTCCGCTTTAGGTATGGCATTCAGTTTAATTAGCGGAGTACAACCAATGACCTCGAGTATGTTGGATGCCAATTTTTGGCGCGGAACCCTGAAAATTCCAAGTGTCACTTATATTTTTCCAACATTATATGTACATACATACAAACATGTATGTATATATGAACATTAGTGCGTTTAATATGTATGAATCGGTAGTAACATGGTTACCGATACATGTTACTACCGTAAAATGTCGTTAATTTGAATTTTAAACGCACTCTAATGTATATAATGTGTTAATACGACTATTTACTTACATTGCATGACGAGAATGTGGTGATCTTTCCTTGGTACCCAAGTGCCAAGTACAAGTAGAGGGTAGCCCTGGGTCAATAAAGTAATTTGCACGCGTATGTTTATCGGAATCCATTTTGTTTTAACTAATTTAAATAAAATAATTACATATGTATGTACATTAATTATATTTACATATAAGTAAGTATGTAGGTAAATATTTATAGTATTGAAGATAAACTTCTAAGTGTATTCCTTCCTTTGTTCATTGTACAAATCGTCGTTTGAATAATTAAAGAACGTATGTATAATGTAGAGAGGAGGCATACATTATATGTATGTATGCATGCATCTATACTGAGAGAAAAAATTTAGAATTTTGAAATTATATCAAGCCTAAATCCAGAAAAGTACGGTAATAACGAATATTCTTATGCTGAGTAGAAAATTCTTATTTCAAGAATATTTCTTTAAGATCGAAAATTTTAAGACAGATTTCGTTCGTGCTTAGGAATGCTTGGTAGGTTTTCAAGAATAATTATGTTAGATTAATATTGAAATTTCTCAAAATAAGAATATTTATTCCTAATTTAGAATTAATTATTTCGGTTTTCACTACAATTGCTCTCTCTCTACATATATTTTATGCCTCCTAATATGAGCTAAAAATAACGTTTTCCAACTACAAATATGTAGTATCACCTCCGTTTGTTCTCCTCTTCTTCTCTCATTGCTGATTCTCTTCGCCTTTACTGCATTCTATTGTTGTCCATTTTATATTCTCCTCCGTATTCGAACCATGGCATCAAGCTGAATTTCAATTCAACGTCATCATATAGTGGGTCATTCAACATTATATTGGACTTTAGTTAGGCTTTTATACGTCCGTTTTTCGAAAAAGAATCTGTGCAAAAACTATAGAAAACCTCGTTCCCATTGTTTTTGTTGCTAGATTCAATGTTATGGCTGAGAGTGCATGCCACGATTTGTAAGAAACAGACTCGCGAGTGCCGTCGGTTTGAATTAAAAAAAAAAAATGGTCTTGAGAGCTCAATAATAAAGTAGTTATGAAAACAAAAACGACCAAAAACCAAAAGTAAAATTTAATCGGATGAGCCAGCCGACAAACAAACTACTAATTAGTGCAAAGCATTGCTTGCGCAAAAATTAGAATCATGATACAAGAAAGAAGGTAGTGTAAACGTCAAATTTTTGTCGCCATATTAACCACCTGACAATTATATGGATTATGACATTTCGTGCTGCCATACTCAGTGCTAAAAATCCTCCATTTATGTTATTTTTTATTTCCATGGTAACCATGGTATCGATTGCAACAAAACGAATTTTTTTAATTTGAATATTGATATATACATAAATACGTACATTTACGTATTAAATTCTTCATAATATCAGATCACAAATAATTATATAAAAAATAAGATTTATTCTTAAAATAAGTTGCGGCAGGTTTGTGGAATATAGTACATACTACAATCCCACTACACCTCCTGTGAATTTTATTGAAAAATTTCAGTGGTTTAGAAATTATGAATATTTGCACGACTTATGAACTTGCAACCGCAAAAACAAGTGCGGTCGATGGCATGGTTATATGTAGAGCTCTCGATTTTTTTTGAACATTTTCGAGTAGCCCGAACAATTGTTGTTCAAATGCTCGAACAGTTGTTTGTTTGTTCATTACCCGTACGTTTGTACGGGCATTTGAACAACAAACGGGCTTCAAACAAAAACGATCAGATCGAATTGCTCGATATCCGGGTATCTAGGGCTCTAGTTATATGCAAAATTTATTAGTAAATAAAATATTTAATTTAGATGAAAAGTTAGTAAAAAGATTTTTTTTGCGAAGAATCTATTTCAGAATTAGGTAAATAATAAAATAAAGGAAAATTAAATTAATAACGTAAGTAAGATCTAAGGAAAACTGCAACATAAAAATTTAAATTAAATTTACATTCTTATATAACTGCTAAAAAATTTTCTTAATAAATATATTTTTTAAATGTGGAAATATTCTTGTATAAAACATTGAAACCAAATATGTATTTATATATATCGTCGATCCGGAAGAAGAAAGACGTATGCCAGTAATTTGTTGACGAAAAAAGGCGCATTAAAAATATGTCGGGGAAGAAAGACGCTTTACAAAACATGTCGACGAAGATAGACGCATTAAAAAATATTTCGACGAACAGAGACGCATTATAAAATATTTGGACGAAGAAAGACGCATTAGCATTATTAACTGCGAAGAAAGACACATATGCATTAATATTGACAAAGAAAAATAAAAAATCCAATACATCTTTCTTTCCTAAAAAATATTTAAATGCTTCTTTCTTTTATTTCTTCGTTATCAAAAAAAAAAATAAAGAGTCTTTCTTTCGAAAAATATTTTAAATGCCTTTCTTTGAAAAAAAAAAAATTGCTTCTTTCTTCCTCAACAAAACTCTTTGCGTCTTTTTTCTTCTATAGCTACGATATAAAGAAAATCAAGAACTCTTACCCTATTCATAAAAAATCGAACAGTTTTCAAATATTGAAATATAATGGACGTTTTGATAATATTTTTCGACTTAAATAACTGCATAAATCTATTTTATTTTTTATGAATAACTTATTTTTTATTTTCTTTGGAAAGCTTTTTTTTTTTAAATTTTTTAAAATATTAAAATATACTCATTACATCGGCTGATTGTTGTCTTTTATTTGTTCTGTTGATTAGCATATGTGAAAAACACCATTTCATTTAAAATACCCAATATTTTGTTCAAATATACCCTCAGCCAAAAAATTTTGATTGGGCAACGCTATCCTAAATTTTTGACTTAAAATAAGACGTCAAAAATCCATATTATAATCAAAAATGACAATGTCAAAGTGAAATGGAACTACCTTGTTTGTTTGTATCATGATTAGAATTTGTACAAACCAAACAAACACACAACCACACCAACATACAGGTGACAAATGCCGATAACGTCGGCAAGCTCACTGTTGCTGGATGGTAGGTTGTAAAAAGGAAAAAATGAAAAGAAAAATTAATACAAGCAAAATGCAAGGCGGCGGTAGCCTAGTGGTGATGCCAAAGAATAAAAATGTTAAAAAGAAGTCTGATGAAGAGATGTGGTGGACTCCGAAATGGATCTATAACTTCTACCAAACAAGTATTAATCTTTCATACCAATTTTTCCTTAAAAAAAGAAAAAAATGGTCTTGAGAGCTCAATAATAAAGTAGTTATTTTTATTCTTGTTTGAAGAATTTTCAAACTAGAAATAACAATATCTAGAGTATTTTTGGTTTGAGCACAAATTGGGTTTGTTTTAAGAATTTTTTTCTTAATTTAAGTACATTATTCTTATATTAGCACCTTAATTTTTAAAAACAAGGACGGAGAATTCTTGTTCTTACAATATTTAAGAACAAATTATTCTTAAAATTTTATGAACGAAAAAGGATAAATTTATTACCAGTCGGACTTAATTTTAGAACTCCATTTTCCTCTGAGTGTACGTTGTACTATGGCGCCTCTGCCGAAAAAGCGTGGCAAAAGGCAAAAATTTCATGAAAGTATTCCATAAATTTAATATATATACATAGGTACATATCTAATATGTAACCTTTATTAAATTCAAATTAGGAGGTAGAGCCGCTCAAAGTTGACAAATTTTCAACATAGAGAAAAATGTTTTTTTTTTGTTCTTTTTTTACATTTAAAATTATTTTGCCTGTAACACTGCTCTACAGCCAAAAAATACTCTAAACGCGACCATCCTATCTATATGTAAAATCGGTCGCTGATTCCGAAATTCGGGTTCATTTTTAATTCTATGGGAAGGTTTTTGAGATATCGGCAATTTATTTTGCCAATGGCTCCACTTAATCCTGTATATCTCTCTAACGTACTTTGCTAAAACTTCAATTCTTTTTCAATTCCTTGTACTTGTACTTGTACTATTACTTGAAAATTTGGGAATGTAAGTACCAGTACTAGTACAATTCTTTTAAAATGTACTTGTCACAAGTCGTACTGGTACTTGATATTACCCAAGTCCAGGGACGTAACGGTTATAAGAGAAATCGGGTAAAAGTCATATTTAACCATTATCATGAGAAAAAAAAAAATTTTGGTGCTTAATAACCATTATAAAAACCAAAAAACCGTTTTGGGCCTGAATAACCGTTATGGCAACCAAAAAACTGTTTTAGGCCTAAATAACCGTTATTCAGATTTTTATTTTTTTTTTGGTCAGCTATAAAAATCAAACCTATTTATTTGTCAATATTTCTGGACGGTATTGGTATCACATGAAAGGTGTTGATCAGGGATTGTATCTCTGATTACCTCTTTTCATTTTATACCAATATTGCTTAAAACATTCCAGGGCATCCTTCACTTTTTCATCCATAACTGGGAACTCGACCTACGAATCTTAACAAATACACCTCTATGTAAAAGCCCTGCTCAACACCTTTCATTTGATACCAATATCGCCCAGAAATATTGACAAATAAATAGGCTTGATTTTTATAGCTGACCAAAAAAAAAAAAATAAAAATCTGAATAACGATTATTCAGGCCCAAAACAGTTTTTTGGTTGCCATAACGGTTATTCAAGCCCACAACACTTTTTTGGTTGCCATAACGGTTATTCAGGCCCAAAACGGTTTTTTGGTTTTTATAATGGTTATTAAGCACCAAAAGAAGATAAAGGTTATTTTTGCGTAACCTTTTCACCACATTAGAAAAAAATAACCGTTATTTTCGGTCCCTGCCCAAGTCTAACAAAAACAAGAATTATGTAACTTCAGATATGCTAAGTTTCGACAATCTGGGAGCAAGTGCAGAGTATGGGGTTGGGAAAAAAGCCAGGAATTATTGTTCCCCACTCTGTTTCCAATATGTGGGTACGTCTTTTTTGTGTAATTGTAACAACTTAACAAATTTCAATTTGGCCATATAAAACTTGAAAATCTACCTATGTGAGCTCTATCAAAACCAGAAATCGTTAGTTGATTTTATAGATATCTTTTACCAAAGATAAAACTTCGTGTAAAACTATCGCACCCGTTACAATGGAATATGCTATATTTAACTTTTAGTTTTGAAGTCTATTGTTAGTTTAAGAGTTTGATATATCGCCAGCTTACAGTGCAAACTGTGTAAGTCCACTTTTATGAAAAAGTGTATCTTTATGTAGAACGCTAGAAAAATCAAATACGCACCGCGCTAAACCAGTCTGTGATACTTGTCATATTTCTACTCGTTATTATTCAGTGATAAGCAAATTGTGTAAGTCTAAAATATTTACATGAACAGATTTTTTTTTTTTTTCATTTCGAAATTTTTGTATTTTTTGTCTCTCCTACAAAGTTTGAAAAAAAGAACATGCACAATTAGCACTCTGTGCTAGCGATATTAATACATATGTCAAGTCTATCTTTTGTTACGAAAAAAGTGAGTGCATGGGCACCATGCATGATTCAACTAAAGAAGATTGTGCACTCAGCCATATTCAGCAAAAAATTCATCCGTGAGACTGGGTTCATTTTGGTTACTACGTCATCAACTACGTTATCGACGAGAAAGAAAATTTGCAATAAGGCAAAAAATACCTTTATTAAACTATTATTAACACAAATAAATACGCGGCACTTCGTTTTTCTTCATTTAAAATAGTTTTTTAGTATAAATTTTACATTTATCGCACACAATCTTTAGTTATTAGAAAACCGGAAACGAAACTGGGTGAAAGAGAATTTATGTTACTACGTCACTAAATCAGCTGATTCTGTCAAATTTTGGATGAACGCATAGCGGTACCGCTGAATACACAATCTTCTTTATTTGAATCATGGGCACCATGCATGATTCAAATAAAGAAGATTGTGTATTCAGCGGTCCCGCTATGCGTTCATCCAAAATTTGACAGAATCAGCTGATTTAGTGACGTAGTAACATAAATTCTCTTTCACCCAGTTTCGTTTCCGGTTTTCTAATAACTAAAGATTGTGTGCGATAAATGTGAAATTTATGTTAAAAAACTATTTTAAATAAAGAAAAATTAAGTGACGCGTATTTATTTGTGTGAATAATAGTTCAATAAAGGTATTTTTTGCTTGTTTGCAAATTTTCTTTCTCGTCGATAACGTAGTTGATGACGTACTAACCAAAATGAACCCAGTCCCACGGATGAATATTTTGCTGAATATCGCTGAGTGCACAATCTTCTTTATTTGAATCATGGGCACCATGATTCAATTAAAGAAGATTGTGCACTCAGGGCCGTTTACTCAACCTCTGATTAATGCTAATCGGAGGATAAAGGCGCGGTTAACTTATGGACTGCATTATCGACCACGTGGTAAATGTGTGGTGTGATGAAGTCGATAATGATGTTTAACCGGACTTTAACCGTGATTAGCGTTAATCAGAGGTTGAGTAAACGGCCCTCAGCCATATTCAGCAAAATATTCATCGCCGAGACTGGGTTCATTTTGGTTAGTACGTCATCAACTACGTTATCGACGAGAAAGAAAATTTTCAAACATGCAAAAAATACCTTTATTAAACTATTATTCACACAAACAAATACGCGGAACTTCATTTTCTTTATTTAAAATAGTTTTTTAATAAAAATTTCACATTTATCGCACACAATCTTTAGTTTTTAGATAACCGGAAACGAAACTGGGTGAAAGAGAATTTATGTTACTACGTCACTAAATCAGCTGATTCTGTCAAATTTTGGATGAACGCATAGCGGAACCGCAGAATACACAATCTTCTTTATTTGAATCATGCATGGGCACATATCGACTAATATTTACATTACTTATCTAACATGCTAGCTGAGTCTATGGGTTCAATTAGTTATGCAGTAGCTTTATTTCCATAATAGTAACAGTATCGGTATTAATTTGGTCGATTATTGGTGCAGTAACAGTAAACAGCTGAACAGTGATCATAGCCCAATAAAAGTGGCCATGAAATAGAGTCGCTCTTCTTCTTTTAGTTTTTTAGGTTGCGAAATTATCATATTTTGTATTAACGCTAATGGCGTATTCTCTTTTGATTGCTATGACCTTATTATTATTGGGTCATGACAGTGAACAACTGAAACAAACAATCGATCAGCTGGTTAGCGTTATGGCTGAAAACCAAAATTCATTTGGTTGTTACCGATAGCGTTACTGACTAGCGAATCACTAATCAGATACATTGGGTGAGTTTCTAAGACTGAGCTGTTGTGCAACTGTTGAGTGTTTGTCTTAGAAACGCACTGTTGAGTAATTCCGCTCAGCTCAACAGTTGGCAACTTTTCGCCATTTTTTGCATCAGAAATTTTCTTCGCTACTTGAGCTCAACATGTTGTGTAAAGCCAAACAGCTGATAAATTCATCAAACCGTTTCTAAGACGTAGCTGTTTAACTCAACTGCTACACAACTGTTGGCAACTGTTCAGCTCAACAGTTGCGGAGCAGCTTTTTCTTAGAAACTCACCCATTGTTTTCCATAAGGTTGGTTGATCAGCTGTTTTATAACGATACTGTTACTGCATAACTAATTTGAGCTTATAGTCAACGTTAGTGCTGGAAAAACATCGATGTTTTCGAGTATCGATATTTTTGAGAAAAAAAATCGATATATCGATCTTTATAAATTTTTCGAAATGCCTCAAATGAACATATCTCGCTTTTTGAAATATTTGGTTAATAAGTACATCTATACATAAATTATGAAAAGGCAAATAATTTTGTGGGCAATAAATATAAATATGCCTAATTTTTTGACAAATACATATGTATGAGTTAAGGAGTTTCTAAAATGAAATGAGCTTTTTTGAAGTGTTGCATCGTAGACCTCAAAAATAGTAGTTTGTTATGATTCGGAGACGTTTTGGATATTTTCATACATATGGGTATTTCCACAGAGAGGTCCACCGCGAGCGAAATGTAAAATGCATGCAAAACAAAGTTTTTAGCTTTTATTAAATAAGAGGAGATATCAAATTGTCATTATCTTAAACAAATTTAGATTTTTAAAAGTTAGAGCTAATAAAAAAGTGATTGACAATTTCGGGACAACCGTTTCTTACTATTTCTGACCTTTCAATGAAGATTTATCCTAATGATTATTTCTTGACAGAGATATTCCGTTTTCTGTAGGTAATAGCAAATTTATTTTGATAATATAATATATTTCTCTTCTACATGTACTAAAATGTTCTGAATGAAAATTTATGTAACATTTTTCGTGTAATAAAAACTTAAAAATGAGTTTATGTAAATAATTTCTTCAGTAGAGGTTTATATGTCACGTTACGAACGTTAGGTTAAGTACCTTATAATATTATGTACAAAATAATTGAAGAGATGTTTCAAGAAAAAATGAAGGCAGTAATACAAGTAAATCAAACTAATTAAATTATAGTAACTTGCATTAAAAAATGTGTACAATATTCGCAGAAAATCGTCTTTTTATAGGTGTACCTGAGAATGACGTATGTATACATATTTTGTGTCACGTTACCAACCAGTATTTGTTGGCAAATATTTTTGAAACGTGTTTTGCTGTAGATCCAACATTTTCACTAAACATAGCGCTTGTAAAGCTATTCAAAGGCCACATTGAAAAAATTAATATATCGACGGCTGAGAATAAGATCGCCCTATTTCAAAAATTGTTTCAAAAACGCCCTATTCCAAAAATTGTTTGAATAACATCCTATTTCAGATTTTGCTTCAAAAACGCCCTATTTGAAAATTTGTTTCAATAACGTCCTATTTCAGATTTTGCTTCAAAAACGCCCTATTTCAGAGAAAATTCCATATATATTTCTCTGAAATAGGACGTTTTTGAATAATTGTCTGAAATAGGACGTTATTGAAAAAAATTTTCAAATAGGGCGTTTTTGAAGCAAAATCTGAAATAGGATGTTACTCAAACAATTTTTGGAATAGGGCGTTTTTGAAACACTTTTTGAAATAGGGCGATCTTATTCTCAGCCGTCGATATATATTTATCGATACTTTTCTTCACGTTAAATCCGTACGAATGTCACGTTCGTCACCATGGAAATACCCATATGAATCCTTTTGTGATGTCCGCGTAGAACGACTAAGAGCGCTTTCACATTACTCGGTGGGGAATCAGATCGACATTTTTGGTTTTTACCGAAACCTTGCCGACCACCTGTATTTCAATTGGCACTTTCACGTTAGTGTTGCATACATGAAATCGGAGCGGATTGATTTCGGTATACCGCAACGCGGTAAGACCGGTCAGTAAAATTTGAGGAATTACTGCATACATTTTTGCGGCGTAATAAAAGAAGAAGAACAAAGTCAGTAAAAAACTCGTTTTGGTAAATAAATGTAGCAAGTTATAATGTCTTCGTCTTCGCTAGAAGACATTATTGTTATTATTGAGTGATTTGTTGAATTTTAAAATTTTATATTGTAAACTTCGATGTTTGCTTTCTTATTTTCTGAAGATTACGCACCGAAAGTATTCCCACAAGTGTGAAAAATACAGCAACGCGGAATCGTTTCGGTAAGCTGAAAATACCGAGCAAAAAATGTCGATCCGATGTCGTACCGAGTAATGTGAAAAGGCCCTTACTACTAAAAATCTGTGGAATGTGTAGATGTTTGCGATAAACATGTACATAAGATGCGTTTTTTTTGTATGAGATTCTTTAAACCGGAATATGAAAATAGGGTGTTTTAGAGTGAGTAAACTGAAAACAAATTTCACTTTTCCAAAAACTGGATGGAGCTACACCGAAAATCGCGTAAATTTCCAGAATTTCAAGGTATGTTTAGATTTGTGTTTGAAAAAAGTTAGGATTTTGCACAAGAAAAAAAATTGATATCCACCCATACGTAGAATTAACTGCTAAAGCGAATGGCGTATTCATTTTTTTGGTACACTCCCCAGGGAAGGTAATATCCCGGCCTAAAGTAATCATTTTCTTTTTTGTCTCATGAATCTTCAAATTCTTGCCCTATATTCTTTCCGAAAGCGGACATTATTTTTTACTTAAATCACACGGTAGGCTGCGTTATTTAATGTGCTTTTCAGAAATGTATAGTTATTAAAAATCGAATAATATTTGGATGAGCTCATCAAGTTTAAGTGAAGTAAAGTCGGTTTTTTGTTGTGCAAAATCCTAACTTTTTTCATACATAAATCTAAACGTACCTTGAAATTCTGGGAATTTTCGCGGTTTTCGGTGTAGGTCCAACGAGTTTTTGGAAAAGTAAAATTTTTTTTAGTTTACTTACTCTAAAACATCCTATTTTCATATTCCGGAGCCGGAGGGAGGATCTAAAAAAACACATCTAATGTACATACATACATATGAGTATTTTTTTCTTAATTTCAGTGATTTAACCTTAAGTGATTAAAGTTGCCATGGCCACCGCGGTTAAATACGTGAACATTTTGTTAACATGACCTTGTTTATTTAATCATGTTATCTTCCCCGCTTAATTCTCATTGGACATTCCATATCACTGTTTTAATCGTTCATGGTAAGAAGAAGAAGCATAAACAACGATTTTCAATGGAATATTAATTAAAATCGCATGGTTGAACCATGTAAAACCAACCATCTCATAAATCGTTGTTGTTGCATTTACATATGAATCTTATAGCATTTCCGATTCTGGAAAAAATGTCGTACTTAGAGTGTTTTCACATTACTTTTCCACATAGTATCCACACATTTTTTTAGGGTTGATTGTTCTATTGCCGAAAACGTCGCACTCTTCCCGACCATATGTAACTCAAAGGGTTGCATTATTTTTGTTTCATACATCACATGAAAAGTGCAACATTTTTTAAAACTCTTAATAATTTTATAAACCTTTATTGTGGATGGAATAATTGAGCATTTTAAAAATTCCATATCTTTTAAAAATACACTAAGAAAATCAAACACGATATTTTTAAACAGAGCCATGTTTGAAATATCTGTGGTAGCGCCCGTGAGCTAACAAACACAATAATGAAACTTTCAAGCAAAATATTATTAAGGCTGTGTGCCAATCGGCAACATTTTTCTCTATGGGAAAATGAGGTAGAAAATTTTACCATGTTGAAATAAAAAACACAATTTTGCTGTGCCAAACGGAATAGAAAATTTTGACAGTTACAAAGATAAACTTTTGGGCGAAAACGGACAACGATACAATTTTAAAACGTAAAATGAATGTAATTGTTGATGGCAATATTGATGGAAACAGAAGAAATGTATTCATGTAATCATCTCATGTTATTTTGTTTTTAAATATTTGTGTTACTTGTATGTGTATGTACTTACAAAATGTCAAAATTTTACCTAGCCCATTGAGCTAGGTAAAATTATGACACTAGAATTCACCACGAATACTGCTAAAATTTTACTCCCTTATGTCAAAATTTCATTTTTTCTACCGATTGGCACACAGCCTAAATAGCGAAATCAAACAAAAAAAAAATACTTAAAACAATTAAATACAATGTTAAACTGAACATTTTTTTATTTGAGAGTCAAACGAAAGAATAACAAAAACGAAGTTATGAGTACAAGTGCAAAACGATCGGAAAACGTTCTGCAGTTTAGGGCCGATTTCATAATGAAATTCTTAAAGCTCCTTTTGTTAAAAGAGCCTTTTAGTTAAAGAGCCATTTAAATGTTCTTTAAATTGGGAGTGATTTCATAATAATATAATATTAAAAGGCTCCTTTAACGTCAAATGATTGTCATAAATTTAAAAATATTGAAATCTGTCATTTGTTTTTTCCTGAAAATAAATAAATTTTTTGATTGTGGCTTTATTTATTTTTTTTTTTTTGAAAAAAAAAAGAAAAAAGAAACATGATTTGGAAACTCAGTGCAGAAAAAATAGGAAGTGGTCATCCAACCTCACAAAAGAGCAAGAAGATGAATATTGCATTATAGGACTCAACAAACAAAATCGGTTCAAAAATTTTAATAGATTTTTGATATTTGATTTTGACAGACTGCAGAAATGAAATTTTTTCTGGAAAAAGGAACCTTTAAATAGTTTTTAATTCCCGTTTTTCGGTATTTAACTCTAAAGGAACTTTTATCTTCAAAAAGACTTTATGAAATCGTTCAGTAAATTAAAGGCTCTAGAATTTAAAGGAACTTTTAATTAGATTATGAAATCGGCCCTTAGTTGTGCAAAATATTTATTTTTACTACTGTTAATGCTTTGTCGGCTGACTTCAGGCCACATCAGTGATGGAAAACGAAAATTTTAAAATGTGCCTAATTTGTCCAAAAAATAGTGCCGAAAACCGATGGATTGTGCATAAACGCGGATACTACTTGTATAGTAGAATTCAATTTATGTTTACAGGGTTTAAATGCACCCACCGAAAGAATATTTAAATATGTGCATATGTAGTATATGAACTGTAGAAAAATCGCATGAAAATAGATAGGGGATTCACAGCCTGTCATATTACGTCATATCGTTATAAGATATAATATTTTGTTGTTGCATTCTATGCTGTATGTGTACTAAATAAATACAACTCTGCACGATATGATTTTGGGTAGTGGTATTTGATCAGCTGTTTTTGTTTACTTCTTCACAGGGCTTCGGAAAAGTTTTTTATAACTATTTCCGTACAATATTTTAATATGACATATGACCTTTTGAAACTTTGTGTATCCCCTAAAGGACTGAAATTTATTTTAACAAGTAAGGAAGCCTAAGTTCGAGTGTAATCGAACACTAAACCATTTCCGGATGGATTTTAGAAATCGTCAACTGGATTTTAGAAAGCGAACATTGGATTTTAGAAAAGTTGATTTGAAAAACAATTTAAATTTTCCAAAATCCAATTGACTTGACTAAAATCCAGTTGGTGCTTTCTAAAATCCACCTGGAAATGGTGTAGATACTCAGCTGTATGCTTTGTTTGTTTGCGTTCGATGGAAACACGGTGTATTTTATATAAAGCGGGTGCCGCATAAAGTGGGCGGAGCCACGCCCATCTCCAAAATTTGTATTAATTATCCGACCAAGCGTATAAATATTCTTTTTAGTGCAAAATGTTATCCCTTTATGACTTTTAGTCGCGAGATGTCATGTTAAAAATTTTTGAAGGGCATTCTAGAAATATCATTGTTAAAAAGTAGGCGTGGTCATAAGCCGATTTCGCTAAAATTATAAAAGTGTATTACCACAAGTGATAAAAGTATGTACACCAAGCTTCGTCATTATATATTAATTATTTGTCGAGTTATGGGCTCCGAGTTATGGGCTCTGATTCTGAAAGAAGGTGGTGCCACGCCCTTTTTCAAACATTTTTGTGTTTTTTGTTTTATGTCTGTAGTTGGACTCATGCCACAAAATTTCAATGGTATCTATACTAGTCTATACTAGTCTATACTAGTTATATAAAATTGATTGTATGGAAAATGTATGTAGCGCCATAACTCAAAAAGTACTGGACCGATTTTAATAATTCTTTTCTTAAAATGTCACAAATGGTAAATTCTCGACAACCATGTACCTACCTTTTTTTGCGCATTTCTAAGGCTGCGAACAGAGTGGGCGCTGAAAGCCGAGCCGAGATTGTCAATGCGATAAAGATTGTCAGTGCGATAAAACTGGTTACATACAAGTCAATACAAATAAGCTTGTGCATAACACAGTGAACGCCGACAAGAGCAGAGAGCAAAGCCGATGAGTGCGAGAAAAACAGTTTCAAAGCGTTTTGCGCGCTTGTTTGCATTGTTGATGTTTACTTTTTAGCGTGAAATCGTGTTTTTTAATGGTTTTTTTAAAGAAATTTAGCTGGATATTTTCTTAAATCATTATATAAATGATGAAATTCACCAAATTGATATATTTTTAGTGTAATTGGATGTTTTCCAAATTCTTTTGTGATAATAATTGCATTAACCACACTAGGAGAAGTAAAATACTCTTCATCAGATTAATCCATTACCGTGTACAGCAATTTTATAAACACAAATGAAAAATAAGACTAAATCACATAAAGGCAAAACACATGGAATAAACAGAATTTCAGCGCTGATTCTCGCATTCACTGTGTTATAGACAAATTTTCTTCTCGCATGAAAATAAGCGTCAATAAGCTCGGCTGGGCTCCGCTCGGCATCAGCGCCCACTCTGTTCGCACCCTAAGACTTTAATACCTTTTTCCCGGTTTTAAATTTCGAAAAACTCGAAAAAGCGCAAGCATAGACAGATTCGTTTGGTCATTTGCCGTGTTGAGTGGAGGCGTCGCAGTCGTGCCAGGCAGCGCAGCGTAGGCGACTCATATATTTGTTTTTGCACGGTTTGTTTTTTGGCTCGGTGGCAATCAAAACCTGTTTACACATGCATACTTACTATGCTATAACTCAAGAACGCCTGCACCTACACCTGCGATATTGGTATCAAATGAAAGGTGTTGAGCAGGACTTCCACATAGAGTTATTTTCATGGTGATGCCTAGACATCCTCCCCAGTCTGGGTAAGAATGTGGACCCAGATGACTCCGAAATGTTTTTGAACGATATTGGTATAAAATTAAAGGTACACGGAGAGAATTGTGTGCAGAAATTATGCGGTATGGGCACAACTTATGCACAAATTGTTCACGAAAAATGACCAAGAACAGTTGTTCATAATCTATGCACAATTGCTCATAACTTCAGTCCAGCACTATGAGCATATTTTATGAACAAATGGGCATATGTAGATTATGAACAACATTTTCATAGATTGTGAACAAATGGGAAAGGCTATGAACAACTGGGCATAGGTTATGAACAAGATTTTCATAGATTGTGAACAAATGGAAACAATTTTTACACCTCCTGCTAATGTTAAAGAAACAAAATTTTATTTTATTTTCAAATGTCTTTATTTCAAAGTAGAATTTCTTACTAATATTATATATATACATATTAAAATACAATTGCTTGCGTTGTAGGTAATTATCGCAAATTTTTATTCCAATTGCGGAATCCAAGAAATTATGTAAACTCTGAAAAATTAACAACTTGTGAGAGGAAAAAAGTGTTATACAAATCTGTATGTAGAGCTACTCGACTCTAAAAATGAAGAAATCGAGTCCGACTGACGGATTTAGCTGAAGATTGGTCTGAATGTTTGCTACATGTTGCAATTGGGGCCAATTTCTACGATTAAAAAAATTCGATATATTATACTATATTTCATATAAAATTTGTTTTCTCACATTTGCAAGTCGCCACTCGTTGAACGCCAATTTCATCATTAAAAGTCTCTTTAATGTCAGCTTCAGTTATGGCCTTGAAGCAGTCGATATTTATCCATATTTCGCACTTCAATGTATGTACACTATTTCGTTATTAAAAAAACATCGTTAAATGTCATAACTGTAGTGATAAATAGGTATATGATAATAACTCAATACTTACCTCTGGTTTTCTTTATTTGCACAATTATATATTTCTAAACAATATGAAATCCTGGTATTGTCGCTCTTGACACAAAGCAAGTGTTTATAGTCACATATTATGCACAATGTTCACATATTATAATCAATTGTGTTTGATTTTCAAATTATTAAGCTATGAACAATGTTCACAAACTGTGCACATTTTTGTGTATAGCTTATGCACAATTTTAATAGATTGTGAAGAATTTATGATTATTAGGCACAATTTATGCGCAAAGTTGCATATTCAAAAATGTTCTTAAACATTTTATAGTTATGAACAGCTTGTGCATAAATAATGCACAACAGTTTTCTCCGTGTATTGAGCAGGGCTTTAACACAGACCTATTTTCATTGTGATTTCCATGCCGGGTCTCCTGATATGGGTCAAAAGGTGGATCTGGATGACGTAGAGATTTGTCTGAGCGATATTGGTATCGAATGAAAGGTCTTGATCTGGACTTCAATATAGAGCTATTTTAATAGTGATGCCTAGGTCGGGTCTCCAGATAAGGGTCAACAGGTGGACCGGATGACCCTCGAATATTTCTGAGCGATATTGCTACCAACTAAAAGGTCTTGATGAGGACTTCGACGTAGAATTATGTTATTTGTGATGCCTGAGCCGGGTCCCCAAATATGGGTCAAAATGTGACCACGGATTAGCCCGGAATGTTTCGGAGAAATATGGGTATGAAATGAAAGGTTTTGAACAAGGCTTTTACATGGAGTTCTATTCATAATGATTCCTAGACCGGGTCCCCAGATATGGGTCAAAATTCGGACCCGGATATTTTTGAGCGATATTGGTATCAAATGAAAAGTGTTGGGAACGGCTTCAATATAGAGCTGTAGTGATGGCTAGACAAGGTCATCAAGTGGACCCAGATAACCCCGGAATTACTTAACTTAACTTATTAACTTGGCCTGACTTGACTTGACTTGGCTTGACTTGACCTGTTCTAATTTGACTTCACTCGACTTGACTTGACTTGACTTTGGTTAACTATTATTCCTCATTGCGAAGCAACGGGTTTTGCTAGTATCATAATATTTGACAAAGATATCGCTTAAAATATTTTATTAGGCCCCTTTATAATACCCATATATATTTAAAAGAGGGGGTGGCCGTCAACCGATTTAGGCAATTTTTCGTCCAAACATTTGCCTAAGTAATCACGCGTACCAAATTTCACAGATATACATATGTATCTGCTACAGTTTCTGGGTCAAAGCTTGTCCTTTAATAAGTGGGCGTGGCACCGCCCCTTTTCCAAAATCCCACCATATTTCTTCATACGGGCCTGAGACCATTACATGGATGAAATATTATCACTCCAGCTGTATTAGTGACTGAGATACCAAATTTCCGATTTTTACTATATAAGGAAAGTGGGCGTGGCATGGTCAGATTTCGCCCATTTTCAATACCAACCCAGTCTGGATATGAACTTGAATTCCAAATTTCATTAACGGACGGACATGGCTCGATCGATTTCTCTCTTCACCCTGATAATTTTGATATATGTACATATGTATGTATATAAGTCCATATCTATCTCAATTATTTCATGTTGTACTTAATTCTTCCCAATAAAAAGCGAGGATGGTATCGTAACGAATACATGATGAAATCGCGGAGGTGAATATTACTTTTCGGACTCGTGTCGAGCTCGAAATAGACTCGAGAGAAATGAATTCTCGCAATAATATTTATTAATTTTGTTAAATCTGGGTTTGCAGGAATACATTCCTTATTGGGCTTAAATTTACCATTTAAATCCCTACTTAAGAAACTCAAAATATAGGACGATATCGTGGCGAATTCGGGGCGGATACACAGAAGATTTTCTAGAATGTGTTCGCCAATGAGCCTTAATCTCGAAACGCAAAAGATCCGAGAATATAGAAATGCGCGAATCGATAAGGATAAGTGATTCGCCTGGGAATTCGAATTCGCCGATCTATCGTCGCAAAGCATTGCCGCAATAATATAATCAGAGAAATGAAATCGTCTCGAATTCGATGCGAATGCTTTGTGTTTATTGGTTTAATTGAAATCAAAGCCAGTGAAATGTGATTCATGTTAGTGAATATTTTTTTGTACCTATTAATAAAAAAAATTAAAAAAATATGGTTTAGTTTTTACAAATTACAAATTTATGGTCACCGTATACATACCTCAATAAATTAAACTAAATGCTGAACGCTTTTTGTAGAATGAATGGAAAATTTATTGAGCATGTATCAAAAATTTTATGCAACAAAATCTTTTTCTGATTAAATGCTAGAAACACTTTTGGGGGCGGAATAATTTCCAGATAGAGCGAAGACCGTTTTACTCCCTGAGGTCAAATTTTTTATTGCCATTTTAATTTGCGAAATTCTTTCTGAGAGATTTAATTTTGTATAATACTTTAAGCCGCTAATAACTCCGCGAAGAGGTCGTTTTGACACTTTTTTAGAAAGTCCAAAAAAATAGTATTTTGAAGGTCGATAGAGGGCTAAAGTGTTCTAGAAAATTATCCGCTATATAATTTCACTAGGGATCCCCTCAGATAAAATCTACATACATATATACTTATTATAAAAAAATATGTATGTATGTGCACAATCCACTACAGCCATCTCATCTGATGTTGTCGTCCTTAATTTGGCATCGTATGTGTATAATAACGGGAACGATGAGCGACTTGTAGAGCGAGATTTTTGCTCGTTAAGAGAGGACTTTACTTTTCAATTGCCCACTTGGTCTAGACTCTAGACGTTCTCAAATAGACAAACGTATCAAGATAAGCAACTGAAATTTCTGGTTACACTGAAAGTTGTTTGGAAGCATTAAATTTTAAGTTACTCCTGTGGTGAAATAATGTTTACGTTCCACAAAATATCGTGGAAACTTCAAGTTAACTCTCACTTATGGAAAGTTCCGAAGGACAAGGGCAGAGCAATAACAAACAATTAAAAGAGCTGTGTAGTTACAAATTATTTTATTATCTAAAACTAAATTACTTTAACCGTACTGTGATTAAAAATCAGTTTGTACCATTAGATTTAGCGGGACCTTTGCCAATGAATTGAAGTACATCCAGTTTGGTAGAAACTCCTATCAAAACCTCCTTATCACCTGTAAAATTAAATAACACTGTTACTAATGTACCTAAAGGGATTAGGACCAACTGCGAAACTCACCTTCCTTATCCGTAATAAGTACACAGGGATCGATTTCTAAAACGCGTGCTAATTTACCTAAAATGGCATTGGAAGGCAAGCGTATGACACGTCGGTTAACTGCCTTAATGATTGGATCATCGGTGCACCGATTCATGCTGACGATCTGATTGAGCAGTGTTTCCTGGAGCACAACTCCAATTAGTGTACTAGAAAGAAAAAAACAAAGAACTTTTAAATTTTGCAAAAAAATATTTTGCTTCATTTACTTGTCCTCTGCGTGGACCAGCGCTGTTTGCTCTACCCTATGCTCTCCCATAGATTCAATCGCCTTCGCAAAGCTGACATCGGATTTGAGCACTAGAGGTGTTCTTAGTTTCAACTCGCTCACCGGCAAATCCCACCACCAGTGATTGTGTTCGTTTACGACCGGTTTCAGATCGCGCGCCTCCATCCAATTGTCCGATACAAACTTTGTCATATAGTTACGTATGCCATCGGGCAATATAACGACACAACGCTGCCCTTTTTTCAACTTCTTAGCTGCTTCCAAAGCAGCATGCATCGCACCACCGCTTGAACCGCCACAAAGCAGAGCCTCTTCTGAATTTAAACGTCTAGCCATGGGGAAGCATTGGTTATCGTCAACTTTTATCCACGAGTCGACAACTTTGTAATCATTTACAGTGGGCGTAAAGTCATAACCGATACCTTCAACTTCATAAAAGCTAATATTTGTTTTATTAAGTGTTTCGGGCCGCGCTAATAAGGAACCAAACGGATCTACGCCAATTACTTTACAATCTGGCAGCGTTTCCTTGATTTTGCGGCCGATACCCGCAACGGTGCCACAAGTGCCGGCACAAACTACAACCAAATCGATTTTATTGTCTGTTTGCCATAATATTTCGGCGGCTGTGCCATCATAGTGTGCGAGTGGATTGCCCGAGTTTCGGTACTGATCTAAGACAATAGCATTCGGAATTTCCTTTTGCAGACGCTGCGCAACACAAATCAGACCTTCTGGATTGTCATACGCCGCTTCGGTGGGGGTTCGAACAATTTTAGCGCCCAACGCACGTAGGGCCGATACTTTTTCATTGGACATTTTTTCGGGCATGACAATGATGCATTTATATCCCTTGACAGCCGATGCCATGGCGATACCGATGCCGGTGTTGCCTGAAGTCGGCTCGATAATTGTGGAACCAGGTTTGAGCAGACCTTTTGCCTCGGCATCTTGTACCATTCGATAACCGATTCGGTCTTTTACGGAACCGCCGGGGTTCAGAAACTCGCACTTGGCATCTAAGAAAAATGTGCTTCAATAAATAAGTTTAGAATAGAAAAAAAAAACAATCTTTAGAATATTACACATTTCACATTTTATTCCCTCCGATTCCGGAATTGCATGTAATTTAACCAGTGGAGTGCAGCCAATCACTTCCAAAATATTGGGTGTGAGCTTCCGACGATGTGCGCTAAAAGTTTCGTAAATTCGTAAAACGTCAGTAAGTTGCGAACCATCCAATTCAAGCATAATTCAATTAAAGAAATAAAAAGAAAAACCTGCTAAAGAACTTACATGGGACGTTGAATATGCGGTGATTTTTCCTTTGTGCCCAAATGCCAAGTGCATTTCGAGGGCAAACTAGGATCCACAAAATCTTTTGGACGCTCATAAGGCTTATTGCGAGACATTTTTCATCAGCTGTGAAGATACAAAAAGGAAAAAACAGTTATGATGTATTGTGGAACGATTTTCTGAGAACGAAAAACAGACATTGAATATGGCGCATATTAGCCGAAACCGGTTTGTCTCCAAACCAATCTTGACAAGGGATGACGGAAAATCTTTCGACAATACATTATACTCCTACCCTGTCGGAAAAGCAAGCAACCAAAAAGTAATAAAAAAAATTTACATTAAATAGTTAGTCTGGACAAACTCCAGGGGTCAAGTTGGGGTTGTCAGATGAAAAATTGCGAAAGAGGGATCAACGAGAGCAAAAGTGGGGATTTCGGGGTAGAACTCAGAAAAATGGGGTATTTTTGAGGGGGCATATAAAGCAAAATATATTGAATAAAAAATTGGTTTATTCACTTATCTTATATTCATCTATATATATGATGAATTTCATATCAAACCCAATATGCGTTGAACCCGACCCCCTCAGAATTTGATGAAATTTTGCACAGAGGTACATCTTACCTACCCAAACACAACCTCATTTTCAGAAATTGCATTTTCGAAAAATTGTGGGCGTGGCAAGGTATCGAAATATTCAAAAATATTCGAAAATAATCGAAAAATGACGATAATAGGTACCTTTAAAGTGTGATTACTAGGGAACGGCTTTACCGATTTCAAAGATCTTTACACCATTAGAAAGGTATTGAAATTAGCTTAGTTTGAAAAAAAAAATTTAGAAATTTTTTTTTCAGTGTAATATGTAATATAGAATTTTTACAGTGTGTTTTCAAAAGGTGATTTTAATACCTTTCTAATGGTATACAAATTTTTGAAATCGGTTGATTAGTTTACGCGTGATATCAAAATACAAGAAAGCCAAGAGATGCATTTACTTAAATAAATTAAAAAAAAAATAAAGAAAAAGGCCATCTTAGTTTTCAGATATGTTATATATATTAAATAGACCTTTCTAAACAAAATTTGTATTTTTCAAAATCGCTTGATCTTTGAAGTGTTTTTTCAGTTTCAAATTTTATTTTGGAAAACATTTTTTTTTCAGTGTACTAAAACAAAAAAATTTTTACAGTGTATTTTTTTGAAAGCTAATTTCAATACCTTTCTAATGGTGTAAAGATCTTTGAAATCGGTAAAGCCATTCCCTAGTAATCACACTTTAAAAGTACCTATTATCGTCATTTTTCGATTATTTTCGGGTATTTTCGAATATTTCGATACCTTGCCACGCCCACAATATTTCGAAAATGAAATTTCTAAAAATGAGGTTGTGTTTGAGTAGGTAAGATGTACCTCTATGCAAAATTTCATCAAATTCTGAGGGGGTCGGGTTCAAAATGTTCGTTTTTTTCAGCCTTTGATATGAAATTCATCATATATATAAATCAAGCCTATTTCTTTGTCGCCGGCTTTCGGCCAAACGCGTAGAGGGATTTCTGCCAAAATTTACATACCAGCTGAGTACCTTGCCCTAGATGGTTTATATGCGGATGACCCTCGAATATTTCTAAGCGATATTGGTATCAAATGAAAGGACTTGATGAGGACTTCGCCATAGAACCCTTCTATTTGTGATGCCTAGGCCTGGTCTCCAGATATGGGTCAACATGTGGACTCGGATTACCCTCAAATATTTCTAACCGATATTGGTATCAAATGAGAGGTCTTGATGAGGACTTGGAACTAATATAATAATACAATGGCACTATTATAACTCTGACGAGTTTGATGGCCGAGCTTCTCTCCCAATTAAAGGTGTGCTCCTTTTGTCTTTCCTACTAATTGGGTGGACCTACAGTTTTATGCCGGCTCCGAACGGCGAATGTGAGAAGCTTTTTCATTGCAGAAATACACTCGGAGGGTATGCCGCCCACTGCCAAGAGGTGACCGCCGCTCTTAAAACCCAATAACTGGATTTTTACTAATTAGAAAAATTTTTTTGGTGTTTTTGGCATACAAAATATAACTAGACCAGCGTTGGACAGCGGCTTGCCCGCGGGCAGACCAGCTGTATGCGCTTGACACGTATACACACCCAATATGCACTAGTCAACATTTTTTCGAGTCTTGGAGAAATTTGTGGTTCTCAAACCCACATATCAATTGGATATCCGAAGTTGGTTTTCAAATTGAGTGCCATTGGAGATCAATTTGGGGTATTGATTAAAATTTTTTCCTATGATAAAGCCCTTAATTATTTTGTAAACATTTTTTGTGGATGACAATGTTGGTCAGTACACTTTTTGTCTTGCAATATTAATAATTTTTTTTTTCACTTTAATCTACATATAAGAAATGTGCTGTTTTCATTGAGAATGGGTTGGTTCTCCAATGGAGGTAGAATGTAAAATAAACATTGGAAATTGGAAAACCCTGACCTCAAATCAATTTCATTTCTAACTAAAATGTTTATTGGGTTTCGACTAGGTGCACACACATAAATACACATAAGCAAACAGCATAGTCATGATCATATCAAGATCGTCATCTTTAAAGAATCAGTTTTTTTGCTCTGAATGAAACTCAAAAGTTCGTATTTAGTTTACATTAATAGTTTATGTACATATGTACATACGTAACCATATAATACGTATACACATATCGCCCCTGCGAATAAAAAAAAGAGCTATGTATTTTCAGTAACTTTTCAGGAGCAGAAAAACTGATTCCTGGCGACCAGTGGCAAAATTAAGCAAACTTTCAATTCAGCTATTTATATGATTGTTATTGGTTTATGAAAAAATAAATCACTTTTTTGACCCATTGCGACGTTATAAAGATTTGCGCCTTTTTAAAGCACATAGCTCTTTACTTCTCCCACTTTTTTTGTATAAACGTATGCAATCTGTACAGAATACACAGCCAGTCCTAATTAACTGACCATTGCCATTTTTTCTGTATGCTTGTAGGCGCATACTTTTTCTTCAGAACATTCCCTGCAAAAAATGCGATTAATCCGGGACGTGTCCGGGATCAATCGCAAGGGAGCATGCGACTAATACAATTTTACATCCCTTTATATGGAGTGAATTGATCGCATTTGTTCGAGCATGTCCTATGAAGAGACTAATTGTTCAACTTGTAAACCCGAACGGGTACCAATGTAGATTAATCGCTTTCATCCCCAACGGGTACAAATATAGATCAATCGCTTTCAGCACGAACGGGTACAAATGTAGATTTTTCCTTAAAAAATTGTAAATGTTTATGCATATTTAAATAAAGATTATATAATGTTTTACTTTTGTAAAAAAATCTCAATAAATAAGTTTAAAAAATGTGTCTCAAAACTTTTGAGTATGCATTATATGAGCGTAATGTAAAGGATTTTTTCATAGGATATTTTAGGCAACATTTTGTTAAAATTGTTATTAAAAAAGGGTGTTCAATTCGTTTTACCGGTTGTTCTACAATTTTTTAAATACATTGCATATTTTTGTAAAATTTCTACATTTAAGGAATCTAGATTTGTACCCGTTGGGGATGAAAGCGATTAATCTACATTTATACCCGTTGGGGAACAATTGGTCTACAATTAGTCTACATTTATACCCGGGAACAATCGGGGACTAATTGTGGACCGGTTGTTCTCGAAAGAGATCAATCGAGGACAAATCTCTTTCGGGATTGACGCACATTTTTTGCAGGGTTTATAGGGTGCAGTGAAATAACGCCCGTGGAATTAACGCCCGCGGGCGTTATTTCCCAAAAAAGGAAATAACGCCCGCAGGCGTTTTTTCTTTTCTTGAAAAAGAAATAGCGCCTGCGAATAAAACGAAATTAAACCCGTGGGTATTATTTCCACTCAGAAAGGGAAAGAACGCCCGTGCGCCCTATTCGGCGATGTGGGCTTTATTTCCCTTTCGAAAGGGCAATTAAGCCCGCAGACGGGGTTTTTTTTTTTTTTAAATATGGTGTATTATTGGGAAAAGCGCCGCAGGCGAAAAATTGGAATAAAAAATCGCGCGATTTTTAATTCCAATTTTTCGTGTTTTCTGAATATGGGGTACTATTATTGGAAAAAGCGCTGCAGGCGAAAAATTGGAATAAAAAATCGCGCGATTTCTAATTACAATTTTTGGTTTTTTTTTTTGAAATATGGTGTATTATTATTGGGAAAAGCGCCGCAGGCGAAAAATTGAAATAAAAAATCGCGCGATTTTTAATTCCAATTTTTGGTTTTTTTTTTTTGAAATATGGTGTATTATTATTGGGAAAAGCGGCGGACAATTTTTGCGAGAGTCAAAGCATGTTGTTGTGTGTTATTTGTTTTACCAAGCCACGCGATATTCTCTTAAGCCCATGCAATCACTTTAAATTGTGTGCGGATTGCTTTGGAGAGCACAGTAAGGTTGCAATTGTAAATGGCAATAGAAATATTTTGTGCCCGGTTTGTCGTCAAATTGTTGAAAACTCTATAAGAGTATTTGTTTAGATTGTGGTCTGAAAGTGCCAATATGTATGTAATGAAGTTTTGTTTATTTTGATTGAGTATTTAAATATTTACTTACTTACAGACCTGGAAAATTGTTAGTAATAAATGATTATAGAAATTTACTGAAGCTTTGTTTATTCGATTGAGTATTTGAATATTTAGAAGGGACTTAAAAAAAATTGAAAGAATCGAAAAATTGGAATTAAAAATCGCGCGATTTTTTATTCCAATTTTTCGCCTGCGGCGCTTTTTTCCTTAATACACCATATTTAAAAAAACCCGCTGCGGGCTTAATAGCAATTCCGAAAGAGAAATAAAGCCCATGGATCAAACGAAATAACGCCTGCGGGAATTATTTCTTTTTCAGGAAAAGAAAAAACGCCCGCGGGCGTTATTTCCTTTTTTTCGGGAAATAGCGCCCGCGGGCGTTAATTCCACGGGCGTTATTTCACTGCACCGTTTTATAGTACTACACGCACATATGTACATATGTATGCACATAGCTGTATTTAATAACTTTTAAACCAAATGAGATATGAAAAAACTGCAACCGCAGAAATGTGGACAATGAATAGGACGAGTAAAAACTGCAATAAAAAAAATTTTCTAAAAATTTGTATATGGCTCCATTTAATCCTGTATATCTCTTTAACGCATTGAGCTATCTTAGTTGGAGAAAGAAAATTAAATTTCCTATGCATGGCCCCCATAACATTTATCTCTAGGTCTTATAGTTTCTGAAATATAGAAGAGTCAATTGGAAAATTTTAAATTTTTTACGAAAATTTGAAGAAAAAATTGACTTTGTCAGGCAAGATCTTTAAAACAAAAGTTTTTACCTTGAGTTTTGTTCCTTTACGCCAAGCCCCATTCTATTGGTAAAAAGAAAAGCTATCAACGAGAAAATCCATGGTAAAATGGAAAGGTTATAGGCGATCATGTAAATACAGCCAAGTCGCGCAATGGCACTACACGGGTACATTATATGCACGTTATACCAGTAAATGGGCTTGTACCTGCTGCGCTGCTTCTGCACTGCTACTGCACATGTGTGTAAGTGGAGCCATTGGCCAAGTAACGGTAAATTTCCGATATCTCAAAAACTTTCCCATAGAATTAAAAATGAGCTCGACTTTCGGAATCAGCGACCGATTTTACATACATACATATATGTAGATACATTATTTTCTTTGTTTTGAGTAAAATTTCTTCAAAACAAGCACAAGTTGGGATTGAAATTTTTCTTTAATTTGGCGTATGAAACTCTTTACAACAAAACTATGGTAACGCATTATTTTATTAGTGATGGGCGAGTCCGAGATGTTTTATTCGATTCTCTCGATTGTTGAAACATCTCGAATGCTCTCGATCAGTGTTGCCAGAACTTTTCCAGAGTTCCAGCTAGATTCTCAGAAAAAAAAAGCTAGAAAAAGCTAAAAAAAATGTTTCACACATCAAAAAAAAAAATTTAAAGCTAAAAAAAGAAGCTAAAACAAAATTACGAAATTACCCAGTAGAACTTGCTCCCGGATTAATAAAACGATGATCCCAAGTCCTACTTCGTATTTTAATGCTTTATTAATAGGTGACTTCCCGTGGCAGTGATCCGGACAAAAAATTTGCAAGCAACTGCAACAACAATTTTTTGATCCTGGTGTATATCTGGATCAAAAAATCTATTACAATCTATACGGACCCGAAATGGATCCAGATAAACATCAGGATCACAAAATTGTTGTTCCATTTGCATGCAAAATTTTTATGCGAATCTGGATCACAGCCAGGGGAGCTCGCCTAAAGTGTGTTCAAAAAACACATAAATGCAAGGTCGGTTAAACATACATACACACATACACGCAGTGAGCTTAATGTCGAACTCTCGTGACCGATGTCAAAACTGTAAGGAAAACGAAATAATTTGACACTCAGCTCACGGGCGAATGATGGATGAACTCAGAGAATGAAGAATTTGACGAATTGTAAACACGAATGCATGTATAGAATATGCAGAAGTAAACAAATTGGATAACTGTCGAAGAAGAACAAGAATTCAGCTGATCTGAAGAACCGACTTGTTTAGTGGAGCCTGCATAAGTTTTTATTTTCATATACTATATGTAAATTTGTAATTCAGTGTCAATAAAAATAACGAAATGTTGAAAAAATGTTTTACATTCAAATAACACTGTGGAACAAATTCAGGTCAACAAAAGTTAACTCGGTTCTGAAAGTTGGGGGTGAAAATAGAGGCTAAATTAGAAGACCTGTATCGCGGCGTTTGCTTAGGTTAGTTCGAATTTGTTTTTAATCGACCTTTGAACTTTGCAGGCAAATGCCGATTTTCAGCATATTTTTTGTATGGTTTTTTTGCTATAACTCGTCGACTAATTGAGATTTTTTTATTGGAGTGACAGCAAACGAAAGAAAATTAAATTTCCTATACAAGGGGTCTATAACATTTTTCTCTACCTCTTATAGTTTCTGAAATATTGATAATTCAATTTGAATTTTTTCGATTTTTTAAAGAAAAAATTGACTTTGTCAGGCAATATCTTTAAAACCAAAATTTTCACCTTCGGTTTTACTCCCTTGCGTGAAGCTACATTCTATTAGCAAAAAAATAAGCTATCAACAAAGAAAATCCATGGTAAAATGGAAAAGTTATAGGCGATCATGTAAATACAGTCAAGTCGGGCAATGCATCTGGACGGGTATATTTTATGCATGTTATACCCGTAAATGGGCTTGTATCTACTGCGCTGCCAATGTGCTGCTACTGCAGAGGCATTGCGCGACTTGGCTGTATTTACATGATCGCCTATAACTTTTCCATTTTACCATGGATTTTCTTCGTTGATAGCTTATTTTTTTGCTAATAGAATGTAGCTTCACGCAAGGGAGTAAAACCGAAGGTGAAAATTTTGGTTTTAAAGATATTGCCTGACAAAGTCAATTTTTTCTTTGAAAAATCGAAAAAATTCAAATTGAATCATCAATATTTCAGAAACTATAAGAGGTAGAGAAAAATGTTATAGACCCCTTGTATAGGAAATTTAATTTTCTTTCGTTTGCTGTCACTCCAATAAAAAAATCTCAATTAGTCGACGAGTTATAGCAAAAAAACCATACAAACAATATGCTGAAAATCGGCATTTGCCTGCAAAGTTCAAAGGTCGATTAAAACAAATTCGAACTAACCTAAGCAAACGCCGCGATACGGGTCTTCTAATTTAGCCTCTATTTTCACCCCCAACTTTCAGAACCGAGTTAACTTTTGTTGACCTAAATTTGTTCCACAGTGTAATGGTAACTATGATGACTGTATGTATGTATGTATGTATATGAGCAGCGCTAATTTTTTGGTGAGTTTTAGCAAATAAAAAAGCTAAAAAAAAAGCCAAAGCTAAATCAGAATTTTTCCAGCTAAAAGACAAGACAAAAAGCTAAATCTAGCTTGAAAAAAGCTAGAATGGCAACGCTGCTCTCGATGGTTTTCATTCGTATTCGAGTCAAGTCGTAAATGGACGTCAGTCGAAACAATCGCTAAAACATCTCGGACTCGCCAATGATTCCTCTCGTTTTCAAAGCAACCCTACAACATCTCGGACTCGCTGCAAAAAATACGTAATAATTGTTGTTGCCGCTTGAATATTAAAATTGCTTTACAAAACATACAGAGTGGTACAAATCTATTGCCGTTATTGCTACTCGTAAAATTCATTTGTTTCATAAGCGTCTCACTTCAGAAAATTTATTAATGTTTAAATAATTAATTATTATTATTATGCACGACACTGTTTAGTTGTGATTGCAATAATGCAGCGTCTATGTATAGCATATTTTTCAATTTGGTTAATTTATTTATGTATTTGCCTCACTTCCATTAAAAATCCTACTTTCTTTATCAACAAACCTCATTCAGTTTATTTTATCAACTAAAACATATCATCAAAACAACAGCCGGCCCGCCGACTCGGAACAATCGCAAAAACATCTCGCTTGTGTAGTCGAGATGTCATCGAAACAACCTCCGACTCGCCGACTCGGAACAATCGCAAAAACATCTCGATTGTGTAGTCGAGGAGCGAGTCAACTTTTGACTCGATTGTGATTTTGCAACGATGGCGATTCTCTCGATTGTCTAAACATCTCGGACTCGCCCATCACTATATTTTATACTCGTTTTAACATGTTTTAGGGAAAATTTAGTCAAAACCACTGTAGACCTGTAGGCAAGGTTAGGTGAAAAAGAAAAAATGACGGAACCCATTTAGGTGAATATAGCGGACAGTAGCAGCACAGAGCTGCATTTGAATTGCTCTAAAAAATTTTAGAGCTTGGAAACAAAACAAAACTAACTTTTAACTTCAGCTATCCTTCGTTGATCACTTAAAAACACTTTCCCAATCTGTTTTAAAGAGTGCACTTTGATATAATTATTTATTATACAACTCTACCACGATCTTAAAATATTTTTTTTCACATATTTTCGTAACGCTGGCAACCTTTTTCTGTCAATGGAACCAATTTTGGTGAATTTCCCAAAATCCCATCTCAAAGCTTGCCTACAGTTCTACAGTGGTCAAAACTCTAATAACTGCACCGTTATACAGTTATTGAAAAATGATAATAAAAAGAGATTACTTTTAAAAGCAACACGTTCCTTCAAATTCAACATTTCCACCTCACTACTACAACAATTCAATTTCCAATTTCTACTTAATTTGTGATTCTTTTTATTAAGTGAATTTATAATAGGGGTTTCAATTTCTAAAATGCTAAATTTATTAAATATATCTATATCTATACTAATTATATAAAATTGATTGTATGGAAAATGTATGTAACGCGATAACTTAAAAAGTACTGGACCGATTTTAATAATTCTTTTTTTAAAATGTCACAAATGGTAAATTCTCGACAACCATGTACTGTTTCAAATTTTATTTTGGAAAACATTTTTTTTTCAGTGTACTAAAACAAAAAAATCTTTACAGTGTATTTTTTTGAAAGCTAATTTCAATACCTTTCTAATGGTGTAAAGATCTTTGAAATCGGTAAAGCCATTCCCTAGTAATCACACTTTAAAAGTACCTATTATCGTCATTTTTCGATTATTTTCGGGTATTTTCGAATATTTCGATACCTTGCCACGCCCACAATATTTCGAAAATGAAATTTCTAAAAATGAGGTTGTGTTTGAGTAGGTAAGATGTACCTCTATGCAAAATTTCATCAAATTCTGAGGGGGTCGGGTTCAAAATGTTCGTTTTTTTCAGCCTTTGATATGAAATTCATCATATATATAAATCAAGCCTATTTCTTTGTCGCCGGCTTTCGGCCAAACGCGTAGAGCGATTTCTGCCAAAATTTACATACCAGCTGAGTACCTTGCCCTAGATGGTTTATATGCGGATGACCCTCGAATATTTCTAAGCGATATTAGTATCAAATGAAAGGTCTTGATGAGGACTTCGCCATAGAACCCTTCTATTTGTGATGCCTAGGCCTGGTCTCCAGATATGGGTCAACATGTGGACTCGGATTACCCTCAAATATTTCTAACCGATATTGGTATCAAATAAGAGGTCTTGATGAGGACTTCGAACTAATATAATAATACAATGGCACTATTATAACTCTGACGAGTTTGATGGCCGAGCTTCTCTCCCAATTAAAGGTGTGCTCCTTTTGTCTTTCCTACTAATTGGGTGGACCTACAGTTTTATGCCGGCTCCGAACGGCGAATGTGAGAAGCTTTTTCATTGCAGAAATAAACTCGGAGGGTATGCCGCCCACTGCCAAGAGGTGACCGCTGCTCTTAAAACCCAATAACTTGATTTTTACTAATTAGAAAAATTTTTTTGGTGTTTTTGGCATACAAAATATAACTAGACCAGCGTTGGACAGCGGCTTGCCCGCGGGCAGACCAGCTGTATGCGCTTGACACGTATACACACCCAATATGCACTAGTCAACATTTTTTCGAGTCTTGGAGAAATTTGTGGTTCTCAAACCCACATATCAATTGGATATCCGAAGTTGGTTTTCAAATTGAGTGCCATTGGAGATCAATTTGGGGTATTGATTAAAATTTTTTCCTATGATAAAGCCCTTAATTATTTTGTAAACATTTTTTGTGGATGACAATGTTGGCCAGTACACTTTTTGTCTTGCAATATTAATAATTATTTTTTCACTTTAATCTACATATAAGAAATGTGCTGTTTTCATTGAGAATGGGTTGGTTCTCCAATGGAGGTAGAATGTAAAATAAACATTGGAAATTGGAAAACCCTGACCTCAAATCAATTTCATTTCTAACTAAAATGTTTATTGGGTTTCGACTAGGTGCACACACATAAATACACATAAGCAAACAGCATAGTCATGATCATATCAAGATCGTCATCTTTAAAGAATCAGTTTTTTTGCTCTGAATGAAACTCAAAAGTTCGTATTTAGTTTACATTAATTAAGTGAATTTATAATAGGGGTTTCAATTTCTAAAATGCTAAATTTATTAAATATATCTATATCTATACTAATTATATAAAACTAGCTGGACCCGTGCGCATCTTGCGCAAAAAATAACAAAACAGACGTGGCGCCAGTCGGTATGGTTTGTGCTGTCACGCCCATTTTAAAAAACTTATTATTTATTTGGTCTGGTGGAACTTATGGAACTTTCAATGAACTACCTATATGTTTGACAAAGATATCGCATAAAATGTTTTTATTATACCTATGTATATAGGTATGTGCATTATATTTTTATATAATATACATATATTTTTATGTACATACATATATGTGGTCCCTGCCGACTTGGGTAATTTTTTTCCACACGTTTGCCTTGGCAAGCAAATCAGTGGTCGAAGCTAAATCGATTTATCTGCTACAGTTCCTGAGTTTCGACTTATAAATCTTTGAAAATTTGCACCTCTTGGCCCATTTTTTTAAATTTCAGCATATTTCCTCATAACGGCATAAGGTCATTGCATGGATGAAATTCCATTACTCGGGCTTTATTAGTGACTTAATTATCATGTTTTACGTGTTTTTCGAAATACATACATATGCCTTATTTTCAACCCCAACCTTCTCTGTTCCCATTAGAATCTGTGTACCAAATTTCATTAAAATATTTCTATTTTTGCGCCAGTTAGATTATGTACGACCGGCCGTTCAATCAATTTTTTTTTTCATCCTGATCGTTTTGATTTATGTAAGTCCATATCTATCTCAATTGTTTTATGGTCTTACGTACAACCGTTATTTGATCAAAAGTATAAATACATATACATATATTGTACTACGAACAGCTGTGTATAAATAAGCACATCCCATGCTGAAAAACCCCCATTCAGCGTAAGTATGAATAACACGTGTTCGCCTAAAATAATGTGATGTTTACATACAAACATACAGCTGAAGCTTATAAAATTGTTTTAAAATATACACGACTATTCATCTGGAGCGACATCTACATTTGAAATTTGTATTTAACACTGCACTCTTGTTAGAATAAAATAATTCTGAGGGCATAGTTTTAGGCGCAAATCTTTTAGTTTAAAACATTTTATTTTTACAAACTACTATTAAAAAAAAGTACCACGCCCAATAAAACACCGTTTCGCATGCATAGCTAATTAATACCTTTAAAACGATGCCTTACTTATTAATTTTGGTAAATTATGTGAACAGAAAAAGGGATATTTATAAAACACCAATTAGAAATAATATATATGATTGATTGTATGGAAAATGTATGTAACGCGATAACTTAAAAAGTACTGGACCGATTTTAATAATTCTTTTTTTTTAAAATGTCACAAATGGTAAATTCTCGACAACCATGTACTTTTTTTGCGCATTTCTGAGACTTTAATACCTTTTTCCCGGTTTTAAATCTCGAAAAACTCAAAAAAGTGCAAGCATAGACAAATTCGTTTGATCATTTGCCGTGTTCAGTGGAGGCGTCGCAGTCGTGCCAGGCAGCGCAGCGCAGGCGACTCATATGTTTGTTTTTGCACGGTTTGTTGTTTGTCGCGGTGGCAATCAAAAACCTGTTTGCACATACATACTATGCTATAAATCAAGAACGCCTGCACCTACACGTGCGATATTGGCAAAAAAATGAAAGGTGTTGAGCAGGACTACAACATAGAGTTATTTTCATTGTGATGCCTAGACATCCTCCCCAGTCTGGGTAGGAATGTGGACCCAGATGACTCCGGAATGTTTTTGAACGATATTGGTATGAAATTAAAGGTATTGAGCAGGGCTTTAACACAGACCTATTTTCTTTGTGATTTCCATGCCGGGTCTCCTGATATGGGTCAAAAGATGGATCTGGATGACGTCGGGATGTGTCTGAGCGATATTGGTATCGAATGAAAGGTCTTGATTTGGACTTCAATATAGAGATATTTTAATAGTGATGCCTAGGCCGGGTCTCCAGATAAGGGTCAACAGGTGGACCGGATGACCCTCGAATATTTCTGAGCGATAATGCTACCAAATTAAAGGTGTCGATGGGTACTTCGACGTAGCATTATGTTATTTGTGATGCCTGGGCCGGGTGCCCAAATATGGGTCAAAATGTGACCCCGGATTAACCCGGAATGTTTCGGAGCAATATTGGTATGAAACGAAAGGTTTTGAACAAGGCTTTTACATGGAGTTCTATTCATAATGATTCCTAGGCCGGGTCCCCAGATATCAGTCAAAATGCGGACCCGGATGTTTTTGAGTGATATTTGTATCAAATGAAAAGTGTTTGGAACGTCTTCAATATAGAACTGTAGTGATGGCTAGACAAGGTCATCAAATGGACCCAGATAACCCCGGAATAATTTAACTTAACTTGACTTGATTTGACTTGACTTGACTTGACTTGACTTGACATGACTTGACTTGACTTGACTTGACTTGACTTGACTTGACTTGACTTGACTTGACTTGACTTGACTTGACTTGACTTGACTTGACTTGACTTGACTTGACTTGACATGACTTGACTTGACTTGAATTGACTTAAATTGAATTGACTTGATTTGAATTGACTCGATTTGAATTGACTTGATTTGAATTGACTTGACTTGACTTGACTTTACTTGGGTTGACTTTACTTGCCTTTACTTGGCTTGACTTGACTTGGCTTGACTTTACTTGGCTTGACTTGACTTGACTTGGCTTGACTTTACTTGGCTTGACTTGAATTGACTTGATTTGAATTGACTTGACTTGACTTGAATTGAATTGATTCGACTTGAGTTGACTTGACTTTGGTTAACTATTATTCCTCATTGCGAAGCAACGGGTATTTGCTAGTTTATAAATAATGTAATGTTGTGAACAGTGTAAAGATGAGTTATTTATTAGAATGAAAGGTGTAATTTGTTTTGTTAATGAGAAATTGTTGTTGCTAGTGCAAATAGCTTTTAGTGCAAATAACTTTAACTCAATGAATATAATTAAAGAGTGTTCTTTGTACTGAAAATATCGTCGGCATGACAATTCCGCCAAATTTCATTGAAAAATAAACTCTATTTTGGGTAAAATAAGTCGATATTATTGGAAAGCTTGCGCTATTTTTACTAACTAGTTAAGGTCTTACGCCAAATGCTAAGACATCGATGAAGGCTGTGAAGATTTGTTTTCAAGGTAGGGATGGGCAAATTGGAAAAATATATCGATATATATTATATCGATATTTAAAAAAACATCGATTTATGCCGTGTAAAAACATCGATATATCAATATATCGAAAGGGTCCACTTTACATTAAGGAAGCACGCCCCGCGAAAAACCACTTCTTCACGGGGTTAGAGGTGCTCTCACAGATCTCAAAACTGAAATCCAAACTTGCAGGAGACTTATAGTCTAATAGATATTTGTTGTTAAAGTTGGATGGGTTTACAGATATTTTACGAATCCTGAAGTACAAACATACAAATCATTAAAAATTGCTTGAAGAAGAGAGTAATGTAAATTCAAGCACCCGGACATTATAATTATACCACTTCTTAAAAAATGTTCTGCTGTTAAATTCAAAGTGAATCAGAAATGTATGAAAAATATCGAATTTAGCTCGAAATGGCTAAAAATTATCGATTATCGATGCACTGTATTTCAAAATATCGTCGATATTATCGGCTGTACTATTTTAAAAATATCGATATATTGATATATCGATATATATCGCCCAACCGTATTTCAAGGCTCGCATTAAAGGCACATCATATTAACGCCAAAACTCCACAAAACAAAAATTATGTTAATTTTGTCTACCAGAATCATGTCTAGCCATGGGTAATGGCGCAATTTTTTTGGCGCTGATACAATAACGCCAGCGCCAACCGTGGCGCCAACTCACGGTACTGGCGCAATAACACCTTTAGCGCAATTGTCATCGAATAATCGATAAATAACATTTTTTCGCTTGTTACTGTTTACCATCCCCGTTTTATTTCTTTTGGCGCAATTCTGCTTACATATACGAGGGCACAATTAATTTTAATTTTCATAATCATTTGGAAAAATATTCCGTATATATGTGAAAATATGCTGGAAATTAGAGTCACTTATAGCGTTTTCTTTTCTACACAAAAGGGTTGTCATGGCGAAGCGCAATAATAGCTCAGATTTGCACTACACCCTGTCGAATTGCCGTCCTCTTCGTATTCAGTGCGGCCCTTCACATATGTATGTACAATAGAATACACTCTAAATGTCACAATTGTGTATACTTTAGCTTTTCTGGTATGACGCAATCTATATAATACATATTATGTGTGCTAGAAAGAGACATAAAAGGTATACTTTTTATTCGTTATTGTTATTGATCAGCTGTTTGACAGGGTCATTGTATGCCCCGTCGATAGCACAGAGGGCAAGAAATCTTGCCCTTTCGAATTTTTTTAGGATTGCCCTTTGAGAAAAGATAGCGATGTGGACTGCGATGATTGCACTCATTTAACAAAAGAACACAACTTTTTGAAGGCACTACATGAGTGCGACATTTTTGTGTAGAAAAGAAAACGCTATTAGATCACTATCAAGCACACATAATTGTGACGTTGTCATACGTATACATATACTATGATGCTGTTATTGGCGTTGTGGTTGCGCCATTTTACACTAGCGCTATATTGGAGCTGGTGTTAGCGCACGAAATTGAGTCAGTGTTATATTGCAATAGCGCATCATTGAGTTGGCGCTACATTGAGTTGGCGCTATACTGAGTTGGCGCTACATTGAGTTGGCGCTACATTGAGTTGGCGCTATATTGAGTTGGCGCATTTCCCAAATCGGAGTTAGCGCAATAACACCAGGGTTGGTGTCAGCGCAATTGCGCCGCGCAGCGCAGTGTTACCCATGCCTAATCATGTCTAAAATCCATGTTTGCATATGCGTGGGCACTTCATTATGTTAGACATAATTTGCAAAATGGCGCCGAATTGGCATGCCGTGTACGCAGAAGCACTTAGAAAGTTAAAAAAAATTGTTTAAAATTGGCGATGATGCTCGCAAACTGTATATATGCACTTAATGTTCTTTTTATTTATTTTTTAAGCCCAAACACTCAAGCCAAATGGACGCCGTGCGAAATTTCACGTTCAATGTGGAGATGTTGCCACTGTGAATTTTTCGTTGAAATGAAAAATTAGCTGTCAAATCACCAAACTGACAGCTCATGTTAAGGCAATCTTGTTAAAGCAATTGCCTTGGCATCTCTGTTATACCAGAAGACAGAGGCGGTCTCCATTTGAAATCTATGTTATAATGGTGCTTGTGATGATGGTAAGGTTCGTACTGTTGATACGACAGTAATCTGAATGGCTGGTGGGTCTTAAAAGTCTTGTTTGGATCAATTTACATCAGTGTCGGCCAAAATGCATTTTTCCTATGCCCGGGGCATAGGCTAGCTGCTGCGACGTCAAACACGTATACTCACACGTATACTCTTCTGCCAGCTTCAGAAAAAACGAAAGAGCCAGTAAACTGCTCGTATATCTATGAATAGCTTGGTTCGGCAGCAGCGTATTGCGAAGCTAATTACAACAACACAACACAGTTTGCAGCAACGCTTTACGCACACAAGTGAAAATTACATACTCCCAGTTGGAAAGGTGGTCATGCATGACCTTGCGGACGCATGAAAAGATGTACGAAAAATTTACATTATAGTATGTATTCCAAAAAAACTATGATTTCATCTAAAATCTATGTTGTGTGGCTGCCAACTTATAGGAAATCGGATACACTCTAGAATGCAACCCAAGGTAAGCGAAGAGGTCAGTCATCGGCTCTCAGATATACCTTCCAACTTATGGGAAATCGGATACATTCCAGAATGCAACCCAAGGTAAGCGAAGAGGTCAGTTATCGGCTCTCACCTATACCTTCCAACTTATAGGAAATCGGATACATTCCAGAATGCAACCCAAGGTAAGCGAAGAGGTCAGTCATCGGCTCTCAGCTATACCTTCCAACTTATAGGAAATCGGATACATTACAGAATGCAACCCAAGGTAAGCGAAAAGGTCAGTCATCGGCTCTCAGCTATAACATTGAATCTAGCAAGAAAAAAAAACAATTAGGAGAATCAGGTTTTCTCTAGTTTTCCTTTTTTACAATGACGACAACAATTCACAGAGTCTATGGAACAAGTAAAGAATACCGTCCGGTGAGCTAAAAAAAAAACAAAAGTGGGCGTGGTCCGCCTTTTTGGCCTGATTTCAGTGATATACTTCTTTTTTGGCGCAAACGATTTTTGAGGGAGCTAGAGGGGGATGAAGTTTAAAAAACTGTTTTTTTAAAGAGCCGATATCTTCCAAAATATTCACTCAATTTTTAAAATTAAGGCATCGTTGGAAAGCTTACTTAAATGCCTTTCATATGATACATAAATATTTCCCCAAATTCCACACAAATTTTGTAAAAAAGCAAAAAACTTTAATTTTGGTAATTTTTTTTTGTTTTTTCTTTTTTTTTTTGTTGAAATGACCTTATTAACACTATACAAAGTTATTTCCATTTAAAAGGACGTTAAATTACCTTTCATTTGATATATAACTTGTTACGAAAATTTTGTTAAAAACGTGCAAAACAATTCTTGTTAGTTATGTATAATATCAAGAAATCATCTATAGCGCGGACAACAGTACTTTTATACAGAACCCCGAATAGCGTTGGCGGCCTTCGGCCGCGCTTTAAAAAAATAACCCTCAGCCGGCAGAATTCTACTCCGTAATAGCATCTATGGGGAAACTTTCCAATAATGTCACACGCCCCCAAAAAAACGACTTCTACCGGGGGGTAGGGGAGGGGAAGGGTGTTCTGAATCCGTAAAATTTATGCGCCGGACGTACCTCGTTTTCGAGGAATTTATGGTTAAAGTTTAGTAACTTTCCATATAAATACGATAATAATACAATAATAATACAATGGCGCTATTATAACTCTGACGAGTTTTTATGGCCGAGCTTCTCTCCTAATTCGAGGTGTGCTCCTTTTTGTTTTTCCTACTAATTGGGTGGACCTACAGTTTTATGCCGGCTCCGAACGGCGAATGCATTTTTTTTGAGAAGCTTTTTCATGGCAGAAATACTCTCGGAGGGTATGCCGCCCACTGCCGAGAGGTGACCGCTGCTCTTAAAAAACCCAATAATTGGATTTTTACTAATTAGAAAAATTGTTTTGGTATTTGGCTCGGACCGTGGTTTGAACCCGAGACCTCTGGCATAGCAGGCGAGCACTCTACCCACTACACCACAGCGGCTATATAAATACGATAGATAAAGAAAAAACTTTTGCGGAGAACAGATTTTGCGTTGGGGCCTTCGGCCGCGCTTATAAAAAAATAACCCTCAGCCGCCAGAATTCTCTTTCCGGAGTAATATCTATGGCCCGGTCCACAGTGCTTTTGCGCAGAACACTTTTCTGCGTTGGCGGCCTTCGGCCGCGCTTATAAAAAATAACCCTGGGCTACGCCATCCGTCCGGACGTGTGCCCTAACCGTGGCTACCGCCACGGTGATGTCCTTCTGCGTAGTACACCCTTCGTGTGTCAGAAAAGCCTACTGTACAACTTTTTTCATGGTTCTCTGTATACCTAAAACTACTAAAACATCTTTTCATTTCACGATAGCTAATTATATAGAAGTCTTGCTATAGAGAATAGTATATGAAATGAAAGATATTTTTATGCTCTTTTAAATGAATATAATTTTTAATATACTTAATAACACAAAAAAAAAACACAGTTTTTCCCTAAAAAAAAATAACAAAATTTAAGTTTTTTGTTTTTTAACAAAATTTGTAAGGAATTTACGAAAATTTTGATACGTCATATGAAAGGCCTTTAAATAAGCTTTCCAACGATACCTTAATTTTAAAAATTGAGTGAATATTTTGGAAGATATAGGCTTTTTAAAAAAAAGTTTTTTTTAACTTCATCCCCCTCTAACTCCATAAAAAATCGTTTGCGCCAAAAAAGAAGTATATCACTGAACTCAGGACAAAAAGGCGGACCATGCCCACTTTTTGTTTTTTTTTGTAGCTCACCGGACGGTATCCTTTACTTATGCCGAGTCTATTTTAACAAACGGACGCATAAAAGCGGCACTAAAGATCAATATAACGTTGAATGTCCCACATGGGTGAAGCAGTGAAGGGGAAGATGGTGCGACAATGAGAGAAGCAGAGGAGAACAAGCTGGAGTGAAGTTACATATTTCTAGTTGGAAATCGGATGGAGAGAGAATGAAGAGAAAAATGCATAAAAAAAGGATTTTTTTTTTAATTTTAAATGAGAAAATAAACCGACACTGAGATCACGGCAAGAGCGACTCTCATCCAAACATTCCTTTTTGCCTTACCTTGGCAGGGAAAAGTGGATGCATGACTTCCCTAGGACATCACAATGAAAAAAATCATGCATTCTGGAATGTATAGATCCTATGGCCTTTATATCCATTTATAGATGACCATACATTACCTTTTTCAACTGGGCTATTGCATTGGACAACACTGATTTACATTGAACAGTTTTATTTACACATGTATGTATGTTATAGGTACATATCTGTGTTCATATGAAACAGTAGCTTAAGTAAGTAGTGTACTTAAGCAAAAATTAGTTAGTTTCCAAAAAGTTGAAATAATGCATCTTAGGGAGTACATTCTGCAGTTTTTGTTTAAACTCTTTCTCGGGCTTTCAATCAGCTTCAGTCTCCATGATTTTAATTAATAATCCTGTGAGGGGAACTGCTAGAAAATTACACAAATTGACGAGTATGTTGAAAATTTGCCTTTCGACATAAGCTACTGTTCGATATGAACACAGATACATACATATATTTATGTATGTTCATTTTACAGAACACTTCATTCGATATATTGCTTTCCCAGACTCGTTTGTTCATTCAACTGCACATGTGTATTAACAAGTGTCATTCACATGGCCACTTACATATGTATATACATACATATCACTAGCTTAGATTGCAAATCGGTTAAGTCCCTTTTTTCAAACTTTACAGGAGAGACGAAAAATAAAACAAGAGTGTGGCTTCTGAAGACTTCATTGCTTTCATGAATGGGGAAATGAAAATTTACCTGCATGGTCTGGTTTGGTTTAGTTTATAATTTCAATTACCTATGTGGGTTATTTGTACTAAGTTTATTAGAAAAAATAATTAGGGGATTCACAACCTGTCATATTGCGTCATATCGTCATAAGTCATAATATTTTGTAGTTGCATTCTAGGCTATATGTGTACTAAATAAATACAACTCTCCACGATATGTTTTTTATCGTCGTATTTGATCAGCTGTTTTTGTTTACTTCTTCACAGGGCTTCGGAAAAGTCTTTTATAACTATTTCCGTACAATATTTTAATATGACATATGACTTTATGACACTTTGTGAATCACCTAAATGTGTTAGCTATTTAAATAGAGAAGTTTTACCCTAAATTGTAGCTATATCTGAATAATCGGTTATATAGAAGCTATACATACATACATATGTGTTGGTGGTCCGATCTTGACAAATTTCGGTGTGTATTTAAAAGTTTCATGCCCTTAGCTGTTTAAGTTTAGAAGTTATACCCCAAAATGTCCGCATCTGAACAATCGGTTTTATGGGAGCTATTTGTTATAGTGGTCCGGTTCGGCCGATTCCTACAAATGATCGATTGCATATAAAAAAATGCGATATACCGAATTTCAGTCAGATATCTCAAAAACTGAGTGACTAATTTGCGTTCACACGGTGTATAATTTTGGTGGGTCTAACTCTTCTCCTTTTGGTTTTTTCGACAAACCTGTTTTGTCACTAATTTATAATACCATTTTGTTTTCATGTATTACTTTTTGGTTGCTTGCTTTTCCGACAGGGTAGGAATATGATGTATTGTGGAATGATTTTCCGTCATCCCTTGCCAAGTTTGGAGACGAACCGTGTGGGCTAATATGCCCCATCGACATCGTATCTATATATATAAAAATCTCATGTAACATTCTTTGTGCTGAATAAACTTTTAAATTACTGAACCAATTTTGATAATATTTGGTTAAAATGTAATTGTGCTCCGATTGAGTAGTGAAATAGTTTTTATTTAAATTTTTGATCAAACAGCTTAAATTTATGTAAAAATGTATAAAAAACCAACCAAAATTAGATTTACACGGCCATAAATCAAAACCGGATCAACCGATTAAAATATTTCTTCTTGGAAATGAAACTTTGAACCTTTTACTAAAGTTCTACATTCAAAAAATTAGTAAAATCTATTCATAAATAACAAAAATATTATAAAGAAAAGTATTAATTTTTGAAAAAAGAGTCGAGCGCATGGTTGGTCACCACAAGCAAACGTCAATAGCAGAAGACGAAGCATCGACAACAATACATACCGGGTATGCTAGTAAAAATATAAATATTTCGGACGTAGCCAATTTTCTTCGCCTTTTGGACTTTGCCAATTTGCGTATCACTGAATAACAACGAGTAGAAATATAAAAAGTACCACAGACCTGTTTAGCGTGGTGCGTATTCAATTTTTTTTTTTTGGCCTTCTACCTACATAAAATACATTTCTGCATAAAAGTGGACTTAGCCAATTTGCACTCTAAGGTAGCAATATGTACATTAAGGTGGAGCGAATTTTTTTTTGGAAATTGAATTTGTTCCAAAGCCAGAACGGCACCTTCCTAGCCCAGATATAAGCCTATAAAATTTTATTGACTTACTCGCATGTTTAGAGGTATCCCCATCCCCACAAAGTTGAAAAAAATAGCACGATCTGGTACAAATGTGAAATTTCTAAAATTATAAAATCAAAAAACGAAGTATGAGAATTGATAAACATGGCTAAGATGGAGTATTAAAGTGATTTTTTTTTGTAAACAACAACAACAACAAAAGTTGTTAAAGGTCAAAGTTTATAGTATACATTTTTTATATTGCAATTACTTAAAAACTACAGAACCGATTTCGAATATTTTTATACCATTCGATAGGTATTTTGATTCCCTTTACATACATTTTCCAGTGGGTTCCATAACACCTCCTTGCGGGGGTCAACCCCCCTTTTACCCACCCTACTTTTCATATATAATATCAAATTATCATGTTTATCAATCCTGATACTTCGGTTTTTGATTTTATAATTTCCAAAATTCCATATTTGTACCAGATCGTGCTGATTGCTTTCAACTTTGCGGGGCTGGGGGCAGTTCAAAACGTCATCCCATCGCCATAAAATTTTGTGGGGTTCATTAACTCGTATATAGGCAGCTTTTCATGGCTGGTAGATACGTTCAAACAAAAAAAAAAAAAAAAAAAAACCTGTACACGTGATAGAAGTTAACTTCTTACATTAAGAGGAATTATAACGAAAAAATCTGAAGTAAAATTACGTATAAGCTTGTTACTTTGTTTTAGTTTTATTAAATTTTTTAAACCTCGTTAAATTACTCCAAAATGTAGTGGGATATCCTATACAAATTAGAAGCTTATGGTTTCAGAAAAATCGCAAAAAATAGTATACCTTTGACCCATATCTGGGTACCCGAACTAGAAATAATAATCAGTACATACTTTGTGAAAGCCCTGCTCAACACCTTTCATTTGATACCAATATTGCTCAGAAATATTCCGTGGTACACGGATTCTAGAAATCGCCATCGTTAAATGAGAGCGCCAAAAATCGCTAAATTTATATCAGACGCGCTTAAAAGTATGTACTTCTTTTATTTATATAGTCTCAAGCTACAGCACGCTGGCAGCACTGATCAGTCAGTTTTGTATGTCAGACATTTTGATATAAATTTAGCGATTTTTGGCCATCTCATTTAGCGATCGCGATTTCTACAACCCGGGTAAATTTTGAACTATCTCGTATGTAAAAGCCATATTCAATACCTTTTATTCGATACCAATATCGTCCAAAATATTAAGGGAAAGCCGCTAAACGTTTTGAGCTTATGCTGTTTCCTGTTTGCTATTTCCGTGCAACGGAAATGTACCTGCTATTTCCTATTTCAAATTTCACTCTCGATGAAAGCTGTATCGCCGTCTAAGAAGTTAACTTCAAAAATCTCCATATGTTTTCACTCCACCTTAATATACATATGTATGTACATATATTGGAAAACACTTGCGCTTCCAGTTATGTACAATGTAAATATTTGCAAAATTTACATATATACATATATATACATACTATATAGAATTAATAATAAAAGAAATTTTGGCATATTTGTTTTAAATTGATAAAAAAAAATTAACCTAGACCTCACGGACCTTTTTAATAAAAACTTTCGCCAAAATTTGGAAACTAATTCACTCCGGATGCTGACATCCAAATCAGCTACAAATGCGCTAGTGACTGAAAAGTTTTCTAATGAGAAAGGTACATAAGACCATGCCTGAAACATAAATACACAAATGTATGTATACAGCGTTGCCACTTAAAAATGTTTTAAATTTACCAAAATACAAAATAAAAGAAATCAAAACTAGAAACAAGTAACCAAAATAAATTAATAATATAGGCACATGACCCATTAACATTAGGGCTATTTATTTGAAAGGAAAACAATACATACTAGTATCGCCGGTGGTCGAAATTCGACCATGCAATTTATTTTTTCAACTTTGTATTGGTACAAAAATTATTCCTGTTCGCGGAGATAAGCAACACTTTCCAAATTCCAGTTGTACCGCAACACTGATTTGCCCTTTTGATCACGGTCCGACGCGAAATCATAGTCAAAATCAATTAGATCTAGGAAGGTAGGCCCGGTGGTGAGCGCTTTTAAATTAAAGCGACCCTTCAACTGTGTTTACGATATTTGTAAACACGTTTACGATATCTATTTATCTTAACTAAAAATTTTATTTATTAATTATAAAGAAATTAAATAATTTATAGAAAAAATTATATGCCTATGCACTGCTCCTGACTCATACGAACACACCCATATCAATTTTATGTGGATATGAGTATGTTAAATGTGCAAAATAGCCTGGCAATTGTTTGTATGGGAAAAATGTTAGCCTATTAATATATAGATAGTGGGCACATTTGCCAACGAAGCAAAAACGAAGTAAATCAAAAATGGTACAAAACTAAAAATTTTATTTATTAATTATAAAGAAATTAAATAATTTATAGAAAAAATTATATGCCTATGCACTGCTCCTGACTCATACGAACACATCCATATCAATTTTATGTGGATATGAGTATGTTAAATGTGCAAAATAGCCTGGCAATTGTTTGTATGGGAAAAATGTTAGCCTATTAATATATAGATAGTGGGCACATTTGCCAACGAAGCAAAAACGTAGTAAATCAAAAATGGTACAAAACTAAAAACTTTATTTATTAATTATAAAGAAATTAAATAATTTATAGAAAAAATTATATGCCTATGCACTGCTCCTGACTCATACGAACACATCCATATCAATTTTATGTGGATATGAGTATGTTAAATGTGCAAAATAGCCTGGCAATTGTTTGTATGGGAAAAATGTTAGCCTATTAATATATAGAAGATAGTGGGCACATTTGCCAACGAAGCAAAAACGAAGTAAATCAAAAATGGTACAAAACTAAACACTTTATTTATTAATTATAAAGAAATTAAATAATTTATAGAAAAAATTATATGCCTATGCACTGCTCCTGACTCATACGAACACATCCATATCAATTTTATGTGGATATGAGTATGTTAAATGTGCAAAATAGCCTGGCAATTGTTTGTATGGGAAAATGTTAGCCTACTAATATATAGATATACGGCTAACGAAAACTAAAATATATCAATTGTTTTACATCTTTAAGCCTTAAACAGATCCAACGTCGAGTGAAATATCGCCCGGCCGTAGCATTCTATCAACATTTCAAAACACAGCCATATATGAGAATGAACCAAAAACCTTACGAAAATCGCCCGACGAAAATTTATTTATTTATTTATTTATTTATTTATTTTCATAATCTAGAATAATTTACAATTCTTCAAGATTGCTTAACAACTAATTAAATAATTCATTTAGATATAATTTAAACGCAGATTTAGATAAAGCAAAATCAAGCTTAGATGAGTTTGGAAGCGAATTAAAATCTCTAAGTGTTCTAGGCATAGGAGCATTAAAAGAATAATTAGTTCTTACTGTTTCTACCCAGCAAACATCATGGTTACGTAAGGTACGGTTGGGAATATTGAAGTTGATTTTCTCCAGTAAACAAGGAGAGTCGATCACACCATTTACTAGATCAAAAATAAAAGATAGTGAGAGAATAGTCCTTCTGTCATCCAGCGATTTTAGATTTATAAGTAAACACCGACTCATATAAGAGGGAGTCGGTTCAGTAAAATTCAGAGATCGTAATACAAAACGGACGAAACTTTTTTGAACTCTTTCAAGTCTATAAATATGACATGCGTAATATGGTCTCCAGATCAGGGCTGCATATTCTAATTTGGAGCGCACAAGAGAGGTGAAAAGTGCCTTTAGAGTATATGGATCAGTAAAATCCGCACTGAAGCGGCGAATAAATGCTAGCATGGAATATGATTTGGCTATAATATAATTTAAATGACTGTGAAAAGAAAAGCTATCATCGAAAACAACTCCAAGATCAATTGTTTCTTTTGATTTCGTAATAGCAGTTCCTTCAATATGATAAGATGTAGATATAGGACTACGTAACTTAGAGTAAGTAACCTGTGAGCACTTACTTATACTCAAATCAAGTTTATTTGACTTGCACCAGGCGACAACATTATCTAAATCCATTTGAAATTTACGTGAATCCTCATTATTGCCAATTATCGAGAACATCTTTAAGTCATCAGCGAACAAAAGAAAATGTGTGTAATTAAAACAACTACAGATATCATCTATAAATATGACGAAGAGTAACGGCCCAAGTATGCTCCCCTGAGGGACACCAGAAGTAGCAATGAAATGATTAGATGAAACCCCATCAATATCAACCACGCACTTCCGAGAGGAGAGATAGGATTTAATCCATTTTAAAAGAGTGGAATGAAATCCTAGAGCACTCAACTTGGAAATCAAGATTAAATGACTGACTTTATCAAATGCTTTGGATAAGTCAGTATACACAGTGTCAACTTGCTTTCGTTTATGGAAAGCTGATAAACAGTATTCAGAAAACACTAAAAGGTTTGTAACTGTTGATCGACCTTTCATAAAACCATGCTGGTTAAGAGTGATTAGACGGTTGACTGAGAAATAAATCTTATCTTTCACAATCACTTCAAAAAGCTTAGAAACCGTAGACAGCTTAGAGATAGGTCGATAATTGGCAATATTACTTTTGTTGCCACTTTAAAAAACAGGGTTAATTGTGGTAATTTTCCAAGAATCAATGAAAACTCCTAGCTCAAGGGATTTATTGAAAATAAGTAACAGCGGTTGCGCTAATGACATAAAATTTTTCAGAAGAAATGAAGAAAACCCATCTACGTCTAATTTCATACAATGTTTTAGTTGATGAATTCCATTTTCTACATCAGAAAGCGTTAAAGCCAACGAACCCATATTTAGAGTAGAATTAATAATTGATTGGTTTTCATCAGTAAAATCCGAGTCAACCACAAAGTTCGAGCGGAAAAAATCCGCAAAAAGGTTAGCTGCCTCGAGTGGGGAATGTGCTTTAGTCCCATCATAAAAGACAACAGACGGAATACTTGAGCATGATCTTTTCGATTTTACATAGCGCCAGAAGGAGCTGGTATTTGATTTTATGTCCGCTTCGAATTTGCGGATGTAATTACGCTTTAAACTTCTATCTAAGCTTTTAAGTTCCCTAGAATATTGCAAATATTTATCTCTATGGGCAACAGAGCCTGATATCTTGTACTTTTTATGAAATTTGTTTCTTAAGTTTTTAAGTTTTCTTACATTCTTCGTATGCCAAGGCACCTTATAGGTGGCTTTCTGAGTAACAGGTATGTTATCTCTAAAGATTTCATTTGTCTTAATTTTAAAACTATTATACCAACCGGCAACTTCAACCCCAGTAAATAGGGAATCCCAATCTACTGCGTCTACGGCGGCATTTATTAAATCAGATCTAAAATTTCTAAAACAAAACTTTAGATTTTGATCATATGGATGAATAGTATTATACTCAATAAATTCAATATCGATAATAAGCGGTATATGATGCAGGCCTGGAGTAGACAAAGGGTCCAGGCACTCGAATATGGAGAAACTAAGTTCACCATTAACAAAAATTAAGTCCAAAATCCGCGAGAGGCTATTTGAAAAGTTGTTGATTTGTATAAGGTCACAACTTAAAAAGCTATCGATTAAATAAATTTCCGATATACTGTTTACGTTAGTCGGATATAACGCAGTACGATCATCAATATTAGACCACACAATATTACTAAGGTTGAAATCACCAAAAACAGAGAGATTGTCATTAAGATTAGAGTTATTTGCTAAACCAATTATATTATCTACATGTGCTCTATAGAGTGTATCTGTACTACATGGTGGGATATAAGACGCACATAAAAGTAAATTTGATACACCCTTAATTGAAACACAAATCTGATCCAAAAGACTGTCAGCATTCGTCAAAACCACAGTTGAGGAACAGTACTTCCGTTGTACTGCAATTAACACTCCTCCACCTCTGCATAGACCCGTTTTTGTAGCATCACGATCCTTACGGCATACGTTATAGAGATTCGGGTTAAAAAACTCATTATCGAAAAAGTTTTCTGTTAGCCAGGTTTCAATAAGAATAAAAATGTCGTAGTCCATAAGCGAACTCATCGCAAAAAGCTGTTTTGATTTGGTTCTCAAACCAGAGACATTTTGAAAATAGATTTTTAGATTTTTTGGGCTATATTTGGGATTATTTGCTAGAATAGATTTATTTCTAATGTGGTCGCTGGCTACTGTCAAATAAATTATTTGGACTTAAAAGCTTTTTAGTGCTTAGCACGAAAATTATTTTATTTAATTTTTTATTATTATGTATGTTATATCATGTTCAGACATAAAAATTAATTAAGTCAATTGGGGTTTATTGAACATCTTTAGATTTGGCGTTCAGACATATTTAATTTACTTGGCCCATTTAACAGGTCGGCTCAAGATACATACACACATACACGCCGTGAGCTGAATATCAAACTCTCGTGACCTAAATGTCAAAATTGCAAGGAGGACGAAATAATTTGACATTCATCTCACAATTTTTACCAATCGTAAACACGAATGCATGTATAAAATAAGCAGAAATAAAAACAAATTTGATAGGTGATGAAGAAGAACAAGAATGCAGCTGATCTGACGAACCAACCTGTTTAGTGGACACTGACGCTAATCACATTTCTCTTTTCATGACATTTCATTTTACTTATGAAACAAGCCTTTTAACAGGGTTGCATGCAGAATTGTTCTTCATTAACATCTCATTAATTTCTAATGAAGCATTAACTTGGTCAATTTTTGTATGGTAAATTGAGAATCATTGGGCTTGAAAATTGAATGAAGGCTCTTAATGTTCAATTAAGGTTGTGTCTGAACATAACATTAGGGTCTAGCACGCAATTATTACTTTTTAATTTTAATTTTAATTTTTGACACGCTCTTATTAGTTTCACCTGTATGTATGTAAACAAGTTACGTATACGCAGAGTAGTTCACTGTATATTTGCTTGTACGCATTATGTAGTATAAGTTAACACAAAAGCGTGTGTATTCATACACTGTGTGAGATGTGCTTATTATACTTTGGGATAAGCGGAAAAATCCAATTAGCTCATACAGCGATGGTAGATGTGATAGCTATTTCGAAGAAAAAACACTTTCTTCATCATCAGACATCTTTTCGGGAGCACACCAGGCATTGAACCTACGCTCCATCCATCAGTAGTCGAATATTAGCGAAACGCTAAACACCGCGGCTACCGATCCTGCTGAGCTGTTGGATTTTCCCTTATATGTATATGCCATTGTTCTATTCAATCTAACCTTTCATAGTGTACGATTTTCGTACATAGACTATCAAAGTGTAATTTTTTATTGTTGGGTGTAAATGGAAAAATTTCAGCGAAGGTTGAGTATAGCTATTTCACGAAAAACCATTTTCGATCATTAGCATCCTTTTCAGAAGTGGATGCTCATCACGGGGATCGAACCTGTGATACATTCCATCTTCAGCCGCAATGTGCGAACGCTTTTACACGCTCAACCACTAAGACTCTGTGAAGGCTGTTGAATTTTTCCCACTTTTTCCTTATTCATTTTCGTGAAACAGCTATACACTCAACATTCGCTGGAAATAGTGATTGAATTTTTGCCATTAACCCCCAACAAATAAATTATTGGGAATTCGATAAAAAAAAATACAACAAAACGATTTGGATAACAAATATTTTATAGTTTGGAAAAATTAAAAGCGTATATGTACCTAAAAATTGAATGTAACCATGGTGTACTGAATACATGGACCTTGAATGTAGTCAAAATCGGCCGAAAGTAAACACGTAACCAAACGAAAAATTTGTAACCAATTTTGGTAAAAAGTAACCAAAGTGGCAATGCTGCATATATGTACATGTGTATCCAACAAAAGATCTACGCCTTAGTTAAGAATTATTACAGTAGATTTAAAGGCCTGAAAATTATAACGGTAACTAAGTTGTATGGCGGAAGGCTTAAAATAAGGCTGATTTTCCTGTGTTGATCTACTCTCTCTCTAAGAGCACACGTTATTTCTACGGCTTATCCGCCAGGAAAATAAGGCTTATTTAAAGTCTTATTATGGCCTGATATTCAGGCCTTACGTGGTGTATGAATACCTTATAAATGTTTTAATAAAAAGATGTTTTTGTTTAGCTGCACAATTCAAATTTTTTGCGTAATTTAAGCGTTGCGGCAATTTCTAACTGCTTTTTTTATTACTTTTAACTCCAAAAATATTTTTATTCCGCAACACTGATGCTCATAAATACATATATACATATATCTATATTAGAGCGGGTCCATTTGTATGGGAGTGAAAAAAGTGAAAAATCGCATACGCGGATAATGTTCTAAGGACTATTCTAACTAACTTTGCCAAAGAAACCATAGGTCTTAAACCAATTCTTAGTCCGCGGGTTTTAAGCCGAAGTTTTTTTGACAGGTAAAAAAAAATTTTGTATTTCGCAGGCAGAAAAAAATGATTCGAACTTCTTACCAAGAAGCCAGGATATACTTTTCCGAAGGACTTTGATGTGCTGAATCCGAATCTGAAGTCAAAATTACCAAATTCGAAATAGTTTTCGAGATATCTTGACCTAAAAATGCAAGTGCAAAAAGTGCAATTTTCTTAAGATTTTGGAGTTAGGGCCAGCCGAAAGTTATGATTTCATTTAAAGTCTACGACCATTATCTTAACAAATAGGCTTTGCACTTTCAAATGCCGTTAACCTTGTTAACGTGTCTTTTTTGGTCTCCGAGATATCGCTGTTTTAAAATCTGCATACTTTTCAGTGCGTACACAATGTATTTTTTTCTTTAAAATACTTGCATTTCTTTGCTGTCATTTTTAGCATGTTGCTGTTTCTTCTACCTTGTCAAACTACGGCTCCACCAATATACCAAACATCCAACAGCCGCACTATTTCTCCGCATTCAACGGTTGTGTCGTGCTCACCGGCTCCAACATTTTAGAATACATCCACCAGGTTGCGATAATTCACAGGTTTTCGATTTTGTTGCATTCACCGGTGCCGCCAATTGCGATAATTTAATGGTTTTCGATTTTGTTGCATTTACCGATTCCACGAATTATGAGTACTTCCACCAATTGCGATAATTCACCAGTTTCATCATTTTTGTTGCAATCACCGGTTCCACCAAATATAATCACTTCCACCAATTGAGATAATTCACGGGTTTATCGTTTTTTGTTCCATTCACCGGTTCCACCAATAATCAGCACCTCCGCCAATAGCGATAATTCGCCGGTTTCATCGTTTTTGTAGCATTAACCGGTTCCACCATTTATGAGCACTTGAACCAATTGCGATTTCACCGGTTTCATCATTTTTGTTGCATTCACCGGTTCCGCCAAATATGATCACTTCCACCAATAGCGATAATTCACGGGTTCATCGCTTTTGTTGCGTTCTTCGGTTTCACTAATAATGAGAACTTCCACCAATAGCAACAGTCACCGGTTCCACCAATTATGACCAATTCCACCAATAGCGATAATTTACCGGTTTTATCGATTTGGTTGAATTCACCGCTACAACCAATTGCGATAGTTCACCGGTTTCATCGTTTTTTGTTGCAGTCACCATATCCACCAATTATGGTCAAGAAACAGCAACATGTTAAAAATGACAGCAAAGAAATGCAAGTATTTTAAAGAAAACAAGTAAGGAAGCCTAAGTTCGAGTGGAATCGAACATTAAATACTCAGCTGTATGTTTTCATTGTTTGTTTGCGTTTGATGGATTTTATATAAAGCGAGTGCTGCATAAAGTGGGCGTAGCCACGCCCATTTTCAAAATTTTATCAGTCATCCAATTAAGCATATGAATATTATTCTTTGTGCAAGTAGGCGTGGTCATAAACCGATTTCAATAAATTTTTGCGTGTCTATTAATACAAGTTATAAAAGTGTATAACCCAAGTTTCATCATAATATCTCAATTATTTTTTTTATGGGCTCCGAAATCTCGTAGGAGGCGGTGCCACGCCCATTTTCCAAAATTTTTTTATTTTTTGTTTCCGGTCTATTGTAGAAATCATACCACAAAATTTCAATGAATTATCTTTAAATTTGACAAAGATATCGCTTAAAATGTTTTTATTAGGTCACTTTATAATACCCATATATAAAAGTGGGCGTGGCCGTCAACCGGTTTCTCTAAAATTTTGAACATGTATTACCACAAGTAATAAAAGTGTACACACCAAGTTTCGTCATTATATTTAAATTATTTGTCGAGTTATGGGCTCAGAAATCTCGTATATTCCTGCTTCTAAAAAGAGGCGGTGCCACGCCCATTTTCCAAAATTTTTACGGTTTTTGTCTTATGTTCGTAGTTAGACTCCTGCCATAAAATTTTAATGATATATCTTTATATTTGACAGAGATATCGCTTAAAATGTTTTTATTAGGTCACTTTATAAGACCCATATATAAAAGTGGGCGTGGTCGTCAACCGATTTTGGAAATTTTTCGTCCAAACATTTGCCTAAGTAGGGTAAGCTGGGGTGCCTTTGACACCTTTTTTTTGAAGTCTCATATCTCAGACATTTTTGGAGAAAACTAAGGTTTTAACAATTGACAGTAACTATTCATTATTCATCTCAATATTTGAATAGCTAATGAGTTATAAAAAAACACGTAAATACCTTTTTCAGATACTTTTTTAAAAAAAGCCATTTTGTCAAATGTGCCCCGTGGTAGGGGTACCTGTGACTTGAATAGGGGCACATTTGGCCATCACAATTAGGTGATTCATAAAGTGTCATAAAGTCATATGTCATATTAAAATATTGTACGGAAATAGTTATAAAATACTTTTCCGAAGCCCTGTGAAGAAGTAAACAAAAACAGATGATCAAATACGACGACCCAAAAACATATCGTGCAGAGTTGTATTTATTTAGTACACATATGCGTAGAATGCAACCACAAAATATTATGACTTATGACGATATGACACAATATGACAGGTTGTGAATCCCCTAATTGTAAACTAAATTTTATTAATTTTTAACTTTAAAAAACGAGGCATTATGTCATAAAACAAAATTAAAGTTTTTATTTAAACAGTATAACAATATTATAATATTAAGCGAAAATATATGGTAAATTCACTAGCTCTTTTAATGTTGTACGTTGTAAATTAAATGTGTATTAGAAGGCAACACCTGTGGTATGTAGGTTGTATTGTATTTTGTTACCAGATGCTTACTAAAATTTTAATATCGAAAACACCAAGCAAAAGTGAAAAAGGTAATATTATAAAAATATAAATGATAAAAAACTTGAAAAAAAGTCAAAAAATAAAAACAAAATCGAAAAATAGGAAACTCAATAAACATAGGCTGCGTTGTTGTATTGATGTTATTCTAATTTTTATGGGAAAAACTAACCCTGCTGATACAATTGTTGTAAACCTATACCACTTTATAACGTTATACTACTTCAAAAGAGCTTGTGAATTACCCAATGGATATTTGAAAGTTTATATCGAAATAATATTTTATACGGCATCGAGATGTTCTAGATGGGTTTGTTTTGGCAGGTTTAGCTTTCTTAGAGGTACATAAACATTTAATTGGTCTTATTATTTTATTTGACATTCGTCAAAGGCTCCCCAAACTGGAAAGTCAAATGTACCCCAAATGACTTTATCCAAAATAATCATCACAAAAATTTTTTTTCTTTCAAAACATTTAATAATTAAGATTTATTTTCAATCTTTAAGCTTCGAAGAGCCAGTTAAGAGGACCCATTTAAAAAAAAATTTTAGTTTTACTTGTGAAAACGCTTACGTGGCACTACACAAAAATTACATCAGCTAACGGAAAATCATCGAATCATGTGTTACTTCGCTAGGCATTAAAGCAGAGCTGCCAAATTAGGTATACACATGTGTTATTGTATAAGGCTGCATTCAATTCTATTTTTGTGAAGTTTTTATAACGTTTTTACACCGAAAATGGCAAAGTCAACGGTGCCCCAAAGTCAAAAGGACCCCAACTTACCCTAAGTATATCACGTGTACGGAATTTCATCGATATATCTTCAACGGTTTCTGAGTTATGACTAATAAAACTTTCAATGTTTGTCCCTTAATAAGTGGGCGTGGCACCGCCCATTTTCCAAAATTTCATCAAATTTCTTTCTAGGGGCCTGAGCTCAACACGTGGGTAAAATTTCATCGCTCCAGCTATAATAGTGACTGAGATACTAAATTTCCGATTTTTTCTATATAGGAAAAGTGGGCGTGGTCATGCTCCGATTTCGCCCGTTTTCAATACCAACCGTCCCAGTCTCGATACCAACTTGCATTTCAAATTTCATCAAAATATCTCAATTTTTGAGCGAGTTAGAGTGTTTACAGACGGACGGACAGACGGACGGACGGACGGACATGGCTCAATCGATTTCTCTTTTCACCCTGATCATTTTGATATATAAGTCTATATCTATCTCGATTATTTCATTCTGTTACAATCCACCGTTATGTGATTAAAACTATAATACTCTGTGTACTAGTACAGCTGAGTATAAAAATACATTGTGTTTGCACTGAAAAGTATGGAGATTTTAAAACAGCGATATCTCGGAGACCAAAAAAGACACGTTAACAAGGTCACCGGCATTTGAAAGTGCAAAGCCTATTTGTTAAGATAATGGTCGTAGACTTTAAATGAAATCATAACTTTCGGCTGGCCCTAACTCCAAAATTTGAAGAAAATTGCACTTTTTGCACTTGCATTTTTAGGTCAAGTTATCTCGAAACCTATTTCGAATTTGGTCATTTTGACTTCAGATTCGGATTCAGCACATCAAAATCCTTCGGAAAAGTACATCCTGGCTTCTTGGTAAGAAGTTCGAATCATTTTTGTCTGCCTACGAAATACAAAATTTTTTTTTACCTGACAAAAAAACTTCGGCTTAAAACCCGCGGACTAAGAATTGGTTTAAGATCCATGGTCTCTTTGGCAAAGTTGCTTAGAATAGTCTATAGAACATTATCCGCGTATGCGATTTAATCGAAAAATAATCGACCCTACCTAATCTATATATATAAAAATGATTTGGTATTTAATTGTAACGCTAAAACTTGAAAACGGCTGAACCAAATGAAATACTTCCTTAGGGGGGTTTGTTTGTTGTTACCCCGCGAAGGTTTAGACGAAGAAAAAATTAAAAAATGTTAGGGGGGGCGTGGCTGATTATCTCTAAACCAGTTTAAGGTAGGGAGCTGAAAATTGGTATAGAGGTAGGTGATATCAAAACCCTTCTCACTCAGAAAAGTGGGGGTTATCAGAAAAGGGGGCGTGGCACCTCCCATACAACCTTAATTTTTAAAGCTGATTATCTCTAAAACAGTTTAGGGTAGGGAGCTGAAAATTGGTATAGAGGTAAGTGATATCAAAACCCTTCTCACTCAGAAAAGTGGGGGTTATCAGAAAATGAGGCGTGGCACCTCCCATACAACCTTAATTTTGAAAACTGATTATCTCTAAAACAGTTCAAGGTAGGGAGCTGAAAATTGATATAGAGATAAATGATATCAAAACCATTCCCACGCATATATGTAAGTGGGGGTTATCGGAAAAAGGGGCGTGGCACCTCCCATACAAACTTAATTTTTCATGCTGAATATCTCTAAAATTGTTTACGCTAGGGACTTGGAAATTGGTGTGGAGATAAACGATAACTATTCCATATTAACGCAAAATAATAGGAGTTATACGAAAAGGGGGCGTGGCTCCTCCCAACAACGCTTAATTTTTTAGCTGAATATCTTTAAAAGGATTTAAGTCAGGGACCTAGAAATTGGTACAGAGCTATTTGATATCAAAACAATTTTTGCGCATAAAAGTGTAGGTTATCGGAAAAGGGGGCGTGGCACCTCCCATACAAACTTAATTTTTCAAGCTGAATATCTATAAAAGCGTTTAAGGTTGGGACCTGAAAATTGATCTGGTGATTAACGATATCAATAGCATGCTTATGAAAAAAACAGTAGTTTTGGGAAAAGGGGGCGTGGCACCTCCCATGCGTTCTTAATTTTTAAGGCTAAATATCCCCAAAAGCGTTCATGGCATGTACATAGAAATCACTATGCAGATATACGATATCAATACCATGTTCACCCAAAAAAAGAAAAGATTTATCGAAAAATGAGGCATTGCACCTCCGATACGTACTAAATTTTTGAGGCTGAATATATCTAAAAGGGTTGGAGGAAGGGCCTGAAAACCATTATGTAGGTATACTATACGTATCAATACTCTTACTTACATTGTGTTCTAGGGGACTTATACCCCTTTGATTTTAGTTTTTGAATTTGTTTATATTTAATATAAGAAATTTGCCACATTTATTTTGAGATGCAAACTTTTGTGAATTTTTTTATGAAAATTAGTGGAAATGTTCTAGAAAAATCTATTTTCTATGCACTCATATTTTTATGAATCGCGGCGGAAAGCGTTCCATGTTAAAATACTGTGGTCCGATCCATGGGCATTATATCAAAAAGTAGAATTTTGCCGTTTGGACTGGTGCAAAGTCAGGCGTACACGGCATGCATCGAACCCGATGCTGACTATAAAGCCAAAAATACCAGCAAACTAAAATACTAGAATTAAAATTTTATTTGTATTATTATATGATTTTTAAAAGTATATATGTATACATACATATTTATGTAAGAAATCTATGTATCTATCTATTACGTATGTAAAGATATTTTACTTATTTTATCCCTTTCATTGTCACAAATATAGCACCGCTTCGACATTTTTTAATTTTTTAATACGAGAATCAAATAATAAATATGTAAATTCCCTATATTTTTTTTTATGTGCCGTCACTGTGGTTTATTTTGAATTCATATGTCATTTTTCAAATTTTATTGCTCGGTTTTCTCTTTCTTTTTTTATATGTCTGTACTGTAATGTTGGCTGATGGAACTCGTAGGTATTACGAATATAGGAGTACTATATATATGATTTTAACCAATACTCAGTGAAAATAAATATCCGGAACAGAAAACTAAAAATTTTGTGTATCGTGCAGCCTTAAACTGAATACTAAAATTATATATTTTTGAAGTTGTATACACAATGAAGTAGTGAAAAATCGTTAATTTTCTATTAAAAACAATACCGGTGTAATAACAATTTTTGAAATGAAATTAATAAAAAAATCTATTTTAGGCAGAACGAAGTTTGCCGGGTCAGCTAGTCTCTTTTAAAAATGTAATAAATTTGGGCTATGCGCCTTTTTCTCGAATCTCTTCAAACTCGTTTTGTTTATGAGTAAACTAGTGGCAAAGAGGTGATAAGGCGATGTCTAACCGTTGCCATACATGTTGCGACCGTTGACCCCACTCGGTTGTAATCGTGTTGGGCTGTTTGCCTACATACGGTACAATTTATTGTACAACCTTGTTGTACAATCTCATTTTGTGAAATATTATTTTGAGTGAAGACGGAGTCGCATATTATTGCGCTTTTAATAAGAAGAAGAGCGTTATGCAATAGCACGAATAATTAAAAGGAAAACAATGGCAAAATAAGTTGTTCATTCGAGCTTTCCATTTTGCATTATTTATTATACAAATATTTATGTACTATGTTTGTATGTGTTCAATTCGTTAATTTTTATTTATTTTGAAGCTGATTCCACATAGAACTTTGAGTTGCGCTACGTGACACTTTCTGCGTGACAGCTGAGATTAAAATACATGTATCTATATGAGGTTTCTCACATAACAAAAAGTAACGCAACGCCGAAGTTACGTAAAGCACAAAGTTGCCCAAATCTCAACTTTTGGGGGCGTTGAAATTTTTTTTCAGTTTCACTTTAATTCAAATGTAAATAAACAAATTTAAATTTCACACAATTGAAAAATAATTTAATAGATTTTTATTTTCTTATTTAATTTTTTGTAAATAAAACGGAGAATGAAAGATTTTTCAGAAAACAAATATTTTTTGAGTGATGTTACAGCGTTCATTGTGGCATAGTTTTTCAGTTTTGCGTTGTGTTACATAGAAAGCGGCGTAACGCAAAACGGAAAAAGTTTTATGTGGAATCAGCTTGAATTGTGTGATTTGATGTGTTCACTTCAAAAATTCTCATAAAATGAAATGTTGAACAACATGTCCCTAAACAATGCAACCAGGTTGTACAACTTGACAAAAATCAAAACTTTTTGATTTTTCATACAACCGAGACACAACTTCATACAACAGCCCCAAAAACGTTGCGATTTCGACCGCAACTTACTCAAGTTGTATAAAAAATTGCAAGGTGTGTGACTAGCATAATCACACTTTCCCCCATTACTACGTCACTAAACCAGCTGATTCTGTCAAATTTTGGATGAACGCATAGCGGGACCGCTGAATGCACAATCTGGTTATTTGTTGATTCATGGGATTGTCATACGATAGCTATCATAGTGTATAAGTACAAGTGGCCCAGCTCATCGAAAATTCTATCAAAAAAGTCGATATGTCATCGGCAAATGTCAAAATGATGCACAGATTCCTAAAACGCAATTCCCGGAGAGGGCGTAAACGCCAGCTATTCCACGAATAACACGTGCAAGAGGGCAAAATCAAAACAACTCGATAATTTGACAGCTTACTAGAAGTAATGAAGAAGCATCATTTCCTATTGACATGACCATTTTCAATTATTTGGCCATGCCTTTTTCTATGAATTCCAATCATGGAGACGATAGAAAGAAGGCGATTAAGGGATGCGTCCAATCCTCTGGAAATGAATTCTATAACGTAAGTGCATAAGTATTTGGAATTGTATTATTTGTTAATTAAACACAAAAATCTTTAGTTTTCAGAGAAATTTTCGACTTTCCTAAGAGGCGTTGATATATTGCACCCTAAATCAAAAAGTGGCACAACTCAAAATTTTTCGAAATCGAGTTTTTTTCATAAACGGGTATACGGAACATATCTCTAGCGATTGCCAAAAAAAACTTTTGAATAACTGTCTCTTTCGACCGAAAAATAACCATTATACCTGGCCCTTTGCCATACGATTGCTTGTAATGAAAAAAAGTTTTTCGGCTCCTGAAAATTTTTGAATTTTGAGTTTTGCCACTTTTTGATTTAGGGTGCGATATGTATATTCTCTCAGAGGTTGTGAACAAGCAAGTAAAAAAAAGTCCGCCGTACCAAATATAATAAAAGTTTCCAAAACTGCGATTTCTTTGTGAGGGCTCATACCAATAGTCGGATGCACACATATTAAGATTGCGGGTAGGGAGAAAAGTGAGCAGCACCTGTACTACTGTCGAAAAGGATATTTAAGCATAAACGCAATGATAGTAAGTGTTCCATTGTTTTTAAAGCTTTTAAAAACAATTTAGCTTCAATTTTAGATGTGCGATGATTTAATGAACATCAAATACATTAATGCAAAGCATCCTGGGCCACACATGACCCAATGGTGTTTCAAATGTCGAGCAAAGAACCAAAGAACGGTTCTGCTGTTCGTGCAAAACAAAAACTAATATTATTATTTTTTTTAACAAAAAGAAAATTTTGTGCCGTGGCAATGAAGGGAGTTTAGCATCATTGGCAGTGCGTGATAATGGTATTTCCATTTATGTTTTTAGTTCGCAGGCAAGTTAAAAGTGGGTTGCATTTTTGTTTCTAAAAGTTTTTAATGTTCAATATTTTCTTTTTCCTCTTCATAGTTTGCAATTTTTACCACGAAGAGATGTTTAGCGAATGGAGTCTTTCACGCAGCATGCGGTGCATATACCGTTGCATTAGCGGCCAAACATTACTCGGTGCCAGTGATAGTAAGTACTATCGCCCATGTATAAACTATTCGTATGAGAAGGACACTTTCAATATGGTCGGTTGTGCGGGTTATGTCCTCGAATATGCTTTATCAGGGCCGCCGAGAGAAAATCCGGGCCCGGGGTCAAAATAACTAAGGGCCCCCATACTAAATGAACAAATTCTCAAAATCAAAATTCAATGAATATATAGTTACGAACTTTAATTTATCTATACATGGCCGCTGTGGTGCAGTGGGTAGAGTGCTCGCCTGCTATGACAGGCTTCTGTTTTAGCCACTCAAAAAAAAAAAATGGACTTGTTTTTGTAGCGTCCGGAACGCATTTTAAGTGGCTAAAACAGAGGCATTAAACTAAATTTCTGTCGCTAACATACTTTAATCATTAGCTGTGGCCTAAATCTTTCCTTTTATCATAAAACGATACAATATTTCGCGATATTTCTGCCTCAAAAGTTCGAAAAATCGTGCGAACATACCGTCCGAAACGCCCAGGATATACCCATATCGCTGTATCAGAATTTGCATCATACCGAATTTTTCTGTTGCAACAGAAAACGAATTCAAATTTATGCTGCAAAGTCGACGCCAAAAACCAACAATTCCTTAAGTGGAGTGCAGACACTTTAAGAGATTTATAAAATTTGTTGAAATTTAAAATGATTGCTATCTACGAAAGGTGATTAAAGGTGTTGTTCGTTTATTTTCTGTAAGCAAAAACTTGGATATCATTTTGAGATTCCCGGGTAGTGATGGGCGAGTCCGAGATGTTTTATTCGATTCTCTCGATTGTTGAAACATCTCGAATGCTCTCGATGGTTTTCATTCGTATTCGAGTCAAGTCGTAAATGGCCGTCAGTCGAAACAATCGCTAAAACATCTCAGACTCGCCAATGTTTCCTCTCGTTTTCAAAGCAACCCTACATTTCGGACTCGCTGCAAAAATGCATAACATTTGTTGTTGCCGCTTGAATATCAAAATTGCTTAAAAAAAGTATACAGTGGTACAAATCTTTTGCCGTTGTTACTGCTCGTAAAATTAATTTGTTTCGTAAGCGTCTCACTTCAGAAAATTTATTAATGTATTAATGTTTAAATAATTAATTGTATTTATTAAGCACGACACTCTTTAATTGTGATTGCAAAAATACAGCGTCTATATATAGCATATTTTTCAATTTGGTTCATTTATTTACATATGTATTTGCCTCACTTCCATTAACAATCCTACTTTCTTCATCAACAAAACTCATTCAGTTTATTTTATCAACTAAAACAAATCATCAAAACAACAGCCGGCCCGCCGACTCCGAACAGTCGCAAAAACATCTCGCTTGTGTAGTCGAGATGTCATCGAAACAATCTCCGACTCGCCGACTCGGAACAATCGCAAAAACATCTCGGTTGTGTAGTCGAGATGTCATCGAAACAACCTCCGACTCGCTGACTCGGAACAATCGCAAAAACATCTCGATTGTGTAGTCGAGGAGCGAGTCAACTTTTGACTCGATTGTGAATTTGCAACGATGGCGATTCTCTCGATTGTCTAAACATCTCGGACTCGCCCATCACTATTCCCGGGCCCTCTAAAGCCCGGGCCCGGGGCAACTGACCCCCTCAGCCCCCCCCTCTCGTCGGGCCTGTGCTTTATTGATCTGATGATTATATATTTTATGTTTTATATGTTTTTTTATTTAAAAAAAAAAAAATAATTTGTAAAATCAACAAGACTTAATAGTTAATTTAACAATAAATTTAAGGTAAAATCAAAGAGATGTTATTGTTAATTCAACAGGACCATTTCGTGTTAATTTAACCAGCTTTTATTGTAACATTAACTAGTTAAAATTGTAAAATCAACAGGAAGACCTCATACTTTTTAGTGTTCATTCTACAGTTGTCATCCTGTTAAACTAACACTTGACAGTAGTGTTAAATTTACACGATTACATGATGGCATACATTGAGCATCGTGTTGAAAAAAATTAACCACAAAATTTGTTGATTTTTGGTTGATTTCACACTATTTTTTTTCTGGGTGTATATTTGCCACAACCATTTGTATCCAAGTGGCAAATCAAAATTTGTCCATTTTCATCATTTTCATTTATCTTCTGTATCACATTTGTGTTCACAGGATTTGGCTACAAGGGTTGTTTTTGATTTACCACAAGAGGCTAAATATTTAAAATCAAATCAGTCAAATGAAATTTACCGTTCACACGGTTTGCCTATGAATTTGGAAAATTTTTAGCCAAATGTACAAATCGTGTGATCTTAGCTTAACACAATATTTGTAATCACTATAATGTAAGCTTCGATGATACCGAAGTCGCATCTGACCTGGATGGGGAATTGAAAGTTGTTTAAGCAAGTTCCACCAGTGATACTACTAAATAGTAATTGTAATTTTATGAAATTACGATTAATGTAATCATAATCGTTGTTACAAAAATAAGGATTAAGTACTGTAATCGTAATTTTGAAAAACTTGAAATTACGATTAATGTAATCATAATCATCGCTACAAAAATAATGCCGCCCATTAACCATACAATTTGCCAGCACAACGATCAAGGGCACACCGGTAACTCTGGCATCGGTGTATATGCCCTATGATTCACGCACACCTCCACCACAAGGTTTGATGATGGACCTGGTGGCCAAATATTGCCCCGGCCATCTACTCATCGGAGCGGACTCAAATTCGCATCATGTACAATGGGGCAGCTCTGACACAAATGAAAGGGGTGAGTCACTTTTTGATTACCTTTTGACAACTAACATGGTAGTGTGTAACATAGGTAATGAACCAACATTTATTACTAAAAATCGAAGAGAGGTACTAGACCTCACTTTATGTAGTGAAAAAACTTATGAGGGTGTCAAAGGCTGGCGCGTTCTTGATGAACACTCTTTCTCTGACCACCGATATATAGAAATAATCTTAGATTTCTCCATTCAACAATCAGTTTTAAAAAGGAACCCACGTAACACGAACTGGGATCTTCACAATGAACTATTTGTTAAGGGGCTACCGGATCTTCCACCCTGTAATCCCTCATCGACAGGGGAATTGGAGGATCTGGTCGGCACCTTCACTAATGCACTCTCAAACGCTTTTAACTTAGCTTGTCCGGAACCAAGACCGCGTGGCAAGCGGAAACCTCATTGGTGGTCCTGCGAACTGGACTCACTTCGAAAATCTTGCAGGAAGCAATTCAATAGAGCCAAACGACTCGACAATGAGCCCGAGTGGCTGCAATATAAAGAAAATCTAAGGGCTTATAAAAAAGCCCTGAGACAATCGAAGAGAACCTCTTGGAGGAACTTCTGTACCGGAGTCGAAAGCGTCGATGAGACGGCAAGACTTAGATGCGTGCTCTCAAGAACACAAACGTCATTGGGCTACCTTCGGAAGCCTGATGGATCCTGGACCAATTCAGAAAGGGAAACTTTAGAGCTGCTACTGGACACACACTTTCCTGGTAGCTCGCGAAATGGACTGGCGATACCATCAACGGGTATCGCTGTTAATATACCTGTGACTGAGGAACGGGTTAGGTGGGCAATCAAAAGCTTCAAACCCTATAAAGCTGCGGGACCAGACGGGATCATTCCTGCACAACTCCTGTATACCCTGGAGACATCAGCAAGCTGGCTTCAACGCATATTCGTTGCTTGTCTTGCATTCAATCATATCCCGAATACGTGGAGACGCGTCTCGGTTATATTCATTCCTAAGGCTGGGAAAGCCTCGCACTATGAGCCGAAGGATTATAGGCCAATAAGTCTTTCTTCCTTCTTGCTCAAAACTTTGGAGAGAATAATAAGTAACTTTCTCTCTATATCAATTGATAGCAAACTTCTGTCTAGCTGTCAACATGCTTACCTTAAAGGGAAATCTACTGAAACGGCACTACATAGCTTGGTTTCTACCATTGAATCATCCTTAACCGATAAGGAGTTCTGCCTGGTGGCCTTTCTAGACATCGAAGGCGCGTTTAACAATGTCACCCCAGAGGCCATAAGCAACGCTTTACGTCACTTAGGCGTTGACGTATCTCTGATTGGGTTGATTGATCAACTTTTGAGGGGAAGGATTGTACTCTCATCAATGGGCGAGGTCAAATCTACACGCTACGTCTTCAGAGGCACACCCCAGGGTGGTGTCCTCTCCCCGCTGCTATGGAACCTCACTGTCAACTCACTTTTAAAAAGAGACGCAGTTTGGGGCGGCGGGAGAGTCGTGGCATATGCGGACGACCTTGCTTTAGCATACAGAGGGAAGTTCCCACAGACCTTATGTGATCTGATGCAGGTAGCACTGCGAGAGATCTCAGCGTGGTCCTCTCGTTGTGGGCTCAGTGTCAATTCAAATAAGGTAGAACTTGTCCTCTATACTAGGCGGTATAAAATACCACCGTTAAATCTACCAGAACTAAATGGCGTTCGCCTGACCCTGGCCGACAAGGCTAAGTTCCTAGGGGTAGTTCTGGACAAAAAGCTGAACTGGAAGGATAACATCATTCAGCGTCAAAACAAAGCATATATTGCTTTATACACATGCAAAAGAGCCATAGGCAAAAAGTGGGGACTTAGTCCCAGAATTTGCAGGTGGATTTACACTGCGATCATTCGACCAATCCTGCTATATGGGGTCGTAGTATGGTGGCCCGCTTTGAGCAAGGCGTCAAACCTTAACGTTCTGAGCAGAGTCCACAGATCTAGCATGATCAGCATAAGTGGAGCACTCAGGACGACGCCTAGTGAAGCTCTGCAGTAGAGTTGGGAAACTATCGATAGTAGTACCATCGATAGTTTTTGATAGTTTAAAAAAAACTATTGATAGTTTTCGATAGTCTTAAAAAAATAAACTATCGATAGTACCATCGATAGTACTATCGTATTTAAATGATTCCTGAAAAAAATTTTTTAACCGCCAACAAATTCACATTTTATACATATTACAAGTATGTATGTACTCACAAGACCACGGATGCCACTGTTGGTTGTTTCCAAACAAACTTGGTAGTTTTTTTTTTTCTGATTTTGAGTTTTTTCAATAAATTTTGGTTTTTTTGCAATAAATATGTGAAATTCAAATTTTTTTATTTTGGTTATTTTTTTACAAGTACCAACCTATGCCCAAAATATTGGAAACGCGACATTTTGACTATGTAGTTTTAGCCAAGGACTCAAAACTTACCAATAGCTGATATTCTCAATTCACAACTTAAAATAGTAATCTAGATGGAGATGGAGATTTAAAAGTTGTAAAACTATCGATAGTATACATTACCATCGATAGTTTTCGATAGTTTTGAAAAAACCATCGATGGTCTTCGATAGTCTAAAAAAAAAAACTATCGATACTATCGATAGTGCCATCGATAGTTTCCCAACTCTACTCTGCAGGCCATTCTAGATATCCTGCCATTGGATTTAGCAGGTTTTCAAGTAGCGGCTACGTCAGCTCTACGTTTAAGAGAGTCATCCGTTTGGCATACAAAAGCCACAGGACACTCTAGCATTCTAAGCAATTTAGGTTTTCTACCCGGTAGTACGGACCGCTGTACTACTACAATAGTTGCAGACAGCAACTACGAAACAAGGATTCCAAAAAGGGATGAGTGGGAAGAGCCAAATCGGTGCTATCCGACCCCAGGTTGCGTTTCCATCTACACCGATGGCTCGAAACTGGACAACAAAGTTGGAGGTGGAGTCTTTTCACATGACTTGAATCTACAGCTAGCTTTTAGACTACCCGACCACTGCAGCGTTTACCAGGCTGAAGTGTCAGCTATAATGGAGGCTGTCAACCGTATAGGACATGAACCTATCCACAGGGATCTATTCATCTTCAGCGACAGCCAAGCAGCAATTAAGTCTCTTGGCTCCAACTCGTTCAATTCTGAACTAACACTGGACTGTCGCCGATCTCTGCAGGAGATGGCCAAACAGACCCGTTTGCACCTCTTGTGGGTCCCGGGACATAGGGATATCGAGGGAAATTGTAGGGCAGATGAGCTTGCAAGGCAAGGCACTACCGAGCAGGTTCTTCCTGACAAAGAACGCATAGGTATGCCGTTTGCCACATGCAAGCTAATGCTTAAACAGCACATCTATAAACTAGCAAGCGACAGATGGCAACAGAACCCAGTATGTCGAACATCAAGACAAACCTGGCCGAATTGGGACCACAAGCGATCTCGTCAAATATGTACTCTAAGGAGAGAGGAAATCTCGAACCTTGTAGGGGTGCTCACAGGACACTGCCTCATCGGGAAACACGCAGAGAGACTGGGTGCACCCTACCGTAGATGCTGCAGAAGCTGCAAAGATGATGAGGAAGAGGAGACAATCGAACACCTCATTTGCCATTGCCCTGCTCTCAACAGCGCCAGACGACGCTTTCTTGGGACACCTTTCCTGGAGAGCCTATCTAAAGTCGCGGTTGTCGACATAAAGGACCTGGTGAATTTCATTAGGTTATCAAACTGGTTTAAAAAGGAGGAGTAATCTGTTTTCTTTTTGTGGTATCACAATGGGCCTATGCACTGGCCTAAGTGTGCCCCTATGGCAGCCACTCTAACCTAACCTAACCATACAATTTATCGTACTACACCGTCGTACGATAAATCGCATGCTTCGCCACCAATGCTCCAACTTCAACGGCGATTTATCGTCAAATATCATTTTTACCGACGCTTTGTAGAGTAAACAACAAGCGAATGCTTGTGCTGGCTCTACGTGTAATAATTGAAAAAATGCTAATTTTTGTATTATAAAAACATATAAGTTACATGTTAACATTTTTCGCACTTAATATTGCCCATTTTGGCAATATTTTTGTAGCAATTTATTAAATTTTACCACTTTTATTTCTTATTTTCAACGCGATGCGCGCGATGCTTTCACCTCAGCGAGAAAAAATAATGAAGTTTGTCAAACATATCCACTAACCTTCCAATTTGTTGTACAACGCGACAAAATATCAAAATCGTTTGATCTTCATCCAACCATCTGTCCAAATTGTACAACAGGCCCACTAATGTGACGATTTGTTGTTCAACGAGCACTGAACGAGCCCAAGTCGTACGATAAATTGGATGGTAACCCTATAAGGGTTACTGTAATCGTAATCATTTATAATCAGGGATGGTAACGGTTAGAGATATGTATATGTATGTTTAGGGATTTAATTCCTCTAATTTTATTTAGTTTTATTTAATCAAAAAAATGTGATTTTACAAACGATATGATTGCGCCAGCTAATTCTACGAACGAATGAATGATCAAAAAGCAAAAAAATTTTAGCGTTGCCATGTTGTGTCAGTATATAATGTAGTGGAGTATTTAACCCTACATATGTATGTATGTATATCGAAAAGGTTGATTTTTTATAATTATTTTCTGTATCATTTTCTGCTCAGAAAATAAAAGCAGGGACCGATTTTTATCGTTATATTCATTTCTTCGGATGAAAAAATCGTTATGAAAACTTTGTTAACATAAAAATGCAAGTATGTCGATATAATGATTTTAGCACATTCTATTAAAATATGACTTCATTTTTATTCTAAAAATTTTTATTTTAGAAATTTTTAAATAACCATTATTTACCATTATAAATTTTTCGATCAAATTTGATCTTTATTTTTTCATTTCAATTTTTTTAGTTCAAAATAATTGTCATAATTTGATTTAAATTTTTCTGATCGAACTTGGTCGATATTTTATTATTTTTATTTTTTCGATCAAAAATAGTTGTTATAGTTGAATTTAAATTTTTTTTGTTTTTTTTTTCGATCATAATGAACTTGTTAAAAATTGTAAGAAGTATTTTGAGTTTGAATGTCACAAATGGACGCTGAAATGAAACTTTATAAACGGAATTTCATTATTTTTTATTAATTTTTTACTTACAAATTCTCGTTTTATTTTATATTTTGACGAATTATTTTGAGGCACCCTGTTATAGTGGGCCTATGATTTTTCTACCACAAAAAGTTCAAATTATTAGCTTTCAGATGCAGTTCAAATCTTTGAAATATCTCTATTGATAAGTGTCAAAATGTTCACCAAGTAATATGCTATTGACTCAATGTGTGAAACCAGGAGGATATTTAATATTTCTTAAAAAATTTTACAAAAAAGGATATGAATTCGAAAAAAACTGAAAATTTTCATTAAAAAAATCTTTTGTTTGCCATAACTCCGTCAGTTTAACGTAGATTTTAATTATTTTGGCTTTGTAAAAATCGAAACGTTAAAGGCGGAGATATTGACTAATTAGTAATCCTACTTTTTTTCTTATCCCAAAAACCTTAATTTCAAAATAGGTGTACTCGCGTACTTTTTCCAGCAGCTTTTCTCTGTTTGCCTCTATCACTCTCTATCTCGCCAAATATCATTCTTCCTCTCACAAGAGAAAAATATCCAAAAAAGTAAAAAAATGCAAATGTATTCAAATCTTGCAGGAAAGATGAACAGCTGATCAAATTAAAATTATGGGAATTAACAAAATATATACAAATCCTATATTTACAAAAATTTATACGAAATTTGTATTACTTTAGCTTAGTTTCAGCTGCAGATTATGCCTGCATTGTATTTTACTAATAAAGAAACATGTATGTATGTATATAAATGCGGAGCTGCGGCTGCCTGCTGGCATTGCATATTGACATACATACATACATACATACATATAAGTTAGCAGAGGGTAACCGGCGGACTTCCTACATTAAGCAACAAACATACAATGCTGCTGTTATCATTCGACATTTAGCTCAAGTACAGATGCAGACATAAGCTTTGTTCAACAACTTTACTTGCAACAAGAGCACCAGTGACAAATTAAGAGTAAAAACGAGTAAAAGAGAAAATTATCAACCAAAGTTATTGAACACAAAATCGTAAACATTTGCAAGTAAACAGCTGATGCGCTGTTTTCACAATTTGATTTTTAGGTTAGGTTGTAATTGAAATGTTTGAAATTGAAAATGAATGTAAATATCTGAATTAGGAAGACGAAAATGTACTTTGGATATTCCACAACATCGTCAAGATTCCTTTTTGCGCTAATTTATTTAGTATGCAATTAGAAATTTGCGATTAAAATGTTGGCATATTTCCAATTGCAATTTTTGTGATCATATGTGTTTGGCGCTTCTATTTTTTTAAAGCTGCAAGTAGTTGCAAGTGAAAATTTTACTTGCAACTATTTTCAACTCTCTCGAAGTCTTACTCTCCCAATTTGGGTCTCTTTTGCAAATTTTTTGGGTTATTGAACATAAAATTCGTAACTATTTGTAAAAGCAATTAAAAACTTTGAGTTATTGAACAAAGCTATAATCAAATGTTATTTATTTACATCTTTCATAATTAATTCGTCCATATTTAACTTTTTTAATTTTGAATTTCAATTTTGCAATTTTCGCAAATTACAAACATATGTTTTTTCATCAGCTGTTTTGCTGCTGGACAAATGTGATGGAAAAAATTTGTCAAGCAGAATTTTGCAGCCTCTCACAAAAATAAACGTCACTTTGCTCTCTCATTTCCATCACTTCTGCAATTTTTTTGCGTAAAAAAATGGAAAAAGCGGATATTTGTTGCAAAATTGTAATAAATTGCAACAAATTGCTGTACGCGAGTACACCTAATATCTACTTTTGAACCATCTGATTACATATTTGGAATAAACAGAAAATTCGACATTCATGTATATAATGTCGAGGATATGAAAATTTTTGAACTTTTGTCGGGTAGTGTTATTTGCCTACGTTCATATCTTGAAGTCTGACAGCATCTGCATAAAAAGATGTTCAACAGCTCTTGCATAGTCTCCGCCTGTCAATTTCGGCTTCGCATCATCTATAATTTTCTCCAAATATTGAAGACGTTGCTCACATACACCTGCTCCAGATACATTGGGAATGCGCAGAGTCATCTTCACCTCAGTTATGTTTTATGTCTGTATGTAGTTTAAACAATATTTGACACAATGGAAAAATGGCAAATGCCTACTCTACATACGTAAATATTGAAAAAAAGGTAAGTTAATAGGCCAATTAACAAATTCATTTACAAACTTTTGTTTTCCCAATGTAAACTTTTATTTTCTCATTTTAGTTTAATTTTTCCCAAAACAAACTTTCGTTTTCTCATTATAGTTTGCGTTTTCTCATTCTAATTTACGTTTTCTCAATGGAAGTTTTTGTTTTCTCATTATAATTTACGTGTTCTCATTAGGGTTGGGCGATATATATCGATATATCAATATATCGATATTTTTAAAATAGTACAGCCGATAATATCGACGATATTGGCTGTGTGCCAATCGGTAGAAAAAATGAAATTTTGACATAAGGGAGTAAAATTTTGGCAGTATTCGTGGTGAATTCTAGTGTCATAATTTTACCTAGCTCAATGGGCTAGGTAAAATTTTGACATTTTGTAAGTACATACACATACAAGTAACACAAATATTTAAAAACAAAATAACATGAGATGATTACATGAATACATTTCTTCTGTTTCCATCAATATTGCCATCAACAATTACATTCATTTTACGTTTTAAAATTGTATCGTTGTCCGTTTTCGCCCAAAAGTTTATCTTTGTAACTGTCAAAATTTTCTATTCCGTTTGGCACAGCAAAATTGTGTTTTTTATCTCAACATGGTAAAATTTTCTACCTCATTTTCCCATAGAGAAAAATGTTGCCGATTGGCACACAGCCATTGTGGCGAATATAATCGGTTCTCCACTTATATCACTAAAATGATTGAACACATCTCTAGGGAAAGTGCCAGAACTAGAAGAAGATACCAGATAATTTCCAGTGTTGCCAGAATTTTCCAGATTGCGTTTGACAGACTATATAAGGCGGCGAGCAGGCGCTCCAGAGTCAGTCGTAATTTAACCGTAGAAGTGTTAACATCAAGTCAAGTAAAACAAGTGTAGACTTTTTAGTCGTGAAATAAAGCAGTGTGAATTAAGAAGTAAATAAAGACTTTTATTTAACAATTCAGCGATACGAACCCTATAGAAATAATCGAGCTATCGACAAATACGTAACAATTGGTGTCAGAATTGGAATTGTTAAATAAATTCCAGGACCAAGGATAACGAAGCAAGGATAACGAATCAAGGATAACGAATCAAGGATAAGGAAACAAGGATAACGAGACAAGGATAACGAAATAAGAATAATGGCAAAGTTAAATGATCTGAAAATCCAAGAACTTAAAAGGGAGTTAGAAAAGAGAAACCTGAGTACCACCGGCAATAAAATTGAACTACAGGCAAGGTTAAGAGTAGCTATGGAAGCATATAACATTAATGTAGATGAGTTTGATTTCAACGATGATGTGGAAAAGGTGCAAAAGGAAGAAACCCAGAAGGAAGAGGCTCCACAGTCACTAGCAAACGTAGACATGAACTCGATATTGGCTGTGCTGACACAAATGTCGAAAAAAATGGAAGAACAACAGGCACAGATATCGGCAAAAATGGAAGATCAACAGGCACAGATGTCGACAAAAATCGAAGAACAACAGGCACAGATATCGGCAAAAATGGAAGATCAACAGGCACAGATAACGTCAAAAATGGAATTGCAACAGTCAGTACTTTCATCACAGGTGTCCGGCATTGCGGCTCAGTTGGAGGCACAAGAAGAACGCATGTCCTTACAATTCAAGGCACAGGATGCAAAAATTATACAAGTTAAGGAGGTCCTTGAAGAAAGACAAGAAAAATTAGAGGACGATGTAAAAGCATTGAAAGCCCGTCTCCAGGATATTCAACTAAGTCGTCCAGTCACTTCAACTGCTACACAGAAGATAAAACCTCCGTCGTTTGATGGAAGTGGTCCATTTCAAGTATTCAAGCTACAATTTGAGAAAACGGCAGTTGTAAATAATTGGAGTGTGGAGGACAAAGTCGCTGCCCTGTTCGTAGCATTGAAAGGACCTGCAGCAGAAATATTACAGACTGTTAGCGAGGGCGAAAGGAACAGCTATGACGCAATTATGGGTGCCATTGAAAGACGTTATGGTAGCGAGCACAGGAAGCAGATATATCAAATGGAGTTGCAGAATCGCTTCCAGAAACCAAATGAGACGTTACAAGAATTTTCTTCTGAGATTGAGAGGCTAGCTCATTTGGCAAACGCAGAAGCACCTCAAGAATTCATCGAAAGAATGAAAATTCAAAGCTTCATCAATGGAATACGAGATATTGAAACGAAGCGGGCTACCTATGCAAACCCAACAGGAACTTTCGCTGAAACGGTCTCATATGCTTTGACACAGGAAACGGCATCTCTATTAAGCAAGCCCACTTACAAGGCTCATCGTGTGGAAGTGGAAACGCCAGACTTACTAAGCAAAATATGGGAGGCGTTGAATGAAATGCAGAAAAAGAAAAGTAATGCTGTGAAATGCTTCAGATGCGGAAAAATAGGACATATAGCACGCCACTGCAGCAATAGTTCCAGTAAGTTCAGCACTGCCGATGGGCGCAAGCGGAATATTGATGGGTATGAACAAGCGCCCAAATCAACTGAGTCGTTAAACTAAAGCGGGCCAGCCAAAAGGGGCGTGGGCTGGTCCCCACAATGGAATGCCCCATAATCTCTGTCTCTCAGTTGGGAAGAAGCACGAGTAATGTTACTATTGGTGGTTTGGTGGACGGAATGGAGCGAATGTTGACTGTGGATACGGGAGCATCTCATTCCATCATTCGACCTGACTTGGTAAAGAAGGAAATAAGGCCATTGTATGGAGCAAAATTGCGTACGGCAACAGGCGAGGATACCCAAGTCCTAGGGGAAGTTACATGCGAAGTTGTAATTGGAAATGTTGTCGTACTACACACCTTCATAGTGGCGGAAATTGTTGATGAAGTCATAATTGGTGTGGACTTCCTAATCGACCAAGGCATTAAGATTGACATGAAAAACAAGGTTATGAGTTACAAAAACTTGGAGGTGCCGCTAAATTTTGGCTACGATAAGAGATGCAGCAGTAAGAAAGTGCTCGTGGAAGAGAATCAGCAGATACCGCCAAAGTCCGAGGCAATTATTTGGGCAAAGATTGATGGAGATTGTGGGACAAACAAATTGTGGGTTGTCGAAGCAGAAACAGAAACTAAATCCGATGTACTTGTTGGAAAAACCCTGGCTATGACAAAAGAAGATGGACGAATACCAGTAAGAGTACTTAATGAGTTCAAGTCACCAATCAAACTCTCCAAAGGTGCTATATTGGGAAAATGCGAAGAGGTTGACATCATCATGAATTGCGAACAATCCCAAGGAGAAGTTTCTACTAGCAATACAGATCTTTCAGATGAAATAAATGCTTGGACAGAAGAACTGCAGGAGAATCACAAAAGAAAGGCGAAAGAATTACTTGCCAAGTATTCTAGCATATTTGATAAGGATGGTACAAAACCAGGCAGGACAAATATTGTGAAGCATCACATTGACACCGGTGATGCAAGGCCAATCCGTCAGGCTCCTCGCAGCGTTCCGAAGAGAACTATTGGCATTGGTAGAATGCATCAAACACTTCCATAAGTACCTCTATGGTCAGCGATTCCACGTCAGGACTGATCATGCAGCGTTAAAATGGCTTTTGAAATTCCGAAATCCGGAGGGTCAGTTAGCAAGGTGGATTGAGCGACTACAAAATTATGACTTTTCTATAGACCATCGTAAAGGCAGTACCCATGGAAATGCTGATGCAATGTCGCGGCGACCATGTAATCTTGAATGCAAGCATTGCTCTAAAGCTGAGGAGAGGGAAGACATCATAGATGTTCGGCTAATGACAATAACATCTACAGACGAATGGAATGTGGAACAATTAAGGAAGTGTCAGCTAGAAGATCCAGATCTGGCACGTGTAATGATTGGTTTGGAGCAAAACGAACGACCATCAAAAGAAGAGATGTCAGCAGAGAGTCCTGTTGCCAAATCATATTGGGCGCAGTGGAATAGTTTGCAATTGGTAAATGGTTGCCTACATCGTGATTGGGAGAGTGAAGATGGTCAAAGTTCTAAAACATTGATAGTTGTTCCAAGGAAAAGAATACCGGATGTGCTAAATGAACTACACAATGGTCCAAGTGGAGGTCATCTTGGAGTAACAAAGACGGTAGAGAAAATCAAGAAGAGGTTTTATTGGGTCGGCTGCCGTCAGACAGTTGTTGAGTGGATTGCGAACTGCGATGTGTGCATAAAGGCTAAGGGTCCCAAATCCAGGAGTCATGGGCTGATGAAACAATACAACTCAGGAGCACCATTTGAGAGAATTGCCATGGATGTAGCTGGGCCATTTCCTACTAGCAAACTTGGAAACAAATATGTACTGGTGGTCATGGATTACTTCAGCAAATGGCCGGAGGTGTACCCGATTCCAAATCAAGAAGCAGAAACTATAGCCGAAGTATTCACCAACAATTGGGTGGCGAGATATGGTGCACCTATAGAGCTACATTCTGACCAAGGAAGGAACTTCGAATCAGTTGTGTTTCAGGAGCTGTGCAAAACACTGAGTATTAGGAAAACCCGAACAACTGCGTTGCATCCACAATCAGACGGCATGGTAGAAAGATTTAACAGAACATTAGAGGAACATTTACGAAAGGTGGTGGATAAGTTCCAGAGAGATTGGGACACTCATATTCCTCTGTTCCTGATGGCATATCGATCGGCCGTACACGATACAACAGGTCAGACTCCTGCAAAAGTAATCTTTGGTAGTGATCTTCGACTGCCAGCTGACTTGAAATTTGGGATAAGTGCTGATGCGGGAATAAATGCCAGACAATCTAACAACGTTCTGGAAGAGGAAATGAGAGAAATACATGAACTTGTAAGACAGCGAACAAAGATCATGAGTGACAAGATGAAGGCCAGATACGACAAGGCAATGAACTCAGAAGGTTTTGTTGAGGGAGATCTAGTTTTGCTATACAACCCGCAGCGAAAGAAAGGTTTGTCCCCGAAATTGCAGTGTACTTGGGAAGGGCCCTACAAAGTGATTAAACGGCTCAACGATGTTGTGTATCGCATACAAACGATTGGAAGACCAAGGAATAAAATGAAAGTGGTTCATCTGGAAAGGCTAGCAGCATTTGGGACAAGTAATGTGTCAGATCGGGACGATCAGACTTAGGTGGAGGGCAGTGTGGCGAATATAATCGGTTCTCCACTTACATCACTAAAATGATTGAACACATCTCTAGGGAAAGTGCCAGAACTAGAAGAAGATCCCAGATAATTTCCAGTGTTGCCAGAATTTTCCAGATTGCGTTTGACAGACTATATAAGGCGGCGAGCAGGCGCTCCAGACATTGTGAATGGATACAAGTGACTTGACTCTGGGATGTGTGTTAAAAAGGTCGAACAGCTGTGCTCAGCTGATTTCAGGGTTGCTGTTATGGCCCAATAACGATGGTGAAAGCAATAGAAGTTGCTCTTCTTCTTTCTGTTTTGTAGGTTGTTGATTTTACATTCTTGCACATGTTATTCGTGGAATAGCTGGCGTTTACGCAATCGCCGGGAATTGCGTTTTAGGAACTCAGCCTTAAATTGTTTTCGGAATTATGAATTGGTTTTTTCAATTCCCAATTCCGGAATTGCGTTTCTGTATTGATTGCTACGACCTTGTCATTATGGTCCCTTTTCTTACAACAACCACATCCGGCCGCCATACCAATCTGTACCCCCGGAAGTCGCCGCCATACCAATCTGTCCCCGATTTTGATATTTTTCGATGACTTATCGTCTTTTTTTTTATCGAATTTCGACTACGCATCCCAGAGCCATTTCACTGTATGCTATACACTATGGCTCCAGAGTCAGTCGTAATTTAACCGTAGAAGTGTTAACATCAAGTCAAGTAAAACAAGTGTAGACTTTTTAGTCGTGAAATAAAGCAGTGTGAATTAAGAAGTAAATAAAGACTTTTATTTAACAATTCAGCGATACGAACCCTATAGAAATAATCGAGCTATCGACAAATACGTAACAATATTTTGAACTACCGTGCATCGATAATCGATAATTTTTTGCCATTTCGAGCCAAATTCAATATTTTTCATACATTTCTGATTCGCTTCGAATTTAACAGCAGAACATTTTTTAAGAAGTGGTATAACCATAATGTCCGGGTGCTTGAATTTACATTACTTTCTTCTTCAAGCAATTCTTAGAGCCTATACACACTTGCGACTCAATCGATTTAGTCGAATGTTGATTTGCATGGGAATGTATGGAAGCATTCACACTACATTCAATTAGTCGTACAACTGAAACAGTTGGATTTGCAGTCCAATTTCATTCCAACTGAAACAGTTGTACAACTGCTTGATCAGCAAGCATAGTGTATAGCATACAGTGAAATGGCTCTGGGATGCGTAGTCGAAATTCGATAAAAAAAAAAGACGATAAGTCATCGAAAAATATCAAAATCGGGGACAGATTGGTATGGCGGCGACTTCCGGGGGTACAGATTGGTATGGCGGCCGGATGTGGTTGTTGTAAGAAAAGGGACCATAATGACAAGGTCGTAGCAATCAAGACAGAAACGCAATTCCGGAATTGGGAATTGAAAAAACCAATTCATAATTCCGAAAACAATTTAAGGCTGAGTTCCTAAAACGCAATTCCCGGTGATAGCGTAAACGCCAGCTATTCCACGAATAACATGTGCAAGAATGTAAAATCAACAACCTACAAAACAGAAAGAAAAATAGCAACTTCTATTGCTTTCACCATCGTTATTGGGCCATAACAGCAACCCTGAAATCAGCTGAGCACAGCTGTTCGACCTTTTTAACACACATCCCAGAGTCAAGTCACTTGTATCCATTCACAATGTCAGCAAGGCGCCCTTCTACGTATTCACACTTGAGACAATTTAGTCGAACGACTACAACAACAACAGTGATATTCGTAGTAGAAAGAGTTGCCATGCTGACAGCACTACTTTTATTTCACTTTTGGTAAATTGTAGAGATTGAATATTTCAATTAATATTTTCAAAATGTTTAAAAACAAAAGGTTCGTTTCTTATTAACTACACCATTTCCAGATGGATTTTAGAAAGCGTTAACTGGATTTTAGAAAGGGGAAATTGGATTTTAGAAATGTCAATTGGATTTTAGAAAGGGGAAATTGGATTTTAGAAATGTCAATTGGATTTTAGATAGCGTTAAAAGGATTTTAGAAAACAAAATTGGATTTTTGAAAGCGTGAATTGGATTTCAGAATGTGCGTTTAAAATAAATTTTACACAGAATTTTTCGAATAGAAATTCTTTATTGCGTATGAAAGTATAAATTAATAATTATATAAATTTTCGAAAATCCAATTGACATTTCTAAGATCCAATTTCCCCTTTCTAAAATCCAGTTGACACTTTCTAAAATCCATCTGGAAATGGTGTAGTTATAGACAAGAATTATCTAACTAAGGATATTTACTTCCGTTTTCATATGTTTCTTGATATTGTTGTCCTCTTCAAATGTCATTAATCGCATTTTAAAATAGAAATAATGAAAATGAAATTTCATGAAAATTATTAATGGCTGATTTTTACTATTTTTCCGTTTCTTGTACTTCTGTTCGTTTCGCCTTTATGAGCGTAATTCCTTCCGTTTTTCTCTTTTCATTTACTTGACAGCTAGTTGCTAGTTTAATAAGAAACAAAGCCAAACAATGTATGCACTTTTTGTTTATTTTATTGTTTTTTATTTATTAATCAAGTTGACAGCTGACAAGAAGGTGCTTTCATGTAAGAATGCAGATAAACTTTAACAATTTAATACTTCATCACTTTATATGAAGACCACTATTGTAAAATTTGCTGAGTAAAATGTGAACATTGGCAACACTATGTCATTGTCAATCGCACGACTATTTAGTCTCAAGTGTGAATAGCTGCCACCGATTTGACTAAATAGTTGGAGTAGTGTGAATACAACAGTCCAATTCGACCAAATCGATTGAGTCGCAAGTGTGTATAGGCTCTTAATGATTTTTATGTTTATACTTCAGGATTCGTAGAATATCTGTAGATCCATCCAACTTTAACAACAAATATCTAGTAAACTATAAGTCTGCGGCAAGTTTGGATTCCAGTTTTGAGATCTGTGACAGCACCTCTAGCCCCGTGAAGAAGTGGTTTTTCGCGGGACGTGGTTCCTTAATGTGAAGCCAGCCCTTTCGATATATTGATATATCGATGTTTTTGCACGGCATAAATCGATGTTTTTTTAAATATCGATACAATATATATCGATATATTTTTCCAATTTGCCCATCCCTAAGTAGTTCTCATTACCGGGTTGAAAAGGTGTAGAAATAATAGATAATAAAAATAGGTAAAAAAACTTTTTAAGTTAAACTGTTTTATGTTATACATACATTGCAATGTTTAAGATAAATGTACTAAAAACCAAAAAATAATAAAATAGATACAGTCGTGGGAATTATAAACATTTGCATAGACTAGACTAAAATAAAACCGTGGGGCACGTCAATTGTCTACAATCGTTGATTAAAATGTTTGTTTTGTAATGTTACACTATAATTAGGCAGTTGTTCAACCGACAACGATGGACGTGTGATAAGTAGGGCTAGAATGTGGAAAAAAGCTAGCAAGCTCGAATATAAGCGAGTTTTAGGGTTTCATAGTGGTGAGCGAGTAGTACTTTTATCATATGTTTTGTCGATTAAAGACAAACTACGAGCAGTGAAACGATTTCTCGTGTGAATGTCCAACGATAAACTAGTTGAAACATCTCTTTTATTAACATGGAGTGTATAACTATTGGAATTTCCATGAGCAAGAAAATAGTAAGTAATTTCCTCACCGTCTGCGGGCCAACTGCCTAACGACGAATTAAACGATTCTTCTATCGCACATTAAGTCGATAATTTGTAGACAATTGACGTGCCCCCCGGTTTTATTTTAGTCTAGTCTATGCAAATGTTTATAATTCCCACGACTGTATCTATTTTATTATTTTTTGGTTTTTAGTACATTTATCTTAAACATTGCAATGTATGTATAACATAAAACAGTTTAACTTAAAAAGTTTTTTTACCTATTTTTATTTTCTAGTTTTTAGTTTTTATTTCGCATTCTGTTTAATTCATTTAGTGCTTCATTATTGCAAGGTTTCTTGCCCGTTAGTTTATTGCAGTCCAACGCCTCTATAGCGACCCACGCGCCACCTATCGGAAGTTTTTTTTAGGAAAATATTTCCTTTCAAGGTAGTAATACATGTTCCGAATTTCAGCCAAATCGGACCATAAATGCGATTTTTGTAAATATAGCGATCCACGCGCCACCTAGCGGATTTTTTTTTTAAGAAAATATTTCTTTTCAAGGTAGTAATACATGTTCCGAATTTCAGCCAAATCGGACCATAAATGCGATTTTTGTAAATATAGCAACCCACGCGCCACCTAGCGGAATTTTTTTTTTAAGAAAATATTTCTTTTCAAGGTAGTAACACATGTTCCGAATTTCAGCCAAATCGGACAATAAATGCGATTTTTGTAAATATAGCGACCCACGCGCCACCTAGCGGAATTTTTTTTTTTAAGAAAATATTTCTTTTCAAGGTAGTAACACATGTTCCGAATTTCAGCCAAATCGGACCATAAATGCGATTTTTGTAAATATAGCGACCCACGCGCCACCTAGCGGAATTTTTTTTTTAAGAAAATATTTCTTTTCAAGGTAGTAACACATGTTCCGAATTTCAGCCAAATCGGACCATAAATGCGATTTTTGTAAATATAGCGACCCACGCGCCACCTATCGGAATTTTTTTTTCATAATATTGCATTGTCATCGGGGTTATACATGCGTGCAAAATTTCAGATTAATCGGTTGACAGGAAGAGGATGAAATTTGAATTACTAAATTTGACCCAAGAATAAAGAATAAATAATAAATAAAACAAACGGGGTGAGCTAAATAAAACCGTTTAAAAATGTACACTTTCTTTTCGGAACAGTCCCTATAAGCGCACCACCGGAATTCTGTACGCAGTCTCTATCATTTTGTATAGAGAGCAGTGAGATGCAGTGTTGCCAGAATATTTTGAAGCTTATAGCTAAATTAAATTAAAAAAATTGCTAAAAATAGCTAAATAATTTTTTTCATAGCTAAAATAAATAGCCAAATTTTTTTTTTTCAAAAATAGCCAAATAATGATTTATTTAAAAAGACGTGACATAAAACAACTTCACATATATGAATATTTATATATACATATATTATATATTGTAGCCATACATATATTTGTTTGTATGTACTTATATATGTACGTCGCATAATAAGATTATTACAATGAAAAAAATCAATTTATTACATATGTATGTATGTATGTATGTACATTCAATTGCAGTATTAAAATAAATTATAATAGCGACTAATTAATATTTAAACTTTAGTTAGAAATTTGATTCAATAACATTTCAAAAATCATATCTTCTTCATTTAATTCACAGGTTGAATTATTATTAATTGAAGTCATTGCTTTAATAATATCGTTAGGAATTTTAAAGTTATAACAACATTTTTCAAGCCTTTTTAGACCATACCTAACAGTCAATAGAGAGTTTAACATAAATAATTGCATTCTATTTCTTTGCTTTGTTTTTATTACGTTCATAACAGAAAATCTACTTTCTATTTCTGTATTACTAAGCGGTAGGATTAGAAAATTAAACACAAAAGATTGTAGTTCTTCAAACGGATTTTCGTTAAGAGCATTTCTAAGCTTTCTTACGTCTACCCAAAACTTTATTGTAGAGGTAGTTCCCTTCCATGGGTATGCGTGTAGTTTTTCCATTGCATTTCTAAAATAGTGATTTCCTCTGTGTTAAAGTAATCCTTTTCATCCTTGAAAGTGTCAAATATTTTTGGCTTATTTACAGAAAAAAATTCAATATTTTTTAAAGATTGAATATTCTGCGGTAAGCGTTGGCGGAGTTGCTCAATTAACTTGATAATAAAGTTCTGAAAAATTTTACGAATACACCGGGAAAAGGACGGTTCAAATATCGCGTATGCCAATGGTCATTTGCGAATTCAAATAGCAAAATGGGCAACAACAAAATGTATGGCAGAGTTGCTTTTGCGCACTGCGAAAACCTTATTGCATCCAAGGCAGATCTAGGAAGGTAGGCTCGGTGGCGAATTCAGAAACTACTTTTTTATTTACAAAGGTAGAGTGTAATGTCAAAATCAAAGCGAATTCACATCATGACCAATAGGAATGGGCGAGTCTCAAGCGAATTCAGATTTTAACTAAGGCGAATTATCATTTTGACATTACACTCTACCAATTACAATAACAAAATACATGGGAAATTTCTGAATTCGCCACCGAGCCTACCTTCCTAGATCTGCCTTGATTGCATCAACCTTGCATATGAATGCACCAATAATCGATAAAATAAGGAAGGCATGCCAGACTATCAACTTTTGTATAGTTTGATAATGATAAGGATAAGTATACACTTTCAAGTTTTCATAAACTCGCAGATGACTCATTAGCTTAAAATGATAAACTGATGTGTAAAATAAAGAAATTAAGAAAAATAGCTAAAAATAGCTAAGCTATTAAAAAAAAGCTAACAAAAATAGCTAATAGCTAAACGCAAATATCTGTAGCTAAACGCCAAAAGTTATAGCTAAATCTAGCTACAAAATAGCTAAAGTGGCAACACTGGTGAGATGACTCTGGGATGTGTGTCAAAGGGATCGAACAGCTGTGCTCAGCTGACTTTGAAGTTGTTGTTATGGCCCAATGGCGATTGTGAAAGCAATATAAGTTGCTCTTCTTCTTTCTGGTTTGTAGGTTGTTTATTTTAAATTCTTGTACATGTTATTCGTGTTGTAGCTGGCGTTTACCCCTCTCCGGGAATTGCGTTTTAGGAATTAAGCCTTAATTTCTTTTCGGAATTATGAATTTGTTTTTTTCAATTCCCAATTCCGGAATTGCGTTTCTGTCCTGATTGATATGAACATATCATTATTGTCCCTTTTCAAACAACAACCACATCCGGCCGTCATACTAAATTGTACCCCCGGAAGTCGCCGCCATACTTGTCTGTACCGGTTTTGACATTCACCGATAACATATCGACTTTTTTTAATCAAATTTTCGATGAGGTACTAATAGAGAGTTTTTCGTGGTGAGATAGATTTTGAGACTGTTCGGTATTTCTATTATCTTGTTCTATTAGCTTGTTATCTCTAAGAGCCCGTGCACAATTGACTTCTACCTCGCTTTGCTTCAGAGTTTTGCTTTGACAGTTTCGTTCAGCATGTGCTTTTCAAAAGGACATGTTCACAATTGAGGTGAAGCGAGTAAAGCAAGGTATAAAGTTAGCCATCCCCAAAAAACTCGATGACCGTGGAATTAAGAGAGTAATACAGAAAAACCCTGGCAATCGCTTCCACATTCGTTGACATAATGCCTGACATTAGCATGAGCTTGTCATTGGAGGGAAGGACTTGCCCACTGCATTACCGCCGAACGAATAAATCATGCAATACCGCAAGGATTCTAGTGAATCAAATATAGAATACCTTACAGGGAAGCAGAGAAAGAAGGCGAAAAATGTAAGGCATGATGGAAATTTCCACTGGTATTTATTCCAGTTCATTTTTCGCGCTCCCTTCTACTTTGCATTCCGTGGAATAGGTAATGGAAGCTCATTCCACTCTGCATTACTGGCAATGCGTGAAAGAAGTGATGAAGTCGTCAGATGTTCCATGGCAAGGCCTTATATCATGACTGACAGGTAATAGCGATGACCAGATTTTTGCTGGGATGTTTCAACTTTTTTACACTTTGACAAACATCTCCCCTTGTGTATGTGTGTGTATGTTTGTATAGCTACACTTATTTTAGCGATTTCGCGCAATTGCGTGAGAAGTGAACAGAGAAAAGTAAAAAATAACATTCGAATAAGCAAATTCCCCAAATATTTTACCAAAAATCAGGTTTATAAATTAACGCAAAGAAGTGAAGTGGGAATTGTCAAAGTGTTAATTGTAGCAAGCATCTGAAATTTCGCTTTGCTTTAAGGTTTTTTTCTATCAAAGTTGGAGTAGACAAAGCCAATTGTGCACGGGCTCTAACCGTCTCAGTACATTTTCACCACAGCTTTGGTGAAATTTTTAGAGACTGCCGCTTACTGAATACCAAAATTGGCTCAATTATCTTAAAATGTCTCATATCTCCAATCCCAATTTTAGTGACTTGAGATGAGACGGAGTTACAGAATTACAGAATTATTCATTCCCAAAATAAAAATTACATTTTTTCTCAGTATCGGTAGATCATGTATGTAGATATACCATATCGCACCCTAAATCATAAAGTGACACAACTCAAAATTTTTCGAAATCGGGTTTCTTTCATAAATCGGTACACAGAATATATCTCTAGCGACTGCCAAAAAATCTTTTCCCGCAGAGTCTTTGAGTTGCGTCACTTTATGAAAATGTTATCAGTTTTCGAGTGCATTATAGAATATTTTTTCATTATATAGGTATATTTATAAAATACATTTAGGGATTTTCAACTGAGAAAAAATGGAAAGAAATAGTTAATATCGAAAATACTTTCTCAAATTTAAACTATTTTATTTTCAAAGTAAATACTTTTAATAAAAAAATTTTATTACTATAAATCTGTTTTTTAGCCCTTTATTAGTATTTAAAACAACTGTTTATTAAGAGCATATTTTTCGTTCCTCTACTTATAACTTAGGAATCGAAATATTTTTTTTTTCATTTTGAATTAATTATGTATTACAATCCATTACAATGCAGCGAATATGACTTGCAGCGCCATGTAAACTGTTACCCCAAAACAAGTAAAGAATGACAAAGCCCGACTCGGTTGTGGCAGCACAAAAACAGCATACACAATGGTGTGAGCAATACGAGAGATACCTACAAGGCGGAACAAATTAATAGCCAAGAAAGCCGATGGATCGATTAGCACGTATAGGAAACCGGTGGCGAAGAAGGGTAAGATGTTCTCCAAATCGTTGCGATGAGCTCTGATGGATATTTGAAAGAGAGTTACATAAAATATAAAATTTATGTACATTAGGGCTTAGAAAGTTTTCTTTTTACCTAAATACTTAAAATATAAAATTTGGTGAAGATCGGCCGCGCACATCCGGCGAAATATATTTAGAAGTACTTAAAATATAGCTATTTATTTAATAGCTTGTTTTACACTTAACCAAATGCAACTTATGTGCTTAATGCATAAAAATCGAGCTTTAGCTCATACTCAGTTTTTTTTTTGGAAAATGGGGATTTTGTATGCATAAAAATTATTAAAATTGCTTGATTTTGCCACACAAATTAGGTTTATCTCATAGAAAAATTATAAAATAATAAAACCCCTTCCAATAAATTTAAGTTATTTGGTTATTTCCCGAGATTAAGTTTGAGTTGAGTCTCTTACTATCAAACAGTAAAAATCAGATGAAAATTACAAAATTACATACATACGTTTATAGTATCGTAGTTATCGCAGATAAATCAAGCAATAATTACATTACGTGGACCAAAAAATTATATTTGAGTATCTCTTGCGAGGTTAACATATTGTTTTAGGATTTACTATGTACACGAAAACTGCATACTCAAAATTTCCAATACACCCTCAAACACTCGAGTTAGGGGCCAAAAACCCCTTTTCCTTAAGTTAAGGCATATTTTGCCCCATCAATACGGGTTTGATGTCTGTGCAAAGACGACATTGATAATTGAAGGTGTAATCAATTACAAGATGTAATTGAGGGTGCCCAGGTCTATTAATTACATATGCTACGTTATCCCGGTTTTTATGGAGAGGTGTATGTGGTATTTGTTATTTTTTCGGCTGTTCTCGTTAATTTTAGTAATTTTGGTTATAATATTCAAAAACAATAGGGGGATTCGCTATCCATAGCATAACCGTAACACGTAGCACTGATTGCAAAGTTTTACAACGCACAACAACAAAATACAGGCGAACAGAAATATACTAGACCTCAAAAATATGCTACACCTAAACCTATGTACATATGTATATTTATTTGCTATGAAGTGTAGGAAATTAATTGCGACCCTGCGTCAGCTGGCATTTGCCAATTGCTAATTTCAATTTCAATTTGAGCATTCAAATTTTGCTTAAAATGTTATGTTTTGTGTGTATTTATTAAATTTACTAAAGTAAAACTATTTATTTATTAAAAAGTGAGTGATGAACGCGTCTCTTTGGCAAAAAAGAAAAGCTGCTTCCTAAAATTTCCTATGACTGTGCAACAGAAGAGTGCTCTCTACGTGTAGCTTATTTTGGTCTAGGATATTTGCAATTCGTGCTATCTTGCAATCATGGTAGGGATAGTGAATCGCCCTAATATGATTTTTCCCTACTTTTGGACTTCAACCCATTGCATAATGTGACGATAAAAATGGTTTAATTGGCATCGGCGTTACGCCTAAAGTGATGGTTTTTGAAATAAATACGGGATCTGCGCGGCCACTAAATCTTATCCGATCTATACCAAATTTTATATTTTAAGTACAGTAGACGCTCACAAATTAGAACCACTTTGTTTATAGGGTGATTCTAATTTCTGAAAAATTCTAATTCCTGGACGTGTTTTTATTTCAATAAAACCTTAAAAATTCAGTTAATTTGCATTGGAAAACTACAATTAAATTTGTTCTAGGGCTAACCGCTTCCCTTGAATACCTTGGTCAAGCTTTTCCAAGATCTTCACTTTGGTTTCCAAAGACAAAGGGCCGTAGTCATAGTCGATTTAAAACAGTGTTTTACGACACTTAGAATGATGCTAGCATAAACGTCATTTTATCTCTGTCATAGTCGACTTAAAAACAAGTTTATCACAAAAACAACGTTTTAACTTCAAAATGAGGTGAACGTCATTTTAAAATCTTAAAATATTGTTCTAAGCTGGAAACTCGTCGTGAAAAACTATAAAAATAGAAAGATTACGTGAATTCAATAAAAAATAAATAAATAAAACGTAAAAAGAAGACATTTTAATAAATATGTTTTGAAATATGTAGCAGAATTTTTCAAGATTTTGCCAAGTATTATAGACGATGCTATCCCGGGACGGAGAGCAAAGGTATATAGAAGTCGATGGGATCCGTTCCAAATGGAGAAAGAGGAATTGTATTGCTTTGATAAGGCCACAGTGGAATATTTTATAGATACTGAGGGGCCCGTCAGTAATAGGGGACTTCGAATCTCACCCGGCATGGAAGTTCTGACTAAATTACGATTCATCAGAGTGACATACATATGTATGTTAGGTGGCACTAAATGCTTTCCTGCAAACAATCTTTTTCTCTTAAGCTCCAGTTTGGTTCACGAGCTCTTTTTGTTCCTTAAAATCACAAGTTTTATATGAAATGTGTAGCTTTATCTCAAAATTTAACTCCAAATAACAAATAAAATTTGCGAAAACCGAAATGTCGCACACTGGGTGATAGCGGCCAAAAATAAAATCGAAATTAAAGTATTAGCAAATCAAATTTTTTTGAAAGTGATTGACAGATATAACAATTTGTAAAAAAAAAGCTTATATAAAATTTTTTGAGTCTCGTTTTGTTTAGCCGTACAGGGTGTTAAAAACTGAGCAAAAAATAGGACCTTTTATTTCTCAACAATTACACCTTATACAAAATGCTGTAACTCATTCAATTATTAACGTATGTAATCGAGTGATACATCATTACATAGATATTGATTTGGCCTTTTAGAAACAATAAGCCTTTTGTAACCAGCGGTAACTCTTAGATTTATATGAACTTTCAAATATTGACAAAAAAAGTCGTAAAAAAAAAATTTTGCTCAACTTTAAACAAAAAAATAAAAAAAATAAAAAATATGACCTCCCCAATTTTTTCATATGTTTTGAAATGATATATTTTTAATCAAACTGCATTTTAATTCTTGAAATCCACCTGCGCTTTTCGCTTAAATAATCTTTTCCCATTTGACTAAAAGTGCCTTTTTCAAAACGCAATAATTAGGCTACTTTTGACATTATGAAAAATCTTATTCTTAGGCGACTAATCGAATAGTTTGTTCACCGTGTTGTAGGCAATGGTTCACACTTTCAAATTATGAAAGAATTTTTTTTATCAGCGTTATCATTATTTTTTTGCAGCCTTTTTCTTTTCGAACAGAAAAAAAAATTGTGTAAAAATTGGAAAATTTCAACATGAAATAAAAAAAAAATACAAAATATGACCTCTCCAAATTTTTAATATTTGGTGCTAGTGAACGTGCTTTATAAACAGGTGAAGAAATCTTATAAATTCGTTTGCGCTTTTTTGTTTTATGAACTTTTTTATGGAGAGAGTTTTTCTAAGTTTTCATACATTTTTCCCATACAAAATCCCCAAAAGTATGCTTCAAAAAGTATTAATAATTTTGTATGGGGAAAATTTGCCAAGTTAATGAAACTTAAACAACAATTTCTCCAATTCTAATAAAGATATCTGAAAACGCCATATTCAGGGGGATGGTTTATGCTTTCTAACGGTGTATTTGATTTTGAATAAAAAAATATTACATACAAGATATTAAGCAGGGAATATAGTCAAAAACGTGTTTTTTTGCCTAATTGGACATGAATATCTCAAAAACTAGAACCAATTTGAAAATTCTGACTTCAGATTCAGATTAAGCACACTGAAATCCTTTAGAAAAGTATAGTTTCATTTGTGGTATAAAAATTTTTTTAAATGTGATTTTTTTGAAGGAAAATTTTATGATGAATGCTTATAAAATGCTCAAAAGTGCATATATTTTTAATTTGAAAACCATGGAATACTTTGCGCTTTTTCCAAAATGATTACTGTATATTATTTATATTTAAAAAATGTGTGCTCTTATTAAAATTGAGCATTTTAGCTATAATAGTTAACAAAATTTTGAAATTTCAAAAATACCGTTATATGGGAGGGGGGTGTATTTGTGGGCCGATTTTGTTCAAATTCTCACAGTTTACTATCTTCAATCAAGAAAGCTTAAGTTCCGAGTTTAAAGTTTCTAGCTCAATTATTACTATTTTTGGCCGCGTTTGTATGGAGGTGCCCCCACTGTGTGTCGTAGAGATGATACACTTACTAGAGCTGCAAAACCATCGATAGTCGGACCACTCGATAGTTTCGATAGTCGAAAAAAAAACTATCGATACTATCGATAGTTTTTTATGAATATTTCACTAAAATAAAAAGAGGGATGGTTTTGTTTATAGTTTTCTTTCCAAAAAGTCTTTAATTTTTTATCTGTAACGACATCCAAAAAAATAAGGCACCCGGACACGACAGAATAACCGGTGAAATGGTAAAACAACTCCCTCCAGTTGCTACTAAGTTATTACTATATGTTTTCAATAGTCTCATGCGACTAAACTACTTTCCTGAATCTTGGAAACTTTCCGAAATCATTATGATTCCAAAACCAGGCAAAAACCCAACCCTGTTAAACTCTTACAGGCCAATTAGCTTAATTTCAATATTTTCCAAACTATTTGAAAAGTTGTTGCTGAAAAAAATGCAGCCCATCCTAGTCACACACGGGACTATACCAAGTCACCAATTCGGGTTTAGGGAGAAACATGGAACGATAGAGCAGGTGCATAGAATAGTAACTCAAATACGGTCGGCTTTTGAAACCAAAAAGTATTGCACTGCACTGTTCCTAGACGTAGCACAAGCTTTCGACAAGGTATGGCTAGAAGGACTATTATTTAAAATAAGACGTACACTTCCGTACAATATATACCTTATTTTAGAGAACTTTCTAACGGGAAGAAAGTTTCGAGTAAGGCAAAAAAGTTATACCACTGAAAGCTATTCAATCTTCGCCGGAGTTCCACAAGGTAGTGTTTTGGGCCCCATTCTATATTTAATATTCACAGGTGACTTGCCCACTAATGAAAATCTCGTTACTTCAACATTTGCTGATGACACAGCAATACTTAGTGTGCACTCAAATCCCTCAACGGCTGCCAGACGGTTGCAAAGCCATCTAAGAATTGTGGAACAATGGCTTTCAGATTGGAGAATTAAGGTCAATGAATCTAAGTGTGTACAAGTCACTTTTACTCTAAGAAAAGATACCTGCCCCTCTGTCTCAATTAATGGCAAAATAGTAACCCAAAAAGATTACGTCACCTACCTTGGTGTTACCTTAGACAGAAGGCTTACTTGGAAATATCATATTGATAATAAGATAATGCAAGCAAAGCTGAAAATAAGCAATTTACAATGGATCATTGGTCCAAAATCTAAATTAAGCCTAGACAACAAAATACTTTTATTTAATATGGTGATAAAACCATCCTGGATATATGGAATACAGCTTTGGGGTTCAGCATCCAAATCTAGTCTAGAAAGAATACAAAGGCTACAATCTAAGATACTAAGATCAATATGCCGGGCGCCTTGGTACGTGAAAAATTCCACTATACACAGGGATCTAAAGATTAACACAGTTGTTGAAGAAGTAAAAAATATACAAACTAATTACGCCACAAGACTAGGCAATCATCCAAACATACTGGCTAAAAGCCTGTTAGAACAGAGATACCCCAGGCGGTTAAAGAGAAAGGATATCCAGCTAAATTGTGATCAAGGCTAGAGCCACTTTAAACTTCGAATAGCCTATCCTATTAGGCCGTAAAACCTCTAAATTACAAAAAGCAGCTTACTGAAATTCCTTCCATTCAGAAAGCTACAACAGCATTTACTAATACATGTGTATAACATATATATGATTGTGTTCCGGAAGAGCCTATCCCATTAGGCCGATAAAATTCCTAAGTTCATACACGCAGCTTATTGGAATTCCTTCCATTCCGAAAGCTGCAACAGCACTTACTAATGCAACACACGATTGTGTCATCGATAAGCCTGCCCTGTCAGGCCGTACGAACTTTTAATACTATACAATCAGCTGCTTGGAATTCCATTCCATTCCATTCCGACGGCAAAAATACATGTATAATGAAAATGAATAACATAATAAACGAATATAAAATAAAATAACGTACATACTCTTAGTAAAAACAAAAACATTCACATACCATAATAAATGTATTCATAAGTATTTATTTTATATCAAATAAAATTTTCATCCATACGTTATTTGAAGCAGTGGCAACGAATAACGTCATTGTGTTCTAGGTTAAGATTCTATAAAAATTGTCATATTCTCCAAGAATGATACAATAAAAACTATATCCGAGAAAAAAAAAAAAAAAAAAAATTTTTTACGCAAAACAATAATTAAATAAAAGATCAAATAAGAATTAGATACTTCACTTACACTGAGAGAAAAATCAACCAAAAGTTGGTTAATAGTACTAATTTCACACTTGAAATGGAATCAATGCGAATTTTGTTTAATATTACCATTACCATTGTTGATATATTAGACAGTGTTTTTGGTTATATTAACCATGATATTTGTTGATATAACAAAATGTTCGTTCAAATCTTCAACCAATTCCTTGTTACTATTAAACAATTTGTTGGTTATATTTTTATGCCAGTAGCAGCACTGCTATGTATGATCTATAAGAGAGTGTTAATATGTTAACTGAATAACGAAGAAAATTCCAAATACTCACTCTCTCGCTCTCTGCAATTCGGGTCCAGCCATTCAACTTCGTCAAGCACAAACGGTGTTGAAGGCGATGGTAACAACAGAGCCGAAGCCATAAAGCTTCGTAAATATTTTTACTTTTTTTTTAGATATGAATTAACCAATATTTTCGCTAATATAACAAATATACACGTTGGGGAAACCAACTTTCTGTTTGATATTGATTGTTACCAAAATATTGTACATATTACATTTTTTCCTTTTGACATGAATAAATCAACCAATTAAACATTAACCAAGAAGTTGGTTGAAAAAACCATTGTACTTTTTTCTCTGTGTATGTATATAGCATTTTCTGGTTAAATTAAACCTTAAAAAGAGGGATGGTTTTGTTTACATTTTCCTTTTCAAAGTCTTTTTTTTTTAACGCATAACATTAATTAACAAAAGAACAAATAGGAATGAAATACTTCACTTATATAGTATATAGCATTTTTTGGTTAAATTAAACCTTTTTCAATTTAAAATTTGCACTTGATTTGAAAAAGGTTTCATTTGACTTGAAAACGCTATAGTAATAAAACTAAAAGTAGTACATTTGTTTTTTAGCATCTTTGGCGCTGACTAGTACATAAGGCACATTGTTTATACATTTCATTAATGTAAAATACCGATAATCAAAAGGCACACTGTTTAAACATTTCATTAATGTAGAATACCCTATGCTTTAAATAAATAAAAAAACAAAATAAAACAAAGTAAAAAAAAATTTTTAAAAAGCTTTTATTTAATATTAATATAAAAATTTACTAAAAAGGAAAAAAATAATTTTTTTATATTTTTGAACAAGATTTATATTAGTCCTTAGTTCATTTGGATCTTAATTTCAATCTAAGCATACATTTAACGTATTTCTTCAAAGCATTTCTGTATATGTATCAACATAAATAAAAGCGCGGGTGCTCTTTACGTAATGCATATCTTACGTAATTGGAATTTAAAGTTTTAATCGCCTCCTTCCATTTCACCAATACTGTTTTATAACATGAATATCTAATGAGTACCCGCGCTTTTATTTATGTTGATACATATACAGAAATGCTTTGAAGAAATACGTTAAATGTATGCTTAGATTGAAATTAAGATCCAAATGAACTAAGGACTAATATAAATCTTGTTCAAAAATATAAAAAAATTATTTTTTTCCTTTTTAGTAAATTTTTATATTAATATTAAATAAAAGCTTTTTAAAAAATTTTTTTTACTTTGTTTTATTTTTGCCTTTTTAGTTTTACAATGCATATTACATCTAATATTTGTCAACACTCCCACTATCAATATAGTCCAACAGTTTTTAATATGAAGTGCACTATGTTTAACATTTTGATGGTTTCTGCTCAGCCAGTTTTTTTATTATCCAATTCCTGTGGAGTCTTTTAAGTGGTTTTACTATACTCATTTGTGAATAGATTACTTCGTAATACGTGTTCAAAATAGGAACAAAATTGGTTCATAAATACTAATTTTCTAAATATCTTGACACTAGCGCCACCTATCGGCGATTTATTTCCACGGATATATTTACTTTCTCATAAGCAATATATATACCGAATATGAACAAATTCGGTCGGTAAATACGAATTTTACAAATAACTTGACACCAGCGCCACCTAGCGGCGATTTTTTTCCACAGATGTATTTACTTTCTCATAGGCAATATATATACCGAATATGAACAAATTCGGTCGGTAAATACAAATTTTACAAATATCTTGACACCAGCGCCACCTAGCGGCGATTTTTTTCCACGGATGTATTTACTTTCTCATAGGCAATATATATACCGAATATGAACAAATTCGGTCGGTAAATACGAATTTTACAAATATCTCGACACAAGCGCCATCTATCGGATTTTTTTTATTTCACATTGCATTGTCTTCGGGTCCTGAACTATGTTCCAATTTTCAAGTACCTAGCTCAACTAGAAGTATCTTAAATATTCGTTGCAAAATTCCACGACATACATACCCCAATACATACAAAAAGTGAAGTTAAATAAAAGCTTGTAAAAATACGAAGAATTTCAGTTATGGGGGAGGATAGCTATGGGCCTGCTGAGCACAGAACAATTTTTTTTTTTAAATTTTTTGTATGGTTAAATTTTTGAGATAACGGTAATTTTGTGTTTTTTGTTATCACTTTATTCAAAAATTATGTTCGCTGGAGTTACGCTTCTAACAATATACAACTTGTAGTAATTGAATCACACCTCGCTAAATGACATCTGGTCAATGTCAAAATTTTAAATTTTTTGCGATTTTTGAAAAAGTTTTGATTTTCAAATTAATAGCGTTTTCTTTTCTACACAAAAATGTCGCACTCATGTAGTGCCTTCAAAAAGTTGTGTTCTTTTGTTAAATGAGTGCAATCATCGCAGTCCACATCGCTATCTTTTCTCAAAGGGCAATCCTAAAAAAATTCGAAAGGGCAAGATTTCTTGCCCTCTGTGCTATCGACGGGGCATACAATGACCCTGTCAAACAGCTGATCAATAACAATAACGAATAAAAAGTATACCTTTTATGTCTCTTTCTAGCACACATAATATGTATTATATAGATTGCGTCATACCAGAAAAGCTAAAGTATACACAATTGTGACATTTAGAGTGTATTCTATTGTACATACATATGTGAAGGGCTGCACTGAATACGAAGAGGACGGCAATTCGACAGGGTGTAGTGCAAATCTGAGCTATTATTGCGCTTCGCCATGACAACCCTTTTGTGTAGAAAAGAAAACGCTATAAGTTTTTTATAAAAACTTGTAAAAATCAGAAAAGTTTTATTTTTTAAAAATTAGCCCCCAAATTAGTCATATAACAGAGTTTTTAGTCCATAAAATATCCTTTTTGTTTCACATGAAAGAAATCGCTAAAAATAATGTTTTTATCAGATATCTTTGATTTTGCGTTAACAATTAAACGGGCTAATTTTAAAACAAATAAATTTTTTCTGATTTTTACAAGTTTTTATAAAAAACTTAATTTGAAAATCAAAACATTCAAAAATCGGAAAAAAAATAAAAATTTTGACATTGACCAGATGTCATTTAGCGAGGTGTGGTTCAATTACTACAAGTTGTATATCGTTAGAAGCGTGGATTTTAGTCGCCTCTTACGACAGACATTCCTTACGACGGGTATATTCTAGGCCCCCTAACCCGCTGGGGTATTATTTTTGACCAATTTGATATCGAAATCCAACTCCTCCCTAACATTCAGTATTCTTCTCTTGGGACAAAACTACAAGAATGAATAGGGATAACCATCGATAGTGGAAAAAAACTATCGATAGTGACACGAAATAAAAACTATCGATACTATCGATAGTGCCATCGATAGTTTTGCAGCTCTAACACTTACTTATTTTCTTTGTGAATTTAAAGGTTGGCACAGGGTGAAATTTTAAAACCCTCGAAATTTCTTAAAATAACAGAGCGATTCTTATTATTTCTTACTGGTAACCCTGTTTCCGTTCATTTTAGCAAAAACGTTGTTCTAACTCGTCTATGACACACCACTATTTTAAACGTCGTTCTAAATTTAACACCGATTTTAACTAAATCCGATTTTAGTGAACGACTATGACTACGGCCCAAAGCATTTTTCTTACGTTTATTTGTCATTTCAGCGAACGACTTTGACTTTTAAGCAAACAATGCCGAAAGACGTGCACGCGTATCGAATTCAAACAAAAACCTAAACTAAAAAAAACTGAACAGATAGCGATGAAAATCCAACGACTACCGAGCGTAATATGAATAAATTGGGGATTCCATTTTTTATATCTATTTTGCAACAAAAAAACAAAATACATACGCTCTCAAATTGGAATTTTCGATTCTAATTTCAGAGCGTGTAATGTATTCAAAAATTTGATTCTAATTTCTGGAAATTCTAATTACTAAGAGTTCTAATTTGTGAGCGGCCACTGTATTTAGGTAAAGAATAAAATTTCTAAGTCCGGCGGCTTAAAATCGGAAAATATTTGATAAAATAAGGACCGGTCTAATGTACTCGTACATATGATATGATACACATATTTACCTACGGACTCGTTCAACATCCGGATCATCGAATTTCACTTTAAGACGTTTGTCCAGTAAGTCCTCTGGGTTGGCAAAAGTCTGAAAAGAGATTTAGACGATTAGATAAGAATTGTGGTTTTTCATAATATAAAAATAGTTTAGTACATAGAAATTAATAATAGAAATAAAAAAACGTATATAAATAGCGCTAAGTGAAATATGGATTTATAAAAACTGGAGTGCACGCTACTGTCGAAAATCGACAGTTTTTAGTAATTTAGCTATTCCAGAACGCAAAAATATTTTTAACTTTATGATATTTTTTATTCAAATTTATCTTTATTTGTAGTTCAGGCACAAGCCTTCTCCTTTTTAATTAATTAACATTTGTCATGCAAAATTCTTTTTTTACCTTAGTTTGGATGGCACTGGTTTTTTTTTTGTTTTAGTTTGGACACAAAATTAAATACGTAGCTCATACCTGGGTAATACTGAGTAGTAATTGGACTATTACGTACTTAAATACTTTATATTTTTATCTTGAAGTAATTAGTCCGTACTAAGTACTTTCAGAATATTCAAGTACAAGTACAAGGAATTGAAAAAGAATTGAAGTTTTAGCAAATAGTTCAAAGTACTTGAAAAGAATCGAAAGTATTTGAAAAGAATTGAAAAATGTACTTGAATCGATTTTTCAATTCTTTTCAAGTACTTTCAATTACTTACAATCGACGACGGAACGTCAAGTTGAAACAAATATTTAAAAAAAAACTAGAGTGCGACTACTGTCGAATTTCGACAGATATTTAGGATTAAGATACGTTATATTTTTTCTTATAATTTTATTTACGTTGAATTAATTTTTTATTTTAAATTAAATTAAATTATTTATTTATGTTAAATTTCAAATGCATTTTGTTAAATAAACATAATATGGACTACAAGCGACATGTAAAAAATATAAAATATCGTTTATTTTTGGAATTTTTTTTAAATATTGGTTTCAAGATTGTAAGTAATTGAAAGTACTTGAAAAGAATTGAAAAATCGATTCAAGTACATTTTTCAATTCTTTTCAAGTGCTTTCAATTCTTTTCAAATACTTTGAAGTATTTGCTAAAACTTCAATTCTTTTACAATTCCTTGTACTTGTACATGTACTTGAAAATTTTGGGAATGCCCTAATATTTTTTTATTTATTAATTTAATAAAAAAAATTACAAAAATAATTAAAAAGTAATAAAATAAAAAAAAAAATAAAAATAAGCCTGAGGGATCGTAAAAGCATAATATTTCATTTCATACAAGTTAAGATGCAAATAGAAAACTCTTTATATAAAATGCTTTACTAAACATCTGAGAATTGCAGAAATATACAAAGCCGACGTTAGTTGAATGAACGAAAATTTTTCATAGAATTTTTGTCACTTTGAAACTGCATACTAATCAAAGTGTGTCTTATAATGGTCACCCAATTCACTCCTTCTGAACTGGTGAGGGTCTAATTACAATTGATCTAGTTCCTCTCTGACACCCTTTCGCTAGTTCGGAACTAGAAATTTTCCTCCTAGTTATTAAGATCCCTCCAGGGTATGAATTTATAGCAAGTAGGTAAAATGCTTTTTTTTAAAGTAACCCAGAAGAAAATTGTAAGAGTAAGAAGCTACTAAGAAGCTCTTCCCCTATGTCAAGAGGGGTTTTCCATTTATTATAGCTTTTATCTGGTTATTTACTTGACACTTTGCCAACTCGCTTCTCTATAAAGTGCATTTATCTTGATTAGAAGCGGTTCTGTAATACCTCATAAAGAAAAGCGCTTCGGTATATAATATTGGATATTTTATGACATACAACTCCCAATACGAACAGGTTAATCAGCAAAACCCGACACAATTGTCCCATGTCATACAAGTTTGGACCAATCATGTATCAAAGCGAGCGCATTTTTCGACAATTATCCCATATTTTTGCGACAAGCGCTCGCTCTTAACGATCAATACTTATGACGATCGTCCTGCAGAGTGAAAAAGGAGTACTTCAAATTAATCACATTTTATATAAAGAATATGGTCCAATTAGCATGGGGATGTCATAGGACTCCACAGATAGTCAATCTCCACTTAACACTGGACGAAATAATGGAGGACATAATGAAACGCCGTATTACATCAAACTAATTTATGAAATACCTACAGCAGATTAATCTAAACAGCATATATTTTTATTATACGGTTCATGAACATGTGTGCCGAAACACGATTCGAAACGATACGAAAGTATCAGAAGGAGGCGTGACAGATCCACCAAAATATATATGTACCGATAGGTTCAGGATCATCAGCTAAGTCGATTAAGCCGTGTCCGTCTATCTGTCTCTTTCAACATAAACTTTTCCCTTAGTTTTTGAGATATCTGCTTGGAATTCGGTATGTGGGGCACCCACAAGCTGATCATTTCTCGGAATCGGCCGAAATAAACCACTGTAACATACTGCGAAAACGGCCCATAACCACACCCACTTTCCCCATATAGTATACATATATCGAAAATGATATATCTCAGTCAGGAATATAGTCCAAGCTATAAAATTTCATCCACGTAAAGACCTCAGCCCTTATAAAGAAATATGTTGAAATTCTCGAAAATGAGCAGTGCCACGCCCACTTATTAAGAGAAACCATTTTAAAGTTTTACAAGTCGTAAGTCAGAAACCGTAGCAGATATATCGATGGAATTTGGTACGCTTGATGTACTTACTTAGGCAAATCTTTGGACAAAAAATTGTCAAAATCTGCCCACTTTCCTAGTGAGACATGCTATAAGAGTTATTGAAATACGTTATTCGTTCTCAACACTCTCGCCAACTTCCATAGGTAATATCGATGCCTTCTCTAATTTTGTATTGCAAATCTATCGAAATCTCACACAGACCAAAACCAAAACGCAAAAATGAGCGAAAATATCTACATACATTTAAGAAGAATAAGGATGAGAATATCAAACTGAACGACGATCAGCTATGTGGAGATGGGTTATTTCGCAAGATTATTCGCTACATTAGTCGAATGCTGATTAAGTCATGTGGAGACGGGCTTTAAAGATAATGACGCGCTCCTACCCATAATTCACCGATGTACTCGAACTTAGACTAGAATTAAGTAATGTTAGCTTTGTTCACGTCCTTTTTTTCAACAGAGTTTAGTTTAATGGATTGGACTGATAGTGGAATAATCGATTGGAATTTTTGCAGGGTACAAGTTTTTAAAGCGTGAACTGTGTATGTACATATTTGTTTGACTTCTGAGATAATATTTTCTGATTATACATGTATGCAGTGGCGTACCCAGAAAAATATTTTTAGGGGGAGAGTTTCCAATTTCTAAAAATAAAAATCAATAATCTGTGATACAAATTTCTCGACCTTTTCGCAAGTTTTTCTAAAATTGTTTCCACTGAAAGAGTCACGCGTAATACCGAACAATACAATAAACGTCGCCGAAGCGACCGACCAACGGACATCGCGATGAACGTCACCTAGTCCCTGTCGTTCATCGCGCCAGCCCGCGCAACGACAAACACCTCTACGATCACCGCGCTATGGCTGCACATATAAATGTAAATAAAAACTTAAACTGTTTATCCTGTTTGAGAAAGAAAAATATTAAAAAAAAATAAATAATAATAATAACCTAGATCAAGATAAACTCCATTACACAGCTAGGTTAATACTACACTACTACGTTAAGATACATGCCATATGTGTATATTTAAACAGACTCTTTGCCAACTTTATTATTTGTAGCATTGGCAATAAATAATTTATTGTATTAGTTTCTAAGATTTTCTAAATTATTTTTATTTTCTACATAAGAAAGATTCAATAAAAACAAATCTGAAGAAAAAAAAACTGAAAGAGTAAGATTTATATTCATATAGAGAAAGTTTAAGCCATTTAATCGTTTTTAGGATATTGTACAGCTTAAATACGTCTTAAGTCTTCGAAGTAATGAGAATTAAAAAAATCTTATGAATGACATTTTTTAAAACCTCGAACATTCGAATATTCGTTAATTAATTTTTTGGTTCTGTCGTATCCCCCCTTTGGGCACGACAATGCATGTATGGACATATGTGCCCGGTTTTTCTTCTATGTACTGAGAATTTGTCCAGTCGCTGTGATTGAGATAACAGCGCAGCAGAATATGATAAGACATTGGAAATGAAAAGTCAAATTGCAAACTGTGCCCTTGGACAGCTGAATTCATTTGTTTCTAAATGAGTTTATGTGTATGTGCATATGTGTACACTCAGGGAAAAACAGCATTTTAAAATCAAAAATAAAATTTTTGTTTTCATAATGCACTTTTTAAACCAAACCATTTTTATTTTAACAATGAAAATTTTTAAAGTAAAAATGAAATTTTTTAAATAAGCATGAAATTTTTTAAGTAAAAATGCATTTTGGATTTAAAAAGAAGCATACTTAAATTAAAAATGAAAATGAATGTTGTTTCAAAAACTCGCTCTTTGTTCAAAATTTTTTTGTGAGAAATCCAACAAAAACAATAATGATAATTTAATTTTGTTTTTACAATGATTCATATATGTAATTCATGGATTCTTTTTTAGGAAAAGGGAAGTACAAATAGGTTACTACAATTCAATATAATGTTTAATGTTCCACTATGTGATGGCGTTGGATAGAATTTCAGGTTGAGGTCATGGTTAGAATCCGGAGGAGAATACAAAATAAAGAAGAAAAAGGAGAATAAGGGGAATAAGAAATAAAGATAGGAAACAGTTAAGGCGAAGTAAAAAAGAAGAGGAGAACAAGCGGAGGCTATATTTTTGTAGTTGGGACTCGGATGGAGAGAATATGAAGAGAATGCCGTTGGATACAATTTCGAATCCGGAGGAGAAAATGATATAGAGAACACTGCAGAGTTTTTTTTCTCATAGTGCTTAAAATAAAAATAAACATTTTTAAATTTAAAATGTTTTTTCCTGATCTAAGAATTTTACAATGAACATTTTTAAAATAAAAATGTTGGTATTTACATCACTTTTAAATACCTTTTTGCCCATTTTAAGTACGTTTTCATATGTTTTTATAATTTTTTCCCCTGAGTGTACGATTTAAATCCTTAAAATTTGTGATAAATTGATAAGGAATGCCTAACTTTTCAAAAGACTTCCAATCGAGTCAGCATTTTGTATAAGTTTTTTATATTACATACATACATACTTAACTAACGATGACGCGGAGATGAGTACCGCTATGTGCCCATTCAAACTTTAAGATAATCAGCTGATTTCGTGATATAAAAACTAAAATTTGCTCCATCCTTGTTTGTGTATTTTGTCCTTTCCTTTAAGAATTCATTGGGGGCGACGCCAATACAATATGAACCAAATCGCTAGGATGAACACTCCCTGAATTTTTATTCGCTGAACTATGTCGATGTCGGACAGCTCATCATTAAATCTGCTTCGATACTCGCCGTCGCTAACGCGAAAAGGTCCTTAAAGCTGAAAGTACATACTATTTATTGCCGCGATTTTGCGTTCATGTGTATATGGGTTGACGGCGTTGAATAATTTGCTGTACAAGTGTATACAAGTAAACAAGTAAAAGCGCGGCTGTCTTCGGCCGTACCGAAGACTTCATACCTTTCATGAGTGGGGAAATGAAAAGTTACCTATGTATGTATTAGTGTCCGACCGAAGCTGGAATTTTAGGCCGAAGCCGAAGCCGTAGCCGAATATTCGGCATAATCCTTTATTCGGCCGAAAACCGAAACCGAAGCCGAATACCAAAATAAGAAAAATATATACTTAAGTTTGAGATGTTTTTATTTCATAACAATTAATTTTTTTTTGTTTTTTGAATAAGCAAAACACCTTACAAAAATACATACATAGTTGTAAACAAAAATAAAAAAATTCAGCCTTTTTGTAGGTAAATAAAATTCAATACTTAGGCCCGGTTTCACCAACCGGTCTCAACTTAGTTAAGCCGTTTTTTTTACGTTTTCAGTTTCACCATCCAACTAAGCTAAGTCTCAAGTTAGTCAGCTTTTGTCTTGACTAAAACGAAACTAAGAATTTGAGTCGCTTTAGCAAATTCAACTACCAAAAGAGCGAATATGACAAAAAAATGAGCAAATACAGCAACCAAAACAACCAAAAAACCCAGTATTCGCCATAGAAGGTTGGTTACAAAGCTATTTTCTTAGACTATTTGGTGAAACCCAAAAGTAAGTTAGCCCCAAATCTGGGCTAAACTAAGTCAAATCTTAGTTTTAGCCTTAGTCACGTTGGTGAAACCGGCCCTTAGGCCCGGTTTCACCAACCGGTCTCAACTTAGTTAAGCCGATTTTTTTACGTTTTCAGTTTCACCATGCAACTAAGCTAAGTCACAAGTTAGTCAGCTTTTGCCTTGACTAAAACTAAACTAAGAATTTGAGTCGCTTTAGCAAATTCAACTACCAACAGAGCGAATATGACAAAAAAATGAGCAAATACAGCAACCAAAACAACCAAAAAACCCAGTATTCGCCATAAAAGGTTGGTTACAAAGCTATTTTCTTAGACTATTTGGTGAAACCCAAAAGTAAGTTAGCCTCAAATCTGGGCTAAACTAAGTCAAAACTTAGTTTTAGCTTTAGTCACGTTGGTGAAACCGGGCCTTAAAGTTCAACAGCTTTATGTTGTACGCCAAAAAAGAGTTTATCTGCATCGGTGTATAGTTGATCAGCAACTAAGATTAAGTTAGTCGAACACCTGATTGGAGTTGTATATGTATGCTCAAATTGTATTCCGCCAATCACGGTCTGCGACTTCCGCGAAAATAATTTTTGAATGAAGTGATAACCAAGAAAACACAAAATTACCATTATCTCAAAAACCTAACCATAAAACAATAACAATACCTGAATTTGTTGGTATTTTTTGGCTATAACATAGTATTATACATACATTAAAATATTTTTTTAAACGGTATTGAATTTTTACTTACGATCTCTTTGCTTTTATGGCCAATAAGTGAATAAACCACTTTTTCGTGTAATAAACTATGTTTAATCTAATGACACTTTAAAAGAATTGATGGACACACTACGGTGACGATATTTAATAATTAGCTTAAGTTATCGTTCGAAATCTTAGGCCTGTTCAATAACAAAAAAATATTACTGGAAGTTACGATATTCTGTCGCTTATAAAAAATCAAAAAATGGTAAAATCCAGTCAATTTTTTTGTTATTAAACACATCTATTATTCGGCCTCGACTCTTCGGCCTTTTCAGCCGAAGGCCGAAGCCGAAGCCGAATAAAAAATACCAGCCGAATAGGCCGAATACCGAAGCTTGGCCGAATATTCGGTCGGACACTAGTATGTATACATAGCCTGATTTAGTATAATTTATAATTGGGTTGCTTATGGAAGGATTTATTAGAAAAAATGGTGTCTGGGAGTTATATGTTATAGTGGTTCGATCTTGACAATTTTCGCTGACCTTGTTTGGGCCAACATGGGTACAAATACTTCAAAATTTCACGCCGTTATCTATTTAAATAGATAAATTATACACCAAAATGTCCATATCTGAACAATCGGTTGTATGGGAGCTATATGTTATAGTGGTTCGATCTTGACAATTTTCGCTAACCTTGTTTGGGCCAACATGGGTACAAATACTTCAAAATTTCACGCCGTTATCTATTTAAATGGATAAATTATACACCAAAATGTCCATATCTGAACAATCGGTTGTATGGGAGCTATATGTTATAGTGGTTCGATCTTGACAATTTTCGCTAACCTTGTTTGGGCCAACATGGGTACAAATACTTCAAAATTTCACGCCGTTAGCTATTTAAATGGAGAAGTTATACACCAAAATGTCCATATCTGAACAATCGGTTGTATGGGAGCGATATGTTATAGTGGTTCGATCTTGATAATTTTCGCTAACCTTGTTTGGGCCAAAATGGGTACAAATACTTCAAAATTTCACGCTTTTAGCTGTTTAAATGGAGGAGTTATACACCAAAATGTGTATATCTGAACAATCGGTTGTTGTGGAACTATATATTATAGTGATCCGATCTTGACAATTTTCGGTAAACTTGTTTAGGCCAGCATGGGTACAACTACTTCAAAGTTTCATGTCCTTAGCTGTTTAAATGGGGAATTTATGCAGAAATTACACCCCAAAATGTTCATGTATATCTGAATAATCGGTTGTTTTCTATATGTTATAGTGGTCCGATTCGGCCGGTTCCGACAAATGATCAGCTGCATATAACAACATACCTGTATTCCGAATTTCATTCAGATATCTCAAAAACTGAGGGACTTGTTTGCGTTCACACAGACGGGCGGACAGACGGACATGGCTTAATCGACTCAGCTCGTGATTCTGATCATATCGGTATATATTTTGGTGGGTCCCCCCTGCTTCCTTCTGGTACTTTCGACAAACATTTTTTGGCACAAAGTTATAATACCATTTCATTCTCATGAAAGGTATAATAAGCAACATTTCAGACAATAATTTTACATTTAAATACACAAATATCGCATATTGAATGTATATCAAACTCTTTTTAACTAAAAAAATATATGTACATAGAATATACCCGTGACATTGCGCGACTTGGCTGTATTTACATGATCGCATATAACTTTTCCATTTTACCATGGATTTTCTTCATTGATAGCTTATCTTTTTGCCAATTGAATGGGGCTTTACGTAAAGGAGTAAAACTAAAGGTAAAACGTTTGTTTTAAAGATCTTGCCTGATAAAGCCAATTTTTTCTGAAAGTTTTCGTAAAAAAATTGAAATTTTCAAATTGACTCATCTATGTACATATGTATGTACATACATATATTTCAGAAACTATATGACCTAGAGAAAAATGCCATGTAAAGAAAATTTAATTTTTTTTCGAAAGAGTTTTTAGTGCTTAGCACGAAATTTTTATTTTAATTCAATTTTCCACTTACCCCAATAATTTTTTTTCGTTTGGTGTCACACCAATGAAGATGGCTCAATTTGTTAAAGAGATATACAGTAGCGGAATTCACTACCCAATTTTAACAACATGCGTTATCGTTTAGCGAAGTAAACGATATTTCTGTTACCTTTAATATTCGTCAGCTATTTCCTTAACAACATTCGCGATCGAACAAACAGCTGTTGCCGTCAACGTCAGTGATTTGACGACTTGTAGTTTTGTGTTGTTTATTTGTGAGAAAACTTGTGGAAAGGTTTAAAGCCAAATATTTTTCTAATATTTGATAAATAGATATCCGGAATTAGTCTTGAATAGATATTCAAATAAAATAGACAATAAATTACTTGAATTAAGCAACTTTTTTTAAATTAATTACCTCACATATGTATGTATTATTGTACAAATGTTCTCACAAGCATTTGCAGTAGTACACCAGCGTGAGGACATCTTAATAAATGCCTCAGTATTTGATTAAAACATTTCCGGAATTGGTTTTGAATAGATATTCACATAAAATAGACATTAAATTACTTGAATTAAGCAACTTTTTTTTAAATTAATTACCTCACATATGTATTATTGTACAAATGTTCTCACAAGCATTTGCAGTAGTACACCAGCGTGAGGACATCTTAATAAATTCCTCAGTATTTGATTAAATAAATAAAAAATATGAAATCTGACAGGGAAAAAATTAAATTTTCACTTAAATATTTTCGTGAAACTGGCTGTAAATTTTTAGTAATATTAGATATACTTATTTTATTACGACGGTTTTGAAGTGTACATCCCTATTACATTTGTCAATGAAAGTAAAATTTATAAAAGCATTAAAATAATAGAAAACACCTATTTACTTATTTGTATCCATATATATATATATATATATATATATATATCAGGGTTGGGCAAGCTGCATTCAATTTTGATTGCATTCAGCCTTGCAGCCCCCAATCAATTCAGTAGTGAAAGGGAATGCTAATGTGATTTGCACTACCATTCAATAATGAATGCGAATGCAAAGGTGAATGCATTCCCATTCATTGCATTCCCACTGCAAATGTGATTTGGACTACCAATTAAAAATGAGTGCGAGGGATTTGGACAACCATTCATCATTTAATAGCAGTTAAAACCTGTGACCATAGTTAAGGTATTAAGTAGCTAATCTATTTAGTAACGGAAAGGAAGTTTATGGGATATTATAAATATGGAATTAGGCTTAGCAAAATAAAGGGAAACCAACACGGCATAGTAATATGTACATATGTTCTATGTTATACATGTATGTAAAAGTATTTCTTTCAACTTCTGAGGTTATAATTACACAGTTCAACAAATTTGCAAAAATTTTACTCAACACGAACAAACGCTAGTTATTATGAAAGAGGATGCCTCTCAGACCAACTTTTCCGAATAGAGTACTAGTCCAGTGCAAATCACATTTACAGTGGGAATGCAATGAATGGGAGTGCATTCACCTTTGCATTCGCATTCACTATTGAATGGTAGTGCAAATCACATTTGCATTACCATTCACTACTGAATGGTAATGCAAACCACATTTGCATTCCCATTCACCACTGAATGGTAATGCGAACCTTATTTGCATTCCCATTCACTACTGAATGGTAATGCAAACCAATTTTGCACTACCATTCACTATTGAATGGTAATGCACTTTGAATGGTAATGCAAAAATGCCCATCCTTGATATATATATATATATATATATATACATCCATATACTAGCATCTTTGATCACACTACAGCCTCACGAAATATACAAGAACGTCGCGCACACCCCTGCACATATTGCTTGCTGCAGGTATACATATGTATGTATTAGAGCTGGAAAACCATCGATTGAACTATCGATACTATCGATGGGGCCGATGCCATAGCGATTATCGATGGTTTTTTTTAACCATCGATAGTATTTTACTTGGCAAATAACTACAGCGTCTGTTAAAAAATTAATCAATAAAACTGAAATTTATAATTTTTAAGGTACTTGATTGGAATATGTGGGCTGTGAGTATATAAATAAAAGATTAGTGAATAATTTTATGAAAAAAAGTTGCAAATAAAACGGTTTTTTTTTATTGAGAATTGAGCAATTAAGGTTTTGATTTCGGCTCTCCTATTATTTTGTGGACAACTGTATATGTACCAATGTGTGTATTAGGGATTCCAATTTTTCCGATTTTTACGATCCCGGAATTTTCGAGATTTTTTTTCTAATCCCGGGATCCCGGGATTTGGACATTAATTATACAGGCCGACAAAATTTCCAAAAAATTTTCTAACTCAAATAAAATTCTACTTTTCTAAAGGATTTCGGTGCCCTGAATCTGAATCTGAAGTCGGATTTTCGGTAATATTTGTAGGTTTTGAGATATTTATGCGATTTTTTGCTATACTCACTGCTCAATCTGTTAAATTACTTACTTTCATTAAAAAATGATTGCAGCTATTGAAAGAACGATCAATTCTCTTGAAAACAGCGCTTTCTCGGGTTTCTTATTTATATATCAAGAAATATATGTTTTTGCACAATAAGGTATTTTTCTTCGAAATCAACGGCAGTAGTTGTAGCGCTGTTTTAATCGAAATCAAGTTTTGTAGCTGCTCTGCCGAACTATTTTTATTTCAGTATAGAAAATATATACATAGTAGGCTACTGATTGGAATTTTTGTTTCAGTCACGCAAAATTTAGTCGTATTTTCGATAAATTAATATAAATTAATTCACTTATTTCATTCTAACGCACAGTTTGTTGTTAATATAATAAACTGCCTAAAAGCGTGCTACAAAATTTTTATTTGCAATATTGCAAGTTACAAGCAAGATATCCGAAAAAGCAAAACATTGTCTTCAAGAGAAATGATCGTGCTTTCAATAGATTTAATCAGTTTTTAATGAAAGTGGGCTATTTTAAAGATATTGAGGAGTGAATATGGCCAAAAACCGCGTTTTTCGCCTCTTTGGACATGAATATCTCAAAAAGTGCACCGAAATCCTTTTGAAACGTAGAATTTTATTTCTGTTACAAAAATTTGTCTACCAGTATTATTTTCCCACATTTGAGGTTGAAAAATTAAATATGTATTGTGAGGACCAAATTAAACAACAACAATTTGGCCCACACAAAACAAACCCCATGGAAAAGCAACACAGCCGCCCACGACACTAACACGGCAACACAGCAACACGACGATCAAACACAACAAGTCTCAACAACACAAAGAGCGAACACAACAAGTCGCGGCAACACAACGATCAAACACAACAAGTCAACGCAACCATCCGAGCTAGCGACAGCGGACACAATAGCTATAAATAGAGCGACACAGCGCTACGGCAGTCAGTCAGCACGTAGCCGTGGTTGCGACCGGAGCTACTAGCGAAGCGCTTCTTGATTGTAGATCGGTTCTACCAGTGCAATCAAGAATAGTTTCACAGAGCGAGTCGTGGTTTAAAGTTTGTGGGCGTGACGGTTCTACCTCCAAACACCGCTTTAGATCACGCGCAAAGGTCCTCCCGCGACTATAGACAGGCGACGCACGCCCGTACGTGCCGACGTAAACCGCGCCGCGAATATACCACGAAGCCGCGACGCTAGCGCCCGAGTGCCAAAGCGCAGAGACACCTACGCCGGCGCGACAGAGCAACGTCACCGTTGACAGCGGCACCAGCGTCAGAGTTACGCCAACACACACATCTACTAACGGGATTCACCTAACGAAACACGACCGGCCCGTTAACGTCATCGTCGGACAGCGACACCAGCGTCAGGGTTACACCAACACACGCATCTACTAACGGGATCCGCCTAACGGAACACAACCGACCCGTTAACTCATACCCTAATAAAATAGAAAATATAAGAAATGAATTGAAGTTATAGAAAAGAGAATGTGGTTAATTTATTGTACATATTTAATGATTTAAGGAGTGAATAAAATTACATGAAGACAATTTGCACGGCGTCCCAAATTTACAAATTGATTGTAACCGAACCCTGGACACGGCGAGTATACCCCAGCAACTATTAAAGAAGCAACGGGGCAACAAGAAAGCTTCGTTACAATTGGCGCCCGAGCAGGGACCCTGCAAATCGTCCAAGCGTCAGAAGGAACATTCCTGACTACATATCGAGTGATTACAAAATGGCTGACCAGATAGACACCACGTGGTTGGACAACCTTTCAAAGGAACAACTGGTTTCTGTCGCAGAGGAACTGGGTATCGAACAGGCAGGCACCACACGGGAAATCCGAAAACGAATATTAGCAGTGGCATCAAAGGCGACAACGGACCCGGAATTACAAGCAAAGTTTTTATCATTAGAAATCACCTATCAGGGGGATGCCATAAACAATAGTGAGAACGAAGGTGAGGAGGAGGCAACAGATCCTCCGAACACAGGCACGAACTTCGACAATGGGCCACCTAGGCAAGACACCTCGGACTAGGAGGCACCGCTCTCCAATGGTATCGCAACAACAACGCACATTGGAGTAGCTGGGTGACATTCAGACAGGACTTTTTGCGTTTCTTTTTACCCGCTAGATACTTCGAACACCTCGAGGATGAGATACGGCAGCGAAGGCAACACGCACGGGAAAAATACAAGAATTACGTGCTAGCGATACAGAACCTCATGAGACACGCCGGATACAGCAACGAACAACGTTTGGAAAGGATCTTCCGTAATAGTCACCCCGATTATCTACTTTATATCCGTCGGAGGGACTTCACCAATCTCACGGAACTCCTAATCCTTGCCGAGGAATATGAGGGTATCCACGAAGGCTATCGACGACCATCAGACGGAACCCGCCGCGAAGTTGCACGACACGTCGTAGGCGACAAAGCGTCGGCCCCACCACCACCACAATCACCTCCAGAAAACCAGAGATTCGACCCCAACAACGTATGCAGGAGGTGCGGTGAACAAGGACACTACGCAAATAGATGCCAAAACCCACAAAAAATTTTCTGCTGGGAATGCGGTCGAAGTAATATACGAACAATCGAATGCTGCCGTCAACGTCAGGGAAACGACAGAGGGCTTCACGAAGGACAAGGCGCGATGAGCCCCAGAAAACCAGCGCCGAATCAGCAGTAGCAATGCACCAAGAACATGGCCGTCTTTATGCCGTAGCCAGACTAGGTGCGGAATCAGCGGAGGCAGTCATCGATACAGGGGCATCGAGAAGTTTCGTTTCGAGTAGCCTGGCAGAACGTGTGGTAAACTCTGGTAGTGGAGAAATGGTGAGAGTGGCCATCAAAATAACGATGGCAAACGGGACTAGCACCACAATCTTCGACGCCATAAGGACCGAGGTACGCCTCGGGGACGCGTCACACCACACAGTTTTACACGTTATGCCCGGAGCAATCGATGATATTATACTGGGTCTAGATACACTGGGGAGTATGGGAGCCACCATATCCTGCGGAGGAGGACACCTCGCACTGTCCAGGCCACAACATATTTTGCCACCAAGTGAACCGACACAGATCACAGAAGAGGTAGTGACACAAGCCGAAAACCACAACAACGTCAGGGAGAGAATCAGTAGGATCAACGGTGCCTACGACAAAGACGATGAGCAACGAATACATGATTTTTTAGCGGAAGAACTGCAAAAGTTCGAAACCATGAGGGGAGTAACAACCATAGCCAAACACAAGATTGTCATGACGGACGATAGACCTATCAAGCAACGTTACTTTCCACGCAACCCAGCTATGCAGAGCATCATCAATGAAGAAATCAACGAACTACTCCAGAAGGGACACGACAGCTTTAAGGCCCGGGAGATAAAACTAGAGGTACCACAACAAAACAACAACAACGACTGTGGCGTCTACGTATTGGAGAACATGGAGAGGGTGTTAAAATACACGGGGCGAGGAGAAGGAGGACCAGGACTGATCAGACAGGCATTCACAGAAGAAATGGCGAAGCAAAAACGGCAAGAAGTATTGGCCCGGTTCCTACAGAAGCAACAAGACATCCAAGAGACGACACAAGCCACGATCGCCGACGACCACCCTTACACGACACAAGAAACCAGCACCACAGTAAACACGCAATCCTTATCCGTACCAACACCTGAGGTAACCCCAGAGACAACAACACAACCAACAACAATAACAATCGAGGCACAGGACGCGGAAGGACCAACATTGAACCAGTTCCCGGAAATCGCAGACGAAATACGGAGCATATTTCAACGCATCTCCGAGGGTAAAAGTCCTTCCCGGGTAAGATTCCGCACACCCAAATATAGGGTAACCGTTACGGCAAGCAAGGCCCATATTAAAATATTGGAAGCCGAGGGCTGAATCTCCGAAGTGGGGGGGGAGTGTGAGGACCAAATTAAACAACAACAATTTGGCCCACACAAAACAAACCCCATGGAAAAGCAACACAGCCGCCCACGACACTAACACGGCAACACAGCAACACGACGATCAAACACAACAAGTCTCAACAACACAAAGAGCGAACACAACAAGTCGCGGCAACACAACGATCAAACACAACAAGTCAACGCAACCATCCGAGCTAGCGACAGCGGACACAATAGCTATAAATAGAGCGACACAGCGCTACGGCAGTCAGTCAGCACGTAGCCGTGGTTGCGACCGGAGCTACTAGCGAAGCGCTTCTTGATTGTAGATCGGTTCTACCAGTGCAATCAAGAATAGTTTCACAGAGCGAGTCGTGGTTTAAAGTTTGTGGGCGTGACGGTTCTACCTCCAAACACCGCTTTAGATCACGTGCAAAGGTCCTCCCGCGACTATAGACAGGCGACGCACGCCCGTACGTGCCGACGTAAACCGCGCCGCGAATATACCACGAAGCCGCGACGCTAGCGCCCGAGTGCCAAAGCGCAGAGACACCTATGCCGGCGCGACAGAGCAACGTCACCGTTGACAGCGGCACCAGCGTCAGAGTTACGCCAACACACGCATCTACTAACGGGATTCACCTAACGGAACACGACCGGCCCGTTAACGTCATCGTCGGACAGTGACACCAGCGTCAGGGTTACACCAACACACGCATCTACTAACGGGATCCGCCTAACGGAACACAACCGACCCGTTAACTCATACCCTAATAAAATAGAAAATATAAGAAATGAATTGAAGTTATAGAAAAGAGAATGTGGTTAATTTATTGTACATATTTAATGATTTAAGGAGTGAATAAAATTACATGAAGACAATTTGCACGGCGTCCCAAATTTACAAATTGATTGTAACCGAACCCTGGACACGGCGAGTATACCCCAGCAACTATTAAAGAAGCAACGGGGCAACAAGAAAGCTTCGTTACAGTATATTTTCGAGAAACGCTAGAACTTTAACATGCAAAGAAAAAATAGATTTTTATTGCCATTTTTTATTATTTCATTACTAACAAATTAAAATAGGAACGTAAAATCATGCTTATTATTTAATAACACTTAAGAGTTACTTTAAAAAACATATTCAACAAAGAAAATTAAATACATTTGGTGAACAAAACATTTTCCTTTATAGTTGGTACTTTTAGGATATTAGGATAAAAAGGTTCGCGATCATTTGATAATTTCCAATAAAAATTTTTAGAATTTAACGACACACTTCGTTTAAGCGAATATTTCCAAGCTTGCCGAAAAATTCTGAAAATTAATGCAACTTCCGAAAATATTTAAAAATCGGAGGCACATATTTTGATATGAATTCCGAGGATGCAGCTGCGTATTTAATTTTAGTAGAGTAATGTAAAACTATCAAGTCTAATTAAAATTTTGTTTGCATTTTCTTCCATTATTTACTTTCCATATGGGAAAATTCCAAAAACCAGTTGGGAAATAAATGACCAAAAATCAGGAAATAGAAATTATCAAATGAATTTTACCACAAGAATTCTAAAGGCTTTAAAAATACCTAACGTACGTTTCTTTACAACGCGTACTTCACGACAAAAAAATTTGATTATTAAAAAAAACTTCAAAACTACTACTTTGACTAATGGACTTTTTTATTCTGGCAAAAATGTCGCACTTTCTTCGGGCTGTCACATTTTTTTGTTCTCTTCCGCACAGACTCAACACTTTTTTAAGGATGTTTGTTCTATTGACAAAATATAAAACTGGCCCGACTACGGGGCATCATCTTCTGCTCTTATCACATTGCATTATTTTTGTTTCATTCATCACATGAAAAATGCAACATTTATAGGGCACAGGGCACATCCTCGCCCGGATAAATTAGTGTCGTATGTGAATTTTGGGCCGAATTGAGTTAATAATACAGTTATACTAAACTAATCAAGATCTTTCGAATGACGTTATCCGTTTTTTGCTATCTCCTTTAGTTTAAGAGATATTGAGCAGAATTTTTTCGTTTGTGCAAGGTCGCAAGCGATTTCGTCTAATTTCCAATGTGCTTTTAATTGCTGTCAATTATTTAATTTATTTACTTTTATGAGAAATCAAATACAATATTTAACTAATTTTAAAAATCTTTAATTTAGTTCAAATTGGGAACACATTTTGTCGTACGTCATACAAATTTCCTGCAAAAATGTTGCTAAAGGTAACATACGACAAAATTTTACTGAAGAAAATCCTTTATAAATTCCAAAATAATAAACAATATATAACAAAATTAAAATAATTTAAGAATTTTGTGGCCTAGTAGTGTTCTGCCAGACTTTGGAGAAAAACTAATCAGAAGTTTTGGAGAAATACAATTCCAAACTTCAAACCAGTTTTCCCAAAAGTCTTCAAATGCAACATACGACATTAATTTATCCGGGCGACGACATGTTGATAATGCAATGTAATAATGCAACATTTTCATGCAGAATAGGAAATGCTATTAGTATACAGATCTGAGACCACTAAAAATTATATAAAATACAACTTTTCTTTGCTATAATAGGGGAATATTCTGTTTTTATCTTATCCCAAAAATCCCGGGATAAAATTCTAGCGATCGGGATTGGAATCCCTTGTGTGTATGTAGTATCCTTACTTTGAATAGTTATTGACTTATTTTTTGTATTGAACTTTTTACATTAACTTTGGTTTTTTATTAATTTTATAATATGTTTCTAATAAAAATTTATATTTTTCTTTTAAATATGGGAATGTAAGTACATACATGCATACATATATATGTATGTATATATGCATGAAATATTTGAGTACCACATTTCCCTTTAACAGGCCATCTACGTACATATCGCACACTAAATCAAAAAGCGTTACAACCCAAAATTCAAAAATTTTCAGGAGAGGCAAAAAACTTTTTAATTTTTATAGGCAATGATGTGGGAAAAGGCTACGTATAATAGTTATTTCTCAGTTAAAAAAGACTCTGATGGAAAAGATTTTTTGGCAGCCGCTAGAGATATATTCTGTGTACCAATTTATGGAAGAAACCCGATTTCGAAAAATTTTGAGTTGTAACGCTTTTTGATTTAGTGTGCGATATATTAAACCATCGATACTATCGATGGTTGCATTTAAAACTATCGATGATCAATCGATGGGACCACTATCGATGGTTTTCCAGCACTAGTATGTATGTACATAAATAGTTGCATTATCTATTTTACTAGACCGTCTATTGTGCTACAAGCAAACTTGTGGAAAGGTTTAAAGCCAAATATTTTTCTAATATTTGATAAATAGATATCCGGAATTGGTTTTGAATAGATATTCAAATAAAATAGGCAATAAATTACTTGAATCAAGCAACTTTTTTTAAATTAATTACCTCACATATGTATTATTGTACAAATGTTCTCACAAGCATTTGCAGTAGTACACCAGCGAGAGGACATCTTAATAAATGCCTCAGTATTTGATTAAAACATATCCGGAATTGGTTTTGAATAGATATTCACATAAAATAGACATTAAATTACTTGAATTAAGCAACTTTTTTTTAAATTAATTACCTCACATATGTATTATTGTACAAACGTTCTCACAAGCATTTGCAGTAGTACACCAGAGTGAGGACATCTTAATAAATTCCTCAGTATTTGATTAAAACATAGCCGGAATTGATTCTGAATCAATATTCACATAAAATGGATAGTAAATTACTCGAATTAAACCACTTTTTTAAATTAATTAATTCACATATGTATGTATTATTGTACAAATGTTTTCGCAAGCATTTGCGTTGCTACACACGCGTGGGGACATCTTAATAAATGCCTCAATATTTGGCTAATACATATATATATTAATACTAATTATATTTACTTACATATTTATTTATATATATTAGAAAAATTAATTTAAGAAAATTTACTTTTGCACTTTTGCACATTCCTTTTTGTGCTTTTCGTAAATATCAACGTTTCAAACAGCTGAGGTGAGCAGAGTTTCAGCTTTTTGTCATTTTGAATAAATACTAAAAGTCAGCTCTTTTATGACGTGAAAAATAAGTTAGCGAATCCTACTGTTGTCACTGCAAACGTCATTGTTGTTAAGCTAACTTTGTTCAAGAGTGACGTATACGCGATTTTGCAGGAGTACGTGAAACCTTTTTTTTTCAATCAAACAAAGTTATAATCCATTTCATGTTTATGAAGGGTATAATAAACTTTAGTACATAGAGTTATAAAATTTCCTCAATTCTTGAAAAGCGGGTTTGAAACTGTGGCGTTATTTGGAATTGCGTTGTCCGAATCTCAAAATTTTTGCATTAATGGATGGGGACGGACGCCAGGAATATATTTTTGGCTAAATCTCATTTTTGGCAGAAATGTTACTTAAGCGGTATTGTGTTTGGTCGATACGCGGTTTTGCACTTTAAACGACGATATGTATGTAATTCATTCATGGTGTATGCATATATACATACATATGTATTTTCAGATAATGTATTATAATTGATTTATATTTAATTCTTTATGTACCCAAATAACTGCATGTCGCATATTAATTGAATACCGTTCACTCTATGGAGGTTGTCAATTTGCGCAAAATATATTGAGAGAGCCAGTTGTTTTTTGATTGCACATGCATACATATGTACATATGTACATATGTGTGTACTAAACCTGCACTGTCTCGAATTGTAATTCTGCACCAGTGGTTTTAACCCTTTTCTTGGCCATGGACACCTTTTATATTATTCTTGTTAGCATAAAATTTCTGTGTTTGCATCTTTACGAGTTCAGCGACCCAGGACTAATATTGTTGATCAAAGCTACACGCAAATCATCTCTTAGTTTTAAACGATTCCTCGCTTTATTTTTAATTACCAACAAAACAGGAAATCCTTGTTCACATAAATAATCCGTTGAGAGAACCGTAAAATAGTACAAGGCGATGTCTCAAAGTTTGGAATAAAGAAGTAACAGCGCGGCTGTTTTCGGAACAGAAGACTTCATACCTTTCATGAATGGGGAAATGAAAAGTTACATAGTCTGATATTGTTTAATTTATACTTTCAATTCTGTGGGTTCTTTATGCATACATTAGAATACGTGAAGCTGGATCCCCCTCAACGGATCGAAAATTCAATATGCAAAAATGAATGCAAGATTTATATTTATCCACAGTGAAATCGGCAATAATTTCGCTGCTTTGTAATATTTTTCTTGGAGTGTGACGAATTTTTTTTTCGATACGGTCTAATGTACATACCTACATATATAGTGTATCCATTTTAAAACCTTACACAAAAAGTTATTACAGCCGGTTTAATCACCACATACATATATCATATGTATGTATGTGCATATCTACATACATACATACGTATATATTTTGTTATTAAAAATGTAAATTGTTGAAGAAATTGTATGCATAAACGAAATCACTCATACGCACCTTCGTCCTGAAACGTGTTAGTCCTGTTAGCAATGACATGAATAACATTTTTAACACTAAAATCGCTGACCAAAAGATGTATGCTTTGAAAACTTCATTTTCGAGCGTAAGCAATTCAAATGCAATTTTCCCCATTGTTTTTTTTTTAAGTTTTATTTCAACTCGTGCAAAATCTTTAATGTTAAGTGTCCGTTTGGGCAAGCGTTCTTTTTGATACTCGCTGTTGCACTAAACTGAGTTGAATACGTAGATAAAGTCATATGGGTTTCCTTCATTTAATAATCGCAATAAAGAGCAGCAGCTTTTTTTGCACGTTAAATGCATTTTATTAATTACGTGAGCTTTATGCGAGTTGTATGAATATATAATACACTGGCGCGAATATAACTCTAACGAGTTTTAAGGCCCAGCTTCTCTCCGAATTCGAGGCTTACTCCTTAATTTTTGTTTTTCCTACTAATTGGGTGGAGCTACAGTTTTATGCTGGCGGATTTTATTGGGAGAAATATTTTCATGGCAGAAATACACACACAAATAATTGGGGTTTAATTAATTAGAAAATTAATTAAATTAAATTTTGGTGTTGGTCGGACTAAGGTTTAAACATATGAAATGTGAATAAATGTACATTTAGCAACCGACACAGTATTACATCAACCAGTATGGCATTCACATCATAGAGTTCTTTTATCCAACTACTATAGTTTTAGTAATACAAATTTTTGTTTACCAGTTATTATTATACCATTCATGAACATGAAATGGTATTATAATTTTGTGCCAAAACAGTTTTGTCGAAAGTATCAGAAGGAAGCGTGGAGGATCCACTAAAATATAAACCGATCTTATCACAATCATGAGCTGAGTCGATTAAGACATGTCCGTCTGTGCGAACGCAAACTACATAGTCCCTCCGTTTTGGAGATATCTGACAAAAACTCGGTATATGGCTGTTTTTTATGTGCAATCATTTTTTGGAATCGGCCGAATCAACTCAGTAGCTCATTCCACTGCGCTGGCACGTTCGATTTCGCCTCTTATTTCAGTGTCATCTTGTGCATGCTAACTTTATGTGGCACTTGGTGTATTTTGGTGGTTTTTGGCATTGGGGTGGTCACCTATTTATGCATTTCTTCATTTGTTCCAGGTGATTTAGGCAAATTTGATGTATGTATGTAGGTACATATGTTCTATATGAATTGTACTAACTTTCGGACATTAACCCGTTTTTGAATGGACACTTATTTGGGGTTTTTTTCTTTTGTTCCCGTTAATTTTGGTTATAATATTCAGAAACTAGATGATTTGTCCCAACTTTTGGATTTTAATCCATTATCGCATGTATGTATATAAAAAAATATACATCCATTTGAATTATGGTAATTGATCTCATTAACTAAGTTTATATTGGCACATACATACATATATATTTTATTTATCCATCAGATAGCTCTATATGTGTACTTGATAGCACACAGTAACACTTTTTGGTTGGCCATAGCAGGAAAGAAATGTGATGTAGCACAATCGTGTGAACTCAGTGAGTCAACTCTTTTTAGTGAGTCTGTGCTTATGTGTCAACTCCCAAAAAATCGTGCCATTACTCACCCCTAGTACATACCAACACAGTAGCTTAATGACACTCTGTCTTTGCTACCAAATATGTTGGTGCGATTGTATGTTTGTTTTGTAGGTACAAAGTTCTAAATCTCTTAGAAGGCAAAGCTTTTGTACATGCAATGTCTGTTATTGTTTTAAAATTTTTGTTTTTCGGCAAGCTCTCCGATTTATTTATGTTTTTATGGATATTTTAAATTTTGATGATTCTGTCCATTTTTCGGACTGAAAATTTGATATCTTGAGTTGTGTGAAAAAGAATAACGTCGGGGTCGGTAAATTGGATTACCGTCAACTGAGTTCTCATGATTAAAGTGGTGTTGCAACCTGTCATATTTACTTTTAAAATGGGAGAAATTTCCAAAAGTTCAGTTCGATCGAGATTTATGGTAAGGATTCGAGGGCCCCTGAGCTTGAGGCCTCCGGGGCACTGCCCGGCCTTCCCCTAGGTAGCTACGCCACTGTGTAGAAGTTCAGTAGGTACAATCACATTTAACGGTATAACATGCATAGAATACGTTAAAGAGATATACAAGATTAAGTGTAGCCATTGGCCAAATAACTGTTAATTGTCGTTATCTCAAAAACCTTCCGATTTTACATATGTATATACATACATATTTAGGATAGCGGCGTTTAGATTCCAAAAAAGATTTTGATTTTGTGATGCAGTGTAATCACTTAATTCCTGAAATAATCTCACCCTTTTGCAACTTACTGTTTGTTGGGTATGAGCTTTTACGCGTACCCAATACAAAACAAAAGTTCTCTTAACATTTTCACTTTATTTATTAACATTTTCAGTCAAGAGCAAATACAAATTTGTGCCGACAACCTAAATTTATTGAAGCTTTTATAATGGGAAAAAATAAAATATGTACATACATATCGCCCGTTTTATGCAATAGGGATTTAACTCGAAATTTTCGATTTCTTGGATTTTGCCATATATTTCAATAACTAGGTCGTGCCTTTGAGTCTAGTCTTAAAAAATACTCAAAAAGATAAAAATGGCGGAAATAAAAGTGATTTTGTAGTTAGCCGTAGACGGAAACTATTTGAAATTATAAAAGTTTATTTGCGTTTTCCCAAAAAAAATTTTGTTTGAGTTAAATCCCTATTGCATAAAACGTGCGATATGTAAATAAGTAGTAGTGGCTAACACTACCCTGTAGGAAATTTAATTAATTTTAAATTACTTTATAAACTACTTTATTTTCAATAACAACTAATTGAAAATGTGACTTTTTCCTTTGCAATGAACTGACTTTTTCAACACGGCGATGTCATAGCAAGCAGTCAATTGCCCTATCCTGCATTTGTTTTCAACTACTTTACTAGTAGTTTGAAATAAATAACTTTATCTTGAGTTTCTTTTCAACTACTTTACTTGTAGTTTAATATAAATAACTTAATCCTGCATTTGATGTCGAAATTCAAGAAATGGTAAAAATGCGAAGCAAATTTTCCTCAAATTTCGCAAATTGTTCTCAAGTTGATAAACAATATTTGAGAAACAATTGAATTTATGTTAATTTTCAAATGATAAAAATGAAACAATATTTTCTCCGTTTGAGAATTTCGTTTTCAGTGTTTAATGGGAAGTGAAGCTGAAAAACGGTAACCAAAAAATGGAAAAAACAATCTTGGCATACTTAGATCTGAAAACATGTGTTTACATATAAATATGTACATATACAAGAAACTGTCCCGCGCTGCATTTGTTTAGAGCTACTTTAAAATTAGTTGAATATAAATCACTTTTTAATATATTTATTTTTGCAACTAACTTTTTTTTTCCGTGAGGGTATTTACATACATACCCAGTTGCAATTTTCGTGATCATTGAATATAATAACACTGTGCACGAAAAATTAACTTTTTAACGCGCTTTTATTAGCTTTACATAGCTACATACATACATACAGGTGAACAGCTAAAGACATCCTATCTTGATAATTTTCATTGATATGATTGAGGTCAATATGAGTACAAATACTACAAGGTTTCATGTCCTTAGCTCTTTAATTGGAACTTTATATCCCAAAATATCAATGAATTAATGAAATTAAATGAAATGTCAATATCTGAACAGTCGGTTGTATGGCAAATGAACAATTGTACATAATACTATACCTACTCGTATACCGAGTTTCAATTTGATATATCACAAACTGAGGGAATAATTTGCATTCAAACCGGCGAACTATGCGTACAGACTGACAGAACTTAAAAGCCAAATATCTCCTAAACGAGAGCTAACCTAGAAAAATGAATAGCTCTATCGTGCTAAGTGTGTCCAAATTATCTTTACTAGGTATGTCTCATCCACGTTGATTTTTGGCTCGTCCACAGTGTAATTATTATATGTAATTATTATATGTACATATTTATGTATACCTACACTCAGAAAAAAAATCATCAACACGATTCATGTAAAATTAACTCGATCGATCTTTACACATAGAACAGCAACAATTTTTTCAAATTACACGATGTTTGAAACATGATTTTGGCTTTGTAACTGTCATCTGAAAATTTGGTAAATTCAACCAAATTTTATTGTTGATACAACATAAAGAAATTTTAAAATATACAAGATGATTCAGATATACAATTTTATTCCTAAATGTCATTTGGAATTTGGTTTATTTAACATGATGATAGTGTCAATATAAACTAAAAAAAAATGTTAGAAAAATGACGTACCAATTTTAGTGCTAATACAACATGAAAACAAATGTTAAAACAACAAGAACCACAATCAACAATTAAAGTTGGTTGATATAACACGAAACAATGTTCAAACATAAACGTCATTTGGAATTTTGATTTATTCAACACGATGATAGTGTGAATCATGGTTGAAAAATAGAAGGTAAAATCACTTATTGACGTAGGCAGCCATCTTAGCCATTTGACTTTTATTGAATTTATGACATTTCATTGAAATCATGCTACCAGAGTAAACAGCAGCAAATGTTTTTGGGCCGAAATCTGAAGTTAGTGAAAATAAATAAATTTATTTTCAAAAAAGCAATTGTGAATTGTGAAAACTAAATAAATAAATAAATTTATGTACTTTCATACGCGTAATTTGTGAAAAAAAGATTTGAAAAATGAGCTGCCTCTTCTTTTGCAAAGGCTCAGCGGTGAAGTTTTTTAGGTTTCCAGCAATTCCGTTTATAAGGAATCAATGGCTTCAAGCGTGCCAAATAGAGAAAGTTGATCTTCCAAAGAACCCGTTGATGTGCTCAGTGCATTTCGGTGCTAGCGATATTAGTAGCACAAACAACAAAACGTTATTATCGAAATGTGCAGTGCCAAGTTATAATGCGAACACAAAGTACGCACGCAATAATTAAAATGTGTATACATCTTAATAAAATATGTATTTTTTAGAGTGCAAGTAGTGGAAAGCTTTGTGAACACGTAAATGCTTTATAAACAAACATTTAATAGAAAATATCTGATTTCACTTTTATGTCTCCAAGAGATCCTTGTGTAGTACTCATTCTCTTCCCTTTCTAAAAGATAGAAGTGAAAAAGAACGAGCCAAATTGTAAACAAAAAATTTGTGGACATTACGATGACTCCAGTCTTACTTCTTTGTTAAATGCTCTGTCTGCTGTATTGCGTAAGGCTTTGTAATCAATATTCGAGCCAAATACTTCCCACTTTTCACATCCCTTTTAATAATATATGACTTTCTTTGATAATTTCTGAGCTTTCTTCAACTAAAACTAAAATTACCAAAATTTTCTTAAAAAATCTCCATTTTTATATTTGTCCAATATGGCAGCCTCACTCATAATGTTTACAAAAAAGATACTTCAGAAAAATTCAATAGCCGTCAAAAAGTTTAAAGTGAAATTACCTTCTGAATTTTTATACCATGGTGTCAATATAATCTAAAAAAGTGTTAAAAAGAACGTCAAAACTATTTTGAAACATACACAATTTTTTCAACGTTTGAAGTTCTGCTGTTCGTGCAAAACACAAACTAATAATTTTTTTTAACAAAAAGAAAATTTTGTGCCGTGGCAATGATGGGAGTTTCGCATCATTGGCAGTGCGTGATAATGGTTTTTCCATTTATGTTTTTAGTTCGCAGGTAAGTTAAAAGTGGGTTGTATTTTTGTTTCTAAAAGTTTTTAATGTTCAATATTTTCTTTGTCCTCTTCATAGTTTGCAATTTTTACCACGAAGAGATGTTTAGCGAATGGAGTCTTTCACGCAGCATGCGGTGCTTATACCGTTGCATTAGCGGCCAAACATTACTCGGTGCCAGTGATAGTAAGTACTATTGCCCATGTATAAACTATTCGTATGAGGACACTTTCAATTTGGTCGGTTGTGCGGGTGATGTACTCGAATGTGCTTTATTGATCTGATGATTATATATTTTATGTTTTATATGTTTTTTTATTTAAAAAAAACAAATTGCAAAATCAACAAGACTTTCTAGTTAATTTAACAATAAATTTAAGGTAAAATCAAAAATATGTTATTGTTAATTCAACAGGACCATTTCGTGTTAATTTAACCAGCTTTTATTGTAACATTCACTAGTTAAAATTGTAAAATCAACAGGAAGACTCAATACCTTTTAGTGTTAATTCTACAGTTGTCATCCTGTTAAACTAACACTTGACAGTAGTGTTAAATTTACACGATTACATGATGGCAGGGCCGTACCCAGGAATTTTTTTCGTGGGGGTTTTCATAGTAGGTTTTTTTTTTTTTTTTTTTTTGGAGAAAAATTATAACCTATTTCGTGCACTAACTAAAAATAATAAAAGAATCTGGTTTCTAAACTGCTATTTAGAAGAAAACTTTTTAAATTAGGGTTTTTATAAGAAGTTTTAAAAATCAGGAAACTTTTATTCATTTAAAAATTAGACTGTTCCATTGCAAACACGATGAATACTTTATTTTTGGTGATTTTATAAAAGTGAAAAAAAAAAACAATAAAATGTTGACTTTGACATATATGGGATGAAAATAGGTGAAATCGGACTATAACAACGCAACCATCCCATATATGGGATCTCTCACACAAAAACACACAAAATGTTATAAATCAGACACTAACACATATAACCCGAGTAATGAATTTTCAGCCATGTAATGACTTTATGCGGTTATAAGGAAATATACTAAAATTTTAGAAAATGTATGTATGTAACATAATTTAATTTATAAGTGGTATGTCGTTAGAAGCGTACTTTAATTATCTTTCGAACGGAGTAGATACGGTTTGCGGGTATTTGTAACTTCAGCGAGAAGAATTTTTGATTGAATTTGTAACCAAAAAAACCTAAATTACGTTATCTCAAAACCCTAACCATAAAAAATGGTTTTGACCTCAGCAGGTTCATGCCAGTCTTCCCCTATACCTGAAATTCTTGGTATTTTCTCAAATGAATTATTTGTAAACTACACCTTTTCCAGTTTATATTCTGAAAGTTGCAATTTATATTCAGACAAGTAAGGAAGCCTAAGTTCGAGTGGAATCGAACATTAGATACTCAGCTGTATGCTTTCATTGTTTGTTTGCGTTTGTTCGATATAGGGTGTATTTTATATAAAGCGAGTGCCGCATAAAGTGGGCGTAGCCACGCCCATTTTCAACATTTTTATCAGTCATCCAACTAAGCATATGAATATTATTCTTTGTGCAAAATTTCATTCCTTTATGACTTCTAGTTACAAAGAAGTCTTGTTACAAATTCCCAAAGGGTGTTCCAGAAATATCTTTGTTAAAAAGTAGGCGTGGTCATAAACCGATTTCAATAAATTTTTGCGTGTCTATTAACACAAGTTATAAAAGTGTATAAACCAAGTTTCGTCATAATATCTCAATTATTTGTCGAGTTATGGGCTCCGAAATCTCGTTCATTCCTTTGTCTGAAAAGAGGCGGTGCCACGCCCATTTTCCGAAATTTTTCTATTTTTTGGTTCCGATGTATTGTAGAACTCATGCCACAAAATTTCAATGAATTATCTTTATATTTGACAAAGATATCGCTTAAAATGTTTTTATTAGGCCACTTTATGATACACATATATAAAAGTGGGCGTGGTCGTCAACCGATTTTGGTAAAATTTTGAACATGTATTACTACAAGTAGTGAAAGTGTATAGACCAAGTTTCGTCATAATATATCGATTATTTGTCGAGTTATGGGCTCAGAAATCTCGTATATTCCTGCTTCTAAAAGGAGGCGGTGCCACGCCCATTTTCCAACATTTTTGTATTTTTTGTTTTATGTCCATAGTTGGACACCTTCCATAAAATTTCAATGATATATCTTTATATTTGACAGAGATATCGCTTAAAATGCTTTTATTAGGTCACTTTATAATACCCATATATAAAAGTGGGCGTGGTCGTCAACCGATTTTGGCAATTTTTCGTCCAAACATTTGCCTAAGTAAGTATATCACGCCTACCAAATTTCATCGATATATCTTCAACGGTTTCTGAGTTATGACTCATAAAACTTTCAATGTTTGCCCCTTAATAAGTGGGCGTGGCACCGCCCATTTTACAAAATTTCACCATATTTCTTCATAAGGGCCTGAGCTCAATACGTGTGTAAAATTTTATCACTCTAGCTCTATTAGTGACTGAGATACAAAATTTCCGATTTTTACCATACAGGGGAGGTGGGCGTGGTCATGGTCCGATTTCGCCCATTTTCAATACCATCCGTTCCTGTCTTGATACCAACTTACATTTCAAATTTCATCAAAATATCTCAATTTTTGCGCGAGTTATCGTGCTCACAGACGGACAGACGGACGGACATGGCTCAATCGATTTCTCTTTTCACCCTGATCATTTTGATATATACAAGTCTATATCTATCTCGATTATTTCATTCTGTTACAATCCACCGTTAGGAAATCAAAACTATAATACTCTGTGTACTAGTACAGCTGAGTATAAAAATTACAATTCATATTCAGAAAGTTACATTTAATATTCAGAAAATTACAATTCATATTCAGAATTTCCATTTCATATTCAGAAACCTACAATTAATATTCAGAAAGTTCCAATTCATATTCAGAGAGTTCATTTTAAATTCAGAAAGTTACATTTCATATTCAGAAATTTACAATTCATATTCAGGAAGTTACATTTAATATTCAGAGAGTTGCAATTCATATTCAGAAAGTTACATTTCATAATCAGAAAGCTACAATTCATATTCAGAATTTCCATTTCATATTCAGAAACCTACAATTCATATTCAGAAGGTTGCAATTCATATTCAGAAATTTCATTTCAAATTCAGAAAGTTAGATTTCATATTCAGAAAATTACAATTCATATTCAGAAAATTACATTTAATATTCAGAAAGTTACATTGCATATTCAGAAAGTTACAATTCATATTCAGAAAATTTCACTTTACGCTTTTGAGTTTTCTTTTTTTCAAACATACATAGAAGCCATCGGTTCAAAAGGTTTTTTTTTTTTTTTAAATAAATTTTACTTTGTTTAATTTTAAATGTGTGTGCGGTCATATACTTATACCTACTCATAATAAAAATGGAATTTAAGGATAACCTAATAACATAGTACTCCTTCACTTTTTTTTACGAATTCGGTGGACCTACAGTTTTATGCCGACCCTGAATGACATCCACCGAGGAATGTAAATTTTGCATGAGAAGTTTTTTATAACAGAAATACACTCGGATGGTTGCCGACCGAATGCGAGGGATTACGCTACATTAATTCCCCGATTTCAAATAAAACAAATTTTCGATGTTGTTCGGACTGGGTTTCTAACCCACGACCTTTTGAATGAAGGACGAACTCTACCCTTCAGAAAATGTTTTGAAAAAAACAATGTAATCTTTTTACCTGAAAAATTTACATAGAAACTCATGTTCCATGTTTCTGAATATGAATTGTAACTTTCTTAACCCGAATAACCCTGAAGCTTGTTTGCAAAGATATTGTGCTGATTTTTTGAGGATCGGTCATTAGGACCATGAATAAGATGCATACAAAAATTGACATCGGTAAGTGTCCTGGATCCTGAGATATGTCCTGTTGCCATATGGCAACGCCAGGGCTGGTAGGGTACAGGTTTTTTTCTAGGAAAATGTATTGAAAATTCATATTTTTTGGGCGGTTTTGACCAAAATGAAGAACTGAAAGACTTTTACAATGATGAAAATTTTATTTTTAGTGATTTTTCATAAATAAAATACTAATGTAATATATAGTATGGCTTGAAATGCTTCAAATAGTTCCCAACGTTGTGTTTGTTGCACTGCGTTCGAACAATTGAACTGCATTCATCGCCGGCACATCTTCGTTTTTTATCAATAGGCACAACGATTCAATTATACATTGTGGTTTCCAAACTGCCACTGCATTTGCGTTTGGCACTTTTGACTTGAATAACATCGAGATCCAAGGTTTCAATCGCGCCTTCAAATCTGTCTACACGATCGCCACTGGCAAATTCAATTTTGCTCGAAGTTGTCCAGCAAATAAGTTGTCAGGTATGCCCCGTAATCATCATGGCTTGCATTATCTTCAACGCTGCTTGCACCTTCTTCCGGTAGTTCTATGAATATACTAACTACCTGTTGATCTCCGAACCAAAGTCTTCTGCATAGATAGTCTAAGATATCCTTCAGCGATAGATTTATATACGAGATAATCAATTGATTTCAGTAAAAAACCATATATAATACCATAAACAACGGCAAATTGCCGGAAAATTTTAAAAATCTATCAGAAAAAAACCTGTACCCTATCGACCCTGGCGTTGCCATATGGCAACATGAGCAAAAAAAAAATATCTCGAACTAAATTTTTTACACTACTTATTTTCTTTTCATGAATTCTGACTAAAAATCTTTTCAAACGATGCAACTCGATAGTATTTTTGCTTTTTTTAAATAAATTATAGTCACTTACTTATTACGTCTGCTGATTTTTTGGCATTTTTTTCACCTTTTTTGTTTCACCCAACTTCGCAATGTTATAACTATGAAATCTTTCACTCAAATTTTATGTTCTGTGCAACAAGTGTTAGCGCCGATATTTCTGCGTCATAACGGTTATCGCACACCCTTTTACCTCAATTCATTCTGTTTTTACAGACTTTCAAAAGAACCTCTCATTGCGTTGCCATATGGCAACGCCAGGGTTAATCGGGTTAATATGACATAGTATGTTTAAAAATTTGTTTATTTATCCTCCTAAAAAATTTCGGCCACCTTAATACATACATACATATGTATGTATGTAACGTAAATTTGTAAAACTCAATATATCGAACCCTAAATCATAAAGCGACACAACTCAAACATTTTAAGGAGAGCCAAACAACTTTTCTTTTTTATAGGCAATTATATGGGTAAAAGCCCCGTATAATAGTTATTTTTCCAGAGTTGTAATTATTATAAGAGAAAAAATAAAAATCAAAAAATAATTATTATTGAAAGAAACATATTTTAAAAGTCTTTCCATAATAGTTATTTTTGAGATATTTTTTTTAAGTCGTTTTGTAATTATTATAAATGAGAAATTTTGTTTTATATCTTCAAAAACTTTTATATTGAGACAAATTTGAAAAAAGTCTTTGAGTAATTATTATCCGCAAAAAATTGTTTTTTAAGGGCCTTTTCACATTACTCGGTACGACATCGGATCGACATTTTATGCTAGGTATTTTCAGCTTACCGAAACGATTCCGCGTTGCTGTGTTCACACTTGTGGGAATACTTTCGGTGTGTAATCGGCAGAAAATAGGAAGCCAAACATCGAAATTTGCAAAACAAAATTTTTAACTTCAACAAATCACTCAATAATAACAATAATGTCTTCTAGCGAAGACGAAGACATTAGCTTTGTTCAACAACTTTACTTGCAATAAGAGCACCAGTGACAAATTAAGAGTAAAAACGAGTAAAAGAGAAAATTATCAACCAAAGTTATTGAACACAAAATCGTAAACATTTGCAAGTAAACAGCTGATGCGCTGTTTTCACAATTTGATTTTTAGGTTAGGTTGTAATTGAAATGTTTGAAATTGAAAATGAATGTAAATAACTGAATTAGGAAGACGAAAATCTACTTTGGATATTCCACAACATCGTCAAGATTCCTTTTTGCGCTAATTTATTTAGTATGCAATTAGAAATTTGCGATTGAAATGTTGACATATTTCCAATTGCAATTTTCGTGATCATATGTTTTTGACGCTTCTATTTTTTTTAAAGCTGCAAGTAGTTGCAAGTGAAAATTTTACTTGCAACTATTTTCAACTCTCTCGAAGTCTCACTCTCCCAATTTGGGTCTCTTTTGCAAATTTTTTGGGTTATTGAACATAAAATTCGTAACTATTTGTAAAAGCAATTAAAAACTTTGAGTTATTGAACAAAGCTATTATAACTTGCTACATTTATAGCCGAAACGAGTTTTTTACTGACTTTGTTCTTCTTCTTTTATCACGCCGCAAAAATGTATGCAGTAATTCCTCAAATTTTACTGACCGGTCTTACCGCGTTGCGGTATACCGAATTTAATCCGCTCCGATTTCATGTATGCAACACTAATGTGAAAGTGCCAATTGAAATACATGTGGTCGGTAAGGTTTCGGTATACTTTCGGCAAAAACCAAAAATGTCGATCCGATACCGCACCGAGTAATGTGAAAGCACTCTAAGTCTTCAAAGACTTTTTCATTGAGACGAATTTCAAAAATATCTTCAAGTAATTATTTTGAGTAACAAATTTATTTTTTATATCTTCGATAAAAATTTGTCATACAATTTTAAATTGGAAATTTGCTTGAATTTTGAAGTACTTATATGAAAGTTATTTTTATTTTATACTTATATGAAAGTTATTGAAAATTTTCTGAGACTTTTTTGAACTTTGTCTCAATGAAAAAGTCTTTGAAGATATAAAAAACAATTTGTTACTGATAATAATTACGCAAAGACTTTTTTCAAATTTGTCTCAATATAAAAGTCTTTGAAGACTTAAAAAATATATATTTGAAATAACTATTATGGAAAGATTTTTAAAATATAAGTTTCTGGATAATAATTATATAAGATTTTTATCATTTTCATCAGGAAAAAAATATTATCAAAAGACTTTTATGATCCTGAAAAAAATTTGTAAGACTTTTTTATAATTTCAAAATGAAATAATAATTATTCTACATCTCTGTATTTTTCAGTTAAAAAATACTCTGATATAAAAGATTTTTTGGCAGTCGATAGAGATAATTCTGTGTACAGATTTATGAAAGAACCCCGATTTCCAAAAATTTTGAGTTGTGTCACTTTATGATTTAGGGTGCGATATGTTTTCTTGAATAAATGGGATTTATAACGTATTAATTTATTAATAATTTTAATCGAAAATCGGTTATAATCGGTTAGTTCCGTACAATTAATCGCTATTAATAACACTACTCGACACCAAAAATGAAATAATACTTTTCTAAAGCGAAATTTTACGCTGATTGCGAATATCATCTCCATTTTTTTGAGATATTGGTAAAAATGTGGAAAAAGCCATATATGCAAGACATTGCATCACATAAGTGCATCAAAAAGTTTTATTAGACATCGTGGCGATTTGACATCTAGGAAGTGATGGTAGAGGGAGCTCCAACAAACATTTTTTGCCTTCACACTCCAAAATTGGTGAAGTAGTTTGATTACAATGGCAAAAATAATGAAAAAAAATTCGAAAAAAATTTTACAGAAATTTCAGATTCGACTGTCCTAAAATCAGAAAAATTGTACGGGGGACAAAAAGTTAGCCCCCCTATCCTGTAGAGAATTCAATTGTGAACATTTTAAGACTAATTGTGTAATAATCGGATGTACCGTTATTTATATTTATCTATTTTATTGAAAGTCCTTAACCAAAAATTTTCCGGAAGAGTAAAATTTCAACAACAAAATTGGGTCTATTCATAAAACTTTATTAAGGAGTAATACACAAGATTATTTCATTCCATTTATTACGTGTTTTGAAGTGTACAATATCTCTCAAAACAGCGATTAATCGGAAAAACAATTAATTGAAAAAAAAAAATATCTGCATTTCGCCATTTTAAAGAGAGGATAAATAATGAGCTATGTGAGTACCTAAGTACTTTTGACTACTCTTTTCTGATTTTCTGCATTTGTTACACGTACGATTGTTCAAAAAATAGTCTCCCATCATGTCCCCCATACAATTTTTCTGATTTTAGGACAGTGGAATCTGAAATTTCTTAAAAAAACTCGATTTTTTTCGAATTTTTTTTCATCATTTTTGCCATTGTAATCAAACTACTTGACCAATTTTGGAGTGTGAAGGCAAAAACTGTTTGTTGGAGCTCCCTCTACCATCACTTCCTAGATGTCAAATCGCCACGATGTCTAATAAAACTTTTTGATGCACTTATGTGATGCAATGTCTTGCATATATGGCTTTTTCCACATTTTTACCAATATCTCAAAAACTGGGTCTGCCACAAAAAATGATATTCGGAATCAGCGTAAAATTTCGCTTTAGAAAAGTATTATTTCATTTTTGGTGGTTAAAGTTTATCAAAATTTGTCGAGTAGTGTAATCGAACGCTTTCGATTAATCGAATAACCGGTTAATCGTTAATTTAATTTTTTTTTGCAATCCCTGCGAGTGGTTGGCTGGGGTATAATATTTAGTTGAGTATTAATTTAATTGAATATCTGTGAACACCAAATTCAGCGATTTAATCTAAAGCTAAATTGATTCAAGTAATTACAATGTCTGGACATTCTATTACATATGTATGTATGTATTTACATTAGGGCGGGTCGATTTGTGGGGAGGCAAAAAAATCGCCCATGGCTCTGTGAAAATCATATTCTAGGGATCAAAATAAGAAACTTTGCCGAAGGAACCATACCTCTAAAACGAATTCTGATGTCCCCCAATTTGGGTCGAACTTTTGGGTAGGAAATTTGGTATCACAGTCACTAATATAGCTGAAGCGATGAAATTTTACCCACGTGTTCAGCTCAGGCCCCTAAGAAGAAATTTGATGAAATTTTGGAAAATGGGCGATGCCACGCCCACTTATTAAGGGTCAAACATTGAAAGTTTTATATGTCATAACTCAGAAACCATTAAAGATATATCGATGAAATTTGGTACGCGTGATTTACTTATTTAGGTAAACGTTTGGACGGAAAATAATTAAAATCGGTTCACGGCCACGCCCACTTTTATATATGTGTATTATAAAGTGACCTAATAAAAACATTTTAAGCCATATCTCGTGAACCGATTTTAACTATTTTCCGTCCAAACGTTTGCCTCAGTAAGTAAATCACGCGTACCAAATTTCATCGGTATATCTTTAATGGTTTCTAAGTTATGACATATAAAACTTTCAATGTTTGACCCTTAATAAGTGGGCGTGGCACCGCCCATTTTCCAAAATGTTATCAAATTTCTTCTTAGGGGCCTGAGCTCAACACGTGGGTAAAATTTCATCGCTCCAGCTATATTAGTGACTGAGATACCAAATTTCCTACCCAAAAGTTCGACCCAAATTGGGGGACATCAGAATTCGTTTTAGAGGTATGGTTCCTTCTGCAAAGTTTCTTATTTTGATCCCTAGAATACGATTTTCACAGAGCAATGAGGGATTTTTAAATCGACCCGCCCTAATTTACATACATACATATAATATAATAATATAATACAATGGCGCTATTATAACTCTGACGAGTTTTATGGCCGAGCTTCTCTCCCAATTCGAGGTGTGCTCCTTTTTGTTTTTCCTACTAATTGGGTGGACCTACAGTTTTATGCCGGCTCCGAACGGCGAATGCATTTTTTGTGAGAAGCTTTTTCATGGCAGAAATACTCTCGGAGGGTATGCCGCCCACTGCCGAGAGGTGACCGCTGCTGTTAAAAATCCCAATAATTGGATTTTTACTAATTAGAAAAATTTGTTTGGCTCGGACCGTGGTTTGAACCCGAGACCTCTGGCATAGCAGGCGAGCACTCTACCCACTGCACCACAGCGGCCACATACATACATATGCCATTATTAATATTCGTAGGAGACGACATGTATCGCCTCACCCTAAAACTAGCACTCTATATAGGTACATATGTAAATATCTCTAGCTTAGAGTGCAAATTGTGTAAGTCCTTTTTTTCAAACTTTGTAGGAGAGCCAAAAAACACAAAATATAAAAATTTCGAAATGAAAAAAAATTTTCTGTTCATGTAAACTTTTGGACTTACACAATTTGCGCATCACTGAATAACAACGAGTAGAAATATGACAAGTATCACAGAATTCTTTAGCGTGGTGCGTATTTGATTTTTCTAGCGTTCTACATAAAAAAACACTTTTTCATAAAAGTGGACTTACACAGTTTGCACTCTAAGCTAGCGATATGTATGTATGTATGTAAGTAAGTTACATATGTATGCTCATTTCATAGTTTAATAATTGAATTGAGTCACTTCATTTACGCAGCATATGAATAAATTTTGGAATTGTAAATTAGCCCACTCATTCACATGGCCGAGTCGCCTAGTAATTTGTTTACCGAAAATCCCAGAGGTACGTCATTTATATAGGGTTGCCAAAAAATAAAATACCATCAGTGCAGAGAAAATCGCATTTATTTACAGTACATTAATTTGGCTACAAAATATAACTAAAAAAGTTTCATTAAGTACTTACATATATGTATATATAAATTTTTATACATGTACAGATAACATATCGTCGGCCTCCTGCCAGAAATACGAATGTGAAAAATTTTTTAAGTGAGATGTCTGGCCTTTATCGGGTATATAGTGATATAATAACAATTAATATTTGTATGTATACTTATGTACATACACGTACATATTATGTATGTATGTTTCCACAGGCATTTATACAAATATTAATTGCTATTAAATCAATATATACCCGATAAAGAGCACACATCGCACTTAAAAAATTTTTCACATTAGTGTTTGTGGCAAGAGACCGATGATATCAGATTGATTTAAAAGCAGCAAGCACTAATTAGCATACAATTCAGTCAATTTTTCAACGAACGATACTAAAATAAAAAAAAAACCTTAACTTTACGCACTATTTTATTAAAACAAATGTATAATCAAACAACAAAAAAGGGGTATTTAGGATTGCGTCCTCCTTCCTAATTATTTAATATTTAAGGCTATGTTTTTTTACTGGCATGCAAAAATCAGTACAAATCAGTACGAAATCCAAAAAATCATTATTTATTAAGGAAATTAAAAACATCAGTACAGGGCATGAAAAATCAGTATTGTACTGATGAAATCAGTACGTCTGGAAACCCTATTTATAATCAATTTACATAAATATGTATGGATATAGACAATGTGTATACATAAATATGTATGCCATAAATAGCTGAAAATGATGTCATCGTACTATTATAGCATGTCTCCACATAAAGCATAGTACTGAGTTCGAGTTTCACGTGAAACTGCTGTCAAAATCCATACAAAAAAAAATGGTTGTGAAACATGTGTGATATTTCACAGGTATTTCACGACAAAGTTGTACTGAGTTCCTGCCGTGAAAAGTTGCGCAACATGCTATCAACATCATGCCAGCAACATTTTTTCACGCCAAATTAAATATACAATGCCATTTATTTTCGAGTGAAAAGTGACATTTGTTGAAATTGAAATTTATATTTTCTATAAAAATTTTTTATTGGCCAAAATTTTGAAAGTTGGTTCAGAGGCGATGCTCCAAATTTTTTATTTTTACATTTGGTCAGTTTTCGTTTTGGCATTTATTCTCATTTGACAAAAAAAATTTCTTGAAACATTTCACGGCAAAATAAATGCAAGTTGCTGGCGAAATTTCACAGCCGTGAACTCAGTACTAGTCTTAACGTCTTTCGCTCCTTTTATCTGTATTCGCTCTCTCAATCGTCGTTCGACCTCGAATCCAGTGCCGCACCTTCCTTCCATTGTGTGGTAATTAATCAATATCACAGCCAATTAGATGTTCGAAATCTTAAAATATTTTTCTTTATCATTCTTCTTTCGGATTCGGTAAATCTATCGCTTTACATAAATTGCTCACCTTTATTTTCGATGAAAATATCTTTTAATGGAAGAAAATATTTTCATCGTAAAGTTCAAAGTTTTCAAGATTCGTAGTATTTTTAATAAAATTATTTTGCATGAAACGACCCAAAATTATTTTAAAACTTGTTTCAATACAAAAACGGTAACCGGACCTTCTCTGATTGAAACTCTTTGTTTAAGTTATTGATAATTTTTAATAATTTTTACATATTATGTAAGACGAAAAAATAAAGTACATTTTTATTTTAGCATCTGCCATCGATTGGACTAATTCTCGAGCAGGTATACCATTAACCTCAAGACACGAAGATAAAAAATAGAGCTGTAAAGGTTCCCATTGCTCAAAAATTATTGCAATTACGTTTTCTAAAGCAAGCCACCATCGATTATTGCTATCAGTGTTGTCCTCTCACTTAAACGTTTAGTGTTGTGTAGGTGAACATTCTTAAAAAATGTGCCCAGACCACAAGAGTACTTTTGTTCTTCATACTTCTTAAAAAGGACCAAATCCGAAAAAAGTGGCCAAAAGACAAAAAAAAGAACCAAATTTTGTCCAAAGTGGTATCCGTGATCGCAAATCTATCGGAATCTCACACAGCCCAAAAAATGCAAAAATGAACGAAAATATATGCACAGAAGAAGAACAAGAGTGGGAAATATCAAACTGAACGACTATCAGCTACGTGGAGCTTGGTTATTTCGCAATATTTTATTATTCGAATGCGAATTAAGTTAAGTGGAGACAGGCTTTAAGATGTAGCCATTAATCAGTCCGCAGAATGCTGGACAATCGGCTGCGGCATATTTTTATACTAAGCTGTACATAAGTCGTAGGTACACAGCAAGGCCGTATCTAGGGGGGGGGGATGGCAGGGATCAATCCCCCCCACCCCCGAAATTAATGCGATTACATTTTTTTATATAATATAAATATGCTTAATTGTAGTTTTTAGAAGCATAGAAATCATCTAAAAAGTTAGTCTCAATTATTATTTGTATCTATGTATGTACTAGCAAGTACCCGGCTTACTTCGTTGCGCCGCAAAAATTAAATATACGATGTTTAGCTTTGCGTAGAGTGTAAAAATGGGTTACACATTCATATTTTGTGCTTGTTTTCTGCAAGGAATGTAATATACCACCCTCCTTTATATGAAATGCAAACACTTTAAAATTAAACAACGTTATAAACAATACATTTATTAACAACAAAAAACTCAAAGTTATAATAATTCAAACAACGTTTGGTACCTACACAGAGCGAAAACCACCTAATAAAATAGAACAAAAGTAAGAAGATATCTCTATAGTTTTTCTTTAAGAAGAATCCCTACTTACTTTTAATGGGATAGTCTTTTTAATAAAATCAAGAAGAAATCTTCGAATATATATGTGGATATCTCCTTGAATTAATAAAGAGGGCGTTCTTCTTATTTTTATTAGGTTATCTAATTAAATTTATTATAAAGTTAGTCTTATATACATACATATGTAAACTGAGTTAGCGGTTCACAGTCGACAACAATAATGCGTAAAGAAAAGTTGAGTAGAAAGTTTTTTATTTATTGTAAGAAGGTATACTTTTAAATAAAATTAAAAAGATTTACCTCCCAAAAATAAGAAGAAATCTCTATGGAAATATCTTCGTCTCTGACTTCTGTCCTCTTTTTGGGCCACGAAGCTGTTCAAAGAGACAATCTTCTTATTTTTATGAGGATTATTTGGCCGTGTGTACATTAGTAGGCAAATTAGTTCAAAAAATAAGGTACATCTTGTTCATTAATTAAAAACTTCCGTGAACACAACATTCTTTGTTTTGTTGCCATTTCCAGGTATAAGAAAACTCTGGTTTTGTGGTGAACCAGTTCGCGACAGAGCGACATACATTTGACCGTGAGAAAACACCTCGTTGCGAAGGTCTACCCCAATATAGCTAAATGTTTGCCCTTGGGACTTACAAAAAAACGCAAATTTCACTCATACGACCCATGAAAAGGGAAGAATGTTCCATATAGTTTAAATCCGGTCTGTAGTTAAATGCTGATTTCGTATGAATCGCCACATGTCTCCTCTGCATTCCACACAACCGTGAGTTCTCTAAACGGCGCCTGTTTCCAGAAGATATAGATAACTGCGGTTTTGCTTTTGGCATGTCTAAGAAATTGTTTAACAAAATCATAAACTTATAATTAACTTAATTGGGTAAGAGCTTAATTTAAAATTTTACCATTGAAATTAATGGTGATTTCGTTTCATCAAAAAAATGCGCATTTTTGTTACTCTCTTCAATTTTCCGTTTTCGTTTGCAAAATGAAGGTAAAACGTCAAACAGAATATGTCTTCTTTTTTTAGTGGTTTTATTAGGCTAGTGGATCTAGTGGTAATTTAGTGTAAAAAAACTACATAAGTTTTTCACTTGCTACCCTGTTTTCGTTTCCTAAAAATGTACACTTCAGTGGTGTAAAAAACTCACACTTTTTACCCTCTGAAGCTTTGACAGGGTAGCTGGTTGCACTGAAAATCAGCTAACGAAAATTTTATTTGACAGATAAATTTGGTGAAATTAATTGGATTTTGCAATAACAATTAAATATGGGTGATAAGCGAAACCTAATTATTCATGCACATAGCATAGCAAACGGGGCAGATATGTATGTAATTTGATTTGAAATGTTTTTTTTTAGTTAATCCCCCCCCCCCCCCCCCAAATGAAATCCTGGCTACGGCCTTGGTACACAGAGTATAATATTTACATTTCTTTCGGAATTTTGTGTTTGTACAGCTCTTATGGAAAAAAATTGTTTGTCCAGTTATTACGGAATTTATTTTATTTTTAAAGATTTTTTATGTCTCCTTTTATAAACCCAAAAAATATGTAGGTACACTTTTTAATGCAAGCCTTTCTATTATAATTTTTATTTCAAAACGGTGGATTATAACACCATGAAATAATCGAGATAGATATAGACTTAAATGTATATATAGAAATGATCATGGTGAAAAAAGAAATCGACTAAATCGTGTCCGTCCATCTGCATCCAAAATTTGATACTCAGTCAATAATAAATCCCGAGTAATAAAATTTCATCCACATAATGAGTTCAGGGCCTATAAAGAAAAATGTCGAAATTTTCCAAAACAGGCGGAGCCGCGCGCATTTATTAAGGGAACACATTTTGAAAGTTTTATAAGTCATAACTCAGAAACCGTAGGAGATAAAATTTGGTGTGCTTAATTTATTTGTTAAGACAAATGTTTCGACGAAAAATTTTCAAAATTGGCAGACGGCCACGTAGGTATTACAAAAGGACCTAATAAAAACATTTTAAACGATATCTCGGTCAAACAAAGATAATTCATTGAAAGTTTGTAGTATGAGTCTAACTATAGACATAAAACAAAAAACATAAGAAATTGGCGTGGTTATATAAATACACCCTTTGTCGATCAAATGCAAGCAAACAATGAAAGCATACAGCTGAGTATTTAATGTTCGATTCCACCCGAACTTAAGCTTCCTTACTTGTTTCAGCTAATTTGTATATATGTACATATGTTTGTATATAGCTTATGGCCCATACGAATCGTTTAAAGTTAATTACAAAATGATTTCCCCTTTGATCATAGTGAAACATTTTCCGCTGTTATTACACCTTTTCCAGTTTATATTCAGAAAATTCCAACTTATATTCAGAAAATTACAAAAAAACTGAAAAAAATTTAAGCGAAAAGGGCACATATCTGAAACCTTAAATATCAAATAATACACATAGCATAATGATTATATATAATTTTAATTTTTTTACTTAAGCATGATGATTATAATCTGATTTTTATTTTATTTGTCTTAAAATAAAACTCAAAACATCATACAGCCTGAACCGTTCGGATTTTTGGCTTAAAATTTTTCATGCACACACCTTCTAGTCTACTCTAACTACTTCCGAAGATAAATCGTTGGAAATTTTATTATAAATGGTGGAAAAAGGGTGTTAAAGTATGCGTGTAATTTGCTTTGAAATTCTAAGCTAGTTTTACATTTCAGCATAATACTTATTCCTTGTCAAAAAATTAAAATTAAATATGTAATAATAATTACTTTTGATCGAAAGAATAACACTTGGAAAATAATAATTATTTTTAATCGAAAAATAATGATTACATGGTGATTTAAATTATTTCGCTTATAATGATTACCGTCCCTGAAAAAAAAAATTAAATTAAAAAGAAAAATTATGAAAGATTTTGCTGGGATTTGAACCCACGACATCGCGGTGAAGAGCAAGTTTGCTAACCGCTAGGCTAACAAGCCGCGTTATCAATGGAATGCTAAATGCATTTAGGTATATTTTTTAATGCCTTGAAAATAATAACATAGAAAATAGGTACTCCTCCTAAATGTATGCTTTAAAATGTAATCGAAAACAAATTAACAGAAGGAGATAACAACAATTCTTACAGCCTGATGACATCACCACAGGAAAATCGCTTAGAAATTTCAGTTCTTATTTTATAAGCCTTATCAACGTATGAAATAAGCCTTTATTACGGTATAAACCCAGCCAACTTTTATAATCGTGGAAGTTACTTCGAGACGTTTAATTCAATCGCGGAAGATATCGCTTTCTCAACTTTTCCCAACCTTCGTTCGGGAAAAACTAGGGATGGGCAAATTGGAAAAATATATCGATATATATATTATATCGATATTTAAGAAAACATCGATTTATGCCGTGGAAAAACATTGAAATATCAATATATCAAAATTGTCGGCTTTCCATTAAGGAAGCACCACTCGCGTAAACCCACTTTTTCACGGGGTTAGAGGTGCTCTCACAGATCTCAAAACTGAAATCCAAACTTGCCGGAGGCTTATAGTTTACTAGATATTTGTTGTTAAAGTTGGATGGGTCTATAAATATTCCACGAATCTTGAAGCATAAACATAAGAATCATTAAGCATTGCTTGGAGAAGAAAGTAATGGAAACTGAAGCACCGCGGAAATTATGGTTATAATACTTCAAAAAAAATTATTCTGTTAAATTCAAAGCGAATCAGAAATGTATGAAAAATATCACGAATTGGCAAAAGATTATCGATTATCGATGCACGGTAATTCAAAATATCGTCGATATTACGAGCTGTACTATTTAAAAAATATCGATATATTGATATATCGCCCAACCCTGAGAAAAACTGTTCCCCGTAAACGTCATATCCATAAAGAGTCATAAACCTCACTTCTGGAATTGTCGTTTAGAAGGGGCATAAATAAACTAATGCGACGCTTCCGGAAGTAACTTCTTAGTGTTATCTGGAAGGCCCAAAAGCGTATATTAAAACTTTGCCCTACAGTTTTCTCACTATATTTAGAACCCAAGTAAAACTCCAAAATACATATGTACATATGGGGGAATCCGTGTAAAAAACCGAATGAGGAAAAATGTTAGATGTTAAAAATCAAAGTAAATTTCTCAAGATATATCAAAGAAATTTGGTATGTAGGTATCTTTTTATGACTAGCTGATCCTTTGTCGGGATCTGCTAAATCGGACCACTATAGCATAAAGCTGCCATAAAACCGATTGTTCAGATTTTACATTTTTCGGTATAACTTCTCCATTTAAACAGCTAAGGACATAAAACTTTGAAGTATTTATTCACATGTGGCCGCTGTGGTGCAGTGGGTACAGTGCTCGCCTGCTATGCCAGAGGTCTCGGGTTCAAACCACGGTCCGAGCAAAATACCAAAACAATTTTTCTAATTAGTAAAAATCCAATTATTGGGTTTTTTAAGAGCAGCGGTCACCTCTCGGCAGTGGGCTGCATACCCTCCGTTCGGAGCCGGCATAAAACTGTAGGTCCACCCAATTAGTAGGAAAAACAAAAAAGGAGCACAGCTTGAATTGGGAGAGAAGCTCGGCCATAAAACTCGTCAGAGTTATAATAGCGCCATTGTATTATTATTATTTATTCACATATGGACCTAAATAATGTCACCAACAAGATCGGGCCACTATAATATATAGCTGCCATACAACCGATTGTCCAGATATAGGGTATATATTCTGCATTTCATCTGATAGAACGTAAATTAATAATAACTAAGACTAAATATAAGTTTAATTACGTTTTTGGAGATCATTAGATTCCAATGGTGTCGTGAAATAAAATAAAATTAAATTAAATTAAAAAAATAAAACAAAATAAAACAGAATACAATAAAATAAGACAAAATAAAATAAATGACTTAAAAATTGAATTAAATTAAATTACGTATTATATGCTAGAGATTTTGAGATAACTTGGCAGCTCCGTCATCCTTAGCAATTTTTGTGGCTTCATCTGTCTCTGTCTAAGGAATGGTCACACTGGTCGCGCTGTGAAGTTGTCAAAAATTTTTTCCTCCGTACTTTTGTGCTAAAAAAAATATATAATTGATCAATTTAACTCAATAATATTGTGAAAAAGTGTCGGAAAAAGTGTCGCAATTTAGTGTGCTATCAAATTAATATAAAACTGCTTTATTTAAACTCTAAAGCGTAAATTAAGTGTTATTGCTGAGTGATTGTGCATATTGTTGTTGCATTGATCGCACAATAGCAAAAGCTCCCACACACAAAACTCCACCACAAACCTCTTTTTCACCACTAAGTGGTGAATTAGTGTGGACACAAACCATTCGTGTAAAGTTTATACATAAGTATCAGAGCTGTAAAAAGCTGCAACCACATTGTATTACAATCATAAAAAGTTGTACATATTACAAGCGCAGCCGGGTGCAAATGAATATAGACTAAAATATTCGTTTGCACCAGCGAGATGCCCCCCAACCATACTCCTCCTAAAGTAGGAGGTTCCCAACAAGTCGAAGTGCGAGATGCCCAACAAGCCCAAGTGCAACTACAGCACCAAACACCGAGATCCCTAGGTACACCCCAACAAATGTCCCAACATCTAACCCCATCCCGCCTGCCTAGTACCAACGTACCAAACGTACAACAGCAGATCGAAACCCTCCAAAGGCAACTGGAAATTCTCTATGCCCAACAACAACAAGCCCAGAAACCCCAAACTGCAGGAAACTTGACAACTGCTACCCCAACCGACCAATGGAAGATCGTCAATCCCAAACGCCAACGCGAAAGCCCAAGTAAAAATACTGCCTCTAAAAAACAGGCTAAACTTGATAATTATTACTGGCTTGGAAGCCGCCAACCAAATGAAAATGAAAACGAAAACAGATTTGCCTCCCTTGAAGTTGAGGAAACTAACCAACCAACTGAAAAAATACCCAAGCCGCCGCCAATATTTATAGACAAAGTTCTAAACATTCCCCCCCTAATGAGTTTACTACAAGAAGTTGCTCCAAACTCCTATGATCTAAAGCTCACAGGCAAGGATCAAGTAAAAGTACAAGCATCATCCCTGGATGCTTACAAAACCATAGTGTCACAACTGGAACAGAAGGGCACAGAGTTCCACACTTATAAAACAAAACAAGAACGTACCTTCAGAGTTGTTCTCAGAAACATGCACTCCTCAATAGACACAAAAGAAATTGTGGATTCTCTAAAAGATCTCGGTCACTCAGTCACAAACATTTGGAACATAAAACACAGAGTCACAAAAAATCCTCTCCCAATGTTTATCATTGAACTCAAACCCGCCTCCAATAACAAGGAGATATATCAAATTAAAAGTCTCCTGCACTCAAGAATTGCTTTCGAGCCCCCACACCCGAAGCGTGAAATACCGCAATGCGCCAACTGTCAGCAATATGGCCACACAAAGTCCTACTGTCGTCGAAAATCAGTATGTATAAAATGTGCTGGAAACCACCTCTCCGCTGATTGCAAGCGAAAGACAAGATCTGAAGATGTCAAATGCGCTCTATGTGAAGGCAACCATCCAGCAAATTATAAAGGCTGTATGGTATACAAAAACATCCAAAGCGCCAAATACCCAACTCTGAGGAAAAAAGCTCCTGCACAGCCCCAAGAGAAACCACAACAGCCAATTCAAACGCCAATGCAGATTGAAACCCCAATTGAAATTGACCAATACCCAGCCACATATGCTCAAGCAGCAAAGAAAGGCGTAACACCCCGCTCGAACCCTAATAATGCCATTCCAAATAGTAATGAAACCCACACCCCAACGCAGAACACTAACGAAATGCGAGAAATGATAGACTTACTGAAACAAGTCATGCAACAAATGACATCAATGATGAGCCTCCTCGTCACCCTCACGACTAAAAACTGTGCATCTTCAACCCGTTGAAAATTATCATTTGGAATGCCAATGGCCTATCCAAACACTTACTTGAAGTTAAAACTTTACTTCAGACCCACGATATAGATATACTCCTCATATCTGAGACCCACTTTACTGACAAAAGCTACTTTGAAGTACCCAACTACAAGTTTTACCACACAAAACACCCCAGTAACAACGCTCATGGAGGCTCAGGTATCTTGATACGGAAAAGTATTAAACATTACAGCACGAATTCATTCCGTACAAATGCTATACAAGCCACAAATATTGTCATTGAAGACCCGAGCGGCCAGCTTACACTCTCTGCTATCTATAGCCCGCCGAGGCACTCTATCAGCACTGCAGAATATGAAAATTTCTTCAAAACTCTTGGAAATCGATTTCTAGCTGGGGGCGATTACAATGCCAAACACACGTTCTGGGGCTCTCGTCTCATTACCCCTAAAGGAAGACAACTATATAATGCTATTAGCAATCTCAGTTTAACTCCATTCTCTACTGGAACTCCCACTTATTGGCCAACAGATAAAAATAAAATACCCGACTTAATCGATTTCTGCGTGGTGAAAGGCGTGAATTCTTCAGATATAAATTGCAAATCGTGCTTTGAATTGTCTTCCGACCACTCTCCAATCCTGGTAACAATTGATAAAAATTTTACACCGGCAGCGGAACAATGCAGCCTTTACAATCGGAAGACTGATTGGGAATACTTCCGACACATCATCACGTCTAATCTTGACTTCAAATTAGCCCTGAAATCTGCTGAAGATATAGAGGCAGCAGTCGAACATTTTAACAGCTGCATCCAACAAGCTGCATGGAAATCAACTCCCACCCTCATCAGACAAAAAAGGACAAGCGTTACCCACAACATACAAGCTAAGCTCAAAGAAAAACGACTCGCAAGGAAAAAATGGCAACAAACCCGTCACCCCGACGACAAGAAAAGATTGAATGCTCTCACCAAAGAACTCAAAAACATCCTCAAAATTGAACACAACAGACAAGTTCAACAATATCTCAGTAATATTGATGCAACAGCTGCAACTGATTACTCCCTTTGGAAAGCTGCTAGTAAGCTAAAAAGGCCGATTTTCTACAATTCTCCAATACGAATGGAAAATAACGAATGGGCGAAAAGTGACGCAGAGAAAGCAAATACTTTTGCACGCCACCTAAAATCAGTATTCACCCCACATGATATTGAACCCCCACTAAGCACAACAACAGAAGTGAAAAATACTCTGAGTCATCCCTATCAAATGGACCTCCCCATAAAACGATTCGCAATATCGGAGGTAAAAACTGTAATAGCGATGCTCAACCCAAAGAAAGCTCCTGGGTACGATATTATTAATGGCAATGTACTAAAACACTTACCTTACGAAGGCATAAAATTTCTCACCCAACTTTTTAATGCAGTACTAATAACTGCATTCATACCCCCTCAATGGAAAGTCGCTCAGATGAAAATGATTCTGAAACCAGGAAAGCCCCCTGATACGGCAGCGTCTTACAGACCCATTAGTCTGCTGCCCATTGTCTCAAAAGTCTTGGAAGTTCTCTTCCTTAAAAGACTCCTACCCAAAATAGAAGAGCGTAACATTATACCTAATCACCAATTTGGCTTCAGAAGAGGACACGGAACAATTGAACAAGTACATAGACTTACCGAGAAAATCTACTCTGCCTTTGAGCAAAAAAAATACTGCACAGCTGCCTTTCTAGATATATCCCAAGCTTTTGATCGCGTATGGCACGACGGCCTGCTCTATAAAATAAAAATTACTCTCCCTACAAGCTACTTTCTATTTATACAATCTTATCTAAAAAATCGTTACTTTTTCGTCAAAGAAGGAGCAGAGCAGTCTGAGCTTTACGAGAGCTTAGCAGGCGTTCCGCAAGGTAGTGTAATGGGCCCAATACTGTACCTACTTTACACATACGACCTCCCAATAGCAGAAGGAGTCACTATCGGCACTTTTGCCGATGACACTGCTGTACTGGCTTCAGACCTCAACCCTAACGTCGCCTCACTCAAGCTTCAAAGAAGTTTAAATAAAATTACCCATTGGCTGAAAGACTGGCGGATAAAGTCAAATGAATCAAAATCTGTTCAAGTGACGTTTACCACTAGACGCAACACTTGCCCACCCGTAAAACTCAATGGCATTGATATACCGCAAAGTGACGTAACAAAGTACCTGGGTATGCATCTCGACAGAAAACTAACATGGAGAACCCACATATTCACCAAACGAAAAGCTCTTGGTATAAAACTGAGAAATCTTTATTGGCTCATGAATCGAAACTCCCAACTATCAATCGACAACAAACTCCTGCTCTACTCAGCTATCTTAAAACCCATCTGGACCTATGGCATACAGCTATGGGGAACCGCAGCAAACTCAAATATAGAGATTCTCCAAAGATTCCAATCGAAAACCATTAGAATGATTGTAAATGCGCCCTACTACGTCACGAACGACCAACTACATCGTGACCTAAAGATACCTACTATATCTCAAGAAATCAGAAAGTATGCTGCATCATACAAAATGAGAATATTAGCTCACCCCAACCCACTCGTTCTAGCCCTGACGGCAAGACCAACCAATTTCGTACGCCTCAAAAGAAAATCATTTACAGATCTTTGCTGATGCACTATAATAAATGGATGCGCTACTGAGAGCAATCCATACATGCCCACCATGTTTATTAAGTCATTATTAATTACTAATTACTTTTAACGAACCACAAAATTGTTGGATGTATTTTATTTATACAGTTGGCAAAATATATTGGATGCTAAAAAAAAAAAAAAAAAAAAAAAATCTGTCTCTTTGCGGACTCCAGTATCAATTTCCTATAAAATAAAGCAATAATTTAAACTAGTAGTGCCCGCTACTGTCGAAAATCGACAGTTTTCTACATAGTTGTAATAGCTACTCCAGAATGCAAAAATATTTTTCAATTTATGATATTTTTTATTAAAATTTATCTTTATTTGAGTCAAAACACATTTGTAGTTCAAGCGCAAACCATTTCCATTTTTAATTAATTAAAATTTTTCATACAAAATTACTTTTTTACCTAATGCCTCAGACACACATGTGGTATAAATATTATAATATCAATACTATGATTTGGCTATACTATGAAAATTTTCAATTAAACTACAATATGAGATTGACATATCCATACATACATATGTATGTGGAATAGATCGCAATATTCCCAGCTGGAATCTTATGCATACAACATAAATTTTGGAAGCATGAATTGGAGCTGTGTATGCATGCCAGTGGAAATGCTCGGGTTTTGTTAAATTTGGTGGTTTTGTCCAACTAAACAGAGATAGAACTACATAACTCTGGATCACCTCGTTATATTTTTTTAACGATGTATGTCCACAATGCGTACGTTTACTTACCAAAAGGAGGGTATCAAGGGGACGGTACAAACTGCTAACGCTAGAGTTTTTCCAAAAGATCCATCGGGTGAATTCCTACGTATAAGTAGAAAGTGGTGATGACGATGATGATGGTGTAAATTTTTTGGAATAAATATTTAAAAAAAAATGATAATTTTCAAGACAAAACCTAAAATAAAAAAAGTAGCTCTCAGTATATTGAAAGAATATAATAAAGTAGATACATATATCATTAAAAAATGTATAAAGCATACGCATGCATATCGCATGGATATTTCATGTATATATTAGCGCTCTAGCAATTCGATCTGATCGTTTTTGTTTGAAGCCCGTTTGTTGTTCAAATGCCCGCACAAACATTCGAGCATTCGAGCTTACAAACAAAAAAAATAGGGGTATTCGCTATGCCTAGCAAGATAGCACGGATTGCAAATATCCTAGACCAAAATATGCTACACATCGAGAGCACCCCATTGCACATTCGTAGGATATTTTAAGAAGCAGCTTTTCTTTTTAGCCAAAGGGACGCGTTCATCACTCACTTTTTAATAAATAAATCATTTTATTTTAGCGAATTTAATAAATACACATAAAAAATAACATTTTAAGCAAAATTCGAATGCTCAAATTGAAATTGAAATTAGCAATTGGCAAATGTCAGCTGACGCAGGGTCGCAATTAATTTCCTACACTTCATAGCAAATAAATATACGGTGTAGCATATTTTTGAGGTCTAGCATATTTCTTTGCGCCTGTATTTTGTTGTTGCGCGTTGTAAAACTTTGCAATCCGTGCAATCCGTGCTACGTGCTAGGGTTATGCTATGGATAGCGAATACCCCTAATGTGTATCGGAAAAACAAAAATAAGAAAACTACATATAAAGAAAAAAAAAATAATAAACAAAAGAAAAAAACGAACTACCCGAAACGAAAATACCCGAATTGTTCAAATGCCCGTACAAACATACGGGTAATAAACAAACAAACGACTGCTCGAGCATTTGAACAACAATTGTTCCGGCTACTCGAAAATGTTCAAAAAAAAATCGAGAGCTCTAGTATATATGTACATACTATACAAATTATACAAACCGAAAACTAATAGATAAACTATACATATTTTTCATGCATACAGCATTCATTCAACGTGAATTAAAATATGTAAAAATTAACAAAAAATAATAAGCAGACTGTGGTTTTTGCGTAATAATTATAATAACAAATTTCCAAAAATCGAACCCATTCAAATTTTATATCCATATGTGTATGTAAATATATCAACATTCGAATAATCGTTCAACAGCAATTATTCGAATAGTTGACAACGAGGGATTATTCGAATAATTGACATTGAACCATTATTCGAATTCGTCTTTTGAAAATCGATTATCATGGTATTCGAATAATTCGAATATTCGATTAATCGATTTTCACGAGCTCTAGTACTAGCTGTTTCAGTCCACTATCCAAATTTATTAAATTTGGATAAGCGGTTCAGAAGTCATTGGCAAATGATTTTTATATTAAAATAAAAATAGGTGGCAATTCTGTAATTTTGACTTTTTTAAAGCCGTTTCAGTCCTCTATCCATTGGCATGGTATAAAAAATACAGGTATGTGCATTGTCATTGAGACGCTGTCTTTTTGATTAAAAAGCAGATTTTTGAAGTTTGATCTTGTGTCAGTTTTGGAGTATAGCGATGCGAGACTTTTAATTTTTGAATGCGTAGATTTTTATTTGAAAGTTTGGGTATTTCAGGAATCAAAGGACAGAAAGAGAAAATACTTAGAAAGGGCACTAGTGAGGAGATGTATGGAACTTTCGGTAGCTCCTCTTCGCTCACTCCACAAATCTTCATCCACTCTCCGCGAATGAAGGGTACCGTCGGAAATTGGAAAAATTTTATATCACCATCTTTGCAGCCATATTTGGTATTATTTCACCGCGGAAATAAGCAACTCATATTGGTAAAATCTAGGGTACATATTTTTTATACTCAGCTGTACTAGTACACAGAGTAAACAAAATTTATTTATTTTCACAAATCATGCTCTGTACGCACTTTTTCATGCACACATCGTGCATAACTCGTGTATCAATACACTGGGTTATTACTATACTACGATGTGTGTCTTTAGTATTAGTTTCGATGGCAGTGGTTTTGTTTTAGTTTGGACATAGCCCATTCATTACGCCTAAAAGCAGGCAACAAAAAATATTATAAAAATACCTTAGGAATTTTCTGCAATAACAACAATTACACAGAAATTTCCACGGCGATTGTGCACGTATTTTCCAACCGATTTTAATGAAAATCAAAATGGACATATTCTCGGGAATTTCAATTACTCGCCCCTACCATAATCCCATACGTCTTCAGCAGGCCAAGCTCTTCCTGAATTTTTTTTCGCATACAATAGCTCGTGTGGGGATCGGACATTGAGTGCCCCGAACAACGACAGGTATTAGATTCCAAGACAATTGGGCCGACCTTGTTGACATGATCAATGCCATCAACCCAAATTCCAGATACACTACCAGGCGTATAATAATGTAGGTTGCTAGAGCCACACTCGGGATTGGCATCCATAGCGTAACCATAATTTCCACAAACCAAAATCGCAGGGAATTATATTTATAAATTTTTCATAATTTTTCATTTATGTTCATTAGGGTGGTCCTTAAAACCAAATTTGCGATTTTTTGCGATACATTTTAGTCCCGATCGGAGGTGATTAAGGGGTGTCGCATAGGGTTCAAAGTTTAGAGAAATATGGAGATTCAAAAAAAATAAATTAAATCTTTTGTATATAAAATGCCCGAAATCGATAGTCCTGCACTCAAAGATGTTAAATAAAAATTTGGTTCCAATCGGAGACAGTTAAGGGGTATCTCGCAGGGATGAAAGTTCATATTATGAAGAAGCCACACGAAAGCGAGTCACCTTGCCTGAAACCTCGTTTCAGAGCTTTTCTTTCAGCCTTACTTTTCTTTCCGAGGCGTTATGGCATTCCTTATCGTACCAGGTACTTTTTCTCCGGGCCCGCTGGTATCGAATAGATTCCTCAGCGGTGGTACGATGTGAACGAGCGACGTGTGCCCATTTCTCGGATACATATGTATGTATTATATAATACATATAATTACACCTCCTAATGTTAATTGTACTTGTATTTGGAGCATTCCATGGTTTTTACGGGAGAAATTGTACGAATTTTCACAGTTTTTGATTTGAATTAAAGGCACAAAAAAAGGGTTAACCAACAAAATATCGGGTGCATTATTACTGTTTGATAAAACTCTTATTAAAAGCAAAAACTTGCTTTTGAAATATTCGTGCCTGTGTGAGAAATCTTAAAAAAGTTATGTGTTTGTACGGGACAGGTGTGGTCTACCATGATCCTTGGTTTATGCGAACCAGGTGCAATTTTAGTCAAATTAATTGTATTCGAAAAAAATAAAAAAGTAAATGTGGTAGCAATAATATCAAGGTTTATTCAAACAATAACAATATTAGAAATAAGGCTATTCCAACAGAATTAAAAACGCTGTAATGTAATTTTTTACATTGTTTGTACGGTAAAAATGGTATAAATCTTTACAATTCACAGACAAACGAAAAGGTTATCAAACAAAGTTTCTAGTACATCAATATTGTTTGGCTAATTTCTAAACAAAAACCAGAAGCTTGCATTTGAAAAACTAGTATATGTGTGAGAAATCGAAATGTTTGTACGGGAAAAATTTACCATTTTCCATGAAATGCTCCATTTGGGTTTTCCGGCTCTGGTACATATGGATGTACATGCATACAAGAATGAATTTGGGAATTTTCTGATTTGGAGTTAATAGATTTGTCAGATTTATCCTTGACTATTCTCTGTTATCCCTGTATTGTTCATAAAAAATAAAATAGGTTTATAAAGCTGTTAAAATTGAAAATTTGTATGAAAATGTCATTTTATACAATTGTTAAAACCTACATATTTTATTTTTTATGAATACCGATCTAAATCTTTAAAATTTGGTTTCCAAACATTTTCATTTTTTCACATTTATGCTTCTGGTAAGAGGATGACAGTACACATCTGCTCTAAAATAAAAAAAATATAAATTATGGCTTTACTCAGTTTACTGTACTTTAGTTGGGAAATTGTTAAGAACGTTTTTTAAACTCTAATGCTTAAGTTAAAATCAGCATTTTATTTAGATTGTTTGCTTGTTTTTAATACTCAGTTCAGGGTATATAATTTTTCTCAGACTTTTTTGCTTATTTTCCACAACTTTTCAAGTGTTTTTATATTTCGGCTTTTGCTTCTGGGCATTCTGTTTTTAGTCGCAATTCGTATAATTCAGTTTATCCATTCCATTGAAGACCACAGGCGGTTGCGTACTTGGACCGTAAAACGCTTTCATATGAAAAGCGTATTTCCTTCCTAAAGTGTAATTAATTAATTCCCTGGTCACTTTCAACGTTGGCTCATTTTTTTTATTTCACTCTTTTGATTATTTCTTCACCCATTCCCCCGCTTGTCCATAATTTTCGCTGTAAACATTCAAAATATTTACATATGTATGTACCTACATATGCATGTATGGTTGCAGAATATGTTGTACCTATTCATGGTATGGGCTGGAGCATAATTTCATACAATTCCAATTGTAATTTGCCAATTTGTCGAATTCATCATATATATACATATGTATGTACATATGTACATATTTAAGTACACATACATATGTAAGTACATATATTTGAATGTTTGTAGGAACTAGGAATCTGACGTTGCAGCTCCGAATCTGTTCAGTAGATAATTTAAATTTGATTCGGTCGCTTCAGATTTCATCGGAATCGGTCAATTGTTTTTCTTAATGTAAAAAGGACATGTAAAATTAAATTGGTATACGTTTAAAAAAAATAAGGATAAAAATAAGCATAAAAAATATCTATAATTTGAATAAATACGTATATATTTACTTACAAGTAAAAAATGTCACACCGAGAACAGAAAGCTAGCTTAGGTGCAGTTAAATTTATGGAATTGGTAATAAATATGTATTTCAAACAGATCTCGGCGATAAGTATTACGATTACAAGATGATTACGATTACAGTAATCGTAATATTAGAAATTTTGAAATTACGATTACTGTAATCGTAATTGTCGTTACAAAAATAAGGATTACTGTAATCGTAATCGTAAAAAACTTGAAATTACAATGACTGTAATCGTACACTCTAAGAAAAACTTGTTTATTTTTACCTGCTAAATAGTAGGCTATTTGTTTCCTACTTTATTAATCGCGAAATTACTACCTAAAAATTTTGCGACGTACACTCACGGAAAAAAGTATTGGCACAGCAGAAAAAGTTGGTTTCGACCTCAAAAAACGCTTCCAAAGAACTAAAGTTTTTATTATTTCCTATTTTTGTTACATTAGTACAAGTATTAGGAATACGCTAAAGAAGAAATTACATTAATTCATCGAATGGTTTAAGCACATTAATTCGTGGAATTAAAAAAGTCCTATTTTTATGTGGAAAAAAGTATTGGCACACTTCACTTTCAGATTAAATAACACTAAATTTTAAACGCTAGTATATTTTGGGCATACCGTTTCATTTCCCAACATCATTAAGTGGGTTTGACATAGAATATACCAACTTTTTGGTAGTTTCCTCCCCAATATTTGACCATTCTTCCATTAAGGCTGCTTTTAGACTTTGCTCGCTGGTGACGCACCGCGTTCTTTACCGCCGCTCCAGCTCATCCCTCCAGTACTCGATCGGGTTGTGGTCTGGGGACTGTGGGGGATGTGGGAGAACATGAGTAGTATTATATGCAAGTCGCATACGTACGTTGTGGGCTGTTATTTCGGGCGGTTGTCGTGTGTGATGTACCCAAATTTAAATTTTCACCGCTTTTTCTGGCGTCTTCTTTCAAAATATTGGTATAAACTTGCTTGTCCATTATACCCTCAATAAAAACCAATTCGAAGACACCGGCAGTGGGCATGCAGCCACACGCTGTCATGCTTCCAACCGCCATGTTTAATAGTGGAAGCAAAGTTTTTGTTCTTTTAATTCAAATGAGTAGAAAGGACTATGCAAAGGCTGACAAGGACAAGCCTTACAGGAACTGGGAGCAAGTTATATTTTCGGATGAAAGCAAATTTAATATATTTCGCTCATATGGAGGAGTAAAGGTATGACGAAAAGCTAATACAGCATTAGATTCAAAAATACCTTATTCCAGGCACGTAGCCAGGGGGGGGGGGGGGGGCTCGGGGGGCTCAAGCCCCCCCCGAAATTCGAAGGAAGTATTTTTTTTTGTAATTTCCTCAACTCGCGTCTCACAAATTCGAATGTCAAGCATGGCGAAAGCGGGTTTGGATTTTCTTTAAAAAATTTAGCTCTTTCAAGCCCTTTTTTCGTGAACCTAGCCCCAACCAAAGTGCGCAAGTTCGAGTCTTGGCAGAAGCAAAAGTAACCTGATGAGTCTTAGAGGGATCTAAGGCGAAACAGCTGTAGTTACATCCATGCTTAAAAAGTTTTTTTCTAGTTTATAAAAAATAAAAAATTAAATATAACATGGGCCTGTGCTCGTTAAATTAAATATATCAAAATTTTTTCTGCCAACACTAAATTTCTAGATAACAAGTAAGGAAGCCTAAGTTCGAGTTCTCGCTATGATCTCCATTCACTGGGATATTGCTGTTGATCCTGACCATGTCATAGACATTTTATCAAAAAACAAATCCAGAAGGCTACTTCTTTGATGAAAAGGTTATTGTAAAAGAAAGTTTTATATGAAATTTTGTACCACATTCCATATGTATATGTATGTATGTATGTACATAATAAAAGTCAATTAAAATAGCTTTTCAGTAATCTTGTACATATGTACAAATTTTTTCCATATTCATTTTCAAAATAATCAACCAATATGAATAACTTTCATTTGACCTATGTATGTACATATGTATATGTATGTGGGGGGGGGGGGAGTGCAATTTGTCCATAATTTCTGTAAGCCCCCCCCCGAAACGAATTCCTGGCTACGGGCCTGCCTTATTCACACTATAAAACATATTGGGGGAAACGTGATTGTGTGGGGCTGCATGTCCACTGCAGGTGTGTTCGAATTGGCTTTTGTTGAGGGTATAATGGACAAGCAAGTTTATACCAATATTTTGAAAGAAGACGCCAAAAAAAGAGCTGAAAAGTTAAACTTGGGTACATCACACATTTCCCAACACGAAAACGACCCGAAATACCACCCCACAAACTACGTATGCGGCTTGCATATAACACTACTCATGTTCTCCCACATCTCCCAGAGTCCCTAGACCTCAACCCGATCGAGTAACTGTGGGATAAGCTGGAGCGGCGGCTAAGAAAGTGGTAAGCAAAGTCTAAAAACAATCTTAATGGAAGAATGGCCAAATATTGGGGAGGAAACTACCAAAAAGTTGGTATATTCTATGCCAAACCCAACTAATGATGTTAGAAAATAAAACGGTACGCCCACAATATACAAGCGTTAAAAATTTAGTTGTTATTTAATCTGAAAGTGAAGTGTGCCAATACTTTTTTCCACATAAAAATAGGACTTTTTTAATTCCACGAATTAATGTGCTTAAACCATTCGATGAATTAATGTAATTTCTTCTTTAGAGTATTCCTAGTACTTGTACTAATGTAACAAAAATAGGAAATAATAAAAACTTTAGTTCTTTGGAAGCGTTTTTTGAGGTCGAAACCAACTTTGTCTGTATCTGCAAAATTTTCAGTCAAAAATGTTTAAACAAATGCAAATGTTTAACAAATTTTACTGCTTTGTGTGTGTATAAATATTTATATTTACACTGAGAGTGTGTATTTTCACATACAATGTTTAATTTCGCCACTTAAAGCGTGTAAAAAGAATTTTTTCCACATCAATATGTGTATATTAGAATAAAATACACTCATTTTGTTGTAAATTTGAGAAGACCAAGTAAAAATTAAAGCTCCAGATTTTTTTTGAACATTTTCGAGTAGCCCGAACAAATGTTGTTCAAATGCTCGAACAGTTGTTTGTTTGTTTATTACCCGTATGTTTGTACGGGCATTTGAACAATTCGGGCATTTTGAAGTTTGTTTTTTTCTTTTGTTTATTATTTTTTTTTTCTTCTTCATATGTGGTTTTTTTATTTTTGTTTTTCCGATACACATTTTTTTTGTTTGTAAGCTCGAATGCTAGAATGTTTGTACAGGCATTTGAACAACAAACGGGCTTTAAACAAAAACGATCAGTTCGAATTGTTCGATACCCGGGTATCTAAAGCCCTAGTAAAAATAAACAAAAATATACACAAATGTTAATTGTATTTTTAAATAATTTTTTTAGAGTGTAATCGTCGTTACAAAAATAAGGATTAGGTACTGTAATCGTAATCGTAAAAAACTTGAAATTGCAATTACTGTAATCGTAATCGTCGCCACAAAATAAGAATTACTGTAATCGTAATTTAAGGAATTTGGATTGCAATGTGTACAAAACAGTGATATACTTACCCAACATCGTTTTCCAAGAAATAATAATAATTTGTACATAGGTACATACATATCGTCGTACCATACGAAAACTAACATATTTAAAATTTTTGGCGAAAGCTATCAATAAAAAAATTCTGTACGAAAAGTAGAACATTTGACTTTTGGCCGACGAAAAGTAATAAAATCGAGTTTTGGCTGACGAAAAGTAATAAAATCGACTTTTGGCTGACGAAAAGTATCAGTAATTATATACTGTTTTTACATTAAAATTGTTGTTGTTTATACGAAATTGATAGTTTTCGTCAGCTAGAAGTTGATTTTATTACTTTTCGTCAGCCAAAACTCGATTTTATTACTTTTCGTCGGCCAAAACTTGAACTTTTTACTTTTCGTCAGCCACAAAAAATCTGATGTTAGTTTTCGTATGGTACGACGATATGTACATATGTGTTTATTTCTCACACATTAAGTAAACAGTTAAAATTGGGATATGTATAAAGCAGACAGAAAATTAGCGCAAATAATAACGATACAAAATTATTTACATTCAATAATATTCAATATTAGCCTACGCAGAACTAACTTTTCAAAAGAAACATCGGAAAGTGCATTGCGGCGAGGACTGTTTCTTATGCCCGCCAACGAAAATAGCCTTTCCACAGGGGCTGACGATGTGAGCGGGGGGTTTACCACATTATCCCCAAAATCAAAATCCCCAAATCAAAATCTCCAAAATCAAAATCCTCAAAATCAAAATCCCCAAATTCTGTGTGAAATAAATTAAAATTCCATATTTTATAATACGGCGATTTCTAACCTAATTTTAATTTATTTCACACAGAATATGAGAATTCTACATTGGACATGTATGTTATTACATATCAGATCTCAGATAAGACTAAATATGATCTTCAATGTTGTTTATTTATTTTTTTTTTTTGTGGCTTTGATTACTAGTCAGCTGATATACAGACTGATAGTATGATGAATGGCAAGGCCTGTGACAAGAACCTTAAAACGCCAGTGATTCTTTGAATTGTATTGCTATGGTTTTGGATTGTCAGTGATTATTTGGTTTGTATAGTTGTGATGCTGACGGCATTGACGATTGATTGAAGAGTGAGGGTGAAGTCCTTCATTAACATAAATTGAAATTTTGTATACATAGATTTGACATAAACATTTACATATAATATACTAATATACATATTATCGATATGTAAAATATAATTTTTACAAATTCAAGTTATAGTTTGATAAGAAAGAAATTTGTTAATTGGGTTTTTTTTTTTAACATAGCGTATTTGCAGTGTATGAAAATGAACAATTAGCGATATTAATAATGTGTAATATTATTAATGATGTATTTTTTTTTTTTAACTAGATATATTAATTTGTATCTTTTCATTTGTTTTTTTTTTTTTTAAACGACTTTGTATTTATTTTTTTATTTTTTTTTTTTTAATTTGCTTCTAAAAACTTCTTATTTTGTTTTATTTTATTTTATTTTTTTTAAAAGCAAGATCCAACTTGGTTTTGTGTAAAAAATTTATGAGATCAATATAAATTTTTTTGTCTTTTGTAGTGAAGACTTCGTTTATAGAGTTAAAATTGGTGAAAAAGGTAAAGTAGTTTCTTTCTGTATTATATTTCGGGCATTCAAAGATCATGTGATTTGGGGTTTGTTTGGTGTTGCAGAAAAGGCAGCTGTCGTTTATATTGTCATAAATGTGTCTCAGATAGGATTTGTTGTAGGTATGACCACAAATTACTTAGTCTATTAATAAGTTGTTTATTTAGTAATCTTTTGGGGATTTTGTGAGGCTATCCCCGAAAAAATGTGGGGATTTCGTGTTTGGGGATTTTGATTTTGGGGATTTTGATTTTGGGGATTTTTTTTTTGAGGATTTTGTTTGTTGGGGATTTTGTTTTTTGGAGATAATGTGGCACTGTCGTGAGCGGGGGGTTGAATCTTAAAGATGCTTTCTTTATCCGAGGATATTTTTTTAAACAGCTATACAATGGGTCACAGAAGTATTTTGCATAAAACTTTTATGAGGAGAACGTTAGAAATTCGCCTATTTTTCGAATTCTTTCGGATTTTTTTTATTATGGTATTATATCTTGAGCTTCGTACTATACGAACCATTTATTTCGAAAAGGAATGGGCATCATTAAAAATATTAAACAGCTTGTAGATGCATTTATTCACCAAAATTACCAAAATGCAAAATACTTTTTTTTTAATTTTATTTAAAGATGAAATGCATCTTTGTTTTTTAATGAATGTGTTTGTGTAGTATGAAGGTTCAGCTTTAGTATCATATTAAAAAAAAATTCCAATGAATTTGAAAAAAAGAGGTGAATTTCCAACGTTTTTTTTTTTAAATAATTTTTTACATGTTACATGTTAAATTTGTAATTTAAGATTACAGAAAATAAGGATTACTGTAATCGTAATCATGAAATACATGAAATCAAAATTACTGTAATCGTAAATGTCGTCACAAAAATAAGAATTACTGTAATCTTTATTTAAGAAATGTTGAAATTACAATCAATGTAATCGTAATCCTATATGTAATCGATTACACATGTAATCCTTATCGCCCAGCTCTGATTTCAAACTTTTATGGGTATAGAAACATTTTTTAATTAAATTTCTAAAGTCGCACCCTTCTAAGAAAACGTACATACATATGTATATGTAAAAATTTAATGCTTAATATTAATAATATATTTTTAGAAAAATTACCTATGTACGTTTAATCTATATATATAAAAATGGTGTAAAAAATGAGAACAGCTGGGCCGATTTCTGTAAAGTTTTTTGTCAGTTGTTAGCATTTTCGAGGAGAAGGTTCTTACGAAAGAAAATTTTGGAAAATCGCTCCGGAAAATTCCGAAAATTGGCAATTGTGTATGTGTGCATGTGTGTCCTTTATAGACTCCCAAAGTAATCAACCGATCTTAATGAAATTTTCACAGTAGATTCATGTGCTTGGAGCTTCCCGGAATACAGGCCTAAATGTGGACCCAGATCGACTTAGCAAGTCTTCGAGCAATATTGGTATTAACTGAAAGGTGTTGAACAGGCCTTCAACATAAAGTTATTTTCATTGTGATGCCTAGGCCGGGTCACGAGATATGGGTTAAAACGTAGGACCGAGTGACCCTGGAAAGTTTCTGAGTGATATTGGTAAGGATAGGGATATAGATAGGGGCAGGGATCGGGACCTCGGATTTCTCGATAAAAGTTCGTATACTGTTAAAATCGGGAAAATTTCGTCTTTTCAACGATATCAAAATCATGTTGATGGGATAAACGGTAAAAAAGTTATGGTATAATATATGACTTAACCTATGAAAAAAGGGTTTTTGTCCCTAACCCCATATTTTGGGGGTGTATTAGAAATTCTAAGTACCTATGCAGTCTTTGTATGCTTGGTAAGGCCTATAACAGTTGTCAACCTCGAAAAAAGTACTTTAAATTTTTTTTAATTTGTCACACTCTGTTATTATAAATGTAAGAATTTAATGTATGTATGTATGTATGTACATACATTAACTTGTTATATGATAAACTTACACCTGCAAAACCGCGTATACTTCACTATTGAACAAAATACGCAGTATTGCATTTTCCCAATACGCAGATTTGCACTTTTAACGACGATGTGATAATCATTAATTTGTACCTACTCGTGTTCTCTTGACTTATTTTTTTTAGGGTTTTTCGGCTGCTTGCCTGGCGTTGCATTACTACAGTTTCGATGACCGTGACATAGTCACTTCGTTTGTGGCGACCGGTACATTTTCGGGATTCATTATTGTTGTCGTGGGTATCTTTGCAGGTCTGTACACACGTAAATAAGTTTCGACACAAAAAAAAATATACTTACATACATAACAAATTTTTCAACAGGTGGCCTAATGCGAGCGCCCATTCATAGACGCATCGACATTTTCTACAGTGTGCTCGGATGTGGTCTCTTCATTGCTTCGGGTATATTCATTATCGAAGCTTGGGAGTTTTCATTTCGTACACGTACGCGCGATTTGGCGCTAATTAAGGCTTCATTGGCGATTGTTAATGGAATTTTGTTTGGTTTCGACGCGATTTTTACATTCCGTGACAAATAAGGGCTCCGAGGTTAATAGAAACACAGAAGACGAGGTGCATGAAGATGGGTATTCGGAGTTGCCAGCATTTTATAGAGTAGTTCATAACTTTTTATAATATATGTAGTATGTTTTAATTAGACTGTCCAACAGTGATTTCTTAACAGGAACAAACGCTAGTAATTATGAAAGAGGATGTCTCCCAGACCAACTTTCCCGAACAGAGTACTAGTCCAGAGGGTCTGAGTTTTTTTTAGGAGGGGTTAAAGTTTTATGGTTTTAGCTGGAGGTGCAGTCACTTTATTGGCAATAAATGAAGTTTTTGAGCTCGGACTTCTTCTACAGAATTTAATAAGCAATCTTTTTCCGGAAGCCTTTAACCCTCTAACTCCCATTAAAATGGCTGTTTTTAACCCTTTTTGGAAAAATGGGTTAGACGGTTTAAGTGTTCTAGAAAATTATTCGGCATAAAATTTCACTAGGGGTCCCCTCAGACAAAATCTTTGTACAAATAACGCAAAAGACCACAGGATATAATAATCACAAATTACGCCATGAAATAGGCTACAACTTTTATACATATGTACATATATACATTAGATGCATTTTTTCTTCTTTATGGGCTAAACAGAATCAGTACTTCTCCGTCATGACGGACAAGGAAGAAACTGACAGCTGAGTAGACTGTGTATATTTTGCTCATGCAACGCTAGATTGGCAACCTATCAGTCGCCGGATCCGGCATACTTTGCCAATTTTCTATTTTGCCGTACGTCAGTAATATAAAATGTGTTCGGTGAAGGCATAAGCGTACTCTAGTGCAGAAAATTGCGTTTTTGTACTAAACTGTGCAGAACTGTGTTTTGTAACCAACTTAAAATTAAACATTAGTATTAATTAATACTATTAATACATATTCCATGCGATTTTGCTCTTAGCAATTCGTTAATTTTCGTTTTTTGACGCCTTTAGCTAAAACTTCTGTGACAAATGTCTGATATTGCTCTACCCTACACCTTTAGTGCATTCACCGAACACATATTTTATGTGCCACTCTTTCCGCTACGTACGTCCTGTCAGTCGAAAACGACGTACGTCATGGCGGATAAGTACTGATTCTGCTTAGCGCTTTAGACCCTCCCTCCGTCAGCGGAATATGATAATAGCGTGGTGTAGAGTAAGTAAATTGAAAAAAATTTCACTTTTGCAAAAACTGAGTGGGGCTGGACTACTCCAAAAACCGCGCGATTTTGAAGAATTTAAAGCAAGTTTAGATTTGTGTATGAAAATATATATGATTTTGCACAAGAATAAAAAAAATGTATATCTACCTATACGTAGAGTTAACCGCTCAAGCGAATTGCGTATTCAGTTTTTTGGTGCACTTCCCAGGGAATTTGAATTTGATATTTGATGGCGTAATTTGTGATTATTATATCCTATGGTCTTTTGCGTTATTTGTACAAAGATTTTGTCTGAGGGGACCCATAGTGAAATTTTATTCCGAATAATTTTGTAGAACACTTTAACCCTCTATCTGCATTTTTTTAATTGATATTCTCTCTATGTGTTTCCAAAAAGGGTTAAAAACAGCCATTTTAATGGGAATTAGAGGGTTAAAGGCTTCCGGAAAAAAATTTCTCATTAAATTCTGTAGAACAGGGCTGCTCAACGCTCTCGTATTGAAAGTACAAAACTCAATACATCTACAAATTTTGTATATGCACTGAAAAATTTTTTGCTCAATTAAATTTTTTTATGAATTCCAATAAAATATTATTTTAGAATTTATTTTCAAATGGTAGTACCACATACATACAAATTTTTTCATTTTTTATATGAAAATTTTTTGAATACGAATTTTTTACAGTGCTTTCATTTTTTGAATTTTTTTTTCATTACACATTTGTTATTGTAAATTTCGATTTCTTACGGCAGTGCTCGAGCTCCTATACAAAGTGCCTTTGCTCTGCACATTCAATATGAATCATAGGCACATTCATATAAATTTTTTTTTATATCTGTGTGCTTATGGGAGTGCAAAGAAAATTTTATTTTCATATTTGAAGTGAAAATATGTATCTGTGCCTATGATTCGGAACAAAACAAAAACAATTGTGCTTTGAGTGCCTATGAGGTGAGCACCCCTGCTGTAGAAGAAGTCTCCTAAAAAAACTCAGACCCTCTGGACTAGTACTCTGTTCGGTAAACTTGGTCTGGGGAACATCCTCTTTCATAATTACTAGCGTTTGTTCCTGTTGAGTAAAATTTTTGTAAATTTGTTGGACTATGTTCTTCAATAAAAAGTAATTTTTTTTTGTTTCTTGACTCAACGCAGATTTAAGGTAAAAGCAACACTTAACTTTTGTACCTACAAATGCCTTTTTAGTAGTTACCATCCAGCAAAAGACAGATGGTAGAATATTCCGACTAAAAAAAGCAAAATTGTTGGTTACGAGTTCTACTAGCTTGCTACATCTTAACCGTAGACCTACGGAAAAAAAACTTCAGAATTCTACGTTTCGGGTCGTTCGGCCCCAAAGTATGCGTTTTGAAACTCAACTTCTTTTGCTCATAACTTCGTTGTTTTAAGAGCTAGAGCCATGAAAGTTAGCTCAAATGAAAGTTCAGAAAAAATATCTTACAATCCGACCACCGGACCACATTCAAATCAGAACAGAAACTTCTTTTGCTCATAACTTCGTTGTTTTAAGAGCTAGAGGCCCCAAAGCATGCGTTTTGAAACTCAACTTATTTTGCTCATAACTTCGTTATCTGAAGAGCTAGAGGCCCCAAAGTATTCGTTTTGAAACTCAACTTCTTTTGTTATAACTTCGTTATTTGAAGAGCTAGAGGCCCCTAAGTATGCGTTTTGAAACTCAACTTATTTTGCTCATAACTTCGTTATTTGAAGAGCTAGAGGCCCCTAAGTATGCGTTTTGAAACTCAACTTCTTTTGCTCATAACTTCGTTGTTTTAAGAGCTAGAGGCCCCAAAGTATGCGTTTTGAAACTCAACTTATTTTGCTCATAACTTCGTTATTTGAAGAGCTAGAGCCATGATCCGACCACCACAAAAAAAAAACAAAACAAAACAAAACAAAATAAAACAAAACAAAACAAAACAAAACAAAACAAAACAAAACAAAACAAAACAAAACAAAACAAAACAAAACAAAACAAAACAAAACAAAACAAAACAAAACAAAACAAAACAAAACAAAACAAAACAAAACAAAACAAAACAAAACAAAACAAAACAAAACAAAACAAAACAAAACAAAACAAAACAAAACAAAACAAAACAAAACAAAACAAAACAAAACAAAACAAAACAAAACAAAACAAAACAAAACAAAACAAAACAAAACAAAACAAAACAAAACAAAACAAAACAAAACAAAACAAAACAAAACAAAACAAAACAAAACAAAACAAAACAAAAATCTAAATCAAAAATTTAAATAACAAAATAGTAGCAGTGAAAATGACAATAAAAAAATTATAAAAACGACAGGGAAAAAAGGAATAAGGAAAAAGGAATAAAAATCCGATTTCGAAACTGTTTACACATTAATGTTCATGAAAACTCGTTACTCACGCTTTAATTTTTTTTTCACACTCTAAAGGCCATTTACTCAACCTCTGATTAACGCCAACCACGGTCAAAGCCCGGTTAAACATCATTATTGACTTCCTCAAACCATACAATTAATATGTAGTCGATAATGCAGTCCATAACTTAACCGAACCTTTATCCTCCGGTTAGCGTTAATCAGAGGTTGAGTAAACGGTCCTAAGTCTTTCCCAAATGAACGCAACTAATGATTTGTATGTTTATAACAACGTAATATGTACCTTTATTCTAAACTGGCTGGACCTTCAGTTATATGCCAAATTTTTGAACACTGGAACGTGTTTTAATTTCATAATTCCATTATTTTACGTGGAATAGCATTTAAGTATATTAAACCATGAATAAAGACTGCTTCATGAATCATTAGTCCATATTTGAACAAACGCTCATGTACATACATATATATGTATATAATGTATAATATACATTGTAAACACAAATGTACGTGTGCATATATCAACGCTTCCGTACAACACTGTACCAAGTCAGAAAACCGTATTTTGCAGAGGAAGCTCTCAAAGTTTAAATTCGATATGAAACTTCAGTTGTATGCTTAGTACTTTCTTGTAACTTATGTATATCTGGATTGAACGATCGGTAGGGTACGCTTTATATAAAACACATGAAAAATTAAAAACTTGCTACGCTGTTTTTCGTGGTAAGCTCTCAATGTTTTTATTCTGTAAAAATCTCGTATTATAACTTTTGATTGGATTGTCCGATTTATACCAAATTTTTACAGCATCCAAATTAAGACACGTACTACTTTTGAAAACCAAAAAACAGGAAAACGTACTTAGTCGACTTAGTACAGTATTGTTTGGAAGCGTCTATATGTACATACATATACATATGTTTGTTTATACCTACGTAGATACCCATTATAAATACGGTGACTAATTTTCATTTTTCACTTACGCTTTTTTCTCTTCTCAAATAATTCATACGCAATAAAATGTTGCAGAACATCAGTTTTTCTCCCGGAATATGCGTATGATTGCACATGGGCATTTCCCAGAAAAAGTCAACCAAGCACTAAAATTTAAAGTTGCTTTATTTATACAATTTAGTTGTTACCGAGGAAGCTTAGTATTTAGTCTATCTTGTAAAAGATATACCTACTATGTATGTTTCTTGATTTTTATTGAAAAAATGTGAATGCTCATGTTCGCTTTTCAAGACCAAATATTTCTTATATATTTGTATTTTTCTTTAAGCTCTGACTAACCTCAGAAAAGAGATTTTGAGGTAAATTTTTTTTGCGCAGCTTTGGTTTGTACTCTATTGAGTTTTATATTACAAAATAGTTTGCCTTCGTAATTATGCGTAAATTTCTGAAATTTCGAATCCCTTCCTGAGGTGTAACGTCCACAAAATCAGTTTTGTTTTAATTACAGAAAAACTGGTGGCATTTATACTAAATGTTATATATATTTGTATCTAGACACGGATTTTCTCTGTAATTAGAAAAGAATAAAAAGATTTCGCGAAAATTGTACTAAAATAAATACACAGCTGCATTTACGGAATTCATCTCGAAAGTTGTGCCTCGATTTTTAAATTCTTTCGGAAGTTGCATTAAGTCGCTTAAACGAAGTGCGTGGTTAAATTCTACAAAGTTTTATTGGAAATTATAAAATGATCACAAGCCGTTTTGTTCACCAAATATATGTAATTTTCTTTGGTGGTTGTATTTTTTAAAGTAACTCTTATTATTAAATAATACGCATGATTTTACGTTCCTATTTTATTTTGTTGCTAATTAAATAATAAAAAATGGCAACAAGAATCTTTTTTTTTCTTTGCATTTTAAAGTTATAGCGTTCCTCGAAAAATATATTTACTTTTTTAACCCCAAAATGTAGGAAAATAATTAATCCCGGGATCCCGGGATTATAAAAAAATCTCGAAAATGCCGGGATCGTAAAACTCGAAAAATTTGAATCCCTAATATATATGAATTTACCTAAATGTTAATACATAACACGTTTTATTCAATAGGGGTTTAACTCGAAATTTTCGAATTCTGGGATTTTGCCATATATTTCAATAACCGGGCCATGTCTTTGAGTTTAGTCTTATAAAATACTCAAAAAGATAGAAATGGCGGAAATAGAAGTAATCTTGTAGTTAGCCGTAGAAATAAACTCTTTGAAATTATAAGTTTGTTTGCGTTTTCCTAAAAAAAAATTTTTTTAGTTAAATCCCTATTGAATAAAACTTTAGATATGTATGTACGTATGTGTGTATGTATACTAGGTTCGCAGCGACCAAAAACGTTATGTTATAACTAGCAGAGTAACCGACGTCGTTCTGGTCAAAATTGGAGTAATGATCTTACCTGATCTGTACCAAAATTAAAATAAAAAGTAATTCGTTTAGCTATATTTTAATGTAATCCGACCGATAAGTCAAAAATATGTACATTTAATTTTTTCCTCTTATGGTCAGTGCCACGCCCACTTGTCCCAAAAAAAATAGATATATGTACATACCCTGGCATAGGACGGGGTGCCCCTAAACTGTTTTGGCAAAGTTCGTTCGATTTTACTCTATCCCTTTCGCTTTCCGTTAACCCATTTATCTTTACCTTTACCTTTACCTTTACCTTTACCTTTACCTTTACCTTTACTTTCACCTTTACCTTTACCTTTACCTTTACCTTTACCTTTACTTTTATCCTTGCCTTTGTCTTTACCTTTACCTTTACCTTTACCTTTACCTTTACCTTTACCTTTACCTTTACCTTTACCTTTACCTTTACCTTTACCTTTACCTTTACCTTTACCTTTACCTTTACTTTTATCTTTGCCTTTGTCTTTACCTTTACTTTTACCTTTACCTTTCGCTGTTGTAGCAAGTTTAATAAGTTAAGCCTAGATGTTTTTATTTATATCCTTTGATTGAATTAAGTTATAAGCATGCGGGTTCACAGAAATATAATATATCGCCCGTTTTATGCAATAGGGATTTAACTCGAAATTTTCGATTTCTGGGATTTTGCTATATTTTTCAATAACTGGGTCGTGCCTTTGAGTCTAGCCTTATAAAATACTCAAAAGGATAAAAATGGCGGAAATAAAAGTGATTTTGTAGTTAGCCGTAGAAGGAAACTATTTGAAATTATAAAAGTTTATTTGCGTTTTCCCAAAAAAAATTTTTTTTGAGTTAAATCCCTATTCCATAAAACGTGCGATATAATAATAATACAATGGCGCTATTATAACTCTGACAAGTTTTATGGCCGAGCTTCTCTGCCAATTCGAGGTGTGCGCCTTTTTGTTTTTCCTACTAATTGGGTGGACCTACAGTTTTATGCCGGCTCCGAACGGCGAATGCATTTTTTGTGAGAAACTTTTTCATGGCAGAAATACACTCGGAGGGCATGCCCCCCACTGCCGAGAGGTGACGGCTGCTCTTAAAAAACCCAATAGTTGGATTTTTACTAATTAGAAAAATTGTTTTGGTGTTTTGCTGACCGTGGTTTGAACCCGAGACCTCTGGCATAGCAGGCGAGCACTCTACCCACTGCACCACAGCGGTATAGAGAAATATAGAGTTTTAAAAGAAGAATAACGTGGTATATGTAACTCCAAATCCTCCTAAGTCGACTTAAGCGGTTATTGCTTTTGACCACAGATATGTGCACATATATAATATATATACATATACATATATACATAGTTAAGTGCTATGTAATACATAGTACATATTTATGGATACTTGTTAGCAACATGTTGCTAAAGCTCTGGTAACAATTGAGCGATACAATATACAACCACGGAATGTTGGAATGGCAGAACGAGTCAAACACCGCAACTGAAAAAGGGAATACAAACAAAATGTATAATCAGTGTTAACAGAAGGTTTGAGAAAGCAACAACTACAAAGGTTTGTGTTCTGGAAAAATTAAAAGTTAATCAAAACAAAGAAAAACTGAATTTTTGAAAAAGAAGAAGAAAATCTGTAGATCGGGCAATAAATCAATTACAAACAACTAACAAAAAAATTGAGGATGGAATTCAACAATCGTTTCTTGCTGAAAATTATTGAGCTGGTATTGAACAAAACAGACGCTAATTATGTAGAACAAAAATAATATTTAGAAATATGTATGTATGTACATACATATAGTATATCAAAATACCTACGTAACTTTAGAAAGTTTATTACAATATATGTACATATCGACGTTTGTAAACAATAATGTACTAAGTCTGAAAACTGTGTTTTGCAGGAGAAGCTCTCTAAGTTTAAACTAGATATGAAATTTCAGTTATATGCTAATTAGGGTTCCAACGATACCACCGAGTACAAGTAAATATTTGATACTTTTGTTAGGAAACCGAGTAAAAAGTAGTGAAGAATTGTGGAAATTAAATATACGAAGTGAAAGAATTTATTAAAATGTTTCTTTTTAGGAACTTTAAACACCATTTTCGTATTATTGCAACAGGACAATTAAGGTACTACCTCAATAGGCTTGTGTACATATATGTACATGCTTGTTTGAAAAACTTATAAAAAAGAATATTAAAAAATTAAATTCAACACTCAAAAAAAATTTGTAAACAAATAAATTTATATTATCAACTAAGTATAACCATTTGGAAGAGCGTTTTATCGTCTATTTATAATAAATAACGTCTGGGGAACTTATAGGCGTTATTACAAAAACAAATCGCACTGCTGTCGCATATCGTACTTCGTGGTGTGTATGGAGAAGATACTTTGATTCTTAATTCACGCTTTGCGATAGGAAAAGTTGAGGAAGCGACATTTTCCGCGATTGGATTATCTTCTTGAAGTAACATTTTCGTCCCTTCCACGATAATAAATGTTGGCTGGCCATGGCATGCATATGTATCCTTGCCGCGAAAATATGCAAAAATATTTTTTTCGGAAGTAGTGTGTATTTTTGCTCTTTTGTTATCCTTTTTGAGTTACAATTCTCTATTTTTCCTATGTTTCCGAACTTGGTAATCACCAAAATAGGTTATTTTTCGCTGTTGGTTTCTTGGTAACTTTCACATGTGTTTGGCTATTTTTATTTTCAAGAAATTGTTTACTATTTTTTGTATACCAGAAAATATGGAAGTGATTATAGGACAATGAGAATATTTTGAAGCACTGACTGTTCATTGTGAATATGCACAGGCAAATAAAGAAAAGCATATCTCCGATTAAAAACCGAAATAGTTTTGCTTCGATACACATATGTACATAGTACATATTAGTTGAAATTTTTTCGTTTAGGCTTCATTTTTGAGCTGTTGTTACCAATGTTTTTTTTTTATAAGGGAAAAATTTATGTGAAAAATTAATATTTTTGGTAGAAGTTATAAATACATATGTACATATGTAGATCTATTTCGGAGATCACCACATCCCTTCATCAGACTTCTTTTTACTTTTATTCTTGCGTCCGCATAAAATAGCCTTTAATGAAAAATTTAACTAAAAAGTTAAAAATAAATAATAGCTTACAAAAACTAAAAAACACGCTTTAATCTTAATAATCGTACTAAAAATTGAGAAATAATTTAATTAGAAACAAAATGATGAACGAAAATATAAGTATTTAAGGAAAAGCGTGGGGGTGCTCAATAATATTTGAATATGAAAATATTCGATTCGTACAACTAGTACAAAAATATACATACCTAGCTGCGAAATTAAAGAGTACGATATATAAAATCCCAAAAAAATAAAAATAAAAATATTAGTAAAAAAAACAGCGATTTTAAATATTTTTTGACATACTGACATACCTACATATATTTTCGTTCGTCATTTTGTTTCTAATTAAATTATTTCTCAATTTTTAGTACGACTTTTAAGATTAAAGCGTGTTTTTTAGTTTTTTTAAGCTATTATTTATACTTGTTTTTATTTGTGATTCATTTCACAAAAGAATCAAAAATATGACGACGTACGATGTACGTTAGGGTGACCGCAGTGACAAGGGAGCAAATTTTTCCTGGAATTTTAGATGACATGCAACGAAAGATATCACAATGACAATTTCAGTTATTGTAAGTCTTTGTTCATGCAACCAATGTCCCTTAGAAATTTCAGGCGTTTTCTATAACCTTATCATGGTTGGAAATTTGCCTTAAATAAAGCGTAGATTTTTCGGAGGGTATGTACATAAATATATACCAACCCTGTGGGGAAAATCTCTAGTTTATAACTGGTGCGCAGCTAGTGAATTTTTCGACACTACTAGTACGAGCTCAATCTCTTTTGCATGTTAGCGAATTTCAATTATCCACCGCTGCATTATCTATTCGATAGTTCTGAACTAGTTAAAAATTCCTACAAATTCAACAGATACATCTGCCACTTAGTGCAGCATTTGACACGCTTAAAGCAAGTAGCGTGATGGCAGAAGGGTTAGCGCGTGAGACTCTGAAGATGGCGAGCGCTGGTTCGAATCATGACAGTGGCGGATTATAATTTTTTTTTTTTAATTTTTTTTTTTAATTTTATTTTTTTATTTAATAAAAATTTAAAACAATATTTAAAAAGTAATAAAATACAAAAAAAAAATTAATCTAAGAGATCAGAAAAGCATTAGGGAAACATTTTATTTCATTAAATTAGAAATACTTATCTAAAACCATTGTCTTAATGCCTTTCATACGTACATACATATGTATTAGAGCTCTCAAAACTATTCGAATAATTCGATTAATCGATTATTCGAATATTCGATTTTCAATTTTTGTACGATTGCCAATCGAATTTCATTATTCGAATAGTTGACTTATTCCGATTATTCGAGTAATCGCAGCTCCACGATTATTCGAATAACTTGTTAAAATCGAATAATCGATTTTTGAACCCAGCAAAAATTTATGAAAAATATATTGTTTGCGTTTTGTTTTTTTTTTTTTGGTTAAAATGAGTGACAATAAAGGAAAATAGGTTTGGAGCTTTTTTATAAAAGGCCGTGAAGGCAAACAAGTTTCCCGCTCCATTTGTGGATCTGTTTTAAATTTTCACAACTCTACCTCCTCGCTGAGCCCGAGCGGGATATATTGACACCCCATAGAGAAGTTGTTTATTAAAGTAAAATGTAAGTCTCTCAACATTCCTTCCCAATAACTCCTGTTATAGAACAGAAGCAAGTAACCAGTTTTTTTTAATTCGTAGGAAATTAATTAATTATCTTCGTCAAATATAATCAACTTACAAATGCAGTTCCAATATATCACTATCGGACGATGTCACTGCATCCTTTTTAAATGATGAGAATAACGAAAATGACGAATCAAATTCTTTTAGTATTGGTATTATATGAAAAGTTTTTGGCAACGGCTAATACGTGTCAGAATATTTTTATTTCCTTACACAAGTACATATTTTTTTCTGTGTTAGAAAAAAGAATGTATGTAACTTGTTGTATTGTAAAAGCAAAAGATATTTGTTTCTGTTCTATCATAGAAGAGTTACTTGGTTTTGTCGTGGACTCATTTTAACCCATCAGTACATATCGAGTGACTTGGTTATATTTCTGTTTAGTTTAAGGTACTAAGGAACAAGATAGGAAAAAACGGATAAAAGTCACTAATAGATTTTTTAATGAGAATTCCAAAAATAATGAGCACAACAAAAACAAGTAACTAGCAGTTACTTGCTTCTGTTCTATAACAGGAGATGAACACGAACTCTACACCATTTCCAGATGGATTTTAGAAAACGTCAACTGGATTTTAGAAAGTGAAAATTGGATTTTAGAAAAGTTGATTGGAAAAACAATTTAAATTTTCCAAAATCCAATTGACTCTTTCTAAAATCCAGTTGATGCTTTCTAAAATCCACCTGGAAATGGTGTAGATGAATTCGAGAAGGAGAATATAATTTCTCGGACTCGAGAAAAATCAATTCTCGCAATAGCATTTGCTTATTTTGTTAAATCCTGGTTTGCACGCAAAAATTCTCTATTAGGCTTAAATTTACCATTTAACCCTCTGCTCAAGAAGCTCAAAAGATAGGATGACATCGTTGCTAATTCGTGTATTCGCCAATAAACCTAAATCTCGCGTACATCACTAATGACAAATGACTGGCCTGGAATTCGGTTTCGCTGATCTCTAGTCGCGAAGCATCGCCATGATAATATAACCAGAGAACCGAACTCTTCTCGAGGCGAGTCCATTGTGTTTATTATTCATGAACGATAATGACGCTACTGTATAAATGGGTTTCCGGATATAAACTGTATTATGCATTCAATGTGAATTAAAATATGTAAAAATAACAAAAAATAATAGGCAGACTGTTGCTTCTGCCTAATAATTATCATATATATTATTTCTAATTGGTGTTTTATAAATATCCCTTTTTCTGCTCACATAATTTACCAAAATTAATAAGTAAGGCATCGTTTTAAAGGTATTAATTAGCTATGCATGCGACACGGTGTTTTATTGGGCGTGGTACTTTATATGAAAAGTAAGGGGGGTAAAAGGGGGGTTGACCCCCGCAGTGGGGAGTGTTATGGAACACACATAAAATGTATATCAAATTAAAGGGAATCAAAATACCTATCCAATGGTATACAAACATTCGAAATCGGTTAAGTAGTTTTTAAGTAAGTAAGTAGTATTTAAGTAAGTAAGCTTGGACTACTGATTTGCTTGCCAAGGCAAACGTGTGGAAAAAAATTACCCAAGTCGGCAGGGACCACGTATGTACATCTGTATATATAAAAATATATGTAAAATATATAAAAATATAATACACATACATATATATATGTAGGTATAATAGAACAAGTTATGCGATATGTTTGTCAAACATATACACAGGGCCGTGGAGAGGGGGGGGCAGCCAGGGCAATCGCCCCGGGGCCCGGAAGGTTTTTGGGGGCCCGGAAAGGCAAAGCAGTATTGACAGTACTCGAACTAGGATTTCATAGATATATACATAGGTATTTTGTTGCTACAAGAAATTGTTTTAAAATTGAAGTGTTTAACTTAACCAAATCACCAAACTAAAATTATAAGCATCCAATCAAACCTTGTTTATACATGGGCAAATCCTAGAAAAGTGAGTTGAAATTGAGGAAAATCGACTTTGATTTAGAGTTTCCAAAGTACCGCGATTGGTTAGGTGGTGAACCAAGCTTCTCAGAAATATTTACATTTTAAATGAAAAATGTTGGCAACCCTGTTTAAATTGATTTCAAAGAGTTAAGGTATAAAGAATTTAAAAAATTATTAAAAATAGTACCAGTTTTTATCTACTATTATTTCCATGATTTTATAGTTAGATACTGGAGTTATTACCAGGAATAAGTGCAAGAAGGATTAAATAAACTGTACCTAAGATTTAGTTACTGCTTAGCTGTAATACATATAATTTCTTGCTGAAAATCTAAGTAGGAAAATGAAACGTAAGTGACGCAAAAACCTAGAAAAGTTACCTTAATTTCAAAACCGATCTTTCAAATTAGCTCATATCTTGAAGTTTCTTTAAAATTTACATGTCAAACAAATCTGCATCATTTAAAACTTTATACTTAAGCCATTTTTTTAATTATTGCCATTTAAAAAGTGAAACGTAAGTGACGCCAGGTAAAAATAGTGTTATATTTACGTTTGTTAATTTTTTTGACGATCGAGTAGCCACATAAAGGGAAAGCATAATGCTGGACACTGAACGTGAGAGGATCTTCAAGCCAAAAACACACAAAACCCCAATATAACACAGAAGCAGTATAAAGAATAAGCCCTCTCTGGGTTAAGAGGTGGCAAAAGTGAAATACGTATTATATTTGTGCTTGAAAAGAGGAAGAGCTAAAAAGATATACACTTTTCATACAATATTCAAAAATATAAGTGTTTGCGTATGAAGATGCAGAATTTTTCAATATATGTAATTATATTAATGGATATTTGTTGGAAATTTTAACTGAAATACCATGTGGCTCATTGTAGACCTAATAAAACCTCATTTCTGTAACAAATTTACGGCGTTTGAAACGTAAGTAACACTGATCATCTCCAATATGTTTATAAAAAACTAAAGTAGGCGAAAAAAAAAAATTTTTTTCAGTCATCATAATAGCTCTGTTCAATAACAAAAAAATTTTACGAATTTTTCGTAAAAAATGACAGCTCTCTATATGAAAATAACAGTTTTTATGAAAAATTCGTAACAATTTTTTGTTATTGAAATAGGTATTTTCTTAAATTAATGTTATTTTTTTATTAATATAATACAATGGCGCTATTATAACTCTGACGAGTTTTATGGCCGAGCTTCTCTCCCAATTCGAGGTGTGCTTCTTTTTTGTTTTTCCTACTAATTGGGTGGACCTACAGTTTTATGCCGGCTCCGAACGGCGAATGCATTTTTTTGTGAGAAGCTTTTTCATGGCAGAAATACTCTCGGAGGGTATGCCGCCCACTGCCGAGAGGTGACCGCTGCTCTTAAAAAACCCAATAATTGGATTTTTACTAATTGAAAAATTGTTTTGGTGTTTGGCTCGGACCGTGGTTTGAACCCGAGACTTCTGGCACAGCAGGCGAGCACTCTACCCACTGCACCACAGATTAGATTGAGTTTATTTTTTAGGGGGGCCCTAAACGCGAACTGTCCCAGGGGCCCGGCTCGGCTCTCTGCGGGCCTGCATATACATAAGTAATTCATTGAAAATTCCATAAGTTCCACTGTAGACATAAAACCAAATAAATATAAGTTTTTTAAAATGGGCGTGAGAGCAGAAACTATATCGACTGGCGCCGTATGTTTTATTATTTTTTGCGCAAGATGCGCACGGGTCCAGCTAGTAATAAAAAATTTCTGAAAATCGAACACATTCAAATTTTATATACATATGTATGTGTATATAAATATTTCAACAATCGAATAATCTTTCAACAGCAATTATTCGAATAGTTGACAACCAGCGATTATTCGAATAATCGACATTGGACAATTATTCGAAATCGTCTAATCGAATTTTGAAAATCGATTTCATGGTATTCGAATAATTCGAATATTCGATTAATCGATTTTCACGAGCTCTAATATGTATATCTAAGACAAATTTGTGATTTAAGGAATATTTTAATTTGAAATTAATAGCAGTTTGGTAGTGGTCCTGTCCTAGGACATCGCAATGTTAATTGGACCAATTTTGTTATATGAAATGTGGCAGCTTTGGGACTACTTTATTGCCACAAGCGACTGGTTTATTCATGCGTGGATTAGTTTGTGGCCGCTGTGGTGCAGTGGGTAGAGTGCTCGCCTGCTATGCCAGATGTCTCGGGTTTAAACCTCGGTCCGAGCAAAACACCAAAAAAATTTTTCTAATTAGTAAAAATCCAATTATTGGATTTTTAAGAGCAGCGGTCACCTCTCGGCAGTGGGCGGCATACCCTCCGAGTGTATTTCTGCCATGAAAAAGTTTCTCACAAAAAATGCATTCGCCGTTCGGAGCCGGCATAAAACTGTAGGTCCACCCAATTAGTAGGAAAAACAAAAAGGGAGAGAAGCTCGGCCATAAAACTCGTTAGAGTTATAATAGCGCCATTGTATTATTAGTATGGATTAGTTTGGTTTTCTGCAGGGATGTACATACATATATACATACATATGAATACATGCGTCAACTAAACCCAGAAATACTAGGTATCATGACTTCATTTCTTCTAATATGATTTCTTTCTACCCTTGAAACTTCATGCTTTTTATGCTCGTAACTACCCTGCAAAAAAATGTGCGATTAATACCGGAAGATATTTGTCCCGGATTGATCTCTTTCGAGAACAATCGGTCCACAATTAGTCCCCGATTGTTCCCGTACGGGTATAAATGTAGACTAATTGTAGACCAATTGTTCCCGAACGGGTATAAATGTAGACTAATTGTAGACCAATTGGTCCCTAACGGGTATAAATGTAGATTAATCGCTTTCATCCCGAACGGGTATAAATGTAGATTAATCGCTTTCATTCCGAACGGGTACAAATCTAGATTCCTTAAATGTAGAAATTTTACAAAAATATGCAATGTATTTAAAAAATTGTAGAACAATCGGTAAAACGAATTGAACACCCTTTTTTAATAACAATTTTAACAAAATGTTGCCTAAAATATCCTATGAAAAAATCCTTTACATTACGCTCATATAATGCATACTCAAAACTTACAATTTTTTAAATTTATTTATTGAGATTTTTTTACAAAAGTAAGCATTATATAATCTTTATTTAAATATGCTTGAACATTTACAATTTTTTAAGAAAAAATCTACATTTGTACCCGTTCGTGCTGAAAGCGATTGATCTACATTTGTACCCGTTGGGGATGAAAGCGATTAATCTACATTCGTACCCGTTCGGGATGAAAGCGATTGATCTACATTTGTACCCGTTCGGGATGAAAGCGATTGATCCACATTTGTACCCGTTCGGGATGAAAGCGATTGATCTACATTCGTACCCGTTCGGGATGAAAGCGATTGATCCACATTTGTACCCGTTCGGTATGTTAGTGATTAATCTACATTGGTACCCGTTCGGGTATACAAGTTGAACAATTAGTCTCTTCATAGGACATGCTCGAACAAATGCGATCAATTCACTCCATATAAAGGGATGTAAAATTGTATTAGTCGCATGCTCCCTTGCGATTGATCCCGGACACGTCCCGGATTAATCGCATTTTTTGCAGGGTACATACTTATGTACATATGTATGTTCATTAGTGTGGTTCTTAAAATAAAATGAACATTTTTTTCATTTTCACATACATATAAAATCGGTTAAAGTAAAGTCAAACATACCACATATAAATTTTGGTCCCGATTGGAGATTGATAAGAGGTGTCGCACAGAGATCCAAGTTTAGATTACCCTATGAACACTCAAAATTTTATTAAAATTTTTTTTATATCCAATACCCAATAAGTATCACATATAAATGTTGGTCCCGATCGGAGACAGTTAAGGGGAGTCGCAGAGGGGGCAAAGCTCAGATAACCATATAGGACGTGTTACGGATCGGGACCAAGATTTGTATTTGGAATTTTTTGTACAGGACTATGTATTTTTGGCATTAGATACATATGTATATGTACAAAAAATTAAACCGCTTAACCGTCTGCAATCGGGACAAAAGTTAATATGTGGTATCTTCGAATATACTAGCATCCACCTACGGAATGAGGTTGACGAAATATGCTATAAAATTTGTCTCTATACATTTTGGGATCACCCTAATGTACATACATGCAAATCTTTTTAGGTATATACAAAAAAAAAATACCAAAACGAAGTAGGTATTGTTAAATCTCACTAGCTGCTTTGTTAACAACATTTTCTGTTTATAAACATTTCTTACGCGTATAAGATACATACATACATAGGTACATACATACATACAAGTGTATAAATACCAGGGCTGCAACCCGGTTCGTATCCAACCAGTTTTTGAACCGAACCACAGGGTTTTATCAGCCTTTGAGCCGAACCCCGAACCATACCGTTTTTGTATGGAACCGTTTTTGTCTCAAAAACCGAACCAAAATCATTCAAAAAATGGTTCGGTTTGGTTCAAAACATTTTGAAGCTTCATGTATGTACGTACATTAGAAACAATCTTTTTTTAACTATGTGCGAAAAAATATTCCCCATTTAATATTTGATCAATTGGGCGACGTAAACCCGTGCCACAAATGTGTTAAAAGAGTTAACCAAGGGTTATATGGTTCGGTGCGTGTTTATATTGGACGAATTCTCTTCGATTTTAGAATTTTAGTAGATTGTGAGGCGAAGTTATTGTTTAGACTCCACAAATAAATGATTTATAAACAAATACATATGTATGTAGGTGTAGTGAAATAACGCCCGTGGAAACAAAAATTTGGAATTAAAAATCGCGCGATTTTTTATTTAAATTTTTACCCTGCGGCGCTTTTTCCAATAATAATACACCATATTGAAAAAAAAAAAACGAAAAAATGGAATTAAAAAATAATACAGCATATTAAAAAAAAACGAAAAATTGGAATTAAAAAAGTTCTCCTTTTGATATGCATTATTCGCTGCAGAGCGCACATATAGCGCGCGATTTCTAATTCCAAGTTTTAATTTATTTAAATATTTTTTATTATAAATAAATCATATGAAAATTTGCAGTTAAAAATCGCGCAATTTTTCATTCCTAATTTTTGCCTGCGGAGCTTTTGTTATAATTAGAAATACATACTTTTAATAAATGAAAATTTGAGATTGAAAATCGCAGTTTTTAAATTTTTATATAAAAAATAATAATTAAAATAAATCAAAATTTGATATTAAAAACCGCGTGATTTTTTTATAAAATTTTCGCATGCGGCGCTTTTTTTATATTAAAAAAATGCAGCGAAGGAGAAGCGACGAATGCACACAAAATGAGATATCAGTAAATAAGCTGGCTTTGGGTAGCGGCTTCAGGGATAAAAAGTGAAATTATACCAATTTTGCGTTATTACCTAGCTCTCCTGGAAATTAGGCAAACACCAAAAGTTGTTGTTATTTCCCATTCGGAAGTGAATTATAGGAAAGTTTGCTTTATTGCCGTTTGCCTTATAGCACCCCACCACTTTTGTCGTATGTCACATACATACATACGAGTACATACGACAAATTTCCATATAAATTCGTTTTTGTTTATTTTAAACATAAGTCGTATGTGCCTCTGAGCTATTGAGAATAAACTAAAATATTGTATCCGATCTGAATGAGCTTCACTGACATACTATTTAAATTTTAGTATAATACCAATTACTGCAAAGTTTAGTATAACTTGTTTCTTAAATACGGAAGTTATACCCGAAAACAGCTATATCTGAAAAATCAGTTGTATGGTAGCTATATCTTATGTTAGTCCGATGTGGTGGTGGTACTCAAACGTCACATACGACATACATATGCATACTGAATGAAAAATCGTTTATCTCCTAAAATTTTAAAGATATTCAACTTTGGCTAATTGAAATTCAAAATATATAATTCTCGCTACAGCTCGTCCAAATAACAGAAAAATCTGCTTTATAGTTTTTGAGAATTTCCAATTTAAACTTTAACCCTAGAACCATAATGTACGTAAATTTTACGTATATAGAATTTTCAAATTATGATTGCACAAGTATTACATACTGTAACGGTACCTAACTCCGGCAGTGCTTGCGGCATGTATTTTTACGTATACACGAATATAAAAGTACAACAAATGTTGTCATTTGAAGGTGTGAGAGCGATTGGCGCAAATCCCTATACGTAAAATTTACGTAGTTAGTAATAAGCGAAAAAATCGTGTACGTAAAATTTACGTATAGTTAGTAATAGCGAAAAAATAGGATATGGTATTTAATATGAAAGTGTAATATTCTCATGTAATTTTTGTATAACGCGCCAGTATATTATATTATTATTGCTCAGAAACGTTCCGGGGTCATCCGGGTCCACATTTTGACCCATATCTGGGGACCCGACCTAGGAATCATAATGAGTACAGCTCCATGTAAAAGCCCTGCTCAAAGTCTTTCTTTTTATATCAATATTGCTAAAAAAAATTCCGGGGTCATCCGGGTCCACGTTTTGACCTATATCTCTGGACCTGGAACAAGAATTAGTAAAAAAAATAAAAAATAAAATCGCAAGAAATTAAAAAATTTTTGACCAGCTATCGCTCATCGAGGTTATGTTCAACCGCTACAAGTTTTATGTCATTGGAAGCGTATTTTAATTTCCTTCCGAACGAGGTACTGCCTATGGTTATCGCTCTTGTAACTTTAGCGAAAAATATTTTTGAATGAAGTTATACCCAGAAAAACACAAAATTACGCATCATCATATGTATAACCATAAAAAAATTTAAAAAAAAGTTTTCAGATCAGGTATTTCTTGGTATTTTATTCAAATTAACCATTTGTAAAGTAGTGTAATCAACTTTGGCTGCAAAATGGAGAACAATGAGAGTTGTATTAGGCGGATTCTAATCACTACGTAAAATTTACGTACATTAGTAATAACGTAGTATGAAATATCGTTATGGTTCTAGGGTTAAGGTCGATTTTCTCGAAACTATGTTTTGTAAAATACGTATTCGTTTTCTCATGCGACGATATGTATGTACATATGTATCTCTGTACGTACATACTATTTTTATTTACGCGGGTTGGGCGTTAATTCTCACGCAAGTAAAGCAAAATTTTTTTATACTTAATTTGTTTAAATTGGCGCTTTGGCGAGTTCGATGATGTAACCTCCCGAGTAAATATGTATGTGTACATATACACATGTGTGAATATGTGTATCTACGAATACCCTGCAAAAAAGCCGAGTACTCCATGCACGCGTGTATAGAGTACTCGCTATGGACCAACCGAGTACTCCTCAACCTGCCACATCTCATATAAAAAATATGGTCCATTTAATATGGCGATGTCCTAGGCAGGGATCATATACTCCGATTTCCGCATGACACCCGAGTAATCCAAGGAGTACCTACATGGGATTAATCTATGGAGTAGGTACTAAAATTAATGAAATTTAATAATCGCTGAACAGATTTGAACGACTGCCAATTCAGGGTGAAAACAGAATGGAGACGTAACGACACGACGTTGCGACAACGACAGTCTGTCAAAATTAAAACCCATGCGTTCTTATGAAAGCAATTATAATAAAGACGACGCGGCACGACGTCGTCCACCGACAAAATTACGTTGTCGCCAACTTAGACCGATTTCTAATTTTGGTGACGACGACGAGTTGCCACTGCATTATGAAATATGAATATTTTGACAACTCAATAAATCTAACGAAACTACAAAAAAAAAGTAGAAGTATTTATACACAACCAAATGTAATAACAGTTTAAAGCATTAAATTAATAAATTTAACTATTTAATTTATTATTTTACATTAAAAAATTACGATCTGAACATAAAACTTTTTAGCTGTGAATGAAAAACTGTAATGTGGCAGCAACGAGCCTTCTGTAGGGGCGGTCGTTGCCGCATTTATTATGTTTCAGTCGCTGGCTTCGCACCGACATTTTTACGTCAAGAGGCTGTCGTTGTCGCAATGTCGTGTCGTTACGTCCCGGTTCTGTTTTCACCCTCAATTTGATTCTTAGCATTATATACATACATAATTATGCTTTTCTTATGCCGTTTTCTTTTCTCGAAAAAATGTTGCCCTTTTTGGTTTTCGTAGCTATTTTGTAAGCTTGTCTGTTAATTTTACTGAATATTAACCTCTAACTAAGCAAGAGGGCACCATTATCTACAAATTTATTCATTTTATAGAAAGTTAGGTTACGCAATTCGATAATTGGGATATAGAAGGGCAGCATTTTTTTGCAGAAAAGAAAACGCCATTAAATAAAAAAAATAATAAAATGTTTCTAGCGCAATCACCAACATGTTGTGTCGCGTTCAATGTCTCATTATTACTAAATTCTGCATGTTCAAACGACCATGCAAATGTACATACATACATATGTACGCACTTGCTTCGTCGTTATCGCGATATACATACATACATTCGGTTTTCGTAGCAATGTTCGGCTAACTATGAGCCGATGCAAATAAACGAGTCTCTCGCTTGGGTCTATGTCAGTGATAGGCAAAATTGAAATGCAACTGTATTAGTGAGAGCGCCGTAATAGCGCAAATCAATTGGTTCCTTTTCGTTTAGTCGCTTGCTGGCCCTCATTGTCCGTGTCCAAACACAGCAACTCTGCCGCGAAATTATCCAACGATTCTCTTTTGTGCCGCTGTTCTGTCTTCCATTTGTCCAAACACATCAACTCGTCGCTGGCCAACTTTTGTTCATTATGTTTTGTTCTGGCATTCTTCGAACGCTCTGATTGGTCACTGGCGATAAGAATTGCTGCACAAAGCGTGTTGTCCGAGCACCGACGACTTGGTGCCCCCCTCCCTTCCTCGTCGCCTTCTCACCCTCAAACGAACAAAAGCAGCGGGTTGCTCAACTTCGTGTCTCCGTGTTTGGACGTCGACAATGAATGCGGTCGTTTATAAAAACGACAAGCATACGCACATATGTATAAGTAATTATGCTTTTACAATGTAATGTATGTCATAGACCCAAGCGAGAGACTCGTTTATTTGCATCGGCTCATAGTTAGCCGAACATTGCTACGAAAACCGAATGTATGTATGTATATCGCGATAACGACGAAGCAAGTGCGTACATATGTATGTATGTACATTTGCATGGTCGTTTGAACATGCAGAATTTAGTATAGTGATGGGCGAGTCCGAGATGTTTAGACAATCGAGAGAATCGCCATCGTTGCAAAATCACAATCGAGTCAAAAGTTGACTCGCTTATCGACTACACAATCGAGATGTTTTTGCGATTGTTCCGAGTCAACGAGTCGGAGCTTGTTTCGATGACATCTCGACTACACAACCGAGATGTTTTTGCGATTGTTCCGAGTCGGCGAGTCGGAGGTTGTTTTGATGACATCTCGACTACACAAGCGAGATGTTTTTGCGACTGTTCCGAGTCGGCGGGCCGGCTGTTGTTTTGATGATTTGTTTTAGTTGATAAAATAAATTGAATGAGTGTTGTTGATGAAGAAAGTAGGATTGTTAATGGAAGTGAGGTAACTACATATATAAATGAACCAAATTTAAAAATATGCTATACATAGACGCTGCATTTTTGAAATCACAACTAAAGAGTGTCGTGCATAATAATAATAACTAATTATTTAAACATATTCTGAAGTGAGACGCTTATGAAACAAATTAATTTTACGAGCAGTAACAACGGCAATAGATTTGTACCACTGTATACTTTTTTAAGCAATTTTGATATACAACCGGCAACAACAAATGTATTTTTTGTAGCGTGTCCGAAATGTAGGGTTGCTTTGAAAACGAGAGGAATCATTGGCGAGTACGAGATGTTTTAGCGATTGTTTCGACTGACGGCCATTTACGACTTGACTCGAATACGAATGAAAACCATCGAGAGCATTCGAGATGTTTCAACAATCGAGAGAATCGAATAAAACATCTCGGACTCGCCCATCACTAATTTAGTAATAATGAGACATTGAACGTGACACAACATGTTGGTGATTGCGCTAGAAACATTTTATTATTTTTTTTATTTAAGAAAAGCATAATTATGTATGTATATAATGCTAAGAATCAAATTGAATTGGCAGTCGTTCAAATCTGTTCAGCGATTATTAAATTTCATTAATTTTAGTACCTACTCCATAGATTAATCCCATGTAGGTACTCCTTGGATTACTCGGGTGTCATGCGGAAATCGGAGTATATGATCCCTGCCTAGGACATCGCCATATTAAATGGACCATATTTTTTATATGAGATGTGGCAGGTTGAGGAGTACTCGGTTGGTCCATAGCGAGTACTCTATACACGCGTGCATGGAGTACTCGGCTTTTTTGCAGGGTATTCGTAGATACACATATTCACACATGTGTATATGTACACATACATATTTACTCGGGAGGTTACATCATCGAACTCGCCAAAGCGCCAATTTAAACAAATTAAGTATAAAAAAATTTTGCTTTACTTGCGTGAGAATTAACGCCCAACCCGCGTAAATAAAAATAGTATGTACGTACAGAGATACATATGTACATACATATCGTCGCATGAGAAAACGAATACGTATTTTACAAAACATAGTTTCGAGAAAATCGACCTTAACCCTAGAACCATAACGATATTTCATACTACGTTATTACTAATGTACGTAAATTTTACGTAGTGATTAGAATCCGCCTAATACAACTCTCATTGTTCTCCATTTTGCAGCCAAAGTTGATTACACTACTTTACAAATGGTTAATTTGAATAAAATACCAAGAAATACCTGATCTGAAAATTTTTTTTTTAATTTTTTTATGGTTATACATATGATGCGTAATTTTGTGTTTTTCTGGGTATAACTTCATTCAAAAATATTTTTCGCTAAAGTTACAAGAGCGATAACCATAGGCAGTACCTCGTTCGAAAGGAAATTAAAATACGCTTCCAATGACATAAAACTTGTAGCGGTTGAACATAACCTCGATGAGCGATAGCTGGTCAAAAATTTTTTAATTTCTTGCGATTTTTTTTTTTATTTTTTTTACTAATTTTTGTTCCAGGTCCAGAGATATAGGTCAAAACGTGGACCCGGATGACCCCGGAATTTTTTTAGCAATATTGATATAAAAAGAAAGACTTTGAGCAGGGCTTTTACATGGAGCTGTACTCATTATGATTCCTAGGTCGGGTCCCCAGATATGGGTCAAAATGTGGACCCGGATGACCCCGGAACGTTTCTGAGCAATAATAATATAATATACTGGCGCGTTATACAAAAATTACATGAGAATATTACACTTTCATATTAAATATCATATCCTATTTTTTCGCTATTACTAACTATACGTAAATTTTACGTACACAATTTTTTCGCTTATTACTAACTACGTAAATTTTACGTATAGGGATTTGCGCCAATCGCTCTCACACCTTCAAATGACAACATTTGTTGTACTTTTATATTCGTGTATACGTAAAAATACATGCCGCAAGCACTGCCGGAGTTAGGTACCGTTACAGTATGTAATACTTGTGCAATCATAATTTGAAAATTCTATATACGTAAAATTTACGTACATTATGGTTCTAGGGTTAAAGTTTAAATTGGAAATTCTCAAAAACTATAAAGCAGATTTTTCTGTTATTTGGACGAGCTGTAGCGAGAATTATATATTTTGAATTTCAATTAGCCAAAGTTGAATATCTTTAAAATTTTAGGAGATAAACGATTTTTCATTCAGTATGCATATGTATGTCGTATGTGACGTTTGAGTACCACCACCACATAGGACTAACATAAGATATAGCTACCATACAACTGATTTTTCAGATATAGCTGTTTTCGGGTATAACTTCCGTATTTAAGAAACAAGTTATACTAAACTTTGCAGTAATTGGTATTATACTAAAATTTAAATAGTATGTCAGTGAAGCTCATTCAGATCGGATACAATATTTTAGTTTATTCTCAATAGCTCAGAGGCACATACGACTTATGTTTAAAATAAACAAAAACGAATTTATATGGAAATTTGTCGTATGTACTCGTATGTATGTATGTGACATACGACAAAAGTGGTGGGGTGCTATAAGGCAAACGGCAATAAAGCAAACTTTCCTATAATTCACTTCCGAATGGGAAATAACAACAACTTTTGGTGTTTGCCTAATTTCCAGGAGAGCTAGGTAATAACGCAAAATTGGTATAATTTCACTTTTTATCCCTGAAGCCGCTACCCAAAGCCAGCTTATTTACTGATATCTCATTTTGTGTGCATTCGTCGCTTCTCCTTCGCTGCATTTTTTTAATATAAAAAAAGCGCCGCATGCGAAAATTTTATAAAAAAAATCACGCGGTTTTTAATATCAAATTTTGATTTATTTTAATTATTATTTTTTATATAAAAATTTAAAAACTGCGATTTTCAATCTCAAATTTTCATTTATTAAAAGTATGTATTTCTAATTATAACAAAAGCTCCGCAGGCAAAAATTAGGAATGAAAAATTGCGCGATTTTTAACTGCAAATTTTCATATGATTTATTTATAATAAAAAATATTTAAATAAATTAAAACTTGGAATTAGAAATCGCGCGCTATATGTGCGCTCTGCAGCGAATAATGCATATCAAAAGGAGAACTTTTTTAATTCCAATTTTTCGTTTTTTTTTAATATGCTGTATTATTTTTTAATTCCATTTTTTCGTTTTTTTTTTTCAATATGGTGTATTATTATTGGAAAAAGCGCCGCAGGGTAAAAATTTAAATAAAAAATAGCGCGATTTTTAATTCCAAATTTTTGTTTCCACGGGCGTTATTTCACTACACCTACATACATATTTGTTTATAAATCATTTATTTGTGGAGTCTAAACAATAACTTCGCCTCACAATCTACTAAAATTCTAAAATCGAAGAGAATTCGTCCAATATAAACACGCACCGAACCATATAACCCTTGGTTAACTCTTTTAACACATTTGTGGCACGGGTTTACGTCGCCCAATTGATCAAATATTAAATGGGGAATATTTTTTCGCACATAGTTGAAAAAAGATTGTTTCTAATGTACGTACATACATGAAGCTTCAAAATGTTTTGAACCAAACCGAACCATTTTTTGAATGATTTTGGTTCGGTTTTTGAGACAAAAACGGTTCCATACAAAAACGGTATGGTTCGGGGTTCGGCTCAAAGGCTGATAAAACCCTGTGGTTCGGTTCAAAAACTGGTTGGATACGAACCGGGTTGCAGCCCTGGTATTTATACACTTGTATGTATGTATGTACCTATGTATGTATGTATCTTATACGCGTAAGAAATGTTTATAAACAGAAAATATTGCTAAACAAAGCAGCTAGTGAGATTTAACAATACCTACTTCGTTTTGGTATTTTTTTTTGTATATACCTAAAAAGATTTGCATGTATGTACATTAGGGTGATCCCAAAATGTATAGAGACAAATTTTATAGCATATTTCGTCAACCTCATTCCGTAGGTGGATGCTAGTATATTCGAAGATACCACATATTATCTTTTGTCCCGATTGCAGACGGTTAAGCGGTTTAATTTTTTGTACATATACATATGTATCTAATGCCAAAAATACATAGTCCTGTACAAAAAATTCCAAATACAAATCTTGGTCCCGATCCGTAACACGTCCTATATGGTTATCTGAGCTTTGCCCCCTCTGCGACTCCCCTTAACTGTCTCCGATCGGGACCAACATTTATATGTGATACTTATTGGGTATTGGATATAAAAAAAATTTTAATAAAATTTTGAGTGTTCATAGGGTAATCTAAACTTGGATCTCTGTGCGACACCTTTTATCAATCTCCAATCGGGACCAAAATTTATATGTGGTATGTTTGACTTTACTTTAACCGATTTTATATGTATGTGAAAATGAAAAAAATGTTCATTTTATTTTAAGAACCACACTAATGAACATACATATGTACATAAGTATGTACCCTGCAAAAAATGCGATTAATCCGGGACGTGTCCGGGATCAATCGCAAGGGAGCATGCGACTAATACAATTTTACATCCCTTTATATGGAGTGAATTGATCGCATTTGTTCGAGCATGTCCTATGAAGAGACTAATTGTTCAACTTGTATACCCGAACGGGTACCAATGTAGATTAATCACTAACATACCGAACGGGTACAAATGTGGATCAATCGCTTTCATCCCGAACGGGTACGAATGTAGATCAATCGCTTTCATCCCGAACGGGTACAAATGTGGATCAATCGCTTTCATCCCGAACGGGTACAAATGTAGATCAATCGCTTTCATCCCGAACGGGTACGAATGTAGATTAATCGCTTTCATCCCCAACGGGTACAAATGTAGATCAATCGCTTTCAGCACGAACGGGTACAAATGTAGATTTTTTCTTAAAAAATTGTAAATGTTCAAGCATATTTAAATAAAGATTATATAATGCTTACTTTTGTAAAAAAATCTCAATAAATAAATTTAAAAAATTGTAAGTTTTGAGTATGCATTATATGAGCGTAATGTAAAGGATTTTTTCATAGGATATTTTAGGCAACATTTTGTTAAAATTGTTATTAAAAAAGGGTGTTCAATTCGTTTTACCGATTGTTCTACAATTTTTTAAATACATTGCATATTTTTGTAAAATTTCTACATTTAAGGAATCTAGATTTGTACCCGTTCGGAATGAAAGCGATTAATCTACATTTATACCCGTTCGGGATGAAAGCGATTAATCTACATTTATACCCGTTAGGGACCAATTGGTCTACAATTAGTCTACATTTATACCCGTTCGGGAACAATTGGTCTACAATTAGTCTACATTTATACCCGTACGGGAACAATCGGGGACTAATTGTGGACCGATTGTTCTCGAAAGAGATCAATCCGGGACAAATATCTTTCGGTATTAATCGCACATTTTTTTGCAGGGTAGTTACGAGCATAAAAAGCATGAAGTTTCAAGGGCAGAAAGAAATCATATTAGAAGAAATGAAGTCATGATACCTAGTATTTCTGGGTTTAGTTGACGCATGTATTCATATGTATGTATATATGTATGTACATCCCTGCAGAAAACCAAACTAATCCATACTAATAATACAATGGCGCTATTATAACTCTAACGAGTTTTATGGCCGAGCTTCTCTCCCTTTTTGTTTTTCCTACTAATTGGGTGGACCTACAGTTTTATGCCGGCTCCGAACGGCGAATGCATTTTTTGTGAGAAACTTTTTCATGGCAGAAATACACTCGGAGGGTATGCCGCCCACTGCCGAGAGGTGACCGCTGCTCTTAAAAATCCAATAATTGGATTTTTACTAATTAGAAAAATTTTTTTGGTGTTTTGCTCGGACCGAGGTTTGAACCCGAGAAATATATGTATGTATATATATATATATATTCGCCTATGCACCTACCTTCCTATATCTGCTTTCACAAGTGTCAGCTGTTTACGGATTTAGGGTTGCTAACCAAAATCCAATTGGTCTATAAGTTAACGATACAGCTACAGAATTACGATAAGGCACCAATGACTAGTAACACAGCTTGTCGTAAAGTTGGTTGAATCAGCTGTTTTATAAGGTTACAGATAAGTCACCAATGTCTGCACTTTAAGGTAATGTAAGAAGTTAACTTCTATCACGTGTACTGTGCTACACGCGGTTTTTTATCCTTTATTAGAATCTGTTTGCTTCTAGTTAATGCAGTTCATACACCTCGAGAAAGTGGACACATGTCCGAAAAATGGAAATGGCAAGATATTCAAAAAAAATCTTCTTTAATTATTTTGTTTTTTTTAACTGTTTCATTACTTGCAAAATGAAAAAAGCCCGACGTTAATCCGGTAATATTTCAACAGTGTACGTATGTGTGTCTACAATAATCGAACTTATAGGATGTAGTATATGTACATGTTTTTCAATTTAGATTTTTTTTTCTACGAATAAAAACCAAAAATATAAATCTACACTTATTTTATAATTTACTACACTGTGAACTATTTTAAGCTACTTTAGGCGTATATTGAAAATTTAGTACCAAGCTACTATAAAATGATTGCTCAGTAACGCTGCTGCAAAGAGAGCAATCAGCTGACAGGTTATTACGGAAAAAATCAATCAAAATCCGGGGATTCCCCAACGAAATGTGTAGCGTATCATTGTGTTTATCTTTCCTCGTTTCGAACCCACGAACCCTGGAATTGCAAGCGAACACTCTGCCCACTACACCACAGCGGCCACAAATATAATACAATGGCGCTATTATAACTCTGACGGGTTTTATGACCGAGCTTCTCTCCCAATTCGAGGTGTGCTCACTTTGGTTTTCCTACTAATAGGGTGGACCTACAGTTTTATGCCGGCTCCGAACGGCGAATGCATTTTTTGTGAGAAGCTTTTTCATGGCAGAAATACTCTCGGAGGGTATGCCGCCCACTGCCGAGAGGTGACCGCTGCTCTTAAAAAACCCAATAATTGTATTTTTGCTAATTGGAAACATTTTTTTTTTTTGGTGTTTACTCGGACTCGGGTTTGAACCCGAGACCTCTGGCACAGCAGGCGAGCACTCTACCCACTGCACCACAGCGGCCACCAAATATAACCACCTTAAAATGGCAAAACAATCTAATGACTTGCTGTAATACCAAATAGGCATTTTCAAGTGTAGAAAACACGTAACCCGTCAACGCCCGATCGATTAATCAAATTTTATAACTCATTAACTAGGTTTTTTAAATTATTTTTTTAATACATACTTACGTATATTGCGACTCTTTTTTCTTGTTCTGGACAACCAATCAATTATCTACATATGTATGTATGTAGACACAATTTGATACCCGTAAAATATAAAAAAATTACGGTGTTAGGTGTGAATTGCATTTGATTGCTTATCTAGAATAGCAGGAATGAAGAGTTGCTTCAATTGAATAGATAACGCACCTATGTACATAAATATACTTATATAGTTACCGGAAGATAGAACGTAAAATCGCTTCTATAATTTTTTCCGTAACCATTTGGCGATTCAACTGAATCGATGACATGTGTATATATATCTATGTATCAATATTATTAATACGCTAACATAAATGTTGTTCCATCTCCTCCGTCGAAACTACTGAACCGATTTTAAAACTAAGCACACCATTAGAAAGATATTGCTGCCGTGACTGATTTCCAAACTCACGGTGAAAAAATTACGTATTCTGAAATTAAATTTAAAAATTCAACAAATCACTTAATAATAATTAAACAATTAAAAAATTAAATTTATAAAAATCTAGCTGGCCCGGCAGACGTTGTTCTGCCTAAAATTTATTCCTATAAAGCTATAAAACTGTCAATTCTCTGAACAAAAGAGATATACATATATTCACCGCGACAAACCTAATTTCTCCTATCCCTATCTCTGTCTCTATCTCTATCTCTATCTCTGTCTCTATCACTATCTCTATCTCTATCTTTATCTCTATCTATATCTCTATCGCTATCCCTATCCATATTCCTATCCCTATCTCAAAATGTATGGGAAAATAAATTTTTTTTTTGAATTTTCCGGGAATTTTATTGGATACTCTCCTATTATGGTCATAGAACAATCTGAATTGGTGTCCATCATCCAAATCGGTGCAGGCGTTCTTGAGTTATAGGCGTTTGTACTAACGCCACTTCCTTTTATATATATAGAAGATATACAAAATGTATGGGAAAAAAAATTTTTTTTTTTTGCATTTTTCGGGAATTTTTATTGGATATTCTCCTATTCTGGCCAGAGAACAATCTGAATTTGCACCAATCATCCAAATCGGTGCAGGCGTTCTTGAGTTATACGCGTTTGTACTAACGCCACTTCCTTTTATATATCGACGCTTCCAAACAATACTGTACTAAGTCGACTTAGTACATTTTCCCGTTTTTGGCGTTTTCAAGTAGAGCGTTTCTTAATTTAGATGCTGTCTAATTTTGGTATCAATCGGACAATCCAATCAAAAGTTATAAGCAAAAGTGTGTATATAATACAACTCGAGATGTTTACAGAATAAAAACTTTGAGAGCTTGCCATGAAAAACCACGTAGCAAATTTTTATTTTTTCTTACGGTTTTAAATAAAGCGTGCCTTGACTTCGATATTGTCAACTTTTGGTGTTGATCGTTCAATCCAAACAGAAGTTACAAGTGAAAATATACTTAGCATACAACCGAAGTTTCATATCAAGTTTAAACTTTGAGAGCTTCTCCTGCAAAACACAGTTTTTAGACTTAGTACAGTTTTGTTTGGAAGCGTCGATATATAGATTACAATAAAACAATATTATCAAATCTGCCTTTGTCTTCATACGTCATACGTTCTTGTTCCTTTATTATGCCGCAAAAATATTACTGACTGATCTGGGAGGACACCTCGGGACTAATTTAAGAAAATTAAGATTTTTCTAATTAACTTTTTTCAGACTTTTAATATACATACATATGTACATATATTTTATTTTTAGGGCATCGCTATAGCCTGCATTGTGCTTTGGGAAACCTCTGGTGCACTCTCTTCGAGACCGTTGATTATCTGCGGCACTCTTGGTGGTTTTACCATAATTTGCGGTATATTGCTGATTGGTGAGTTAAGTTCTTTGGTATTAGTGCTCTATTATTTATCTTTTAAGTACTTGAGAACTTGTATTTATTTGGTACTTAGTAATAATGTATAGTACTGAGTTTCTGTAACAAAATCGTGAAAATTGTCGATGAAAATGATGTCACATTAATACGTTCCACACTTTGTCACCACCTAAAAAGCAAGTGAGAACCTATCGATTGGCGTCATTATGACGTCACTCAGTCGAAAACATTGATAGAGTTCAGTTACAGAAAGTCAGTACAGGTCTGATGGTCAGTTATTAAAATTTGTTGCACTTATTTAGTTACATATGTATATATATTTATTTATCTAATATTACTCTCAATTCGATTGCTTATTTTTAAAAGCACAATATTTAAATGAAACTAAATTTATATTTCAGGACACGTACTCAATTCGATTATCGAAAAGCGCTTGAATGCACTGATCTCCATTATTGGATGCGTTCTATTTATAATTTCTGGTGCTTTGATTATTGATGAGTGGCATGATGCTAACGAATTCCTACAGAAAGAACGTAAACGCAATGCTCTCGCTGCCGGTTCGTTGATGATCATCAATGGTGCCGTCTTTCTGTTAGACACACTTTCCATTTGTAGAACGTAAATGTTCAAACAATAATTTACATATGTATTTATTTTAAGGAATTTGGGACAATCCACTCATGTACACCTTTTTATATACGCATATATGAATTTATTCATCCATATATACATATCGAAGTCGGGAAATCCACGAACCTATTTTTCAGATTTTTCATGTAATTCACCGAATAGTTTTACTGTGTAACCTAAATCAAACGCAAGTCGTCAATTTAACGCACGCACGCAAATTTTTCATATGCGTTGAACCGAAATTGACTTGCGTGCGTGTTCAGATAAAGAAATAGAAAAATACAGAAAATCAGAGAAAATCTTGTTATTTTGTGGAATATGTACCTAACAGACACGATATCAAAAGCAAGTGTCAATTTTTTTGCAAACAATCACCCACAATGCTTAATTTCAACTGTCACGCAAAACAAAATTTGGGCGTCGAATTTGCTTTTTACGCACGCCGTTCAATTTCGGTTACTCCCATACAAGTTGTATGGGCATGAGAAATTTTGACAGTAAATTGACGGCGCACAGTGGGGGCACCACCATACAAACGCGGCCAAAAATAGTAATAATTGAGCTAGAAACTTTAAACTCGGAACTTAAGCTTTCTTGATTGAAGATAGTAAACTGTGAAAATTTGAACAAAATCGGCCCACAAATACACCCTCTCCCATATAACGGTATTTTTGAAATTTCAATATTTTGTTAACTATTATAGCTAAAATGCTCAATTTTAATAAGAGCACACATTTTTTAAATATAAATAATATACAGTAATCATTTTGTAAAAAGCGCAAAGTATTCCATGGTTTTCAAATTAAAAATATATGCACTTTTGAGCATTTTATAAGCATTCATCATAAAATTTTCCTTCAAAAAAATCACATTTAAAAAAATTTTTATACCACAAATGAAACTATACTTTTCTAAAGGATTTCAGTGTGCTGAATCTGAATCTGAAGTCGGAATTTTCAAATAGGTTCTAGTTTTTGAGATATTCATGTCCAATTAGGCAAAAAAAACACGTTTTTGACTATATTCCCTGCTTAATATCTTGTATGTAATATTTTTTTATTCAAAATCAAATACACCGTTAGAAAGCATAAACCATCCCCCTGAATATGGCGTTTAAATTTTTCAGATATCTTTATTAGAATTGGAGAAATTGTTGTTTAAGTTTCATTAACTTGGCAAATTTTCCCCATACAAAATTATTAATACTTTTTGAAGCATACTTTTGGGGATTTTGTATGGGAAAAATGTATGAAAACTTAGAAAAACTCACTCCATAAAAAAGTTCATAAAACAAAAAAGCGCAAACGAATTTTTAAGATTTCTTCACCTGTTTATAAAGCACGTTCACTAGCACCAAATATTAAAAATTTGGAGAGGTCATATTTTGTATTTTTTTTTTTATTTCATGTTGAAATTTTCCAATTTTTACACAATTTTTTTTTCTGTTCGAAAAGAAAAAGGCTGCAAAAAAATAATGATAACGCTGATAAAAAAAATTCTTTCATAATTTGAAAGTGTGAACCATTGCCTACAACACGGTGAACAAACTATTCGATTAGTCGCCTAAGAATAAGATTTTTCATAATGTCAAAAGTAGCCTAATTATTGCGTTTTGAAAAAGGCACTTTTAGTCAAATGGGAAAAAGATTATTTAAGCGAAAAGCGCAGGTGGATTTCAAGAATTAAAATGCAGTTTGATTAAAAATATATCATTTCAAAACATATGAAAAAATTGGGGAGGTCATATTTTTTATTTTTTTTTATTTTTTTGTTTAAAGTTGAGCAAAATTTTTTTTTTACGACTTTTTTTGTCAATATTTGAAAGTTCATATAAATCTAAGAGTTACCGCTGGTTACAAAAGGCTTATTGTTTCTAAAAGGCCAAATCAATATCTATGTAATGATGTATCACTCGATTACATACGTTAATAATTGAATGAGTTACAGCATTTTGTATAAGGTGTAATTGTTGAGAAATAAAAGGACCTATTTTTTGCTCAGTTTTTAACACCCTGTACGGCTAAACAAAACGAGACTCAAAAAATTTTATATAAGCTTTTTTTTTACAAATTGTTATATCTGTCAATCACTTTCAAAAAAATTTGATTTGCTAATACTTTAATTTCGATTTTATTTTTGGCCGCTATCACCCAGTGTGCGGCGTGCGTTTGATTTAGGTTACACAGCTAGTGAGTCAGTATGCCTAAGGAACGTCAATTACTTTAGTATAACTCATTTAAGAAGTCTATGGAAAACAAAAATAAGAAAGGGCAGTCAATTTTCTCGAATTAATCTTTAATGGACTTAGTCGACTTTGATATGTACCAACTCAATGGTCATATAAAAATCAAGAACTTGCTTTTGCTTAAGACCTTTTGCTCCAATTATAAAATTTCGTTCATGCAAATTAAAGTCAAAATTCTGAAATCTCGAGTAAAAGCATTTTTTGGAACTTTTATACGGCCCATTTTATGTATTTATACCTACTCCCCTACATATGTGTATTTATGTACCTATAATATATACCTATAAATGTTTGTAATACAATGTCCATTTACAATTTCTATACGAGAAATTCAGTTTACAAATCAATTACCACTAAAAACAAAAAGATTGAGAAATGAGATTAATGATATAAATAAATGAATTAGGTACTTCTTTTATGACTATGCCAAGTGCTTTGGCACTTACATTTAAGAAAATGTGGAGTTAATAGAATTGTGTACTGAACAGCTTATACATATATATGTACGTGTATATGTATGTATGTATGTACATATGAATGTGTATTTAAAAGCATTTGTATTAAGCATAAAAATTGTGTATTGTGAAACCCGCTTTTGTGCATGTTTATACATATGTATGTGTGCAAATCACGACCGCTTTTTAAAATTAGGTCAAACAATTTTTTCTCGAAAATTACATTTATACACAAGTGAGTATCCCAAAAATTTACGTAAACGCACAACGGAAGGAAGAAAAATAAAGGAAATAATAAAAGATGAAAATATAACAGAAATTTTAATGATTGCAATAATTAAAACAAGAAACGTTTTCTAAGGCATTTTGTTTTAATAGTTAATATTTGAGTAGTCGAATGTGATCCCGAAAAAATAACTAGTAAAACCAAATATGTATGTACAATGTACATATGTATGTATAATAATAGACCTTAAACCCCTGATTCTCTATATCGGGGAGAATATATCTATGTACATTCATATGTAAAAGGACATATCGCAGCCTAAATCATAAAGGCTAACTCAAAATTTTTTGAAATCGGGTTTTCTCCATAAACTTGAACACAAAACATATCTTTAGCGACTGCCAAAAAATATTTCCCATCAGTTTATCCTTTGACTAAAAAATAACCATTACACGTCGACTTTAGCCTTTAGACTTTAAGAATTTTTTGGCTCTCTTGAAAACTTTTGAATTTTCAGTTATGTCACTTTATGATTTAAGATGCACTGTACATATGTACAGTACTCTGCAACTGCAAATCCAATTCGCGCTATTTATTATTATTATTTTGCTTTACAAAGTATTTTGCTAATGTTGTCCATAAATTGTCTAATATATTTCATTGCTATTTATTAGTGTCCGACCGAAGCTGGAATTTTAGGCCGAAGCCGAAGCCGTAGCCGAATATTCGGCATAATCCTTTATTCGGCCGAAAACCGAAGCCGAAGCCGAATACCAAAATAAGAAAAATATATACTTAAGTATGAGATTTTTTTTATTTCATAACTAGAGCTCGGATAATAGGTGAAAATCAAACGCCTAAAATTATGCTACGTAATGTTTGTGAGCACATCCAGTGGAAAGTTTAAGGGTGGGTGAGGTTCATTCAGGTCTAAGCCCCCGTGATTGCAATTGGATTTTTTGCTTACTAGGATGCCAGAAAAATAAATTTTTAAGGTTTTTTATGGGTTGCACGTGAAAAATTGCAAAGAAAGCTACAATAAATAAATATAATAATAAAGAATAAGGTATATTAAATAAATATATAATTATAAAGAATAAAGAAAAAAATTAAAAATTTTTAGTGACTCGCTTAAATTTGAGACAAAATCTTCGCACGTGAAGGAAAAGCAATTACAGTTTCAAACCAAATATATTTTGAATGAAAATGAGGCAAGTGCATATTAGCAAATGGAATATATAGTGGCCGCTGTGGTGCAGTGGGTAGAGTGCTCGCCTGCTATGCCAGAGGTCTCGGGTTCAAACCACGGTCCGAGCCAAACAAATTTATTGGGTTTTTTAAGAGCAGCGGTCACCTCTCGGCAGTGGGCGGCATACCTTCCAAGAGTATTTCTGCCATGAAAAAGCTTCTCACAAAAAATGCATTCGCCGTTCGGAGCCGGCATAAAACTGTAGGTCCACCCAATTAGTAGGATAAACAAAAAGGAGCACACCTCGAATTGGGAGAGAAGCTCGGCCATAAAACTCGTCAGAGTTATAATAGCGCCATTGTGTTATATTATTATATAATACAGCTTTTTAATTTGTAGTGGTCTGACTTTAAACATTTGCATATTTTAGGTAAAAAAAACTTGATTTGAACTTTCCTGTTTTTTCTTATGACCATTTCAGGGTTTACAATTTTCCAATTGGATACTCGGCATAATTCCATATCTGTAAAAATGCAAATTTCTGTCGTGGTAAAAACCGTTCTGCATTTTTGTTTATGAGTTATTGGAACATTAACTATGCCATAATTTACTTACTTTTCCCAAATTTTATTTTCATTACAGCTAGTTTTGTTTTGCTTTGAAAAAGCTTGACGATGTACAAAAATATAAAATACAAAATGTGTTCTTCATACTTTTTTTCAGTAAAAATGTCAAAGAAACTAAATACCTCTTTGGCTTTATTTCATCACACACCACTGTATGTTTATTCAAACTGCAAATTTGTGTAACATGATTAAGAACTTTTCTAATAAAATCTTCACCATACCAATATGCTACCCCTTTATATTTAAATTGTAATCCCGTCACTGAAAACAACCAAAATTTACAAAATGTAGCATTTTTTAGGCGCTTGATTTCACCTATTTTTCCGAGCTCTATTCATAACAATTCATTTTTTTTTTGTTTTTTGAATAAACAAAACACCTTACAAAAATACATACATAGTTGTAAACAAAAATAAAAAAAATTCAGTCTTTATGTACACTCAAAAAAAAAATTTCTCTCGATCAAAGACATAATTTTCCTTATTTTGAACACGCGTCCCAATACAAAATTTTCTTTGTTTTGTGTAAATTTTCTCACAAATTCGTTGCCATGGGGATTTGTATGGGAATTTAAATTCTCAAAATTAAAGAAATCAAGTCTTCAAAACAAGGAAAGTTGGGAACGGAATGGCGCTTAAAGAATTTTTCATTATTTTAATGTATGAATTTTTTCAAAACAAGTATATGAAACCATGGTAACGCATGTAACAACAATATTTTATAAACCTTTTAACATGTTTTAAGGAAAATTTACTCAAAACAAAGAAAGTAGTGTTCAAAATAGGTAAACAATTTCTTTGACCCCTCCATATATTTTTTTCTCTCAGTGTAGGTAAATAAAATTCAATACTTAAAGTTCAACAGCTTTATGTTGTACGCCAAAAAAAGAGTTTATCTGCTTCGGTGTATAGTTGACCAGCAACTAAGGTTAAGTTAGTCGAACAGCTGGTTGGAGTTGTGTATGTATACTCAAATTGTATTCCGCCAATCATGGTCTGCGACTTCCGCGAAAATAATTTTTAATGAAGTGATAACCAAGAAAACACAAAATTACCATTATCTCAAAAACCTAACCATAAAACAATAGCAGTACTTGAATTTCTTGGTTATTTTTTTGCTGTAACATAGTATTATACATACATAAAACTATTTTTTTTGAAACTGTATTGAATTTTTACTTATGATCTCTTTGTTTTTATGGCCAATAAGTGAATAAACCACTTTTTCGTGTAATAAACTATGTTTAATTTAATGACACTTTAAAAGAATTGATCGACACACTAAGGTGACGATATTTAATAATTAGCGTAAGTTATCGTTCGGAATCTTAGGCCTGTTCAATAACAAAAACATATTACTAGAAGTTACGATATTCTGTCGCTTATAAAAAATCAAAAATTCGTAAAATCCAGTCAATTTTTTTTTGTTATTAAACACATCTATTATTCGGCCTCGACTATTCGGCCTTTTCAGCCGAAGGCCGAAGCCGAAGCCGAATAAAAAATACCAGCCGAATAGGCCGAATAATAATAATAATAATATTCGGTCGGACACTACTATTTATCTGTTGCGTTTTAACGTCTTAAATAACACTGGTCGGCAACGAAATCCTCCTTTTAGGTTTTATGATTCATTTGACACAGCTATTCTACAATCCCTCGGAACTCCGATCGCGTCGACGCCGACTGCTACGATAAAACGAAAATTGGTATTCTGGTTTACGACGTTTCGAACATAAGTGTTGTTAAGTGTTAAACTATGTTCGAATCAGTGTTAGGTAGCGTTTTTGCGAAATCATATGTATTTTTTGACAGCACATTCGTATTTTTGACAGCAAATTTATATTTTCAGTAAGTTTTAGATTGAATTTTCAGAAAGAATATATTAAATGGTTAAAAAATGGATTCCATTGCTGCAGCAGCGTTTTTAGTGGAAAAATAAATGGAAGAACAAAGGAATTCGGACATTAATTTTAATTCAATTTTTTAAAATATTGTTTGTATTGAAAAGTGCCAACATATATGAAAACGGCATTATAGAATACTGTCACCAAGTTTCATGCGAGAATACCTTGTAATTCGGAAATTAACACCGGCTAAGCTTGGATAGAATGGACCAATTTTATTTATTTTCAAACTACTGGGAATTTTCCAGTGAAACTTTCAGCAAATATTCTTTGGATGATAATTCATCTACCTTTAATGCTTTGAACTATTATTAAAATATAATATTAAAGTTCTCCAAAATGAGAATTCTGCCGGATGAGGTTTTTTTTAAAGGGCGGCCGAAGGCCGGTGACGCAAAAAAGTGTTCTACACTCACATTGTTTTAACAAGGAATATCTCTTGCACTATAATCGTCCGGCGGGAGGGACTTTTTTATGATCTGTGGTAGGATCGTGGTTCATTATGTACAAATTTTCCCTTAACACCAGTGGTACATTATTGCGATTCCCACCTTAACTATCAGTAATTTTGGACTGGAGTCCATGAACTCAATGGCAATGAAAATGCCAACTTTAGTGAAAATAACATTTATAGCCTATTCCCACAAAGTTTCATGCGAAAACCTCTTGCAGTTGGTTTATTTTACACTATTTATAGTAATATGTAATACTGATGCAATCCATGGATGACGCTCCACACTGGTCGCATATCAACAAGTTTTTATGGATCACAAAACATAAAAGCAAATTAGAGATCCAGGTTGCGATCCATTAAAACATGAATATGTACATATCGTGCAGAAAATTCCTGCTACAGGACGCGTTGAGCATGAACGGACATAGAAAGTGAGCACGTTTCTTCGATTTGTTAGTTTCTCGTGCAAATGTTTGTAAATCATGTCGGATGGCGATATTTTAAATCTTTAAAAAGACATAGTCGGGCAAAAATGCTTTAAGGAGTACATTCTGGCACAGAAATTATGCCCGAGTTGCGCTACCTACTCATATTACATCATCGTAGTAATAATACACATTTAAAATTATTTTCAGAAGCTTTTATTAAACAATAATATATAAATATTGCTAAAAAGGAAAATAAATTTTATTATTAAATAAAAGTTCAATACATTGAAACTCCTGTACTTATTTCCCTACATTTAGTCTATTGTACTAAAGCAGATTCCTTTTGTTCATTTATTTTGCAAAGAAAAGGCCAGTAGCATAGCTAAACCAAGCCCGTTTTGTATAATAATGTTGCATAAATTTAAAAATCATTGTTTAATTACATTAAATTGGTAATATTTCCAAAAATAATCACAATTTCTATTGCCTCCGACAAACAAAAGCTGACGGAAAAAATCTCTCCGATTAACTGTCAAAAATCCAATTCATCGTGAACCAGAATGCCGATTTCCGAACTTCGCAAAAATCTGACGTTCATCGGACGTTAATCGAATTGCAGAATGCCATTTGATTCGATTCATCTCCGATGAAAGTGGATCGTAATCCGGAATAGATGTGTTAATGTATTTTGGGACGCTGATTCCGAAAATCATATTGAAAAAGTCCTATAACGTCAGGTTTTTAAGTTATTTATCAAAATTTGTTTTGACCAAATTAGGCTAGGTCTTCCTAGATTTTAATTTACATTATTTTTTAATCGTCTCTTATTAGAGAAAAAACGTAGTGAATGGTTGCATTAGACATCACATAATATTAAGTTAAATACAACTTAATTGACTTGGTGGCATAACTTTATTTTCGAACAAAAGGTGGATTTTTGAGTAATTTGATTAAGACCTCATTTCTGGAAAACCTAATGCTTTTTTATAATGAAATAAACTTAAGTCGTTAGAAGACGCTTAATTGAGTTAGATTCTTCATACATTTTTTGCCACGATTATCCGTCATTAAAAAAATTATCAGGAAAGTAGGCCAAATGCTACTACTAACCGACCAGTTGCATACAGACTGAATAAACTACCCAATTGAATAACACTCATCCCATCACTACCTGCAATCAGGTATACAATACTAAAGCGAAAAAGGTTAACATGATCTACCCAAAAGAACAAAATAAGACGGCCACGTGACGTTCAAGGTATGCGTTAGAACCAGAGACCGAAAATAACGGTTATTTTTTGTAGTGTGGTGAAAAGGTTACTCAAAAATAACCCCTATTTTCTTTTGGTCTTTAATAACGATATTGGTATCAAATGAAAGGTGTTGAGCAGGGCTTTTACATAGAGGTGTATTTGTTAAGATTCGTAGGTCGGGTTCCCAGTTATGGGTGAAAAAGTTGACACGGATGCCCTGGAATGTTTTAAGCAATATTGGTATAAAATGAAAAGAGGTAATCAGAGCTACAATCCCTGCCAATATCGTCCAGAAATATTGACAAATAAATAGGCTTGATTTTTATATGTAGCTGACCAAAAAAAAAAAATCTGAATAACGGTTATTCAGGCCCAAAATGGTTTTTTGGTTTTTATAATGGTTATTAAGGACCAAAAAAAAAAAATTTTTTTCTCATGATAACGGTTAAATATGAATTTTACTCCATTTCTCTTATAACCGTTACGTCCCTGGTTAGAACGATATAGCATACCGGTTTGACTTCAAATTACGGGCTGACGGAAAACCTGGCCAAAAAAATTTATGAAAAATCTACTTTCACTAACCTTCTAACAATTAAGTTAATTTCAGTATAAAATAGCATTAGGCTTACCATAAATGAGGCTTAAAAATAAAGGTATGCAAATAAGTCAATTAAGTTATATTTAAATTAATATTTATGAAAAAATGCAACCACTCACTATGTTTTTTGTTGAATAAGAGACGATTAAAAAATAATATAAATTAAAAACTAAGAAGGCCCAGCCTAATTTGGGCAAACTTTTTTTTTTTGCTAAATAACTTAAAACCTAACGTGATGGGACTTTTCCAATATGATTACCGTAATCAGAGCCCGTAAATCCATTAATATCAATCATGAAACTCAAAGGAGGATAAATTTTTAATGTTTTGCCGACCAGTGTAATTACACTGTGTGACAGTGAAAAAGTACTTTTGGCGATACATGCCTCAAGTTGTATGTCTAGTCAGGTTTATAAAAACTGCATACTTTACCCCTTATTCATAAAAAATAAAATAGATTTATAAAGCTGTTAAAATCGAAAATTTGTATGAAAATGTCATTTTATACAATTGTTAAAATCTATTTTATTTTTTATGAATACCGACATTAGAATTTCCAATACACCCCCAAAATCTGGAGTTAGGGGCCAAAACCCCCTTTTTATAGGTTATGTTATATATTGTACCATAACTTTTTCTCCGTTTACAACTTACAGGCGTCGCGAAGTTCCAGTAATTAAGGAATTACCAAAAAACACCTATGACTTGAATCGGTATTAATAAGTATCAACTGGGTTGAAAGTATTTTTATTGTCATGCATGTGATATTATTTGTATTTAATGTTAGCTTCAAGCGGTCAAAATGGGGTAATAAATTACACTGAATCACAAAATTTCAACTTTTTAACACGCTTTTATTAGACCGGGTCGATTTGTATGGACGGAAATTAATCTACATATATCGTGCCGTCTAAATTATGATTCATCGTATTTTTCTGAGTAAATAGTTCTTGCAAGATATAGGTCAATGAAATTTTATGTTCCGGAATTCGATTTTTATGGACCAACAGCCCAAATTAAATTCAATAAAAATTTATGATTATATGAATTGTTTTCGAGAATATATCTCTGTAGCTTAATTTCGGGGTTTGGAGTCTAAATGCTCAAAATCGCATTTATCTCTTGTTATGTATAATTTACACGGACCTAACTGTTATAAGAGAAATGGGGTACACGTCATATTTAACCATTACCCTGAAGAATTTGGTGAGTATTTAACTATTATCATGTAAAAAAAAATTAGTTCGGTTTAATAACCATTACAAAAACCAAAATATTTTTGGGCCTTAATAACCACTATGGCAACAAAAAGTACATTTTGGGCCTGAATAACCGTTATTATAATTTTTATTTTTTTTTTGGTCACCGATAAAAATCAAGCCTTTTTATTTGTCACTTTTCCTAAATATTTTTTGACGATATTGGTATAAAATAAAGGACGTTGAGTGAAACCAAAGATTGACAAAGGCGGTTGACGACCATGCCCATTGAAATCAACATAGGTAAAGAAACTAATAAAGTATAAAATAATAAATATAAACCAGCTTGTAATCGTTCGAAATTAAACTACTTTAAAAAAATAAATAAAACTGGTATCACCGTGGTCGAAAATTCGACCAATTAAATTGCGAGCGGACTGATTTGAGAGTGGAAAGACCATATTTCCTATATGTATAATATTTCTATAATAAAATATGCATTAAATAAAACATATAGTTACTGGTACTGGTTGTCCGAGCCAGGGCCGTAGCCAAGAATTTATTTCGTGGGGGGTTACATATTTGTGGATTTTTTTTTTTTTTGAGAAAAATATAACTTATTTCGTGCACTAAATAAAAATAATAAAAAAAATTCTGGTTTCCCAAGTGCTATTTTGAAGAAATTTTTTTTACGAAACTTTTGATTTTCAAATTAGGATTTTTATAAGAAGTTTTAAAAATCAGCTAACTTTTATTCATTTAAAAATTAGACTGTTTTATTACAAACACGATGAATACTTTATTTTTGGTGATTTTATCCAAGTAAAAAAAAAATAATATTTTATGGACGAAAACCTCGGTTAGATTACCCAGCTTTTTTCAGCTGTAAAAGTCCGCCTCAAGATTTTTAGCTTATGTTGAGATTCTAACTTGTTTTTTTTGCAACATTGTTATTTGACATCCGATTTTTAAAATTGATAGATATGTCATTATTTTATTCTTTTGAGCAGGGTTTGAAATTATTTTCAACTTTTTTTTTTCATTTCCATTGAATTTCATTTTCATTTGAAAATTAAAAAATTAACAGCGCAGCAGAAGTATAAAAAATAAAAAGTTCTACTGTACTGCAACTGCGCAGCCTTAAGTTTCAAAAAATTATAGTCGACTGTTGCTGTATTGTGGAAATTTGTACCGAACAGCAAAGGGCAAACATAATTTCGAGTTTTTACAGCACTGTTGTTGTTTTTTTTTTTTTTTAATTTATGGGAACACAATCGAAATTGTAATGTACAAAAAAAAAAACCAATTTAAAAAAGCCGCACTTAAAATTAAAATTCTGTTTATCTATGCTTTACTGTCGACTGATCTGTTTGAAATTACACAGTAAAACAACAGCACAAAAACAAACAAATATATTCGACTGTTCTGTGCTTCGACTTAAGATATTTTCAAAGGAAATCGAAATTCAAAAGTTCTCAAAAAATTATGATAACTTTCGCAAAACAGCAACAGCTTATTTTTGAGACTGTTGGTGTTATGCTGGCAAACAGTGTTTGTTATATTTCCTCCTAATGTCCCTTTATCTGCGAAGTCGTGTTCATATAGTTGGTTGGATAAAGTATTTATCGCATCTTTTTAATATTACGCTTAAAATGTTTGCAATAAAACAGAATAATTTTAAAAAGAGTAAAAATTTCCTGATTTTTACAACTTCTTATAAAAAACCCCAATAAAAACCAATTTTTTTCAATAAACGCAAAAAATCAAAAAATGGTGACTTTCCAAAGTTAGTATTAAAAATATGTAGGTGAAATCGGACTACATATAAAAACGCACACATCCCATATATGGGATCTCTCGAAAAACACACAAAATGTTATAATTCAGAAACTAATATAACCCGAGTAATTAATTTCCAGCCATGACTTTATGAAGTTATAAGGAAATATGCTAAAATTTTAGAAATGTACCATAATTTAATTTATAAGTGGTATGTCGTTAGAAGCGTACTTTAATTATCTTTCGAACGGAGTAGATACGGTTTGCGGGTATTTGTAACTTCAGCGAAAAGAATTTTTGATTGAAGTTGTAACCAAAAAAAAAACTTAAAATTACGTTATCTCAAAACCCTAACCATAAGAAAATGGTTTTGATCTCAGCAGGTTCATACCAGCCCTCCCCTATACCTGAAATTCTTGGTATTTTCTCAAATTAATTATTCGTAAACTAGTGTTTTCAACATATAGCTTTGAATATGATAGAAGTAAAATTTATCTACCAGAATTTCGTGGGGGGTTCAAACACCCAAACCCTTCCCCCCTAAATATAGCCTTGGTCCGAGGAGACATAGTGAAATTTTATGTCGAATAATTTTCTAGAATATTCTAAACCTCTAGCAACCTCTAAAATTCCATTTTCCAGACTCTTCTTTCTCTTTCCAGTTTTGTTTCTTTTTCTCTTCTTCTGTCCTTTTTGCGTTTCCTTCCCCTTTATCCTTTTTATTTTCCGTACTCCGATTTTGTATATATATTTCCGATTTTGTATATATTTGGAATGAAAAATCGCTGAAGGGTGTACTACGCAGAAGGACATCACCGTGGCGTTAATTGGAATTTACTCCATATGGGTTTATGTTCCATGGCCTTGTGGCACTACACCATAATAATACACCATATTTAAAAAAAAAAAACGAAAAATTGGAATTAAAAATCGCGCCCGCGGACATTATTTCACTGCACCGATATGGTCCCCTACTAAAAAGACGAATATTAGGTATTTATGTATATAGATGAATCTAAGTCCGTACTCCTAAATAACCAACTTTTGTGCCTTACCATAGAACTAATCTTCTGCAAATTTTGCTTATAATCATGTTTAAGCCGCTTTCACGCGTGCTTTCTCGGATTTGCAGCATTGCACGCTGAGCGGAGGGTGAAAGACATACAATTGTATTTTCTCAATACCTTAATCGCGCCACTCTTTCAACTTATCCCTTTTTCAGATATTTATATGTTAGGGTCGCCAGATAACTTTCCGGAAAAAAATCAGTAAATTGGCTTCGAAAAAAAAAAAACACAATAAGTGCAGAGAAAATCCCATTTATTTACAGCACTAATGTGGCTACAAAATAATATTAAATATTTGATTAAGTACTTATAAATACATATGTTTATACATGTACACTTAACATATCAGATAGTTTCAAAAGCAGTAAAGCATTAGTTAGCATACAATTCAGTCACCTTTTCACCAAACGATAACAGGCGTGGTGATACAAATGAATTTTTTAGTGTCGGCTAAGTAGGGCTATTCAAAATAAGGGCATCCACGCGATGCATGAGGTGACGTTTTTTACTGACATATCAAAGTTAGTATAAATCAGTACGGAATCCAAAAAATCAGTATTTAAAAACATCAGTACAGGGCATGAAAAGTCAGTATTGTAACTACTGATAAAATTAGTACGTCTGGCAACCCTAGTATATGTAGACAAATGTGTTTAATTTTTGATTGTTTAATACCCCCTGGTGCGCACGACTCTTAATTCACCTTTGCAAGCGATAAATAGAATATCAATTGGAATGAAACAATTCTAATTTAATAATACTTTAATATCATGTTCAGACATAAAAATTAATTAAGTCAATTGGGGTTGATTGAACATCTTTAGATTTTGTGTTCAGACATATTTAATTTACTTGGCCCATTTAACAGGTCGGCTCAAGATACATACACACATACACGCCGTGAGCTGAATATCAAACTCTCGTGACCTAAATGTCAACATTGCAAGGAGGACGAAATATTTTGACATTCATCTCACAATTTTTACCAATCGTAAACACGAATGCATGTATAAAATAAGCAGAAATAAAAACAAATTTGATAGGTGATGAAGAAGAACAAGAATGCAGCTGATCTGACGAACCAACCTGTTTAGTGGACACTGACGCTAATCACATTTCTCTTTTCATGACATTTCATTTTACTTATGAAACAAGCCTTTTAACAGGGTTGCATGCAGAATTGTTCTTCATTAACAACTCATTAATTTCTAATGAAGCATTAACTTGGTCAATTTTTGTATGGTAAATTGAGAATCATTGGGCTTGAAAATTGAATGAAGGCTCTTAATGCAGTGGCGTAGCTAGAGAATTTTTCGGGGGGGGGAGGGGGTCACAGTCAATGTAAAAAATTTACCAAAATTAAAATTACCAAAAAAAAAACTACAATTTTTTTTACAAATGATAAAAATCGCTAGCTTAGAATGCAAATTGTGTAAGTCCTTTTTTAAAACTTTGTAGGAGAGACAAAAAACAAAAAAGAAAAAAAAGTTCGAAATGAAAAAAAATTTCTGTTCATATAAATATTTCGGACTTAAACAATTTTTTTCGCTTTTTGGACTTACACAATTTGCGTATCACTGAATAACAACGAGTAGAAACATGAAAAGTATCTCAGACTTGTTTAGCGCGGTGCGTATTTGATTTTTCTAGCGTTCTATATAAAAATACACTTTTTTATAAAAGTGGACTTACACAGTTTGCACTCTAAGCTACCGAAATGTAATTTTTTCAGACTATAATTTAATATTTTAGTACACAAATATCGCTTATAATACATATATTAAACTCTTAAGGCCCTTGGCCACTTAAAATCTGGAATGTTAAGAAGTGTATACATATGTGTGAGTGTCGGGTGATTGACGCAAATATCTAAAATATTTGATTCTCATCAACGCGAGCCCGAACAAGAACGTGTAGCACGACGACTGCCGATTGCACTAACACACACAAAAAAACTCACACATACAAGCTGCTTGACATGCCAGATTGTCAGTTGTCAAGGGCCTTTAACTATACTTCAAAAGTAAGTCTCATATTCTCTTCTGGAAATCTACGCGCATAGGTAGATTTTCAAGTTTTATGCGCCCAAAATTGAATTTTGTAAAATTGTTACAATTACAGAAAAAAACATACCCACATATTGGAAATAGAATGGGGAACAATAATTCATCGCTTTTTTCCCGACCCCATACTCTGCACTTGCCCCAGATGGTCGTAACTTAGCATATCTGAAGTTAATTTTTTTATTTTTTTCTTAAAAATTTTTAAGTGCTAGTTTCAACTTGAATATTTATTATTTAAAGCATTTCATTTAAGTAATCGTGATGAATCCTAAAGGTTCAAGTAAATTTTAACACTTTTCAATAATATCCTTGGTTTCCAATAATTCTAAGTTTATAGTTTTAAGCTTTTAAAGTTGGGATATTTAAAAAAAAAATATCACTCTTTTTCATGTTAAAAATTGGTTTTGTTATGTTGCTCTGTCAGTCAAATTAACCCTCGGACATGACATCTAGTACAATTAGTAGTTAGCCGACAAAAAATTACGTCGCACAAAGCCGCACTTCACTATTAGATACAGGGTTTTTCATATGTACCTACAATAATTTTCTTTTTGTGCTTTATATTTAATTTTAATGTTTATATTTCTAACGCATATCTTGGTTAATGTAGGTGATGCTCGAAATTAACCCAGATATTTAGCAGCGATTATTGTTAACTTTTTAGGCAGTATTTTTAGTATTTCCAATTTTTCAAAGTTAAGGAAGTACTTATCATAAAAAGGGGCTAAGAATTATAAAGCTACATTTTTTAGAAGATTTTTGAGTATGCAATTTTGCAGCTCATTCAATTGTAATATAATAATATGCAACATTCAACTTTTTGAAAAATTTCATTGGCTTTTCGGAAATTTTAATTTGAACGGTCTCACGTACATATAACGCAAACACCCTACAGAAAAAAATTACTAAAATCGCCGGAAATTTTTACAGCATTGAAAATAGCACTTTTTACATTAAAATTGGTTGGCTACATAACAGTACACTTATAAATCTCCTCAAAATCTTCTATAAATTCTGGGCGCGCTTTGAAATTTTTAATCCACTTTTAGAAATTTCTACGATTTTTCGGATTTTTCCATAAGCTTAGAAATCCTGATTTTTATTGAAAAATTGTTTACATTTTTAAACGAAAATAAGAGAGTCAAATTTTCGACAGAACTGTTTGAAATAAATTTAAAAACTCTGGCGTATGATTTTCTTTTTTGAGTCACTGTATATATTTTTCAATAAAATCGACTTTTAACTAGAGCCCTAGATACCCGGGTATCGAGCAATTCGATCTGATCGTTTTTGTTTGAAGCCCGTTTGTTGTTCAAATGCCCGTACAAACATTCGAGCATTCGAGCTTACAAACAAAAAAAATGTGTATCGGAAAAACAAAAATAAAAAAAACTACATATAAAGAAAAAAAAAATAATAATAAACAAAAGAAAAAAACAAACTTCAAAATACCCGAATTGTTCAAATGCCCGTACAAACAGATGGGTAATAAACAAACAAACAACTCTTCGAGCATTTGAACAACAACTGTTCGGGCTACTCGAAAATGTTCAAAAAAATCGAGAGCTCTACTTTTAACACAAATTATTAAAATTTTGCATTAAACAAGCAATTTGGAATCGATGTACACAATAAAATATTTCTACCTATATGCTACGGTTATAAATAATAATTTTCTTATATAATTTAGTTTTTTAATATTCCATTTTGACAGACATTAAGTAAAATCTCAAGTTCAGATACTCTTATACATTGCATATTTATTCCCATTTTAGTTTATACTAATATTATTTGATTAAGATGATAAGTAATTGAAAGAAAACTTGAAATTTAAATAATTGGTGTTACTTTTCTGTTATATATTAGCGTGTTAATAACAGCAATACCGTATAATAATTGTAGCGTTTGTTGAGCCGTAGGGAAGTGCAGGAACCGTAGGAATTTTACCACAAAAGAGCGAATATAAGTACAAAGAATGTAAATTGTGGTAAAATTCCTGAAAAAGAAATGTATCCTAATAAAGTCAAAGATGGTTTTATGGTCAAAACGAATCTTTCGGGTGGGGGAGGGGGGGTTTTGGGGAGGGTTAAAGATTTCCGCAAAAAAAGTTGCTCATTAAATTGTGTAGAAGAAGTCCGAGCTCAAAAACTAAATTTGAGGTCATGTTTTACAAGACATTTTCAATAAAGCAGAGTTTGATTTTCCTAAGCACGCATGCGGAAGCTTTTTATAGCTTTCACACCGACAGCCTCACACCGACGAGTCAAAGCCAGCGTTGCCACAGCCAAAATAAAAAATTTACCAAAAATTAAAAACTAAATTACCAAAAAATTACCATTTTCCTTATAAATAATAAAAATCCCATCTCTGACTATAAGTTTTAATTTTAGTACACAAATATCGTATATTATATATCTACCAAACCCTTTAATTAACTTATCATAATAATACACTGGCGCGTTTATAACTGTGGCGAGTTTTATGGCCGAGCTTCTCTCCCAATTCGAGGTGTGCTCCTTTTTGCTTTTCCTACAAATTGGGTCGACCTACAGTTTTATGCCGGCTCCGAACGGCGAATGCATTTTTTGTGAGAAGCTTTTTCGTGGCAGAAATACACTCGGAGGGTATGCCTTCCACTGCCGAGAGGTTACCGCTATTTAAAAAAAAAACCAATAATTGGGTTTTAATTAATTAGAAAATTTTTTTTCGTGTTTGTCCGGACTCTGGTATAGCAGGCGAGCATTCTACCCACTACACCACAGCGGCCACTAACTAACTTACTTCAAAAGTTACACATTTTCTTCTGGAAAGCTACGGTTACAAAGGCACACAACCCCGCCAACATACTGGTGACAAATGTCGACAAATTCACTGATTCTGGTAGGTTTTAAAAAGAAAAAACAAAAGAAAAATTAATCCAAGCGAATTGCAAGGTGGCGGTAGCCTATTGGTGATGCCATTAGCTTACCAACCGAAAAATCTGAGGTTCGAATCTCGGCGGGCGCCCAGAAAAAAAAGTAGTCTGAGGAAGAGATGTGGTGATCTCCGAAATATATTTAGGCATAACAGCTCCCAAAAAAAATTAAATGTTTAACACCAAAATTTTTCTCATATAATGGTGTACTATCCTAAGGTATGGAAAAATTACCAAACCGGAAAAAAAATTACCAAATTACCAAAATGGGTTTTAGAGAAAAAAAATTACCAATTTTGGTTAAAAATAACCAAAGTGGCAACGCTGGTCAAAGCACTTCGCTCACGCACAGAAATTTTGAAAATTTCTATTCAGTCAGCATTGAGCTGTTGAGCTAGCAGGTGGTGTTGCTCGAGCAGTCTCTGAATGCTTGTAAATGATTGTGTGTTGGGGGTGGTTTTTTTATTTGGATTTTTTTACGTAATATTTTTATTACTACGTTACTACGCCACTGTCTTAATGTTCAATTAAGGTTGTGTCTGAACATAACATAATAGACTTTTGCTAGAGCTAAAGAGTTCTATGTGAGTACATTTACGCAAGTATCTATTTTAAAATATTGAAAGTAAATTAAAATAATTTCAGCGAAATACGTCAAACGTCTTTTATGAATCACTAAATATGTACGTGGATATCTACATACTTATGTACATATGTATGTATCTCTAGAATTGTATTTCACCTTTATTAATTGCTTCAAATATTTCCCCGTTGAGTATTTCATATCTTCCCGAGTGTGTTCGATAATATAGAGGGTCACGAATAATAATTGGATCATAGCCTTCCCTCTGCAAATCCACTTTGCGCAATTTGTATGTACTAGTGATATCAATATTATTTAAAAGCCTGATAAACTGTGGCCTGGCATATGGTGGCAGCACTTCGCATATATTTCTGCCGAAACGATCCACATCTAGTTCCCGTTCTGGATCGTATATAGCAGCCATCCCAGCACGGCCCTCTGTATATGGTATCAACACTCCATAGACAATTGTTGTTTTGTGAAAAGCCGCACCACTTACCAGAGGCTGTATCTCACAAGTTGACACATTTTCACCCTTCCAACGAAACGTATCACCAGTGCGATCCACAAAGTATAAATAACCACGTTCATCAGATGTTAATAGATCACCGGAGAGAAACGCCATATCCCCTTTTCTAAATACATCATGGATAATTTTCTTTTTAGAGGCGTCTGCGTCTACATAGCCTAGAAATGCTCGCGATGGATTATCCATAATGATTTTGCCAATAAATACACCCGTTTCACCAGGTGCACAACGCTGGCACAATCCTCTCGCATCGCGAATGGGTATACCAGTTTCAGGATCAGCTCTAATTAATGAGATTGGATAGACTTGTGAAATTATACGTGAAATAAATCCGACGGCACCGGTCGTATTGTCATTGTTCACAATGTTAGCATTACCCTCAGTGGCGCCGTAAAATTCACCTACTTTTGGTATGTTAAAACGTTTCACAAAACTTGTCCAAATATCGGAACGTAACCCATTGCCGAAAATCATTCGAATCTTATGCTTCCGATCATATTCAGATGGCGATGTAGTTAGAATGTATCGCGCCATTTCACCAATGTATTGCGAAATCTGTCAAAGAACATAGGCAACAATTAAATAAAAACACAAATAAGGAACCCTAAGTTCGAGTGGAACCGAACATTACATACTCAGCTGTATGCTTGCATTCTTTGTTTACGTTTGATGGAAACACGGTGTATTTTATATCTGTGGCAATTTGCAATAATCGCTTAAGTCGAAAAATATGATTCCGAGATAAATTGATTTTTATATTCAAAGGCGTTTCTTAACAAATCATAAAAGTCGATTAAAAACCATGGATGCAAAATCAGTGAGCCACCCACAATGTTACGATCAAATTTTGTAAATAAAGTAAAATCTCATGAAGAAATTTGATTAAGTATATATATCTACTTTGGCTATTATAGCAAGTTTAATATACATTTATTGTAAGTTAAGCCTAAATGTTTTTATTTATATCTTTCTATTGAATTAGGCTATAAGCATGGGGATTTTACAGAAATATAGAGTTTTAAAAGGAGAATAACGTTGTATATATAACTCGAAATCTTCCTAAGTCGACTTAAGCGGTTATTGCTTGTGACCACAGATATAAATCGGGTGCCGCGTAAAGTGGGCGCAGCCACTACCATTTTCAAAATTTGTATCAATCATCCGACTAAGAGTATAAATATTATTGTTAGTACAAAATTTTATCCCTTTATGACTTTTAGTTACAAAGATGCCCCAATACAAATTCCAAAAGGGTCAGTGGCGTAGTAATGGGGGGAAGGGGTGTTTTGGGGACAAAACCCCCCCGAAAGATTCGTTTTGACCATAAAACCATCTTTGACTTTATTAGCATGCATTTCTTTTTCAGGAAAAAATCAATGAGAATAGTAATTTTTCGAAATTGGTAATTCGAAATTTAGCGCTTTTTCACGAAGTATTACTTATAATTCTAGCGTTTGTTGAGCCGTAGGAAAGTGCAAGAACCGCAGGAATTTTACCACAATTTACATTCTTTGTACTTATATTCGCTCTATTGTGGTAAAATTCCTACGGTTCCTGCACTTCCCTACGGCTCAACAAACGCTACAATTATTATACGGTATTGCTGTTATTAACATGCTAATAACAGAAAAGTAACGCCAATTATTTAAATTTCAAGTTTTCTTTCAATTACTTATCATCTTAATCAAATAATATTAGCATAAACTACAATGGGAATAAATATGCAATGGCTAAGAGTATCTGAACTTGAGATTTTACTTAATGTCTGTCAAGAATATTAAGAAAATTATTATTTATAACCGTAGCACATGGTAGATTTTCAAGTTTTATGCGGCCAAAAATATTTTATTGTGTACATCTATTCCAAATTGCTTGTTTAATGCAAAATTTTAATAATTTGTGTTAAAAGTAGAGCTCTCGATTTTTTTGAACATTTTCGAGTAGCCCGAACAGTTGTTGTTCAAATGCTCGAAGAGTTGTTTGTTTGTTTATTACCCGTATGTTTGTACGGGCATTTGAACAATTCGGGTATTTTGAAGTTTGTTTTTTTCTTTTGTTTATTATTATTTTTTTTTCTTATTTTTTATTTTTCCGATACACATTTTTTTTGTTTGTAAGCTCGAATGCTCGAATGTTTGTACGGGCATTTGAACAACAAACGGGCTTCAAACAAAAACGATCAGATCGAATTGCTCGATACCCGGGTATCTAGGGCTCTAGTTAAAAGTCGATTTTATTGAAAAATATACTCAATATACTCAGTGATTCAAAAAAAAAAAATCATACGCCAGAGTTTTTAAATTTATTTCAAACAGTTCTGTCGAAAATTTGACTCTCTTATTTTCGTTTAAAAATGTAAACAATTTTTCAATAAAAATCGCCTTAAGCAGGATTTCTAAGCTTATGGAAAAAATTCGAAAAATCGTAGAAATTTCTAAAAGTGGATTAAAAATTTCAAAGCGCGGCCAGAATTTATAGAAGATTTTGAGGAGATTTCTAAGTGTACTGTTATGTAGCCAACCAATTTTAATGTAAAAAGTGCTATTTTCAATGCTGTAAAAATTTCCGGCGATTTTAGTAATTTTTTTCTGTAGGGTGTTTGTGTTATATGTACGTGAGACCGTTCCAATTAAAATTTCCGAAAAGCCAATGAAATTTTTCAAAAAGTTGAATGTTGCATATTATTATATTACAATTGAATGAGCTGCAAAATTGCTTACTCAAAAATCTTCTAAAAAATTTAGCTTTATAATTCTTAGCCCCTTTTTATGATAAGTACTTCCTTAACTTTGAAAAATTGGAAATACTAAAAACACTGCCTAAAAAGTTGACAATAATCGCTGCTAAATATCTGGGTTACTTTCGAGCATCACCTACATTAACCAAGATATGCGTTAGAAATATAAACATTAAAATTAAATATAAAGCACAAAAAGAGTAGTAGTGAAGTGCGGCTTTGTGCGACGTAATTTTTTGTCGGCTAACTACTAATTGTACTAGATATCATGTCCGAGGGTTAATTTGACTGAGTCTGACAGAGCAACATAACAAAACCAATTTTTAACATGAAAAAGAGTGATAATTTTTTTTTAAATATCCCAACTTTAAAAGCTTAAAACTATAAACTTAGAGTTATTGGAAACCAAGGATATTATTGAAAAGTGTTAATGACTACTTGAACCTTTAGGATTCATCACGATTACTTAAATGAAATGCTTTAAATAATAAATATTCAAGTTGAAACTAGCACTTAAAAATATGTAAGAAAAAAACAAAAAAAAATAACTTCAGATATGCTAAGTTACGACCATCTGGGGCAAGTGCAGAGTATGGGGTCGGGAAAAAAGCGATGAATTATTGTTCCCCATTCTATTTCCAATATGTGGGTATGTTTTTTTCTGTAATGGTAACAATTTTACAAAATTCAATTTTGGGCGCATAAAACTTGAAAATCTACCTATGCGCGTAGATTTCCGCAAGAGAATATGAGACTTACTTTTGAAGTATAGTTAAAGGCCCTTGGCAACTGACAATCTGGCATGTCAAGCAGCTTGTATGTGTGAGTTTTTTTGTGTGTGTTAGTGCAATCGGCAGTCGTCGTGCTACACGTTCTTGTTGTCGGGCTCACGTTGATGAGAATCAAATCTTTTAGATATTTGCGTCAATCACCCGACACTCACACATATGTATACACTGCTTAACATTCCAGATTTCTAAAATAGGCGAATTTCTGTCGTACCCAAGCATGAAAAGAATACTCGCTTATTCATAAAATTACCTTCAAAGCAACAACACCAACTCGACTATTTTTAAAATAGTCGAGTTGGTGTTGTTGCTTTGAAGGTAATTTGATGCATAAGCGAGTATTCTTTTCATGCTTGGGTACGACAGAAATGCGCCTAATGTTAAATTATAGTCTGAAAAAATTACATTTCACTAGCTTAGAGTGCAAACTGTGTAAGTCCACTTTTATGAAAAAGTGTATTTTTATCTAGAACGCTAGAAAAATCAAATACGCACCGCTACTCGTTGTTATTCAGTGATACGCAAATTGTGTAAGTCCAAAAATCGAAAAAAATTGTGTAAGTCCAAAATATTTATATGAACAGAAATTTTTGTTCATTTCGAATTTTTTTTCTTTTTTATTTTTTGTGTCTCCTACAAAGCTTTAAAAAAGGACTTACACAATTTGCATTCTAAGCTAGCGATTTTTATCATTTGTAAAAAAAATTGTAGTTTTTTTTGGTAATTTTAATTTTGGTAAATTTTTTACATTGGCTGTGACACCCCCCCCGAAAAATTCTCTAGCTACGCCACTGAAAAGGGTGTTCCATAAATATCTTTGTTAAAAAGTAGGCTTGGGTATAAACCGATTTAGCTAAAATTCTGCACGTGTATTACCACATATGATAAAAGTATGTGTGTCAAGTTCGTCATAATATCTCAATTGTTTGTCGAGTTATGTGCTCTGAAATCTCGCAGATTCTTTTGTCTAAAAAGGCGGTGCCACGCCCATTTTCCAAATATTTCTATTTGTTTTTTCTGTCTATTGTGGGACTCATACCACAAAATTTCAATGAACTATCTTTACATTTGGCAAAGATATCGCCCAAAATCTTTTTATTAGGCCCCTTTTTAATATCTATAGGTATATAAAAGTTCTTCCAAGCGTTCGTCTTAGCAAGTATATACCAAATTTCTTCGATATATTTTTTATGGTTTCTGAGTTATGACTTATAAAACTTTCAATGTCTTCCCTTAATAAGTGGGTGCGTCACCGCCCATTTTCGAAAATTTCACAATATTTTTTCATAAGGGTCTGCTCATTACGTGGGTGAAACTTTGTCACTCCAGCTATATTACTGAGATACCAAATTTTCGATATATAGATACTATATAGGGAAAGTGGGTGTGGTCATGGCCCGAATTCGCCCGTTTTTAATACCAACCATCCCAGTGTAGTAACCTGTATACCAAATTGGATCAAAATATTTGAATTATTGGGCAAGTCAGTGTTTATAGACGGACGGACATGGCTCAATCGATTTCTTTTTTCACCCCCATCATTTTGATATACATATATCTATCCAATATCTATCTCGATTATTTCATGGCGTTACAATCCACCGTTATGTGATTAAAACTATAATACTCTGCGTACTAGTACTGCTGAGTATCTATATATATGTACAGTAGGGTGGTACTCGAATGTATGGAGACAAGTTGTATATCATATTTCTTGAAACTCACACCATAGGCCGATGCTAATAGAGTCAAAGATACCACATATCAATTTTTGTCCCGATCGGAGATGGGTAAGTGGTGTCGCACAGGAGTCAAATTTCAGAAAACTCCATAGAGTTAAAGTTAAATTTAATTATTTGTATACCTAGTGCCTAAACTCGATAGTCCTGCACTCAAAGATACCAAATATGAATTCTGATTTCGATCGGAGATGGTTAAGGGATATCGCACATGGGTCAAAGTTCACCACAAGTGACCTTTTGCGACACCTCTTAAGGGAAAAAAAACAAATTTCAAAAAGCCGTACTTAAAATTTAAATTTTTGTTTATTTGTGCTTTGCTGTTAACTGAACTGTTTGAAATTAGACAGCAAAGCAACAAACAAAAAAAAATGATTCCAATCCCAGCCAGCAAAATCATCGTAAACGAGCTCGTAAACGGATGTTTTCTCGAAGAAAACTCTAATAAAATATCGTTTATGATATCCGTTTACGATTCGCCTACGAATACTGTTTCGCTTTAAAATGTTCAGTGCCTACGAGTGTCGTAAATGTATCGAAAAAACACTCGTATATGAATCTTTTTACGTCCGTTTTTTATCGTAAATGTAGAAATTTTACAAACATACATACTTACTTTTAAAATATTGAGTTTGAAATTTTTCGTTTTCTTTTTTTTTTTTGACATGATAGAAAAAAGTTTATTTTGTTATTGTTTTCTTATTCGACAATAGCTCGTAAATCGCAATGTTCGTAAAATGTACGGTACCTTGCTGGCTGAGATGTTCTCTGCTTCGAATGTAGATATTTTCAAAGGAAATCAAAATTCAAAAGTTCTAAAAAAATAATGACAACTTTCGCAGAACAGGAGCAGCTTATTTTTTGAGACTGTTGCTGTTTTGATGGCAGTTTTTCAAACCCTGCTTAACCGTCTCTAATGGGGACCTAAGTATGTATATATTTGGTATTCTCGAGTACAGGACTATCGATTTTGGGCATTAGGTATAAACAATTTTATGAAATTGTTTGGTCCTTAGTTTGGGCTGAGTTTTGAACCCTGTGGGGTGTGGCACCGTCTCCGATCGGGACCAAAATTCATATTTAATGTCTTTGAGTTCAGGACTATCGATTTTGGATATTAGATATAAAAAATAAATAATTTCATTTTTTGAATGTGCATAGAGTTTTCTGAACTTTGACCCACGTGCGACACCTTTAACCATCTCCAACCGGTACCAAAATTTATATGTGATATCTTTGACTATGCTGTTACCGATCTAGGGGGTGAGACCGAAGAAAATCGCTAATTTCATTATAAGGACCACCTTAATGTACATATGTATGTATTTTACTGCTTGCCAAACTCACAGTACAGTTAAAGCGTATGCAGTCGGCAAAATATCCAGATGCTGAAAATTTCGTTCGAACTGCTATCGTTGAGCCGAAAAGTAACGTTTGTCCTACGCTCATAATTCCACCAGCTGTGTGGTATAATGGTAAAGGGGTGTAATATACGTCCTTACATTTGAAATTCAAGGTGTAATGAATTCCTGCGGCTATAAAGATATACCTAAAAATAGAAAAATGCATAAGTGTATTGTATTAAATTATATATTAAGTATTATATAGTAAAGACATTTATCTATGTACATACATACATATGTATGTAGAAATTTAACCGGAAATACCTCGAGTGCGAAATCACAGCTGCCTTTGGAAGACCTGTAGTTCCCGAAGTATATATATACAATAATCCATCGTGATGATTTGGATAAAGCGCAATAGTGGGTAATTTACCATGGCTCGGTGACCCCAGCAATGTTTTCAAATCTTCAGCTAAACTATGTACTGGCACATTTTTTTTATTGTTAAGTTGATACAGTTTTGCAGATATTTGTTCAATAGTTTCAATTGCATCTATAAAGGATTCGCCATATATTAGTGCTGAACAATTGGCCACATTTATACAGTGGTGCAGTGAATTGCCTCTCAGGCTTGTATTAATAAGCGATGTTACTACGCCAAGTTTTGATAGGCCCAACCAGATGCCAACAAATTCTGCACGATTTTCCAGCATAAGCCCTACAACATCACCTTTCTTATATCCGTGATTGTGGAAGAAAACGGCAACACGATCAGAGAATTCATTTAATTGTCGAAATGTCCAGGATTGCGAGTGGCTTATTATTGCTGTTTTATCGGGATGCTTTTTTACATTCACTTGAAATATACCAGCAACAGACAAATTTCTTCGTTCGTATTGTTTTATGAGTAAAAGTAGTTTGATGTAGGCCCACAGTGCTCTAAATAAGGAAGAAAATAAGTACCAAATTACTATTGTTACGCTAGGAATAATTAAAATAACAAACCGTTAGGCTTGAATTATTAATTATGTACATTCCTTCAAACAGAGGGACGTGGCTTAGTCGACTCAACTCATGAACTTGATCATATCGGTATACATATATTTTAGTGGGTCTAACTCTTCTAACCGACTGACCCGAAATGGAAACAGCGCCGATTACCGTCTTATATTAAAATTTATATTTAACTCTTTTTTATTTGTTTAAAAATCCCTCAGACAAAATTTCGCAAAATTAAAATGGCTATAAAAAAATTTTACCTCAGGGAGAAAAACGGTTTGGAGGTCGTCTTACTATAAGAATAGTGGTCTTTCGTTCTGTGTGTGAATTATTCAGCCCCCACCATCAATTTGTGTCAAAGTATAATATACATATGTATATTATAAAAGTTATAGGCAAATATTTTAAGTATATTCTTATACTTAATATATATGTAAGTACTTGATCGTATTATAATTATAAGAAAAACTTGTATGATTAAATAAAAAACAGTTTAAAAAAATAATAGCTTAAAAAAATTAAAAAACACGCTTTAATCTTAAAAATCGTACTAAAAATTGAGAAATAATTTAATTAGAAAGAAAATGATGAACGAAAATATAAGAATTTAAGGAAAAGCGTCGTGTGCTCAGTATGTCAAAAAATATTTAAAATCGCTGTTTTTTACTAATATTTTTATTTTGACTTTTTGAGATTTCATATAAAGTACTCTTTAATTTCGCAACTAGGTACATATGTATATTTTTGTACTAGTTGTACGAATCGAATATTTTCATGTTCAAATATTATTGAGCACCCCCACGCTTTTCCTTAAATACTTATATTTTCGTTCATCATTTTGTTTCTAATTAAATTATTTCTCAATTTTTAGTACGATTATTAAGATTAAAGCGTGTTTTTTAGTTTTTTTAAGCTATTATTTATTTTTAACTTTTTAGTGAACTTTTTCATTAAAGGATGTTTTATGGGGACGCAAGAATAAAAGTAAAAAGAAGTCTGATGAAGGGATGTGGTTATCTCCGAAATAGATCTACATATGTACATATGTATTTATAACTTCTACCAAAAATATTAATTTTTCACATACATTTTTTCCTTATAAAAAAAAAAAAACATTGGTCATGAGAGCTCAAAAATGAAGCCTAAACGAAAAAATATCAACTAATACATATGTACTAAGGTGGAGTGAAACATTTTTTTCGGAAATTCAATTTGTTCCAAAGCCAGAACGGCACCTTTCTAGCCCAGTAATAAGCCTGTAAAATTTTATTGACCTACTCGCATGTTTAGAGGTGCCCCCAGCCCCACAAAGTTGAAAAAAATAGTACGATCTGGTACAAATGTGAAATTTCTAAAATTATAAAATCAAGAAACGAAGTATGAGGATTTATAAAGATGGCTAAGCTGAGTATTAAAGTGAATTTTTTTTTATTTGGAAACAACAACAACAAAAGTTTTTAAAGGTCAAAGTTTATATTGTGAATTTTTTAAATTGCAATTACTTAAATACTACTGAACCGATTTCGAATACTTTTATACCATTCGATAGGTATTTTGATTCCGTTTAATTTGATATACATTTTATGTGGGTTCCATAATACCCCCCCTTGCGGGTTCAACCCCCTTTTACCCCCCTTACTTTTCATATATAAAATATATATCAAATTAAAGGGAATCAAAATACCTATCGAATGGTATAAAAATGTTCGAAATCGGTTCAGTAGTTTTTAAGTAATTGCAATTTAAAAAATGCATAATATAAACTTTGACCTTTAATAACTTTTGTTGTTGTTGTTTTAAAAAAAAAATAATTCACTTTGATACTCAGCTTAGCCATGTTTATCAATCCTCATACTTCATTTTTTAATTTTATAATTTTCAAAATTTCATATTTGTACCAGATAGTGCTTATTGCTTCCAACTTTGCGGGGCTGGGGGCAGTTCAAAACGTCATCCTATCGCCATAAAATTTTGTGGGGTTCATTAACTCGTATAAAGGCAACTTTTCATTGCTGGTACGTTCAAAAAAAGAACAAAAAAAAATCTCCATATGATTTCACTCCACCTTAATATGTACTATTTGTATCGAAGCAAAACTATTTTCAGTTTTTAATCGGAGATATGCTCTTCTTTATTTGCCTGTGCATATTCACAATGAACAGTCAGGCTCCAAAATATTCTCATTGTCCTATAATCACTTCCATATTTTTCTTGTATACCAAAAATAGTAAACAACTTCTTGAAAATAAAAATGCCAAACACATGTGAAAGTTACCAAGAAACCAACAGCGAAAAAATAACCTATTTTGGTAATTACCAAGTTCGGCAACCGTGCTATAAGTGCTATAAATAGAATTTGAACAAACGAAAACACAAAACCAGTTCTTGCTTTGCATACGTATGTATGTACATGCGGTTGTTTTCATTATATTTGCAAATACAACAATAACAAAACAGAAAGCTTGTTACTTATTGGCTTGCATACGGGAGTGTATTGAATAAAATTCACAGAGTCTATTTTGAAGAAAGGCAACTTAAAAGCCTCAGTGAAGCATGGAATATAATGTTCAATGTCCCACTATATGATGTCGTTGGCCTGAATCTCATGTTGATGTCATGTTTCGAATCCGGAGGAGAATAGAAATAATGGAGAGAAGAGAACACAGTAAAAGTAAAGTGAATGTTTTAAAAAAATAATAATTGAGTTAAACGTTGCAACTTTTAGGATGGGATGAAGTTACATACATATGTACATACATATGTACATACAGATGAAGCTAATAAAAGCATGTTAAAAACAGTGTGCTATTTATTTTCAGAAAGTATTGTATTTAAATTCAGGTGGAAACCATTTCAAATTGATAGATCATCGGCTTATTACAATTAAGAGGAGTTTGTAATGAAAATCAAGATTATCTTCTTAATAATATTAAACAGGGTTTCGTCTTAAATTTACAGGTTATCTGCTAAATTTATGTGAAAAGGTTTCCGTATTTATACCAGGAATCATCTTCTTATTTTTACATAAGAGTTTTCATCTTATTTTTATAGGTTATCTATAGGGAAGCTAAAAATATGCAAATGCATATTTAGACCTAAAATGCATATTTACGGTCAAAATGCATTTCGTGCTTATTTTGGCATATTTTGGCACTTAATCGAGCAATATCGAAAAATATTAAGTTGGCAACATCTTACCTGTGGTTAATTTAGATAGTTGCGTATGCATACACTCTTAGAAATTTTCGTGCAATTTTGCATACAAAAAGGTAGGTTACTTTTTTCCTACCTTATTATGCGCAAAATCGCACACTGAAAAATTCAACAGATAAGCTGTTTAAATTTAAACAATAAAAGTGTAAAGCCTACACAAACAAACTTTAAATCTAAACACCAATCGAGTAATAAATTGTAATTTCGCATATAAGTTAAAAAAAATTACCAATTCACTATGTAATTTTACCCCACTCAATTGTAATATTATTATAATTGTAATTTCGCGCACGAGATTTGAAATTACAATTTCTGTATGCAATTTTAATCCAAAATGCGTGTAAGATCGCATGATATGCTCACTTTTGCTGAAAAGTGCGTAAAATTTCGTTTAGAACTGTAAATTACACACTTGTAGTGTAAATCTACGAAAAAAACTGAAATTTTCAACTAAAAATTACATATATTTTGCTAGCATATTTCCACGCAGTTTTTAGAGTGTAGCATGCATATTTTGAAATTTTTCGTGCATATTTTTAGCTTCCCTAGTTATCTATTAAATTTTACTGAAAATTATTTCATCTAAAATCCACGGGCCATCTTCTTAATTATATTGAAAATGTTTTCATATTAGTTTTATAAATTATCTACTTAGTTTTATTAAAATGAGACATCCAGTCATAATAAGACGGGCATGTTATTGGAGAGAAAGCGTAGAGAAATCCGCTAAACTTTGTTCTAATTTATAGGGTATTTTAGGTGGTCTTTTGGCTCTATGTAGTACACAGAGTAATATAGTTTTAATCACATAACGGTGGATTGTAACAGAATGAAATAATCGAGATAGATATAGACTTATAGCATTGACAGACGGCAGCGATAATCCGGAATATCTAGCTAATTCGGACTTAACTTGAGAATTAACTGGAGGTAATCCGGAATATCTCTTGAGTTAGTCCTCAAAATTTTAGCGGATTAAAGCATTTTGTAATGGCATCCCTGGTGAAAAATGTCTATTGTGAATGAAAGGGAAGAAAAAGAAGAACCCAAGGCAGATCTAGGAAGGTAGGCGCATAAATGAATTCAGAAATTTCGAATGTAATTTGTTACTGTAATTGGTATGGTAATGTCAAAATGATATTTCGCCTTGGTTGAAATCTGAATTCGTTTGGGACTCGCCCATTCCTATTGTCCATGATTTGACTTCGTTTTGATTTTGACATTACCCTACCTTTGGAACTAAAACAAGAAGTTTTTGAATTCGCCGCTGCGCCTACCTTCCTTCAGCTGTTTTGTTAATCCGCAATACTTGCCGTCTGTCAGGGTAAAATTTTAATCGAATTAAGTGTTGCGGTAATCGGGATTATCGCTGCCGTCTGTCAATACTATTATATATATCAAAATGATCAGAGTGAAAAGATAAATCGATTGAGCCATGTCCGTCCGTCCATCCATCTGTAAACACTCGCGCAAAAATTGAGATATTTTAATGAAATTTGGATGCAAGCTGGTATCCAGACTGGGAGGATTGGTATTAAAAATGGGCGAAATCGGACCATGATCACGCCTACTTTTCCTATATAGAAAAAATCGGAATTTTGGTATCTCAGTCACTAATATAGCTGATAAAAAGTGATAAAATTTCACCCACGTATTGAGATCAGGCCCTTTTGAAGAAATTTGGTGAAATTTTGGAAAATGGGCGGTGCCACGCCCACTTATTAAGGGGGCAAACATTGAAAGTTTATGAGTCATAACTCAGAAACCGTTGAAGATATATAGATGAAATTTGGTACGGGTGATATATGTATGTACTTAGGCAAATGTTTAGACGAGAAACTGCCAAAATCGATTGACGACCACGGGAGCTATAAAGTGGCCTAATAAAACATTTTAAGCGATATCTTTGTCAAATATAAAGGTAATTCATTGAAATTTTGTGGCATGAGTCCCATAGTAGACCGAAAAAAAAGCGAAATTTTGAAAACTCGAAAAATAATTGAGAATTACGACGAAACTTTGTGTATAAACTTTTACCACCCGCTGTAATACATCTTCAGAAATATAACGAAATCTTTAACAAAGATATTTCTGGAACACCCTTTGGGAATTTGTAACGTGACATCTTTGTAACTAGCAGTCATAAAGGAATGAAATTTTGCACTAACAATAAAATGTATATGGTTAGTTGGATGATTGATACAAATTTTGAAAATGAGTGTGGCTACGCCCACTTTATGCGGCACACGCAAATGAACAATGAAAGCATACAGCTGAGTGTATAATGTTCGATTCCACTCGAATTTAGGCTTCCTTTCTTGTTATTTTGTCTATTTGTCGCGTAGTTGCAGAAAACAACAACAAAATTTTGCGCCGACGTTTTTTAGTTTATCGTATTTGTTAGTCAAAATATGTTTGATCAACTTCTGCGTCAAAAACTTTGAAGAAAATTTGTTGTGATTCAGGTATCTTGTAAAAATCTTCTATTCGTTTGTCAATTTTATTCACTCACAGCTGTCAAATTTTTATTAGCTGCGTACTTTTCCACCGATTCATACACAGCCTATAAACTAAATAATTTTGAAATAGTTAGATACATACATACTTACATGAAATCCCGCTTGCATGTTACGGCAACTATATAAAACCAGCGCCAACGAAATGCCACCAACAGGGTTGCAAATAATGCCGCAAACATTGCCGTCAAACCACCAATGCAATGAAAATAATACCAAAGCATTGTAACAGCACTTGATGTGGTGACAATTTTAAGAAATACTACAAAAAATTTTTGTTTTAATTTTGTTGGTGCTGAATGCTGTTGCCATTTCCTATTGATATATTTCAACCGATTATCATCATCAATGCCATTTTCATCACCAATGTTAATGGCAATATGTGGTGAACAATCTTTCTTTACAAATCTTTTACAATTATTTTGATCATTTCCAGATGTTGAAAGCAGTCCGGCTGCTTCGTTATTGGCTTGCTGAAGAATACTATTCGATTTATTCCAACGGCAATATGTACAATGATCGTAGCCGGAATCATTTGCCGTTGTAGGCGTAGCTACTGCTTTGTTGCTATTTGGTGTTCTATGTTTAAAAAAACCGCTTCGAAATTTATGATATTGCCGCAAAGCTAAATGACGTCATAATAAAATATGTGGTGAACGCATTCGCAAATAATTGGTACGAAATATAAAGTTACGCATAAGCATTGTTGATGTTACACAGTTCACCGTGCCCCAGCCGTTGGATTTCTTATGAAGCACACGCTTATGTTCGAAAAATCAATAAACAGCTCTGTTTTTCATCTGGTGCTTCTTATATGTATTTATATACTACATACATATCTACTTTTTTCTATTAATTTGTGATTTTAATTTGTTTTGTTAAATAAGTTTGATCACTCGTTAAGTTAACGGAAGTATCTTTATTGCAAATATTTGTTTAAGTAACTTGCACATAAACAACTGTTCTAGGGAAATCCATACCGCAAATTTTGTCTTAATGTATTAAAGTTTAGAGGTCGCACAAATGTCTCCAAATTTCCTCCTACTTTTACATCACTGATGATACATAATTTTTGGGAAAGTCCTTAATGAACAAGATATATGTTTTTATCATTAAAAAGGGGAGAAATATTGTTTTAGGAATAATAGAATAAAAATAGACTTGTTTCGCTATAGTTTTTTCGGCTTTAATTTTTTAGACCGGCTTATACTACGTTCACGTTGAAGAGTTAACTGGAGTTAAGTGGCCATTTCGAGTTTAACTCTACTCTTAACTCCGAGTTAACCATACAAATTATTTTGATAAAATCGCCGTTAACTCCACTTAACTATACTTTCATTTGGAGTGATTTTGACATCAAGCATATGCGACCACCTAGCATACGTCAAATTAAACAGTTTAATTAAAACTCTGAGTTACATAAACCCTTCAACATGAACACTTGACAGTTATCCATTGGGTCATATCATGGTATAAAAATTCAGAAGGTAATTTCACTTTAAACTTTTTGACGGCTATTGAATTTTTCTGAAGTAACTTTTTTGTAAACATTATGAGTGAGGCTGCCATATTGGACAAATATAAAAATAGAGATTTTTTAAGAAAATTTTGGTAATTTTAGTTTTAGTTGAAGAAAGCTCATTATCAAAGAAATTATATTTATTTATTCTTGAGCTCAAGGCCACGATTAAAAATTTAAAAAAAACATATTTTTAATTTTAATTTGGTTTTTATTTGTTATCGATATTTCGACTCCAGCCTGGAGTCATCATCAGGACTGAACACAATAATAAACACAGATAATTACATTTAGGTATACATATGTATGTATGTATAGATACATGTTCTTAAATGTAACCAAAAACGAAACTTACACTAATGGTCGACTGACAATAAACTTTAGAACAAGGTGGAATGTGGAATAATGCGAAGCATAGAAATGTAAACAATTAAAAGTACCGTAAATGTAAACAAATTTTGGAGACATCATAACATAAAACTGTAAACAATGGGTGAGTTTCTAAGAAAAAGCTGCTCCGCAACTGTTGAGCTGAACAGTTGCCAACAGTTGTGTAGCAGTTGAGTTAAACAGCTACGTCTTAGAAACGGTTTGATGAATTTATCAGCTGTTTGGCTTTACACAACATGTTGAGCTCAAGTAGCGAAGAAAATTTGTGATGCAAAAAATGGCGAAAAGTTGCCAACTGTTGAGCTGAGCGGAATTACTCAACAGTTCGTTTCTAAGACAAACACTCAACAGTTGCACAACAGCTCAGTCTTAGAAACTCACCCAATTAAAAATGTACCGCAAGGGTAAACAAAAATATATAGGAACAACAATACATAAGAAAACACGAAGTAAAACGTAAAGTGTGTATATCACTTCAGCTGTTCTTTGTTGTTGTTGCTCTAAGCTCGCGTTGAACACCGGTTTGGATCGGGGATGCGTACGTACCTACAAACATTTATTTGGACAATTGTTGGTGTTTGAGTACTAAATTTCGATACACATGAGCGCAGTTGTCCGTGTCAGATTTAAAGTTAATTCTCTTGTTATTAGGGGTGTTCAAAATATGTAACATTTCCAGTGTGTATCGTTTATGATAATGCTTCTCATTGTCTAGGATTGCTACATTATCGAAATCTGGATAATGTCCAGTACTGCCGCAATGGTATGACAAGGCCGTCTTGTTGTCCGAAGGATTATTGCGTAGTTTGATATTGGACTTATGTGCGGAAATCCTTGTCTTTAGTTTAGATTTAGTAGTCCCCACATATACTTTTTCGCATACGTGGGACCCGTCTCCGTTGCATGGGATTTCATATACCACGTTTGATCTCTCGTATTTCGGAATTTTGTCCTTTGTATTGCTGTAGAATCGTTTTAGTGAATTTTTATAAGTGAACGCAACGTTGTAATTTTCCTTGTCATATATACTTGAATTTCTTATTCTCTCTGCTATCCCTGGGACGTATGTCATTGATTTATATATTTTATTCGCTGGTTCTTTCGTAGTTTTCTCTAAATTATTTCCAACGTGGTAGAGGTGGATTAGTTTATTTGTCAAATGGGAAGGAAAATCATTGTTCGTCAGAATTTGCTTAATAATAGGGATATTTTTCTTATGATATACTTTGTCGCTTATCGAGAGAACTCTTGTAATAAAATTTTTGGCAGTATTTATAATGATGTTCCTTTGGTGTTTTGAGTGGAAATTTATGAGCCTCCCTGATGCCGTGGGCTTTTCGTACCAGTCTAGTGTTATTTTGTTGTTTTTCCTTATTATTAAGGTGTCCAAATACGGTAACTTTCCATTGTTTTCTTTCTCTATTGTAAACTTCACCGATCTATTGTAATTGTTCAATGTATTCAACAGAGCGTCGGCTTCTTCTGTTTTGACTATTGTAAATAAATCAACATATTTTGTAAGCAATCTTGGCTTGCTGACAGAGTCTCTTTCAAACTTCGTAAGTAAATCTTCCATAAATATGTCAGCTATTATGGGGGAAGCCGGCGAACCCATTGGCATTCCTGATCTCTGCTCATATATTTTGTTATTATATTTGAAATACGAATTCTCTTTTATGCAAAATTTTAGAATTGTTAGGAATAATTCTTTCGTCATAGATGTGTGTTTCCGGATCTCTTCCAAGGATGGGCATTTTTCAACTACCACTCATTTTCAACTAGCACTCAAATTGAGTGGTAATTAAATCCTGATTTTAACTACCACTCAATTTGAGTGGTAGTTAAATCTAGAATTAAACCGAATTTAACTAAATTCAAGATTTAACTACCAATCAAATTGAGTGGTAGTTGCAGGCTGAGTGCACTCAAAATTAGTTGAATCATGCCCAACCCTGATCTCTTCCCATCTTGAGGATATAATTTCTATGGACAGATCAACTGGTACACTAGGGAACAACGATACAACATCTAATGACACTAAAATCTCGTCATCATATATATATGAACATCCAACCTTATTTTTGAATTCCATTGCATCTTTGACATTATATTTGGAGGACTTGGTCAAATTTTTAAGGATATTTGTCAGATATTTACATAGATTATAGGACGGTGAATTGACGGACGAACAAATGGGCCTGAGAGGAGTGCCTCCCTTGTGAATTTTCGGCACACCATATATTCTCGGCGGGTTGGCCGTTTTACATACAAGGTGGTTCCTTTCACTTAAATCAATAACTTTACTTTTGAACATTCTTTCCACTACATCAAAATTATCAAAGAAAGTCATATATTATTATAAGGGATGTGAAAAGTGGGAAGTATTTGGCTCGAATATTTTATACAAAGCCTTACGCAATACAACAAATAGAGCATATAACAAAGAAGTAAGGCTGGAGTCATCGTTATGTCCGAACAAATTTTGTGTTTACATTTTGCTCGTTCTTTTTCACTTCTATCTTACAGAAAGGGAAAAGAAGGAGTACAATACAAGCAAAAATTTGGTGGAACAGAAATGCAGAATTCAGATTAAAGGAAACAAGAAGGTATATTTTAAAGTGCTTTATTAAACTCATTTAAGTTGTAATTTTTTTCATTTTTTTGTTTTTGTAATCTTTTTTTTTCATCAGGATGTCTTCGAGATATTTCCAGTTAAATGTTTGTTTATAAAGCACTTACGTATCTACAGCCTCGAGATTTTGTTCACAAAGCTTTCCACCAATTGCACTCTAAAAATTACATATTTTATTAAGATTTATGTACATTTTAATTATTGCGTCCATACTTTGTTTTCGCATTATAACTTGGCACTGCACATTTCGATAATAACGTTTTGTTGTTTGTGCTACTAATATCGCTAGCACCGACATGCACTGAGCACATCAACGGGTTCTTTGGAAGATCAACTTCCTCTATTTGGCACGCTTGAAGCCATTGATTCCTTATAAACGGAATTGCTGGAAACCTAAAAAACTTCACCGCTGAGCCTTTGCAAAAGTTCACGGTATTTTCGCATCCCCTGAAGAGGCAGCTCATTTTTTAAATCTTTTTTCACAAATTACGCGTATGAAAGTAAATTTATTTATTTATTTAGTTTGCACAAATCACAATTGCTTTTTTGAAAATAAATTAATTTATTTTCACAAACTTCAGATTTCGGCCCAAAAAAACATTTGCTACTGTTTACTCTGGTAGCATGATTTCAATGAAATGTCATAAATTCAATAAAAGTCAAATGGCTAAGATGGCTGCCTACGTCAATAAGTGATTTTACCTTCTATTTTTCTACCATGGGTCATATTAATAAAAGCCAAGCATTTGCTTTTGCTCAAAATTTCATACCTTTTACTCAAATTTTGAAATTTGGTTCATACAAATTAATATCAAATTTCTGAAATTTTGAGTAAAAGCATTTGCTTGGATTTTATTAATATGGCCCATTAACTCCAAACCATTAACTCTAGTTAACTTTTCAACGTGAACATAGTATTACGCATGCAAAAAAAAAAGTTTTGCGCGACCTCTAAATTAAATTTTTTATCATTAAAAAAGGGAATACATATTGTTTTAGGAGTAGTAGCATAAAAATATCCTTGTTCCGCAATGGTTTGTTGGTTTCGAATTTTCTGGACCGCCTTAATGTACATACATATTCACCCCGATTCTAAACGAAAAATCCACAAGGATTTTTCCGCTTCTCCCTGTTCCCTTATTCTAAACACAAATTCCTTGTGGATTTTTTCGCTTCTCCCTTTCCGGCTATTCTAAATGATGTTCGAAAAAGTGAAAAGCGAACAAGGAAGAAAAGTAGGTATCATGAATGAAAATAAAAGCGAGAATTTATGCAATTATTTTGTGAGATTTTTCACAAGACAATTTTAAGTGAATGTTGAACAAAATGTGAGTGAATATAACTTTTGTTAATAAAAAATACATAATTGAATTAATTATGTACTGGTTTGTTTATTTTTATGACGGAAAGTATAAACAGCAAATAGATATTTTAGTAAGTTTATTGAAAGGGCAGCCGGATATTTCGCGGCTTGTAGGCTGTAGTATCCCTTCCGGTTGTAGTAAGGGTGCTTGTTTTGATATGGAGCGATGATACGGACATGTGTTCCATCAATACATTCAAGGACACTAGAGCTGTCGTAGTTTTAAAAACCGCACTTAAAAACTTTCTTTTTCGTCGCTGTTCATAACTTTATGAATCCAAATCGGATACAACTCATTTTCAAAAATTTCAACAACTTTTAGAACTTTGCTGAAGGTGGATTGAGCCAATCAAACGTCAGAATTTTTTTTGATATCCGTCTTCAAGCAAAAAAACGGAAGAATGCGCATAGTTTTATTATAGGAGAGATTGCAAATAGTTTCTTTGGCTGCTGTGTATGTGATATTAAAATGTCCAATAAATATTTGAACGCAGGTTTATTAATTCTATAGTATTTAATAAATCTGCAAATTAATAAAATCAATGCAATACTCTCAAAAAACTTTTATTTCCTATAAATATTCCGTCAAACAGATTCGTACCATCGCGCAATCTTCCTCTTATAGACCTCTGCTACTTTCGAAAAGCAATACCATGCATATTCACTCTTAATTTTGTTAAATTTGCAATTTTTTAACAAAAATGCAAAATTTGTGGGGAAATTTCGATACTGGCCAGGCCCCTGAATTTTCGGTTTTTTTTTATTTTATGGTAGGGGGGTCATATGGATCACTAAATGCAAACGAAATCTTGGGAAAACTTATAGTTTATTAATAATAAATTATTTTTGCGTAGTACACCCTAATGCGTTGGCGGCCTTCGGCCCTCAGCCGACAGAATTCTCTTTCTGGAGTAAAATCTACGGACCGATCCACAGTTGTTTTGAGTAGAAAAACATTTTGCGTTTCCGGCCTTCGGCCTCGCTTCAAAAAAAAATTACCCTCAGCCGGCGGAATTCCCTTTCTGGATTTATATTTCTGGAGCAGTCCACAGCATTTTTGCATAGTGGGGTTTTAAAATTTGTAAAATTAACATTCACATAACATTTCCAGAAAATTTTATTGAAAAATTCTTAGTGGTTTGAAAATAAATACGGCATTCGCATAATATCGAAGGCGACACAGGTAGGCGCATAGGCAAATTCCGAAGCTACTTTTTTATTTACAAAGGTAGAGTGTACTGTAAAAATCAAAGCGAATTCACATCATGGCCCAATAGGAATGGGCCAGTCCCAAGTGAATTCAGGTTTTAACCAAGGCGAAATATCATTTTGACACCACACTACCAAATACAATAACAAAATGCATCGGAAATTTCTGAATCCGCTTATGCGCCTACCTTCCTAGATCTGCCTTGCAACAAAAAAGCTGACTTCGAAAATCCGCTCACATGTTCGAAATTCTGTTCGCCAGTTTTTCTTCTCGCTAGTGAAAGAGAATAGGAGGAAATTTTCCTGGTGAACAAAAAAATCCACAAGGGCTGAGATCCTGGCGGATATTTAGAATCGGGGTGATTATGTATATGGGGGTTGTAAGCTTTTGGGCTACTTGTAATGGCTTAAATAGAATCAGCTACGGACGAATTTTCGTCGGGCAGTAGCGTTCTATCAACGAATAAAATACACCGCAGTATATCGCACCCTAAATCGTAAAGTGACACAACTCACAGAACATATCTCTAAGGATTGCCAAAGAAAAATTTTCAATAAGTGTCTCTTTTGACCGAAAAAATACCATTATACGTGGTCTTTTGTCATACGATTGCTTGTAGAGAGAAACAGTTTTTGGCTCTCCTGAAAATTTTTGAATTTTTAGTTGTGTTACTTTATGATTTAGGGTGCGATATGAGAATTAACAGACCGAAAACGCTATCGAAAATACGTCAAAATAGACTTATTTCTAATTATCGCCTGACAAATAAATTATTTGGAACTTGATAAAAAAAATTTAACAAAACACAAATATATGTATATGGTCGATTCCAGAATGCCGAACGTGACGTGCATAGCGTTGAATATTTTTGTTCTGATTTTCATTTTTACAGAGCACTTGAGTATTATAATCGGTGCAAAAATGCTAGAGACACACATCGTAGTATAGTAATAATATTGTAGCTTAATTGAAAATTTTCATAGTATAGCCAAATCATAGTATTGATATTATAGTATTCATACCACATGTATGTCTGAGGCATAAGAAGTACTATTGATTTCAAGTTTCTGAGATATTATCATTTAAAGGGTGATGGCGAACGTAACAAATGAAAATGAAATTTTTAGGTGCTATTAAAAAAGTGCAAATATCTGCGAATTTTGGTAAAACAAAGTAGAATAATGTAGTTCTCTATTAATGGTTTTGGCATGAAAATATGTGCACTAGTTTGATTAGGAAAAAATTTGTAATGTGACATGGCGAACGCGACAAAACTCATAACGATTAGTTCAAGCAATTTAAACTTAGAATCATACCTGCGTAATACTGAGTAGTAATTGGACTATTAATAATAATAATAATACAATGCGCTATTATAACTCTGACGAGTTTTATGGCCGAGCTTCTCTCCCAATTAGAGGTGTGCTCCTTTTTTTGTTTTTCCTACTAATTGGGTGGACCTACAGTTTTATGCCGGCTCCGAACGGCAAATGCATTTTTTGTGAGAAGCTTTTTCATGGCAGAAATACTCGCTGAGGGTTCGCCGCCCACTGCCGAGAGGTGACCGCTGCTCTTAAAAAAATCCAATAATGGGATTTTTACTAATTATAAACAATTTTTTTTTGGTGTTTGCACTGCACCACAGTGATACACAGTAATTGAAAACTCGATTCAAGTACAGTTTTCAATTCTTTTCAAGTACTTTCAATTCTTTTCAAATACTTTGAAGCAAAGGTGGCCAGGATTTAAGCGTAAGGGAGTCACACGACAACAACATCAATAAAAATTGCAACAACCTTCTTCTCGGAATTATAAAAATATTATTTTGCCAAATAACGGTTTATTGCAACAACATGTACTTATGTATGTATGTACATATGTACATGCATACATACTTCAGTAGATATGCTGCAGCCAGGCATTCAAATATTTTGCTAAACAACATAAACGAGGTAGCACATACATACATACATATGTACATATGTATGTATGTATGTATGAAGGCGTAAATACACAATGAATGTCGAAGCTGTATCTACGCAATGAATGTCGGTCGATGCTGGACCGTTAGGTTTGAGTGCTCGCCGCGATGACGATTTCTGTGAAAAAAAGAAATGTGCGTTAATATGTCGAAATTGATTTGCTTGTTGTTGGGAGCCACTCGGAGCCACAGCGATGTTGTTGGGAGACAAACGGAGTCACTGGAGCTATTGGCTGGCCATGTATGCTTTGAAGTATTTGCTAAAACTTCAATTCTTTTTCAATTCCTTGTACTTGTGCTTGACAATTTTGGGAATGCTAGTACCAGTACCAGTACAATTCCCAGGTCCCAGGTCTGCTTAGAATAACTTAAATTAACAAAATTTCGTATTTTTTTCGATGAAGATAATTGCATACTAGCACATATAGGAATATAAGTATAATAGTTAAGAAGAACGCGTAAAATCGCGAAAAAATTAAATTTTACATTAACAAATATTTATTAATTTGCATTGTGAATTCGGGAAGTTATGTGTTGTTAACGTTGTGCCCAAATGATGCCGAAAAAAAGACGATGATTATTCTATGTAACTCTTTATTCAATTTCCCACAAGTTACACACATTAAAAAAAACGGAAATTCTGATCACTCCATTCCGTTATCTCTCCGACATATATATAATATATATATATAATAGTGCCTAACAATAACTAACAAAGAGTTACAAGATTAATTATACCATTTTCCCCCAAAGATTTTTGAAAAGGTACAACATGGATCAAATCTGACTGTCGGTTTTCTGGTACGTTCTGATCGCCTAAGACCGATATTTTTCATTTGGTGTTGATACCGATGGAATATTTGGTGGTGGTGACTTTTGGTCCGTAGTACGCAACTCCCTTTTTTTATCACGCTTTTATTATCACGCTTTTATTGGTTTCACCTGTACGTATGTATGTATGTATGTATGTATGTAATTTCTTGCTGCTGTCTAAATATATGCTACATATTTACTAATGAGATTAGGTTATAACCACCGCTATGCTCCAACAGATGGCGCGTGTATTTATATTTTTAAAATATTCACTTATTTTGTTAACGCATCGGTGTCAATCTCGACGTCGCACAGTGGTTCAGCCGCGGAAAAAATTTCATTTTTTTCAATACCTAATTTTCAGATTCTAATGATGTAGTCTTATAAAAAAATGTCCAAATATGAACAATTCATGACTACTTTGCAAAAAGTTGATTCTTTTTACAAAATAATGGTATCAGAAGTCAGAAAAATTTTATTCAACAAAAACTGCTTGAAATTTTTGCTAACTTTAGCTATAAATTTTCCTTATAACTTATAGCTCTATTGTCCCTGTTGTGAGTTTAAAAGAAAATATAGCACTTCATTGACTAACTAAAGAAAAAATCAGTGCAATCGGCCAAATATTAAAAAAAATATAGGCCGGCAAAAATGGTACTTCAAAAATGCTACCTTTTCTAACTTCGATGGACAAAAACTTTGTGTGCTACAGCGTGCTACACTCACTAACTGTAATAAAATGAAAGTTTGGAATGTCTTCTATCGATTTCTGTTAAAAAATTTTTCCCATATTTCCCCAATCGATGTAAACTTGATTTAAATGTCGAAAGTCCCATCAAATTTTGATAAAATTGACAAAATGTAGCATGCTTTTAGGCTCATGCGTATATATTAACGTTTACATCTTATGTGACATTTTTTTGTTTACGAATATGAAGGCACAGAGAGGGTTAGATAAAAATGCAAATTGGTAAATTATACACCTACTTTGTTAGAATCAATGGTAATGAAAACAAAAATAACGATAAACACATTCGTCATAACATTGCGGTTTGCAATAGCAACAAACACATTTGTTTAAACATTTTACCAGCTTATTTTAAGGTATTGGATGAAAAAAAAATGTTATCCCGACGAAATTGTAGGAACAGAAACATATGCTGCTGTTAATTTGCAAAGTTTACTTGATCACACAACAAGAAGACTTATTGATACTTTCTCAGCAGAAAAGTTGATCTCCTTATCATGTTCTGAGTTAACCCTTTCTTACGATTTCTAGGCTTACGATTTCTAGGCTTATGTTTTCTAGCAAAAGTGATAGAATTTCTACCAATACAGATGTTATTAATCGATTACTGGCAAGTTCTGGTCATTATATAAAGTCCATAAGACGACAACCCAACAAAAAGTGTGTGGAATTGGATCCTGTTGTCAAGGATATGCTAAATCATTAAACATTTTCCTTATATTTGTTTTTTTTTCTTTCCATATATACATACATAGCTATATTTTAGATTATATGTATTATAAATTTAATCATTAAGTACATCAAATTTTTACAAGAGCTCTTTTCAGTTACTGAAAATGTATATATTCATTTATTTTTGAATAAAAGGTGTAGGAAAAGTAGGCGTGGTTGTTTGCCAATCACGCCTATATTTGGTATTGTCGATATCTTTCATAAAAGTAACTTATGCGACAAGTTTCGTGAAGATATCTTAATTTGTGGAGCTGAAATTACAATTTTTCTTTAAAAATTTTTACTATAGGTCCAGGGGAGGTACCCCTAGGGAGTGGCCGATTTCAACAATTTTTGGCGCTGTCAATGCCTTTAATTAGGCTAACTCATGTACCAAGTTTCGTGAAGATATCTTAATTTTTTTTAGCTGAAACTAAAATTTGTATTTAAATCTTTTTTTTATAGGTCCAAGGGAGGTACCCCTAGAGGTTGTCCGATTTCAACCATTTTTTTGAAAATTTCTTAATTAGCTCACATATAACATCTGTGCAAAATTTCAATGGCCTAGGACCACTCCTTCTATTTTTTTCCGCAAAATGTATGGAGCCGAACCACTGTGCGTCGTATTGTTCTGGCTTGTCACCCGCATGCTTTGATTTGTCGTACCGTAATTGGTTTTGATGTCGTTTGACAACACCACTGGATGTTTGAATTAAGTACATTTTATTGATTATAATTTATGGATTTTTCCGCGAATCAACCGCTGTGAATCAGAATATTTTCTGACGAATACACCTACTTTGAATTTTGATGTAGTTACCAGCGCTTTAATTTTTTCTGGAAATAACGCTGCCAAAATGGTTCTTGGTTGACGGCCATGCGGTAGTTCTGATGGTGATTTGCTTGAAATCGGATTCGGTGTTGCTCGGTATGTAGCCAGATACTTGTATAATGACCGTTCGGTGTAATGTTCCTCTTTCATAATTTTGGTAAATGCTTCTTTGAATGTCCACACTCCTCTTTCTGCAAGTCCATTTGATGCCGGGTGAAATGGAGCAGTTGTGAGATGCTTTATTGCATTACACTCGCTCATGTGATGTCAATTGGGTGCCATTATCTGTAACGATGGTTACTGGCAGACCTTCTACCGAAAAACTGCGCTGAAGTGCGGCAATTGTTGTCGTAGTTGTTGCGGCGGACAATTCTATTGTATACGGAAACCTGGAATAAGCATATACTAATCCAAATGGATCCTTTCCCAAGGACATGTCGGTTCAGGCCAGGACGAAAATACTTGTTTCGGTGATATTGCAGTTGATTGACAGATCTGAAACGTTGTGTGTAGGTTTGAATTTCTTTGTCGATGCCGGGGAACCAAACATAACGTCTGGCTAACTGCTTCATGCGTTCCTTGCACCAATGCCCTTCATGTAGGAGCTCAAGTACCTTAGATTGTAGTTCTCGTGGGATGAAAACCCGGGTGTGGTCGGTTTGTAAAAGGATAACGCCACTCTGCAAAGTCAAGCACAATTTTCGATTAGAAAATTTCTTAAGATTACCTGGTATTTCGGAGAGTGCTGGTCAGCCACTTTCTGTATACTTTGATACAGTCTGTAATTCTTTATCATTCCGCGTGGCATCGGCCACCATTTTAACTCCTAATGGACAATCTTGTACAGTTGTGTATGTCTTGTCAAGATCTAACATTTTGTTCTCAGCTTCGTCAAAATTGGGGTCTGAGCCGGACGGAAGTCTAGATAGTGCGTCAGCACTTGCATTTTCCGTAGATTTTTTGTAGCGAATTTTTTAATCGTATGTTTGAAGTAGTATTGCTCATCGCTGTAAACGGTGTAACAGGAAACCTTTTCTCAGGATGAAAGTGACGCCCGTACAAGTATTGGTGGAACTTTGTAACACCATATACTCGTATGGAGGTAAAATAGAAAATAAACATTGGAAATTGGAAAACGAATTGGATATCAGTTGACCACAAATCAATTTCCAACTAAAATGCTTATTGGGATATAACGTGTGCACACAAATAGATATGTATGTATGTATGGGTACAGCCAGACGGCGTAAGTACCCTGCAGAAAATTCCCAATTTGCCACTGAGTGAAGTCGAGTTCGAATCGAGGTCGATGTCGTTTTTTTATTAATATGAGTGGAAACAGACTGTACTCCCCTCTACAGTAAAACTTTTAGTTTAATTTTAATTCCATGTTGGTATTTATATATAAAAATGCCAAAAAGCATAAAATTAAAACCATTCTGGTTTAAAAAAAAGAAGAGAATATTGAGAGAAAGAAATTATTCTTGGTGTCAAATTAATATTTTTTTTGGAATTAAATCAAAACCAAATTTTCATTATTTTTAGAATATTTCTGGTATTAAAAATAGTTGAAATGGTCAATCAAGGTCAATCCAAAATTGGAATAAATTGCATACTTTTATGGAATTAAATCAAAACCAAATTTTGATTATTTTTATAATATTTTTGGCAATAAAAATAGTTTAAATGGTATTAAATATATCCGAAAATTGGAATAAATTTTATACTTTTTTGGATTTAAAAATAAACCCCCATAAACTTTCCAGTGGATATAGTATTGCAAATAACCCATTATGCCAAAGATTAATGAGAAATTGAATAAACTTAACATAGTTTATTTACATAAAATTCCAAAACAGTAGTAGCAAACACTAAAGTACCTTATATATCGAGCCCTAATCCTCATAAAAGTGTACCCAACAAAAAGCAAATTTTACAGGACACGGTTTTTTTTTTAATTTGTTTTGCATACAGTTTGTATGCAGGCTTGAAACTTATTTAGTCTCTAACTTCGAAACTGTACATTTCACAGCTATGAAATTTTGGGAGTTGGTGCATGTGATAGTAAATTGTTGATTTCCATAAAAAAGCTGAAATCGACCATTTTGTTGGATACACTTTTATGGCGGTTAGGTCTCGATATATACATATACATATTGTCACTTTTATACTAATATTTTGGAGATGTCCAAGGAAATTTCGGCACCGTCGCGGTTCTTGCAGTGATACTGAAAGAGGGACCCTTAACTGCCTTATGACTGAAAAAATAAAGCAAAATTTACCCTCATGATATTTAATTAATCTCCTGCATTACTTACTTGATACAATTATTCGATTCGGGCCATTTATTTGAGTATGTTTAATTACTCCTCCGGATTGCAGTTTTAGAAACATTTTGTTTGATTTTTTTTTTACTTTCATCTAATAATTTTTTTAATACTTTTTTTGGTTTTGATTTCAAACCAAAAATACTTTGATGGTAATATAATTGGGAAAGAGAAATTTGTTTTATACTTTTTAGGATTTGTTTTTAAACCATAAATGATTAAACTTCTTTAGAGAGAATTTTAATACTTTTTAAGACTTTATTTTAAAACTACTTTGGAATAAATAAAATTGTAAAACTTCTCATAGTTTAAAAATAAGACTTTTTGGGAGTAAAATTCAAATTTAATTCCAAGAATGATTAAATTAAGTACCAAATGATATTAGAAGTAAACCAGACATGGGCATCTGCAATTACAAAATTTTTCAATTACAATTACTTGTAATTCTAATTTAAAAATTTCCAATTATAATTACTTGTAATTGTAATTGAAAAACTTCAGATACAATTACATGTAATTGTCATCGAAAAGGTATCAATTACAGGTAATTGTGAATGAAATGCATCAATTACATGTAAGTCTGCTGTTATGACCCACCCACTTTGATTGATTTTTATGCTCAAAATAACTATGTATGCTCTTAGATGTAGGTATGTATTAGCTTAGGGATGCGCCAACACCCAAAAAAATTAACTAATTCACTGTTCAATTACATGTAATTGAACACTATTCGGTAGCAATTACATGTAATTGAATACTACTGAGTTATTTTAATAGCAGCATTTCAATTACAATTGCAAAAATGTAATTGGAAAATTTTCCATTACTTGTAATTGAAAAATATCAATTACAATTACAAGAAATTGTAATTGTTGTGTGTAATCAATTACAAATTGTAATGCCCATGTCTGAAGTAAACTATAATTTTTTACTGTGTCGATTAGCCCCTCAACTCAACTTTGTTATTTGATCAGATAAAAGCATGAAACTTTGCATTTTTCATATATACATAAGATGTTTTTCATACAATCAATATTGTTTTTTAATTAAACGTATGTTCGAATTGATCTCCAAAATAGTCATCAATTACCCCACTGTTCGGCGCAGTGTTACAAACGCCTACACTCAGGCAACAAAATTATAAAAACATATGAAAACACACTTAAAATGGGCAAAAACGTATTTAAAAGTGATGTAAATACCAACAATTTTATTTTAAAAATGTTACCTATGCTTTTTTCTATATTATTCAAATCTACCACCACTCTACCACTATCTTAAAATATTTATCTCACATATTTTCGCTGTGCTGGCAATCCTCTTCTGTCGACTTTGGTTTGGGAGGTGAATTTCCCAAAAACCCATTTCAAAGCTTGCCTTCAGTTCTACAGTGATGCAGACTGATTATCTTTCAGTGGCGTAGTAATGGGTGGGGCGGGGGGGTTTGGGGACAACCCCCCCCCCCCCCCCGAAAGATTCCTTTTGACCATAAAACCATCTTTGACTTTATTAGCATGCATTTCTTTTTCAGGAAAAAATCAATGAGAATAGTAATTTTTCGAAATTGGTAATTCGAAATTTAGCGCTTTTTCACGAAGTATTACTTATAATTCTAGCGTTTGTTGAGCCGTAGGAAAGTGCAAGAACCGCAGGAATTTTACCACAATTTACATTCTTTGTACTTATATTCGCTCTATTGTGGTAAAATTCCTACGGTTCCTGCACTTCCCTACGGCTCAACAAACGCTACAATTATTATACGGTATTGCTGTTATTAACATGCTAATAACAGAAAAGTAACGCCAATTATTTAAATTTCAAGTTTTCTTTCAATTACTTATCATCTTAATCAAATAATATTAGTATAAACTACAATGGGAATAAATATGCAATGGCTAAGAGTATCTGAACTTGAGATTTTACTTAATGTCTGTCAAGAATATTAACCTTTAACTTGCGACGTGGTGGTAATTTTTACACCGACTTACAGTTTCTTTAAATATCTCTATTAACTTACCGTCCAGCAAGTTTACTCTCTTAGTATCTTCCCATCTCGTTGTAATTATTGACCCGTTTTGTTTTTATGGAGGAAGGTGTAACATTTGACGAGAAATGATGATGGTGGTGTAAAAATTACCCCACGTCTAGGGTAACGTTAGTTTTTCTTCGAATACAATTTTTGGAAATTTACCACTTCTCGCTTCTCTGCAGCATTTTGATGCGTTTAGAATCTACTCATGTCATCATAACTATCGATCAGTATAGTTTCTATGGTGGAAGATCTCCAATAAAGGATAAATTATGATATCGGGGTAAAAATTACCACACCTCGACGTTAACGTAACTTTTTCTTCAAAAATAATTTATTTCCATTTAAAACTTATCTCACTGGCAATTTGACTAACATGGATTATTAATTTTACCACTTCTTCAAATGATTACTGGAAGAAAAATTAAAAAATTCGTTTCGTGATTCATTTTATATGCTCACGTTGTTATGAAAAAAAACTCCAAAAAGACTGGCCAGCATTTTCTACAAATAAAAAATTTAAATAAAATTCCTATTATATATTTAAAAATATTTATTTTTTTTTATGAAAAACCGTCTCTAAAGTTTAAAGAAAGTTTTTGTTTTACCTTTTATCTATAAGGTACTCATGTGATATTTTCGCTATTTTGAAAGAACAAAGCCTTGCGAATTATAGTAAAAACTTTGTTGATTTAAAAAATTTAATTAACTTTTTTTATCAATTTGATTTGAAAAAGGACTGGCTTCTTTCCAATGCAAAAGTTATTATAAAAAAAATTGTTTTTTATTGAGAGTTTTATGTAAAAAGCGTAGAAAAAAATTTACCACCACGTCGTAAACTATGTCACCAAATTTCACCTCGGCACTTAAAGGTTAAGAAAATTATTATTTATAACCGTAGCACATAGGTAGATTTTCAAGTTTTATGCGGCCAAAAATATTTTATTGTGTACATCTATTCCAAATTGCTTGTTTAATGCAAAATTTTAATAATTTGTGTTAAAAGTAGAGCTCTCGATTTTTTTGAACATTTTCGAGTAGCCCGAACAGTTGTTGTTCAAATGCTCGAAGAGTTGTTTGTTTGTTTATTACCCGTATGTTTGTACGGGCATTTGAACAATTCGGGTATTTTGAAGTTTGTTTTTTTCTTTTGTTTATTATTATTTTTTTTTCTTATTTTTTATTTTTCCGATACACATTTTTTTTGTTTGTAAGCTCGAATGCTCGAATGTTTGTACGGGCATTGAACAACAAACGGGCTTCAAACAAAAACGATCAGATCGAATTGCTCGATACCCGGGTATCTAGGGCTCTAGTTAAAAGTCGATTTTATTGAAAAATATATACAGTGACTCAAAAAAAAAAATCATACGCCAGAGTTTTTAAATTTATTTCAAACAGTTCTGTCGAAAATTTGACTCTCTTATTTTCGTTTAAAAATGTAAACAATTTTTCAATAAAAATCGCCTTAAGCAGGATTTCTAAGCTTATGGAAAAAATTCGAAAAATCGTAGAAATTTCTAAAAGTGGATTAAAAATTTCAAAGCGCGGCCAGAATTTATAGAAGATTTTGAGGAGATTTCTAATGTACTGTTATGTTGCCAACCAATTTTAGTGTAAAAAGTGCTATTCTCAATGCTGTAAAAATTTCCGGCGATTTTAGTAATTTTTTTCTGTAGGGTGTTTGTGTTATATGTACGTGAGACCGTTCCAATTAAAATTTCCGAAAAGCCAATGAAATTTTTCAAAAAGTTGAATGTTGCATATTATTATATTACAATTGAATGAGCTGCAAAATTGCATACTCAAAAATCTTCTAAAAAATGCAGCTTTATAATTCTTAGCCCCTTTTTATGATAAGTACTTCCTTAACTTTGAAAAATTGGAAATACTAAAAACACTGCCTAAAAAGTTGACAATAATCGCTGCTAAATATCTGGGTTACTTTCGAGCATCACCTACATTAACCAAGATATGCGTTAGAAATATAAACATTAAAATTAAATATAAAGCACAAAAAGAAAATTATTGTAGGTACATATGAAAAACCCTGTATCTAGTAGTGAAGTGCGGCTTTGTGCGACGTAATTTTTTGTCGGCTAACTACTAATTGTACTAGATATCATAACCGAGGGTTAATTTGACTGAGTCTGACAGAGCAACATAACAAAACCAATTTTTAACATGAAAAAGAGTGATAATTTTTTTTTAAATATCCCAACTTTAAAAGCTTAAAACTATAAACTTAGAGTTATTGGAAACCAAGGATATTATTGAAAAGTGTTAATGACTACTTGAACCTTTAGGATTCATCACGATTACTTAAATGAAATGCTTTAAATAATAAATATTCAAGTTGAAACTAGCACTTAAAAATATGTATGAAAAAAAAACAAAAAAAAATAACTTCAGATATGCTAAGTTACGACCATCTGGGGCAAGTGCAGAGTATGGGGTCGGGAAAAAAGCGATGAATTATTGTTCCCCATTCTATTTCCAATATGTGGGTATGTTTTTTTCTGTAATTGTAACAATTTTACAAAATTCAATTTTGGGCGCATAAAACTTGAAAATCTACCTATGCGCGTAGATTTCCACAAGAGAATATGAGACTTACTTTTGAAGTATAGTTAAAGGCCCTTGGCAACTGACAATCTGGCATGTCAAGCAGTGTGTATGTGTGAGTTTTTTTGTGTGTGTTAGTGCAATCGGCAGTCGTCGTGCTACACGTTCTTGTTGTCGGGCTCACGTTGATGAGAATCAAATCTTTTAGATATTTGCGTCAATCACCCGACACTCACACATATGTATACACTGCTTAACATTCCAGATTTCTAAAATGTTAAATTATAGTCTGAAAAAATTACATTTCACTAGCTTAGAGTGCAAACTGTGTAAGTCCACTTTTATGAAAAAGTGTATTTTTATGTAGAACGCTAGAAAAATCAAATACGCACCGCGCTAAACAAGTCTGAGATACTTATCATATTTCTACTCGTTGTTATTCAGTGATACGCAAATTGTGTAAGTCCAAAAATCGAAAAAAATTGTGTAAGTCCAAAATATTTATATGAACAGAAATTTTTGTTCATTTCGAATTTTTTTTCTTTTTTGTTTCTTGTGTCTCCTACAAAGTTTTAAAAAAGGACTTACACAATTTGCATTCTAAGCTAGCGATTTTTATCATTTGTAAAAAAAATTGTAGTTTTTTTTTTGGTAATTTTAATTTTGGTAAATTTTTTACATTGGCTGTGACCCCCCCCCCCCCGAAAAATTCTCTAGCTACGCCACTGTTATCTTTGGTCCATTTTCACTTTGGCATAGTTGACTTACCTGGTCTAACGCTCAAATGAAACTTTATAAACCAAATTTCATTATTTTTTCATTAAGTTTGTACTTACGAATTCTTGTTTTTGCATTTTTATAATAATTTAAAATTTTGACGAATTATTTTGGGCCCCCTGTTATTGTGGGAGGACTATGGTTTGAGGGTATGCATCTGGAACGTCCGGACTCTTAATAGGGAAGGTGCCGCTGCCCAGCTGGTTGATGTACTCGAAAAAGTAAAAGCAGACATCACCGCTATTCAGGAAGTGCTATGGACGGGGCATGGCTAAAAGAAAGTCGGGTCTTGCGTCATATACCACAGTGGCCATACAGGGGAGCACATATTTGGTGTTGGTTTTGTGGTGGGAAAGAAACTCACCCGCCGAGTACTGTCTTTCACGCCAGTGAACGAGCGTCTAGCCGCCATCCGCATCAAAGCGAAGTATTTCTATATAACGCTCATCTGTGCGCACGCCCCGACGGAAGAGAAGGACGATGCGACCAAAGACTCCTTCTATGAGCTGTTAGTACAAATCTACACCGCTGCGCCAGCTGCGATAAAAAGATGTTGCTTGGCGATTTTAATGCCAGGGTGTGCAAGGAAGGTATCTTTGGCGGCACAGTCAGAAAATTCAGTCTCCACGACGTAACTACCCCTAATGGGACGAGGCTGATCGATTTCGCCGGGTCCCGAAACATGGTCATTAGCAGTACCAGATTCCAGCACAAAAAAATACACCAAGCCACATGACTGTCACCTGATCGAAAAACACGAAATCAGATCGATCACGTCATAATCGACGGCAGACACAGCTCCAGCATCCTAGACGTGCGCACAATCCGTGGTCCCAATATCGACTCGGACCATTATCTGGTGGCGGCCAAGGTGCGCACCCGCCTCTGTGCAGCAAAGAATGTGACAACAGGGAAGCAAGGCAAGTTTGAAGTCGAAAGACTGCATATGACGCAGACAGCCAACGAATACTCCTCCCGGCTCTTACTCCTGCTCTCTGAGAGCAACCCTCCACCAAACGATGTATCCGAGGAATGGGAACGCATCGCCCGTTCACTTCGTACCGCCGCTGAGGAAACTATTGGATACCAGAGAGCCCGCATAAAAACCACCTGGTACGCTAAGGAATGCCACGACGCCTCGGAAAGAAAGAACGCCGCCTACAGGGCTACATTGTGTGCGGGCGCAACACGAAGCGTATGGGAGCACTATCGGACGGCTAAGAGGGAGGAGAGGCGCCTTTTTCGAATGAATAAAAGGGAGGCCGAAAGGCGCGAGTGTCAAGAGCTTGAGATGCTGGCGGGTAGGAATGATGTTTGAAAATTTTATCAAAATGTCAGGCGAATGACTGAAGGTTTCAAGACCGGGACAACTTCCTGCCGGAATGATAACGGCGATGTGGTAACTGATGTCTAGACTGTACTTAAGTTGTGGAAGGATCACTTCTCCTCCCTTCTATACAACGGAAACAATGAAATTGCGGAAGAGAAGATGCTCGAACCCGAATCCGCAATAGCAGGTGATGGTAGGAATGTTCCACCACGCGATCATGACGAAGTGCGAATAGAAATGTCTCGGCTTAAATAACAACGCCCCGGGCGCTGACGGCTTGCCAGCCGACCTATTCAAATATGGCGACGAATATGCAGAATACGGTCGGACGAGCGTATGCCCAACGATTGGAACTTAAGTGTGCTCTGTCCAATCTATAAAAAAGGAGACTCCACAGTACGCGCCAATTAGCCAAGCCCACCGTCAACAAGCTGATTGGACCTTATCAGTGTGGCTTCAGACCTGGTAAATCTACCATCGACCAGATCTTCACAATACGTCAAATCCTGGAAAAAACTCATGAAAAAGGAACCGACACACACCATCTTTTGATAGCATGAGTATTCCTGTCGAGAAGAAAGGGGAGACCTCCACTACGTTGTGAAGATCAGGTGGACATTGATGCTGGCTCCCTAGGTATTCCCAAATGGCGCTACGCTGCACGAAACAGAAATAGCTGGCGCGCTATGTTGGACTCGACCAAAATCGTCTAGACGGTTACGTGCCAATTAAGTAAGTTATTGTGGGCCTATGAATTTTCTACCACAAAAAGTTCAAATAATTTGCTTTCAGATGCAGTATAAATCTTTGAAATATCTCTATTGGTTCAAAAGTTATGATTTTTGCTACGAAAAAAGCCAAAAGGCGTCATAGTGCGTCGTCCACCGACAAAATTACGTTGTCATCAACTTGGACCGATTTCTAATTTTGGTGACGACGACGAGTGGACGGCGAGTTGCCACTGCATTATGAAATATCAAAATTTTGACAACTCAATAAATCTAACGAAACTTTACAAAAAAAAAGCGGAAGTATTCATGTATACGCAACTAAATGTAATAACTAGGGCAACCAAAAAATTGCTCTAAAAAATGCTTTTTTGGCGCCATAAAATTGCCGTTAAACTTAAAGAATTGGCAGTTAAATTAGCTTGAAAAATTTTCTATTTCAGTTATTTTTCATGAAACATAAAATAAAATAAAATAAAATAAAATAAAATAACAAAATGTAAACTCTTAGTTACATGTTTCAGAAGAGAAAGACAATATGCCGGAATCGTAATTTGGCGTTTGGTCGGTCGCGCTTTGACCGTACCTCAAAGCAGAGATGGGCAAAATTTATTCGAATAACGAATAATAGATGAATAAATTTTTTTCTTTATTTGAATAATAAATAATTTTGTTTATTCAGAAACCAAATTATTCGAATAATGGATAATTTTCATTTACATATGTAAAAACAAACAAACATACAAACAAAAAAAATAAACAAAAATTTTTTTTTTAAATTACTCAGTTGTTTTTTTTTTTTGTTGTACCCTAAGTTTTTATTTATTATTTGAAATAACGAATAAACCTCAGAATAATTATTTGTAGGGAACTTATCTGAATAAAATTTGAAAAATAAATTTTTATTCAAATAATTATCTAAATAAAAATTTATTCGAATAATGCCCAAGTTTGCCTCAAAGTTGCTTTACACTGGCATTCAATATTACAAGTACCTGTTGGAGTGAAAAAATGTTAACTGCCAAATGCTAACTGCCATACATTTCTATTCACCTGTCAAAAGCGCCACCGACCGAATACCAAATTTGGATTCCGGAATAAATAATTTAATTCATATTGTTGTTGCAGTAGTATATAACAAATATTTCAGCTGAATTCTGGAACAGAAATCCATGTCTATTGTCACGGTAAATAGTTTTGTATATCTAAGAAGTTGTTTCAACATATATGGACGATACGGGCACATATTTGAAGGCCAACACTTCGGAAATTGTGTATTTGGAATGGGGACTTGTAGATTTTTTTTTTTTGGTCAGCAAAGCTTTTTATATCAACAGCCTTTGCTCTTCAACAACAATGACTTACTTCTTTAATTACGCCGCAAATTTGTATGCAGTAATTCATCAAATTTTTTATGTGATCGGTAAGCTATCGGTACACTTTCAGTAACAACCAAAAATTTCGATCCAATACCGCACCGAGTAATGTGAAAGCACTAAGAGCAAAGGAACTAAACTTTTTCCCGGAGCGGACCTGGAGCTGCAACTAAATAGCACTAGCTCCTCAGCTACTTACGTACATACATATTTGTAGATATGATGCGCAAGTCAACTGCAAAAATTCATTGATTGAGTTACCACTAACTAACTTTTTTCCTACCAAAATAGCGTCCAACTTACCAATTTTTTAACAAACGATATATTTAGCCTATTCGTTTCGTTTCTGTTAATATTTTAGTTTTAATTAAGTTTTTCATTTAACCAATTTGGCACCTTGTTCTTTGCTATTGAAAGATACAAGCGCAATATAATGACCACGATGCTTCCATACGTATATGGTGATCATCAGTAATCAGGTTTTAAACTGTCAAACGTGTTGTTGCTGCTTAAATATCCTATGCTAGAGGTGCAATAAAATTGCCGAATCTGGAGCAATTCAATTGGCAAATTGAAGCGATTAGCCAATTAGAGAACAGATGTTTTTTTTAATTTTTATTTAATAGAAAATAAGCATAAATTAGCATTTATTATGAATTTGGAAATTTTTAGCTCCATCAAAAGGTCAGAATGTATAATTTTTGTTTAAAACTACCATAAATCATGGTGTAAATATACAGGTAAAACAAACGTCAAGTTTTCGTCGCCATATTAACCACCTGACAATTAAGCAGATTATGACATTTCGTGCTGCCGTACTCAATGATAAAAAATCCTCCATTAATGGCATTTTTCACTGCTTTGTTTTAAAAATAAATTGTAACCATGGTTTGTTTCACTGCTGAATGATCAGTGTTATGAAAGGTATAATCAACTTTAGTACATAGAGTTATAAAGCACTAACACCTATTATTCGCGGTATTGGTTCGAAAAATTTCCTCAATTCTTGAAAAGCGGTTTTGAAACTGTGTCATTATTTGGAATTGCGTTGTCTGAATCTAAAAATTGTTGCATGAATGGATGGGGACGGACGCCAGGAATATATTTTTGGTGAAATCTCATTTTTGGCAAGAATGTCACGTGGTTTTGCACTTTAAACGACTATATGTATGTACACCACCATACCGAGTGAGCATTCCAGTCTATATATGTATGTATGTACATATGTCCAATCCAATTACAAAAAAATATGTACCCTAGATTTTACCAATATGAGCTGCTTATTTCCGCGGTGCAGTGATATAAAATTTTTCCAATTTCCGACGATACCCTTTATTCGCGGAGAGTGGATGAAGATTTGTGGAGTGAGCGAAGAGGAGCTACCGAAAGTTCCATACCTCTGCTAACTAGTGCCCTTTCTAAGTATTTTCACTTTCTCTTTCTGTCCTTTGATTCCTGAAATACCCAAACTTTCAAACAAAAATCTACGCATTCAAAAAATAAAAGTCTGGCATCGCTATACTCCAAAACTGACATAAGATCAAACTTCAAAAATCTTCTTTTTAATCAAAAAGACAGCGTCAAAATGACAATGCACATACCTGTATTTATTATACCATGCCCTAAATTAAGCATTATGTGATAGCTACCATAGAAAAAAACTTGCTTGTGCAAATTTTTGGTTGCCCTAGTAATAACAGTTTAAAGCATTAAATTCATAAATTTAACTATTTAATAAAAAATTACGATCTGAACCAAAAACTTTTTAGTTGTGAACAGGGCCGTACCCGGGAATTTATTTCGTGGGGGGTTACACCGTTGTGGAGTTTTTTTTTTTTTTTTTTTTTTTTTGAGAAAAATATATAACTTTTTTCGTGCACTAAATAAAAATAATAAAAAAAAAAATTCTGGTTTCTCAAGTGCTATTTAGAAGAAATTTTTTTACGAAACTTGATTTTCAAATTAGGATTTTATAAGAAGTTTTAAAAATCAGGAAACTTTTATTCATTTAAAAATTAGACTATTTTATTACAAATACGATGAATACTTTATTTTTGGTGATTTTATCCAAGTAAAAAAAAATTATATTTTATGGACGAAAAACTCGGTTAGATTACCCAGCTTTTTTCAGCTGTAAAAGTCCGCCTCAAGATTTTTAGCTTATGTTGAGACTCTAACTTGTTTTTTTGCAACTTTGTTATTTGATATCCGATTTTTAAAATTGATAGATATGTCATTATTTTAGTCTTTTGAGCAGGGTTTGAAATTATTTTCAACTTTTTTTTTAATTTCCATAGAATTTCATTTTCATTTGAAAATTAGAAAGTTAAGAGCGCAGCAGAAGTATAAAAAATAAAAAGTTCTACTGTACTGCATCTGCGCAGCCTTAAGTTTCAAAAAATTATAGTCGACTGTTGCTGTATTGTGGAAATTTGTACCGAACAGCAAAGGGCAAACATAATTTCGAGTTTTTACAGCACTGTTGTTATTGTTTTTTTTTTTAATTTATGGGAACACAATCGAAATTGTAATGTACAAAAAAAAACCAATTTCAAAAAGTCGCACTTAAAACTAAAATTCTGTTTATCTGTGTTTTACTGTCGACTGATCTGTTTGAAATTACACAGTAAAGCAACAGTAAAAAAAACAAACAAATATATTCGACTGTTCTGTGCTTCGACTTAAGATATTTTGAAAGGAAATCGAAATTCAAAATTTCTCAAAAAATTATGATAACTTTCGCAAAACAGCAACAGCTTATTTTTGAGACTGTTGGTGTTATGCTGGCAAACAGTGCTTGGGAAGCTTTATATTTCCTCCTAATGTCCTTTTATCTGTGAAGTTTTCATATAGTTGGGTCACCTAACCGAGTTTTTCGACCATAAAACATCCTTTTTGTTTCACTTGAAAAAAATCGCCAAAAATAAAGTATTTATCGCATCTTTTTATACTCAGCTGTACTAGTACACAGAGTATTATAATTTTGATTTCACAACGGTGGATTGTAACATAATGAAATAATCGAGATAGATATGGACTTATATATATCAAAATGATCAGGGTGAAAAGAGAAATCGATTGAGCCATGTCCGTCCGTCCGTCCGTCCGTCCGTACGCACGATAACTCGCGTAAAAATTGAGATATTTTGATGAAATTTGAAATGCAAGTTGGTATCGAGACTGGGACGGTTGGTATTGAAAATGGGCGAAATCGACCCTTCACCACGCCCACTTTTCCTATATAGAAAAAATCGGAAATTTGGTATCTCAGCCACTAATATAGCTAGAGTGATAAAATTTTACCCACGTATTGAGCTCAGGCCCTTATGAAGAAATTTGATGAAGTTTTGGAAAATGGGCGGTGCCACGCCCACTTATTAAGGGTCAAACATTGAAAGTTTTATATGTCATAACTCAGAAACCGTTGAAGATATATCGATGAAATTTGGTATGCGTAATTTGCTTACTTAGACAAATGTTTCGACGGAAAATTATCAAAATCGGTTGAGGCCAGCGTTGCGTGATTCGAATCAATTTTGATTTTAAATCAACTTTCAAATAAAGAATCAACTTGATTCGTGATTCAAACTATTTTCAAATAAAAGATAATTTTTATTTGTGATTCATTTCTCAAAAGAATCAAAAATACCCTTTGATTCGTGATTCAAACCATTTTCAAATCAAAGATAATTTTTATTTGTGATTCGTTTCAAAAAAGAATCAAAAATACCCTTTGATTCGTGATTGAAACCATTTTCAAATCAAAGATAAATTTGATTTGTGATTCATTTCTCAAAAGAATCAAAAATCTTTTTTGATTCTTGATTCAAAAAATATCTTTCATTCGAATCAAATTTTTGATTCGAATCAAATTTTTGATTCGAATCAAAAATTTTATTCGAATCAAAAATTTTATTCGAATCAAAAATTTGATTCGAATCAAAAATTTATTACGAATCTTGATTCAAAATATATTTTTGATTCGAATCAAAAATTTGATTCGAATCAAAAATTTTATTCGAATCAAAAATTTTATTCGAATCAAAAATTTTATTCGAATCAAAAATTTTATTCGAATAAAAAATTTATTTAGAATCAAAAATACTGTAGCATATCAGAATTATTCAAGTACCTTCTCGGTAACTTAAAACACAAAAATGTATAAAATGTACCAAAAGTGCAACAACAGCCAAATTGTATGCTGACGGCAAATATGTATATGTGTATGTATGTATGTACATATATACATATTTCTGACTGTCGTATTTACGTTTGTGCTACGCCGTACGTACATACATACATATGTATGTATGTGCATAGGCCCTGTAAAAATCATAGGATTATATGATCCATTTTGCGGTAGGTAGGAGTACTTTCAAAGTGATCATAAACATAGACCCAAGCGAGCGACTTGTTTATCTGCATCGGCTCGTAGTTAGCCGAACATTGCTACGAAAACGAAATGTATGTACATATACATATAGCGATAACGACGAAGCAAGTGCATACATTTGTATGTATGTATGTATGTACATATGCATGCTCGTTTGAACGTGCACGATTCAGTAATAAAGGGTAGGAATGCAAATTTTGAGGACCAACATCGATACATCGATGTTCGATGTATCGAAAAAATTACGCGACACAAAAAATGCTGGTGATTGCGCTAGAAAAATTTTAATATTTTATTTTAACTAAAGAAAAGCTTACTTACGAATGTATGTAAATTGAATTGGCAGTCTTTCAAAACTGTTCAGAGATTATTAAATTTCATTAATTTTAGTACCTACTCCGTAAATTAATCCCATGTGGGTAGTCCTTGGATTACTCGGGTGTCATGCGGAAATGGGAGTATGTGATCCCTGCCTGGGACATCGCAATGTTAAATGGACCATATTTTTTATATGAAATGTGGCAGGTTGAGGAGTACTCGGTTGGTCCATAGCGAGTACTCTATACACGCGTGCATGGAGTACTCGGCTTTTTTGCAGGGGGCACTTGGGTGCATATGCATACATACATACGTAAGTATATACCCTATAACACAGTGATAGTCATTTGATATATCATTTGAGGCAATTTTACCAATAAATTCACTGATTGAATTGCTGTTCGTAAAGCAACACAACAAACCACTTTCGTTTAATTTGAACGGGTTTAAAATATGCATATGTATGTACCTATAGTGAATCCAAAATATATGTATTTCAAGTAAAAGATACTTTTAGTACGAGATCATTTTGGGTAAATGCATTATTATTATTATTTATTTTTAAATTCTGTTATTTTATTCTTTTTTTGGGTTCATTCAATGTATGTAAAGTATATAAAATATAAGTACATAAGTAAGTACATGTGTGTGGATATGTATAAGAGAAATTTACATATGTATGTATATTCATTTACATATTAAGGGGTAAGTACATATGTACATACATCATATATATGTAAGTATGTACATATGTATGTGTTAGATTACATCTGTATTTTATATGGAAATGAAGTCAGGAGGTAAGTGTTGGTCCCCATGCGAAAAAAAAGTTATAAAAGTCTCCCCTAAATTTTAAGCTAATGTTGAGAGGGTTAAGAAACAAAAAAACGAATGGGAGTTGTTTTTAATATTTTCGTTTTTCAACAAAACCACAACAACGAAATCAAACTCTTATATACATGCATTATTAAAAGTCGTTTAAGTAACAATGAAAAAGAATGTAAAGAGATAAATTTAAAACCACTGGTTGAATTTAAAAGTATATGGGTTACTATACTTAAAACAATTCTACATACCTAGTAAACTTCAATCGAAAATGGGCAAGCTCGAAATTGATATTAGAGGCATGCTCTAGAAGACATTTTTCATAGAATTTAATGCAGAATCCGATTTTTCTACGAACAGTATGGCTTAGAAAATTGACCCAGCCTAACGTATGCACATCAGTGATGCCAAGTGTAGGGAAAAGAGGCTACATGTAGGGAAATTCGACCTCAAATTTGCAGTGTAGGGAAAAAAGGACAGATTTTCAAATATTAGCTAAATTTAGGGAATTTTTGAAGTTAAAAATTTTCGTTTCCTTTGCAACGAATTAATTTTTTCTAAGAACTTAAAATTTTTTAATAACTACAACTAAAATGTTTCTGCATGCTTGAATGCAATATTTCATAGCCATGGGTAATGGCGCAATTTTTTGGCGCTGATACAATAACACCAGCGCCAACTGTAGCGCTAGCGCACGGTTCTGGCGCAATAACACCTTTATCGCAATTGACATGGAATAATCGATAAATAACGCTTGTTCGCTTCTTACTGTCTGATATCCCCGTTTTATTTCTTTTGGCGCAATTCTGATTACATACACGTGGTCACAATAATTGTGCCACAATTAAATTTAGTTTTAAAAATCATTTGCGTATATTTGTTAAAATATGCTGGAGTCTTCGTTTAGCTGCATCTCCATTATGGAATACGAGGGTCGGCTCCACCCTATTAAACAGAAAAATTCCCGGTCCGGGCGCATTATATTGAAATTTTCCCTAACCATTTACCATGGGTAACAAAAATATGTATACTATATGCTAATAAATATGTTATTTAATTTTTTTATTATATATTTCTCTCCTACACTGGTCGACAAGTTTTTGTTACAGAAATAAAATTCTACTTTTCTAAAGGATTTCGGTGCGCTGAATCCGATTCTGAAGTCAGATTTTCTGTGATACGTACAGTTTTTTTGATATTCATGCCCAAATAGGCGAAAAACACGTTTTTTTTGGCTATATTTACTCCTGAATATCTTTTAAATTACTAACTTATTTTAAAAATTGATTAAAGCTATTGAAAACGCTGATATTTCTCTTGAAGAAACCGTTTTAATATTTCAGATATCTTTCCTGTAACTTGCAATATTGGATATTAAGCTCCAGTAGTTTTGCAATATTTTCTCCATACAAAAATAATAAAAAATTTTGAAGCACGCTTTTAGGCAGTTTATTATATTATGGACGTATGTAAGTGGCCTCGTAAAAAAAATTGTTCTGCTGAGCAACTACAAAATTTGATTGCGCCTATAACATGCTACAAATGCTGCCGTTGTTTTCGACGACAAATACCTTATTGTGCAAAAACATATATTACTATATATCTAAACTAGATATCCGAAAAATTAAAACGTTGTCTTTAAGAGAAATGGCCGAGCTTTCAATAGCTTTAATCAATTTTTAAAATAAGTTAGTAATTTAAAAGATATTGAGGAGTAAATATAGCCAAAAAAAAAACGTGTTTTTCGCCTATTTGGGCATGAATATCTAAAAAACTGTACTTATTACAGAAAATCTGACTTCAGATTCGGATTGAGCGCACCGAAATCCTTTAGAAAAGTAGAATTTTATTTCTGTAACAAAAATTTGTTGAAATTTTTTCGACCAGTGCTATTTGCAGATAATGGGTCATATTAATAAAAGCCAAGCATTTGCTTTTGCTTAAAATTTCAGACCGTTTACTCAAATTTTGAAACTTGGTTCATACAAATTATTGTCAAATTTTAAAAATCTTGAGTAAAAGCATTTGCTTCGTTTTTATTAATACGGCCCAATGTCAGTTTTGTCTTCTTTCTTTGTGAAAGTAAAATATCAATACCCTTTCGTATTAGCGATGGTTCGGTATTGGCGTTAGCATGCATACATAATTGTGACGGTGTCGTATACGCTGTGTGTTATTGGCGTTGTGGTGGCCCAATTTTACACTAGCGCTATATTGGAGCCGGTGTTAGAGTTGGCGCTATATTAAGTTGGCGCATTTTCCAAATCGGAGTTAGCGCAATAGCGCCAAGGTTGGCGCTAGCATAATTGCGCCGCGCAGCGCAGTGTTACCCATGCCTAATATTTCATAATTGTACTTTATTCTGATCTGGCAATATATTATTTTACCTGCTTACAGGGCCTCGGAGCAAAATTTTTTTTCGTCAGCTTCGCTCACACAAAAACCCCTAATCCAATCCAGGGTGTTATGCGTTTCCGTACCCATTAGATGGTTTGGAGTTAGGGGTAACCGACACTTTTTCAAGCCAAAAAGCCGTTAATACATGAAATTTATTTGGAGTCAACTAAAATATTATACAAGCTGACTCAAAATTTTATTTAAAAAAAACGTTATAAGGATTGAATAGGTCACGTGGCTTTTTGAATAAAAACTTTATTTGCATCAATTGTGTGTGTATTTATTTCAATATAGGGAAAATACGGCGTAGGGAAATATGTAGGGAAAAATTTTGTTAGCGTAGGGAAAAATAGGGAATTTTTTGGCATGCCGTAGGGGTTTTTGGTCCAAGAATATTGGCATCACTGATGCACATACATATTTACATATCGAAACCACTCTTTGTATGCATCAGTGTTGCCAGAATATTTTGAAGCTTATAGCTAAATTAAATAAAAAAAATTGCTAAAAATAGCTAAATAATTTTTTTCATAGCTAAAATAAATAGCCAAATTTTTTTTTTCAAAAATAGCTAAATAATGATTTATTTAAAAAGACGTGACATAAAACAACTTCACATATATGAATATTTATATATATATATATATTATATATTGTAGCCATACATATATTTGTTTGTATGTACTTATATATGTACGTCGCATAATAAGATTATTACAATGAAAAAAATCAATTCATTACATATATATGTATGTATGTATGTACATTCAATTGCAGTATTAAAATAAATTATATTAGCGACTAATTAATATTTAAACTTTAGTTAAAAATTTGATTCAATAACATTTCAAAAATCATATCTTCTTCATTTAATTCACAGGTTGAATTATTATTAATTGAAGTCATTGCTTTAATAATATCGTTAGGAATTTTAAGGTTATTACAACATTTTTCAAGCCTTTTTAGACCATACCTAACAGTCAATAGAGAGTTTAACATAAATAATTGGTGGTGGGTGGTGGGATCACGTACTAAGTATTTTTTTATTTGAAATAAAGTTTTGATTCAAAATAATTTTTTGATTCGAATCAAAAGTTTGATTCGAATCAAAAATTTTATTCGAATCAAAAATTTGATTCGAATCAAAAATTTTATTCGAATCAAAAATTTTATTCGAATCAAAAATTTTATTCGAATCAAAAATTTTATTCGAATCAAAAATTTTATTCGAATCAAAAATTTGATTCGAATCAAAAATTTATTAAGAATCTTGATTCGAAATCAAGTTTGAATCAAGAATCAAAAAAGATTTTTGATTCTTTTAAGAAATGAATCACAAATCAATTTTATCTTTGATTTGAAAATAGTTTGAATGACGAATCAAAGGGTATTTCTGATTCTTTTTTGAAACGAATCACAAATAAAATTTATCTTTGATTTGAAAATAGTTTGAATCACGAATCAAAGGGTATTTCTGATTCTTTTTTGAAACGAATCACAAATAAAAATTATCTTTGATTTGAAAATATTTTAAATCAAGAATCAGAAAATATTTTTGATTAGTGATTCAGTCAAATCAAAATCACGCAACCCTGGTTGAGGCCACGCCCACTTTTATATATGGGAACTATAAAGGGGTCTAATAAAACCATTTTAAGCGATATCTCTGTCAAATATAAAGATAATTCATTGAAATTTTGTGAAATGAGTTCTACAATAGACCGGAAACAAAAAATAAAAAAGTTTATAAAATGGGCGTGGCACCGCCTCTTTTTAGACAAAGGAATATACGAGCCTATTACTCGACAAATAACTGAGATATTATGACGAAACTTGGTTTATGCACTTTTATAACATGTGTTAATAGACACGCAAAAATGTATTGAAATCGGTTTATGACCACGCCTACTTTTTAACAAAGATATTTCTGGAAAACCCTTTTGGAATTTGTAACGTGAAGTCTTTGTAACTAAAAGTCATAGAGGGATGCAATTTTGCACTAACAATAATATTTATATGCTTATTTGGATGATTGATACAAATTTTAAAAATGGGCGTGGCTGCGCCCTGTTTATGCAGCAATCGTTTCATATAAAATACACCCTATATCGAACAAACGCAAATAAACAATGAAAGCATACAGCTGAGTATCTAATGTTCGATTCCACTCGAATTTAGGCTTCCTTACTTCTTAATATTACGCTTAAAAAGTTTGCAATAAAACAGAATAATTTTAAAAAGAATAAAACTTTCCTGATTTTTACAACTTCTTATAAAAACCCCAATAAAAACCAATTTTTTCAATAATCGCAAAAAATAAAAAAATGGTGACTTTCCAAAGTTAGTATTGAAAATATGTAGGTGAAATCGGACTACATATAAAAACGCACACATCCCATATATGGGATCTTTCGAAAAACACACAAAATGTTATAATTCAGAAACTAATATAACCCGAGTAATGAGTTTTCAGCCATGACTTTATGAAGTTATAAGGAAAAATGCTAAAATTTTAGAAATGTAACATAATTTAAAGAGTTTTTTAGTGCTTAGCACGAAATTTTTATTTTAATTCAATTTTTAATTGTTGGGGTAAGTGGAAAAAAATTCAACAAATATTTACAGCGAAGGTTGAGTGTATAGCTATTTCACGAAAAACCATTTTCGATCATCAGCACTCTTTTCGGAAGTGGATGCACCGGGGATTGAACCCGAGTCCATTCCATCTTCAGCCACAATGACCCAACGCATAAACACACTCGGCCATTGAGACTCTGTGCAAGCTGTTGGATTTTCCCCACTTTTGCCTTTTTCATTTTCAACATTAACGTTAGTGTGTATATGCTTTTGCATATATTCTCCACAAACGTGCTGAATTTTTGTTGTAGGCAGTTCGCAATGAACATTGTTGTTGGTATTTATTTTATGTATATACCAAACAACGTTAACAATTTTACTTGAAAGAGTTTTTTAGTGCTTAGCACGAAATTTTTATTTTAATTCAATTTTTAATTGTTGGGGTAAGTGGAAAAAAATTTCCAAAATGAAAAAGGCAAAAGTGGGGAAAATCCAACAGCTTGCACAGAGTCTCAATGGCCGAGTGTGTTTATGCGTTGGGTCATTGCGGCTGAAGATGGAATGGACTCGGGTTCAATCCCCGGTGCATCCACTTCCGAAAAGAGTGCTGATGTTCGAAAATGGTTTTTCGTGAAATAGCTATACACTCAACCTTCGCTGTAAATAGTTGTTGAAATTTTTTCCACTTACCCCAACAAGTAACATAATTTAATTTATAAGTGGTATGTCGTTAGAAGCGTACTTTAATTATCTTTCGAACGGAGTAGATACGGTCTGCGGGTATTTGTAACTTCAGCGAAAAGAATTTTTGATTGAAGTTGTAACCAAAAAAACTCAAAATTACGTTATCTCAAAACCCTAACCATAAGAAAATGGGTTTGATCTCAGCAGGTTCATACCAGCCCTCCCCTTTACCTGAAATTCTTGGTATTTTCTCAAATTAATTATTCGTAAACTAGTGTTTTCAACATATAGCTTTGAATATGATAGAAGTAAAATTTATCTACCAGAATTTCGTGGGGGGTTCTAAAACCAACAACCCCCCCCCCTCCCCCCTAAATACGGCCTTGGTTGTGAATGAAAAACTGTAATGTGGCATCAACGAGCCTTCTGTAGGGGCGGTCGCTGCCGCATTTATTATATTTCAGTGCCCGACTTCGCACCGAAATTTTTACGTCAAGGACTGTCGTTGTCGCAACGTCGTGTCGTTTCGCATTGAATCTGTTTCCATCCTAATACGTGTCGGAATAATTTTATTTCTTTAAGCTGATTCCACATAAAACTTTTGAGGCTTTGCGTTACGCCGCTTTCTATGTCAGACAACGCAAAACTGAAAAACTATGCCACAATGAACGCTGCAACATCACTCAAAAAATATTTATTTTCTGAAAAATCTCTCATTCCCCGTTTTATTTACAAAAAAGTAAATAAGAAAATAAAAATCTATTAAATTATTTTTCAATTGTGTGAAATTTAAATTTGTTTATTTACATTAGAATTAAAGTGAAACTGAAAAAAAATTTCAACGCCCCCAAAAGTTGAGATTTGGGCAACTTTGTGCTTTACGTAACTTCGGCGTTGCGTTACTTTTTGTTATGTGAGAAACCTCATATAGATACATGTATTTTAATCTCAGCTGTCACGCAGAAAGTGTCACGTAGCGCAACACAAAGTTCTATGTGGAATCAGCTTTACAGAAGTACATATTTTCTTGTGTTGGAAAAAAAAGAAAGTAACTTGTTGTAAGTATATATTATAAAACCAAAAGGTACTTGTTTCTGTTCTATCATAGAAGAGTTACTTGGTTTTGTCGTGAACTCATTTTATAAGCCTTCAGTACATTTAAAGTTACTTGATTATATTTTTGTTTAGTTTAAGGTACTAAGGAACGAAAAACGGATTAAAGTCACTAATAGATTTTTTACGAGAACTACAAAAATAATGAGCACAACAAAAACAAGCACTAGCAGTTACTTCTGTTCTATAACAGGAGATAAACACAAAAGCGAGGATGATATCGTAGCGAACTCGAGATGAATTCGAGAAGGTGAATATAGTTCTCGCAATGGCATTCTCTTATTTTGCTAAATCCTGGGTTGCACGAACAAATTCCCTATTAGGATTAAATTTACTCTACTCAAGAAACTCAAAAAATAGGATGACATCGTTGCTAATTCGAGGCCGATTCGTAGAATGTATTCACCCAGAAAAAAATAGCTTGAAATCAACCAAAAATCAACAAATTCTGTGGTTAATTTTTTTCAACACGATGCTTAATGTATGCCATCATGTAATCGTGTAAATCTAACACTACTGTCAAGTGTTAGTTTAACAGGATGACAACTGCAGAATTAACACTAAAAAGTGTTGAGTCCTCCTGTAGATTTTACAATTTTAACTAGTTAATGTTACAATTTAAGCTGGTTAAATTAACACGAAATGGTCCAATAACATCTTTTTGATTTTACCTTAAATTTATTGTTAAATTAACTAGAAAGTCTTGTTGATTTTACAATTTATTTTTTTTTTAAATAAAAAAAACATATACAACATAAAATATATAATCATCAGATCAATAAAGCATATTCGAGTACATCACCCGCACAACCGACCAAGTTGAAAGCGTCCTTCTCATACGAATAGTTTATACATGGGCGATAGTACTTACTATCACTGGCACCGAGTAAAGTTTGGCCGCTAATGCAACGGTATATGCACCGCATGCTGCGTGAAAGACTCCATTCGCTAAACATCTCTTCGTGGTAAGAATTGCAAACTATGAAGAGGAAAAAGAAAATATTGAACATCAAAAACTTTTAGAAACAAAAATGCAACCCACTTTTAACTTACCTGCAAACTCAAAATATAAATGGAAAAACCATTATCATGCACTGCCAATGATGCTAAACTCCCATCATTGCCACGGCACAAAATTTTCTTTTTGTTAGAAACAATAATATTAGTTGAGGGGATGTGGTGGCCTCCGAAGTGGATCCATAACTTCTACCAAAAAAATTTTTTAAATTTTTCTTCATGTTAAATAAACCAAATTCCAAATGACATTTAGGAATAAAATTTTATATTTGAATCATCTTGTATATTTTAAAATTTCTTCATGTTGTATCAACAATAAAATTTGGTTGAATTTACCAAATTTTCAGATGACAGTTACAAAGCCAAAATCATTTTTCAACCATCGTGTAATTTAAAAAAATTGTTGATGTTCTATGTGTAAAGATCGATCGTGTTAATTTAACATGAATCGTGTTGATGATTTTTTTTTCTGAGTGTTCGGCAATAAGCTTAAATCTCGCGTGTATCACTAACAGTGGCGGATTAAAGGTCCAGAGCGCCCTAGGCAGCCACTTTCTCGGCGCCCCTGTACCGACCATAAATGGCCATCATAATACTATAAATTTTAACTACATAGTTGTTTTACACCCTAACAATCAAAATCTTTCCTCTTTATAATATTAGTGTAGATGTAGATATAGATGATGTAAAAGCTTAGATAATTTGTTAATATCTACATATAATAAAATTGTAACAGGTCGATGTCTGTACATTGCAGATATCGAGAAAAAAAAATGATTGGGGGAAGCTTTATTAAGCCAGTAGAATCCAAATCAACCATTTTTAGAATTTTTGTCTGTCTGTCTGTCTGTCCGTATGTTTGTGGCCGTATCACTCAAAATGAGCTGAATGGAATTGGACGAAACTTTTTTATTGGATTGCTAGACGCTCAACTTAAAGTTTAAGGTATTATTTGTTTCGATATCTCGACCGGTTTCGGAGTTATCGGCCAATATGTGCACCAAAATGTGTTAGTACAATATGGGTATCAAACGAAAGGAGTTTATGAATGCTGCCATAAACCATTTGATTAATTTCAATACCTAAACTGGCTTCGGAGATATCTCATAAAATGTGAACTTTCTTAATCTCAAAATGCTTAATATGGCTATTTTTTTATAAGAAATAAAATAATGGCTACCTGGTAACCGACGTACTACAGAGTGTACTTATGTTATGGAGCGATAAATTCTCCTCATTGATAAATTGCGAGGGAGTCGTCGTTTTGTTGGTACTTATTATTTACCAACAGAGTTGAAAAATAGAAGAGAAATTATACGCATACGAAGTCGCGGGGAACAGCTAGTATTTAATAAATTAACAAAATAAGTTTTGAATTAGTTATTGAAAAAATATAAGTAAGCAGTAACAGAGCAAACAAAATTTAAAAAATTAAAAATCTCTGCGTCTAAATTTTTGTTTCGCGAAATTGTCGATAACATCGTCGTAGTTTAATGACAGCAATAAGACAGATTCAATATTTAGTATTGCTAACGAAATTAATCTCTTATCTGTCATGGTTGAGCGAAGATGGTTTTTCACTCTTTTTAGGCAGGAAAAACTCCGCTCCCCACTGCAATTACTGACTGCCGTCGATACGCACATTCTTAAGGCTATGTCAATGTTGGGGTAAATTGTGTCAAGCTCTTTATTTCTCAGAACCTGTAATACCGCGTTCGTTGTTCGGTGCAGTTCTCCGTCTCGAGCTATCGTTGTTAAATAAGAACGTAGATGGATACATTCGTCAAGAAAGCATTTTTCTAAAGGTTCAGACATTGGTGATTTATAAGTATTTCAGTATCGTTAACCTTATTGTAACTTTAACGCTATCCATGTGAGCTGTTAGTGGTGCCGTAAATCTGTAAACAGCTGACACTTGTCGAGGCAGATCTTGGAAGGTAGGCGCATAGGCGAATTAAGAAATTTCCCATGTATTTTGTTATTGTAATTGGTAGATTGTAATGTCAAAATAATATTTATCCTTGTTAAAATCTGAAATCGCTTGGGACTCGCCCATTACTATTGGCCATGATGTGAATTCGCTTTGATTTTGATATTATAATCTACCTTTGTAAATAAAAAAAGAAGTTTCTGCATTCGCCAATACGCTTACCTTCCTATATCTGCTTTCACAAGTGTCAGCTGTTTACAGATTTAGGGTTGCTAACCAAAATCCAATTGGTCTGTAAGTTAAGGATACAGCTACAGACTTACGATAAGGCACCAATGACTAGTAACAAAGCTTGTCGTAAGGTTGGTCGAATCAGCTGTTTAATAAGGTTACAGATAAGTCACCAATGTCTGCACTTTAAATCATTGTAATACATTGTTACCAACGAACTTGCTCTATTTTGAACTTCTTCGGTGTTTAAATTCGTCAAATTGCATAAAAATGAAAATTTATTGCAAAAATTATTGCACGCTTTTCGTCTCTTTTCAAGTTCAACGACAATTCGGTCTATAATTACTAGATATACTGTCACTCGGAATGTTTCCCGACCCGATAATGATGTAGTTATATCTTCAGCAGATTCATCTGCTGTGAGCTTTCTCTTCTGTATCCTCTTTGTGTCCTTTTCATATTCTTTTACTAACGACAATTCCAAGGCTTGCTGTTCATATTTATCAAAATGTCCCCTTTCTGAAGAAATTATGTGAATGATACTGTCATACAATTGAACAGCAGTACAAATATCAATATCAACGGATTGCAATTTTTTGTTGGTTTTGTTCATGTGAACCAAAATAAAACTCCAAAACACGGTCATGAAGGCAGTTTCTAGCCGTTCTAATTTCAACCTTATACCTTTAGCTTCACATACAGTAGAACGTTTTTGCGCGGGATTGCTTTCGATAGCAAACAAAGCATCGTGAATTTCTGAAAATGACTCTTTTAACCCTTTACAAGCATCTGCTCGAGCTGACCAGCGTGTGTCAGATGGATTTTTGACAGTAGGTTTATTTTTCGTATCATTACCTAGACGTATTTGTGATTGTAGACTTTCCCATCTTTGAGTTGAAGCTGTAAAAAATGTGTAAATTTCTTGAAGGAGACCAAAGAACCAACAAGATTCTTGAACGCATTCAGCGGCACATTCACCCACTAGGTTCAGTGAATGTGCGGAGCAGGGTATATAATCTGCTAGGGGACATAGTTCTTTTATTTTCGCCTGTAATCCATTGTATATGCCAGACATATTTGCAGCGTTATCATACGACTGGCCTCTACAGTCTGATATATTAATTTCAAACATGTCTAATGTTTTAATTATAGCATCTGCCATGTCTTGTGATTTGTGGCCGACGTGTGCGATAAACTTCAGAAAACGTTCAACGGGCGTACCATCGGATTTAACATACCGGATCACGAGAGTTAATTGGTCAATGTGGGAAATGTCTGGTGTTGAATCCACTATCATTGAATAATATTTTGATATCTTGATTTCATCTTTTATTTGTGTTAAAATTTTGTTTGCCATCAACTCGATCGATGCTTGTGCAATATAATCGATTTATCTATTATCGATCTATTATAGATCAGCTTTAATTCTTAATCGTCGATATGTTATTTTCTTTATTTGTTTAAAAATTCTGAGCTCGCGCGCCCCTTGTAACTACGCGCCCCTAGGCAAGTGCCTAGTTTGCCTTAGGGATAATCCGCCTCTGATCACTAATGATAAATGACTAGCCTAGGAATTTGGATTTGCGGATCTATACTCGCGAAGTATCGCCGCGATAATATAATCCAGAGAAGCGAACTCTTCTCGAATTCAAGGCGAATCCGTTGTGTTTATTGAGTTTATAATAATAAGCGCTTCATGGAGGATATTGATGTTACGATATAACTGGATTTCCCGATATAAACTGTATTATACATTGAATGTGAATTAAAATATGTAGAACTTAAGAAAAAATAATAGGTAGACTGTTGCTTTTGCGTAATAATTATAATAAAAAATGTCTAAAAATCGAACACATTCGAATAATCGTTCAACAGCAATTATTCGGATTCGCCTAATCGAATTTTGAAAATCGATTACACTGGATCACAAAATGAAATTTGTTGTCTGTACTTTGGACGTGACTACCCTATATATATGTAAAATCGGTCGCTGAATCCGAAAATCGGGTTCATTTTTAATTCTATGGGAAGGTTTTTGAGATACAGGCAATTTACCGTTATTTGGCCAATGGCTCCACTTAATCCTGACTGTCTCTTTAACGGAGCTATCTTCCGTGAGGTAACACCATTAAACCAAATTAAATTTCCTTTTCATGGCTCCTATAACATTTTTCTCTAGCTCTTATAGTTTCTGAAATATTGACGATTAAATTTGAATTTTTTCGATTTTTTACGATTTTTTGAAGAAAAAATTGACTTTGTCAGGCAATATCTTTAAAACCAATGTCTTCACCTTCGGTTTTACTCCTTTACGTGAAGCTCCGTTCCATTACCAAAAAAATAAGCTATCAACGAAGAAAATCCATGCTAAAATGGAAAAGTTATAGGCGATCAAGTAGATACAGGCACGTCGCGCAATGCCTCTGCACGGGTATATTCTATGCATGTTATACCCGTAAATGGGCTTGTATCTACTGCGCTGCCAATGTGCTGCTACTGCAGATGTGTAGGTATTGGTACAACATGCATAGAATATACCCGTCCAGAGGCATTGCGCGACTTGGCTGTATTTACTTGATCGCCTATAACTTTTCCATTTTACCATGGATTTTCTTCGTTGATAGCTTATTTTTTTGGTAATGGAACGGAGCTTCACACAAAGGAGTAAACCGAAGATGAAAACATTGGTTTTAAAGATATTACCTGACAAAGTCAATTTTTTCAAATTTAATCGTCAATATTTCAGAAACTATAAGAGTTAGAGAAAAATGTTATAGGAGCCATGAAAAGGAAATTTAATTTTCTTTCGTTTGATGTTACTTCAAGGAAGATAGCTCATAGCGTTAAAGAGACATTCAGGATTAAGTGGAGCCATCGGCCAAATAACGGTAAATTGCCGATATCTCAAAAACCTTCCCATAGAATTAAAAATGAACCCGATTTTCGGAATCAGCGACCGATTTTACATATAGATAGGATGGTCGCGTTCAGAGTATTTTTTGGCTGTAGAGCAGTGTTATCATTGAATTCGAATATTCGATTTTCACGAGCTCTATTAAATACCCGAAAACGGACATTTAAATTTCATTTTCTGCAATCTGTCAAAATCAAATATCAAAAATTTATTAAAATTTTTGAATCGATTTTGTTTGTTGAGTCCTATAATGCAATATTCATCTTCTTTGTACGGTATTTCCATTTGTAATATTTTCGCTTAAAGGAGCCTTTTAATATTACATTATTATGAAATCACTCCTACGTAAAAGTATATTTAAATGGCTCTTTAACTAAAAGGCACCTTTAACAAAAGGAACTTTAAGAGTTTCATTATGAAATCGGCCCTTATTTTTTTTTTTTTTTAGAAAATATCGCTGTTTAAATTCAACTTGGGAATCAGTTTATTAATCGAAAAGCGTTTTGGCAGTCATTTTGGGAAGACATGTCATAGCGGAAAAGAAATAAATACAAATATGTAGGTACTCCACGTTATTGATCTGTAAAGGGAAGACGCTTAAATTTTCAAACGCATTAAACCGATGTGCGCTAAACAACTATAATCAAAAGATTTCTACTTAAAATATTTTCCACATTTTTTCTCCATCATCAAGCAAGTTCCTCAACATAAGTAGCTGGAAATATGCCCACGGTATTTCCCAAAGCTCCAAGCCACCAACCATCTTCTTGCTTCGCATGTACTTCGATTATGTCACCGGGTGTCAACTCAAGCTCATCATACAATTTTGGTGTGTAGCTATACAAAGCCTTACATCTACTTAAAATTACTGTTACACTATCCTTATTTCCACTGCTCCTATCGTTAGTTATTTGCTCACTCTTCAATTCTGACGCATTTTGGTACATTGACACTGGTGTGGCGATCACTCCCGTCGAAGCAGTAGTTCCATTGGTTTTTTGAGCCTTCTTCTCGATATTCGATTTGCGATGTTCTTGGCGACTCGAACTAGTTGTGGACTTTTGTTCATCATCGTCATCCTGTGAACTGAATTCATCGAAATCGGAATCCTGTTGATTTGAACCACCGTCGGCTTGGCCGCGATCACTGTAAGGATTGTCGCCGATATTTGCCGGTATTGTTTTTATTTTGTCAATAGCCGCTATGCATACTTGCGTCTTATTGCTGAGAGTTTCAACATTGCTTTTACTGCGACTGAATCTACGTACGGGTACATCCTTGTTCAGATCAGTACAACTTACATTTGATGAAATGCTTGATGGCGGTATACATTCGTATTCGTTCTCACGCACGGAAGTAATATCATCTTGATTCAATTGATTATCATTATTTTTTAGCCAGAGAGGTACCTTTAATACACTTTGTTGAAGGCCATGGCGATCGCGTGTAACCTGCAAGAGAGAATGAAATATGTACAATGTACATACATAGGTACTTAGGTACAGTGAAAAAAATTATGAAATATTCAAGGACTTGAGGGCTTCGTCGCTTCAGTTACTCACCTGAATGTGCTGTGCTAAGGGATGTGACGATCTCGGTTTATGATCCAGTTCCAAAAGCGCCGAGTGCAACTTGAAGCGTGCACCCTCCAAATAAGTGAGCATTGAGCGAATCTATAAGATAGTGGTAAGGCAATAAAAGACATATGTGTATATTTACGCTGTTGTATAATTCAGATCCTTAATTACAACCCCCTCCCCCTTTAGTTTACTTCCCAAAAAGTGATTTCATTTTTGTATCGTATAAAAATCACTTTACTGAGTCTTTTCGAAAATGATCAGAAATCGATCGAAAAGTATTAAAAAAATTCGAAAGAGACTCGAAAATGATGGCAAGACTTTTATAATTACTGCGAGTGTCCGCTACTGTCGAAAATCGACAGTTTTCTAGTAGTTTAGCTATTGTAGAACGCAAAATTATTTTTAACTTTATGATATTTTTTATTCAAATCTATCTTTTAATTAATTAAAATTTTTCATACAAAATTCTTAGTGTGGTACCTATCTTTTTTACTTTAGTTTGGATGGCACTGGTTTTTTTGTGTTAGGGTGAAAACAGAATCAATGCGAAACGACACGACGTTGCGACAACGACAGTCTCTTGACGTAAAAATGTCGGTGCGAAGCCAGCGACTGAATCATAATAAATGCGGCAACGACCGCCCCTACAGAAGGCTCGTTGCTGCCACATTACAGTTTTTCATTCACAACTAAAAAGTTTTTGGTACAGATCGTAATTTTTTAATGTAAAATAATAAATTAAATAGTTAAATTTATTAATTTAATACTTTAAACGGTTATTACATTTGGTTGTGTATAAATACTTCTGCTTTCTTTGTAAAGTTTCGTTAGTTTTATTGAGTTCTCAAAGTTTTCATATTTCATAATACAGTGGCAACTCATCGTCCATTCGCCGTCGTCACCAAAATTAGAAATCGGTCTAAGTTGACGACAACGTAATTTTGTCGGTGGGCGACATCGGGCCGCGCCGTCTTTATTATAATTGCTTTCATAAGAATGCATGGGTTTTAATTTTGACAGACTGTCGTTGTCGCAACGTCGTGTCGTTACGTATCGATTCTGTTTTCACCCTTAGGGCCTTTTCACATTACTCGGTACGACTTCGGATCGACATATTTTTCTCGGTATTTTTAGCGAACCGAAACGATTCCGCGTTGCTGTGTTTTTCACACTTGTGGGAATACTTTCGGTGCGTAATCTTCAGAAAATAAGAAAACAAACATCGAAATTTACAATAGTTGTAATCTTTTGCAAGCGGCATGCAAAAGAACACCACAAAAATTGAGAAATTGCCTACAAAAAAATAAGCGACCAGGTAAAAAATAAGCAGCAAGCGTATAACGTAAGTCATAACCAACTTGAAACAGTGTTGAAAAGTTTAAAAACGTGCGTCATTGTGAATGGTCAACGGAAAGTAATTGGAAAATTTCAAAATAAATGTCAAACAATCGAATGAAAAATTTGAAAATGGAGCGACAAAATCAAGAGTAAGCAAAATTTTTTACATAAATTCATTATTTACATATTTTTTTAATTGGTATACATACATATTTAATTGAATATATGTATATGTACATACATACATATGTATGTACATATATATTTATACTTTCAGACAAAAAGATGTTAAGAAAGAAGGTGGACGCGCGCAGAAACGGGTATGGGGTGTTACTTAGCTCGCAAATCCGAGTTCGAACACCCTAAAAAGAAAAGATTGGCATATTCCCACGTCTTAGAGGACATGGTTTCAATGGGCATTACGGTAAGTGATATAATAATAATACAATGGCGCTATTATAACTCTGACGAGTTTTATGGCCGAGCTTCTCTCCCAATTCGAGGTGTGCTCCTTTTTGTTTTTTCCTACTAATTGGGTGGACCTACAGTTTTATGCCGGCTCCGAACGGCGAATGCATTATTTGTGAGAAGCTTTTTCATGGCAGAAATACTCTCGGAGGGTATGCCGCCCACTGCCGAGAGGTGACCGCTGCTCTTAAAAAAACACAAGAATTGGATTTTTACTAATTAGAAAAATTTTTTGGTGTTTGCTCGGGCTGGGATTTGAACCCGAGACCTCTGGCATAGCAGGCGCGCACTCTACCCACTGCACCACAGCGGCCACGGTAAGTGATATAGTCATGAATAAAAAAAGAATAAACATAGAGTACTTATTCTAGGATTTCGAAAGAACACCATTGTGCTTGGAGTCGAAGATGCGCACTTTGCTTCAAGCATACAAGTCCGCATTCGATAATAATAGACGAACAGAAGCCAGTCCATGTTTCGCTCCATTTATGGAAAAAATGGAGGAAATATTTGGGCGAAGCCCAATAATATCAAACAACCACACGGTTTATTCTGGTTCCAGGCCACTTAGTATGAAATCTTCTAGCCATGGGTAATGGCGCAATTTTTTTGGCGCTGATACAATAACGCCAGCGCCAACCGTGGCGCCAACTCACGGTACTGGCGCAATAACACCTTTAGCGCAATTGTCATCGAATAATCGATAAATAACATTTTTTCGCTTGTTACTGTTTACCATCCCCGTTTGATTTCTTTTGGCGCAATTCTGCTTACATATACGAGGGTACAATTAATTTTAATTTTCATAATCATTTGGAAAAATATTCCGTATATATGTGAAAATATGCTGGAAATTAGAGTCACTTAGATCACTATCAAGCACACATAATTGTGACGTTGTCATACGTATACATATACTATGATGCAGTTATTGGCGTTGTGGTTGCGCCATTTTACACTAGCGCTATATTGGAGCTGGTGTTAGCGCACGAAATTGAGTCAGTGTTATAGTGCAATAGCGCATCATTGAGTTGGCGCTACATTGAGTTGGCGCTATACTGAGTTGGCGCTACATTGAGTTGGCGCTACATTGAGTTGGCGCATTTCCCAAATCGGAGTTAGCGCAATAACACCAGGGTTGGTGTTAGCGCAATTGCGCCGCGCAGCGCAGTGTTACCCATGCCTAAAATCTTCAACGGTTCCGACACAATCGTCACCGCTCTCATCACATATAACGTCTTCATCTCAAAGATCAATGTCCTCATCACCATCGCCGTCTTCACCGCAATTATCTGCGCCAACACCATCACACCCAAAATCGGCTCTATTAGAATCATCACCATCGCCGTCTTCACCACAATTATCTCCGCCAACACCATCACACCCAAAACCGTCAATATTAGAATCATCTTCGTCGCCATCGTCGTTATCATCACCATCACGCAAGACTTTCAGCACGGGATAGGTATTTCGAAAAAAAGATAGAATTAAACAAGAAAGTCGAGTCAGAAAAACTAAAGTTAAAGGCTGAAGCAATTAGCCAATTCAAGGAAATTTTGAAGGCTAAATTTGAAAAAGACATTGAAATGGAAAAAAAGAAGCTACATACATATACTGGAGAAATTAGCAAATAAATAAGCAGCACCGTTTTGTTTCCAGTAATATGAATATTTCATTTTTATTTGTTATTTTCATTAGTTATGATGTACATATATAGATACATATAGACATAAAAATAAAAAAAAATAAATAAAATAACAAAAAATAAATTAAATTATAATAAATTATATTAAATTAAATAACTTAAAATAAATTAAATTAAAATACAATAAAATAAAAAAATACAAAATAAAAAATAGAATAAAAATAAAATAAAATAAAATAAAAAAATAAAAAAATTAAATTAAATGAAAAAAATTAAAAAAATTAAATAAAAAATAAATTAAATTATATTAAATTAAATAAATTAAATTAAAATAGAATAAAATAAAAAATAAAATAAAATAAAAAAATAAATTAAATTATAATAAATTATATTAAATTAAATAAATTAAAATAAATTAAATTAAAATACAATAAAATAAAAAAGTACAAAATAAAAAATAGAATAAAAATAAAATAAAATAAAATAAAAAAATTAAATTAAATGAAAACAAAAATTAAAAAAATAAAATAAAAAATAAATTAAATTATATTAAATTAAATAAATTAAATTAAAACAGAATAACAAAAAAATAAAAAATAAAAAAATAAAATAAAAAATAAAACAAAATAAAATAAAATAAAAAAAAATCAAATTAAATAAAAAATAAATTAAATTAAAAAAAATTGAATTAAATAAAAAAATAAAATTAAAAAATTTAAATAAAAAAAGAAATAAAATAAATAGATAATAGAAAAAAAATATAAAAAAATTAAAATAATTAAATAAAATAAAAAATAAAATAAAATAAAATAAAATAATATATAAACAAAAACAATAAATATGAACATTTTTATAGTTTTAGTTAAGTTATGATATTTCTTGATTAAAATACATATGTATGTTTACTGCAATGAATAAATAACTGGAATATTAAATAATATTTGATTGTCTTAAATAATTAAAAAGGTTATTTCTTCTATCAAGATTCGAGCCTACATTGGACTTCTCAATTTCATCTTCAAGTGCGAAGGGTATGGATTCATCTGCCTCAATTTGATCGCTGACGTCGCATAAATCATCAAAAGTTAAACATATGTTATGCACAACACATGCACTGACCACGATATTGGTTACGATCTTTAAATCAGTTTGTTCGGTAAACTTCATTAGCCTGCGAAATCGACCTTTCAATAAGCCAAAAGCATTTTCAACAACTATGCGTGTTGAAGAATGTATTTCGTTGAACTTTCGCTGACTTGTTGATAAATTTCCGTAGTCTTTGAAAGGGGATACTAGCCATTTCATAGACGGATATGCCGAATCTCCGATAATGAAATAGGAGCTCGAAAACATTTCCTCCTGATTTCTTTCAGCATCACTGTAGAGTTTAGATCTCCTCAAAACTCTGAAATCGTGTAGCGAACCCAGCTCACCACATGTTATATCTACGAACTTTTTGTCTGCATCTACTACAGCCTGTAAAACTAAACTGTACGATTTTTTTCTGTTGAAATACATCTCTTTTTGATCTTTCGGAGCCTTAATTGCAATATGCGTACAATCTATAGCTCCAAGCATGCCCGGGATACGTTTTTTTTTTATGAAATTTAGCCACAGTGTCTTGTAAATGAGCACCTTCAGGCCACTTTATGTATTCCTGGCTAATGGATACCAGAAATCCGGAAACTCGTTGCACCGTTGTCCACGCTGCTGATGAAGCTACCCCGAACAAATTCGCCAACTGCCTAAATGTTACTGTATTACTTATGTACCAGATGTACATATAAACAGATTTCCTCGATGAGATGCGTGACCTACCACCTCCTGACTGATCAGGAAAAAATGTAGATAACGAATACTTCGCTGAAAAAAGGATATTTCTAAATTGTTTAAAATAAAATAGTATGCTTTATTACTTGTTATACACTGAGAGAAAAAAAATATATGGAGGAGTCAAAGAAATTGTTTACCTATTTTGAACACTACTTTCTTTGTTTTGAGTAAATTTTCCTTAAAACATGTTAAAAGGTTTATAAAATATTGTTGTTACATGCGTTACCATGGTTTCATATACTTGTTTTGAAAAAATTCATACATTAAAATAATGAAAAATTCTTTAAGCGCCATTCCATTCCCAACTTTCCTTGTTTTGAAGACTTGATTTCTTTAATTTTGAGAAATTAAATTCCCATACAAATCCCCATTGCAACGAATTTGTTTGAATGTTTTTTTATGTTTTTTCCACATTTTTGAGAAAATTTACACAAAACAAAGAAAATTTTGTATTGGGACGCGTGTTCAAAATAAGGAAAATTATGTCTTTGATCGAGAGAAATTTTTTTTTTGAGTGTATACTCCACTGTTGTGCGATTCAACCTCATATTGTTCTTGAAGTCCCCGTCACTCATTGCATCGAGTATATCTTCAAAATTGCATACCTTCTCATGGTGCTCAAGCTCTCCTTCAGAGTCTTCTGAGGACGAGTTTTAGCTTTCAAAAACTTGGTCCAGGATATTGTTTACGATACCCCATGCCCTTGCCTCCCTCAGTTCGCTTTCGTTGCCCACAGACAATGCTAAAGTCTAGAAAATAAATACACGATCACTTATAATTTACCTTTTCTAACAAATACATACTTACATTTATATTTACCACGGATTCTTCGAAATTACTCATTTAGTTTTTTATGTTTAAATTATTAAATGAATTTTAAAAACAAACCGATGTTTTTTGTTTTCTCCAAAAGGTGTCAATGAAAAAAGTCAAATTATGAAAGATCGCAGCAGTGTTGTAAATGAATCACAATTTAAAAAATTCATTCTTTTGCAGGTCGCTTACAAAAGATTGCCACTAATATAAAATCTTAAAATTCAACAAATCATTCAATACCAACAATAATGTCTTCTAGTGAAGACGAAGACATTATAACTTGCTACATTTATAGCCGCAACGAGTTTTTACTGACTTTCTTCTTCTTCTTTTATTACTTAAATTTTACTGACCGGTCTTACCGCGTCGCGGTATACCGAAATTAATCCGCTCCGATTTCATGTATGCAACACTAATGTGGAAGTGCCAATTGAAATACATGTGGTCGGTAAGGTTTCGGTATACTTTCGGTAAAAACCAAAAATGTCGATCCGATACCGCACCGAGTAATGTGAAAGCGCTCTTAGTCTGGACACAGCCCATGTATGCAGCGATGCCGTTCCAAAATTTATGAGCGGATTGAAAATTGACAAATTATTATTTTGCATGCAGTTAAGCCTTATAAATAATGTTATCAGAGAGAGAGAGAGAGAGAGCATTCCTTATGGCATGATGACATCAACACAGGAAAATCATCATACAACTTAGCTTCCCTTAAAATTTTCAGGCCTTATTTACTAGCCTTTAAATCTTCTGTAATAATTCTTAAATAAGGCGAGATTTTTTCTGGGTGGTTAAGTGCATAAGTGTAAATACACTTACATGGTACAATTTGTCAGTGATGTTTGGATTTTCTTGGTTATTTAAAGATTGGGAAAGCCCCTTCAGTCCATTTCTCGAACGTCGTTCACGCTCGAAATCAGCTTTGACCAACTGCAGCAGCTTAACAAGAGCATGTTTTCGTCTCTCCCGGTTCATGGCCAATGTGGTGTGCTCACAATAGAAATCAGGTAACAATTGTTCACTGGGACCTTCAGAGTTGCTTCGTATATTTTTCACAACTTGCATGTCCTTCAGCACATCACAGGCATCCACTTGCGGCTGCAATCTTTGCATTAAACCATTCAATATCGGATTCATATTTGAAGTCAGCTGAGAATAGTTAACAATGAAATTTTTCATATTGACCAATCGCTGATTCTCAATATTCTGTAGTACAGACGAACCACGCAAAACCGCCATCTCCCAATCAGCTCGAGCACGCTCAGATCGTATACAGAGCGTATAGTATTCGACATCGGCACGCTTGACCGCCTGCTCGGCTTTTTTACGTTTGCTGTCCAATTTGGCGCAATCTTTTTCAGCTGATTTGATTTCCTTTTCAGCCGCCAATTTATTTGGACCCTGATGTAGCAGAGCAATGGATGGAGACTTTTGTATTCTTACATCCAACATAGCATCTTGTAGCTTCTCATTTTCACGGGCTGCTGTATGTGAAGACTTTTTGGCTTTTGCTTCGCTAACCCGCCATTCCGCAAGCGCACGAGCCGCTTTGTCAACATTGCTCTCAACCTAATTGACGTGAGGTAAGAAAATATGTAGGCTATGTTAAACAATATTATCAAACAGAGTTTTGTAGTTTTGATCACGAATAACGAATAATAGATGAATACATTTTTTTATCTTTATTTGAATAATAAATAATTTCAATTGTTGGGGGTAAGTGGAAAAGAAATTCAACAACTACATATTTACTTCAACAACTTTTCCACTTACCCCCAACCATAGCTGTTAAATTATGATTACGATTAGTAATCGGTTAGATTATTTTCTAAAAAGAATCGTAATGATTATTTAATTGTACGCATGAAATATTGGGATTACGTAATGATTACGATTACAAATAATCAAAAAATAATCAGGATTACTTTAGATTACTGAAAAGAATCAAAAAGAATCAAAAATAATCAAAATAAAGAATTGATTCTTTTCGACGATTCTTTTTGATTCTTTTCAATCCAAAACCCCAAACAACTTTTACTAATGTATGAAAAACAACAATGCTAAAGCGAGTAGTGTTAGAATTCCAGAACGGTTGTTAACTTGTTGCCAATCTTTCGTTAACAACTCAAACAAGAGCAAATCATATAATCTATACTTCATACAGTGTATGTTTTCAAAAGGTGATTTTAATACCTTTCTAACAGTATACAAATTTTTGAAATCGGTTGATTAGTTTACGCGTGATATCAAAATACAAGAAAGCCAAGAGATGCATTTACTTAAATAAATTTAAAAAAAAAAGTTAAAAAAGGCCATTTTAGTTTTCAGATATGTTATATACATACCTGTTAAGTTACGATTACTAATCGTAATCATTAGTTATCTGATTACTTTGTATTTGATAGTAAAATAATTGATTACATTACGAGTATCTTGGTCCCAACTAGATTATGTAATGATTACGATTACAAATAATCAAAAAATAATCATGATTACTCTAGATTACTGAAAAGAATCAAAAATAATCAAAATAAAGAATTGATTCTTTTAGCGATTCTTTTTGATTATTTTTGATTCTTTTTGATTCTTTTTGATTCTTTTCAATCCAAAACCCCAAACAACCTTTCTCTTTTTGCTTTTTTTAATTTTTTATAAATTTTTTATTCAATTTTGTATAACAAATAAAGATATTCAAGACATAACACATAAGATGAATTTCATATCAAAGGCTGAAAAAAACGAACATTTTGAACCCGACCCCCTCAGAATTTGATGAAATTTTGCATAGAGGTACATCTTACCTACTCAAACACAACCTCATTTTTAGAAATTGCATTTTCGAAAAATTGTGGGCGTGGCAAGGTATCGAAATATTCGAAAATATCCGAAAATAATCGAAAAATGACGATAATAGGTAATTTTAAAGTGTGATTACTAGGGAATGGCTTTACCGATTTCAAAGATCTTTATACCATTAGAAAGGTATTGAAATTAGCTTTCAAAAAAATACACTGTAAAATGTTTTAGTACACTGAAAAAAAAATGTTTTCTAAAATAAAATTTGAAACTGAAAAAACACTTCAAAGATCAAGCGATTTTGAAAAATACAAATTTTGTTTAGAAAGGTCCATTTAATATACATATATAACATATCTGAAAACTAAAATGGCCTTTTTCTTTATTTTTTTTTTAATTTATTTAAGTAAATGCATCTCTTGGCTTTCTTATATTTTGATATCACGCGCAAACTAATCAACCGATTTCAAAAATTTTTATACCATTAAAAAGGTATTAAAATCACCTTTTGAAAACACACACTGTAAAAATTCTATATTACATATTACACTGAAAAAAAATTTTCAAATTTTTTTTTTTTTCAAACTGGGAGAACACTTCAAAGACCAAGCGATTTTGAAAAATAAGAATTTTTTTTTAAAAGGTCTATTTAATATATATAACATATCTGAAAACTAAAATGGCCTTTTTTTAACTTTTTTTTTTTAATTTATTTAAGTAAATGCATCTCTTGGCTTTCTTGTATTTTGATATCACGCGTAAACTAATCAACCGATTTCAAAAATTTTTATACTGTTAGAAAGGTATTAAAATCACCTTTTGAAAACATACACTGTATGAAGTATAGATTATATGATTTGCTCTTGTTTGAGTTGTTAACGAAAGATTGGCAACAAGTTAACAACCGTTCTGGAATTCTAACACTACTCGCTTTAGCATTGTTGTTTTTCATACATTAGTAAAAGTTGTTTGGGGTTTTGGATTGAAAAGAATCAAAAAGAATCAAAAAGAATCGTCGAAAAGAATCAATTCTTTATTTTGATTATTTTTGATTCTTTTTGATTCTTTTCAGTAATCTAAAGTAATCCTGATTATTTTTTGATTATTTGTAATCGTAATCATTACGTAATCCCAATATTTCATGCGTACAATTAAATAATCATTACGATTCTTTTTAGAAAATAATCTAACCGATTACTAATCGTAATCATAATTTAACAGCTATGGTTATATATATTAAATAGACCTTTTAAAAAAAAATTCTTATTTTTCAAAATCGCTTGGTCTTTGAAGTGTTCTCCCAGTTTGAAAAAAAAAAAATTTGAAAATTTTTTTTCAGTGTAATATGTAATATAGAATTTTTACAGTGTGTGTTTTCAAAAGGTGATTTTAATACCTTTTTAATGGTATAAAAATTTTTGAAATCGGTTGATTAGTTTGCGCGTGATATCAAAATATAAGAAAGCCAAGAGATGCATTTACTTAAATAAATTAAAAAAAAAATAAAGAAAAAGGCCATTTTAGTTTTCAGATATGTTATATATGTATATTAAATGGACCTTTCTAAACAAAATTTGTATTTTTCAAAATCGCTTGATCTTTGAAGTGTTTTTTCAGTTTCAAATTTTATTTTAGAAAACATTTTTTTTTCAGTGTACTAAAACATTTTACAGTGTATTTTTTTGAAAGCTAATTTCAATACCTTTCTAATGGTATAAAGATCTTTGAAATCGGTAAAGCCATTCCCTAGTAATCACACTTTAAAATTACCTATTATCGTCATTTTTCGATTATTTTCGGATATTTTCGAATATTTCGATACCTTGCCACGCCCACAATTTTTCGAAAATGCAATTTCTAAAAATGAGGTTGTGTTTGAGTAGGTAAGATGTACCTCTATGCAAAATTTCATCAAATTCTGAGGGGGTCGGGTTCAAAATGTTCGTTTTTTTCAGCCTTTGATATGAAATTCATCTTATGTGTTATGTCTTGAATATCTTTATTTGTTATACAAAATTGAATAAAAAATTTATAAAAAATTAAAAAAAGCAAAAAGAGAAAGGTTGTTTGGGGTTTTGGATTGAAAAGAATCAAAAAGAATCAAAAAGAATCAAAAATAATCAAAAAGAATCGCTAAAAGAATCAATTCTTTATTTTGATTATTTTTGATTCTTTTCAGTAATCTAGAGTAATCATGATTATTTTTTGATTATTTGTAATCGTAATCATTACATAATCTAGTTGGGACCAAGATATTCGTAATGTAATCAATTATTTTACTATCAAATACAAAGTAATCAGATTACTAATGATTACGATTAGTAATCGTAACTTAACAGGTATGCCCCCAACAATTAAATTGAATTAAATAAATTTGGTGCTAAGCACTAAAAACTTGTTCAATAAATAATTTCGTTTAAGTAGTGTATTTATGTATGTTCTGGCTCACATTTCGTGGTAAGCTTTTAAAATTATAACAACAATTTGTATGGAGAGCTTTTAGAAAACAACACCCTAATGTTTTCATGTGTTTGTTGTAGCGTCACAAGCATTTTTTCACCATTTTTCACAAAAAAGACACAGTCTAATGTGGCGACATCTAACGTTGAATAGGGTAAATAGGGTAAGCTCAGCGATAATTGCGCCATCTGGCGGTAGACAGTGAATATTTGTTGTCTATACTAAAAAGCTGACATCTATGAAGATACATATAAACATGTATGTATAAACCTGTATGAATATGTATCTATGAAGATACATATAAACATGTATAAACAAACCTACATATATTTCCTCCGCTTGTATGTTATCTATGTATGTATGAAGAAATTTAAACATATACACGTATAGAACTTTATGAGTGCGTCATATAGAATATTTTTATTTTCTTTCTTCTTCATTTCAGTTGAATGTAGAAATCTTTGTATATATGTAAATACATATGTTGATATACTTATATGTATGTATATAAGTGTATGATGATAGCTAGCTATGAGGGAAAGAAATTTAAACAGCCATGTATACTTACTTTTAGATTTCCCATTTTAAGTAAAAGTTAAAACAAATATATGTATATTTTATATAAAATTTATTTTATTAATTTATTCTTTATTGAGTAAAAGTACAATTTTTACATTTGTTTATATTAACGACTATATTATAATAGAAATCCATAAGTTTCCAAACTTCTTCTACTTCACAAATATAATCTATTCCACATTATTTTTTCTCCTACTTCTTCTTAACCATTTTTTCTTCTACGTAATATCTTTGATTATTATATGAATTACAAATTTAACTATTTATTTTGCTTTATTTTAAAGAATACTGAAGATTTTAATTTATTGCTACAAGTTTATTTTTTATACTTTTAAAGTTATAAATTTTTTAATTATCATAATGTATTATTATATGTATTTCTTATGAAAACTCATATAACTATTTTTATATTATTATAAATATACATATATGTATATATATATATATATATTTTTTTTAATTACTTACAATACATACTTTTATTCATATTCACATACATATGTACATATATACAAATTCCTATACATTCATATTTTATTAACCTCATATCAGTGTTTAGTCTTCTTCAAAATTTAATTTTATAATTTCTTTTATTATATTTATTCAATACTATTTCTTTATAAATTATCATTTGCAACTAAAGTTTTTTTGTTTATTTTTTTTATTTGTGTACATTATAGATATTTTAGTAGAAATCTTACTTATTATACTCAGCTGTACTAGTACACAGAGTATTATAGTTTTAATCACATAACGGTGGATTGTAACAGAATGAAATAATCGAGATAGATATAGACTTATATATATCAAAATGATCAGGGTGAAAAGAGAAATCGATTGAGCCATGTCCGTCCGTCCGTCCGTCCGTCCGTCCGTCCGTCCGTCCGTCCGTCTGTCCGTCCGTCCGTCCGTCCGTCCGTCTGTAAACACTCTAACTCGCGCAAAAATTGAGATATTTTGATGAAATTTGGAACGCAAGTTGGTATCGAGACTGGGACGGTTGGTATTGAAAATGGGCGAAATCGGACCATGACCACGCCCACTTTTCCTATATAGAAAAAATCGGAAATTTGGTATCTCAGCCACTAATATAGCTAGAGTTTTAAAATTTTACCCACGTATTGAGCTCGGGCCCTTATGAAGAAATTTGATGAAGTTTTGGAAAATGGGCGGTGCCACGCCCACTTATTAAGGGTCAAACATTGAAAGTTTTATATGTCATAACTCAGAAACCGTTGAAGATATATCGATGAAATTTGGTACGCGTAATTTGCTTACATAGACAAATGTTTTGACGAAAAATTATCAAAATCGGTTTACGGCCACGCCCACTTTTATATATGTGTATTATAAAGTGACCTAATAAAACCATTTTAAGCGATATCTCTGTCAAATATAAAGATCTATCATTGAAATTTTGTCGCATGAGTCCAACTATGGACATAAAACAAAAAACACAAAAATTTTGGAATATGGGCGGTGCCACGCCCACTTATTAAGGGGCAGACATTGAAAGTTTTATGAGTCATAACTCAGAAACCGTTGAAGATATATCGATGAAATTCGGTACGCGTAATATAATTACTTAGTCAAATGTTTTGGCGAAAAATTATCAAAATCGGATGACGGCCACGCCCACTTTTATATATAGGAAATATAAGGGGGCCTAATAAAAACATTTTAAGCGATATCTCTGTCAAATATAAAGATCAATCACTGAGATTTTGTGGCAGGAGTCCAACTATGGACATAAAACAAAAACTACAAAAATTTTGGAAAATGGGCGGTGCCACGCCCACTTATTAAGGAGCGAATATTGAAAGTTTAATAAGCCATAACTCAGAAACCGTTAAAGATATATCGATGAAATCTGGTACGCGTGATATATTTACTTAGCCAAATGTGTGGACGAAAAATTACCAAAATCGGTTGACGACCGCGCCCACTTTTATATATGTGTATTATAAAGTGACCTAATAAAACCATTTTAAGCGATATCTATGTGAAATATAAAGATAATTCATTGAAATTTTGTGACATGAGTTTTACAATAGACCGGAAACAAAAAATAAAAAAGTTTGGAAAATGGGCGTGGCACCGCCTCTTTTTAGACAAAGGGATATATGAGATTTCTTAGCCTTTAACTCGACAAATAATTGAGATATTATGACGAAACTTGGTTTATACACTTTTATAACATGTGTTAATAGACACGCAAAAATGTATTGAAATCGGTTTATGACCACGCCTACTTTTTAACAAAGATATTTCTGGAACACCCTTTTGGAATTTGTAACGTGAAGTCTTTGTAACTAAAAGTCATAGAGGGATGAAATTTTGCACTAACAATAATATTTGTATGCTTATTTGGATGATTGATATAAATTTTGAAAATGGGCGTGGCTGCGCCCTGTTTATGCAGCACTCGTTTCATATAAAATACACCCTATATCGAACAAACGCAAACAAACAATGAAAGCATACAGCTGAGTATCTAATGTTCGATTGCACTCGAACTTAGGCTTCCTTACTTGTTTTTTATACTTATTTCATTTATTTACTATTATTCATTATTTTTTTCTTTCCTATTTTTTTTCTCATACATATTTTAATTTTTAAGATCATTAATCTCATATATACATGCATTCAATTCCCAAATTATATGAAAATGGATTTCCTGTGAGAAAGAAAATGTTTTCCTGTGAAATTTTAAATGAGGTAGAAAACTGCATTGCATTTTCTTTAACAATTCTAATATCATTATCTAAATTTCCCCAAAAGTCGAAGTCAACAAGTTTTAATACTTACAACACATACATGAAAATTAATGCATTCATTCTGTAAAATCTCATTATTCTCATATATACATACATCATTCATACTTTAATTTTTAAGATCATTACCCTCATACATATATACATATTCATATCAGTTATTTAGTCTTCTTCAAAGTTTAATTTTATAGTTTCTTTAATTATATTTCTTCAATACTATTTCTTTATATTGTTTGCAACTACATTTTTTTTGTTTTTTTTTTAGTTTGTGTACATTATAGATATTTTAGTAGAAATCGTACTTATGTTTTATACTTACTTCATTTATTTACTATTATTGCTTCATTATTTTTTTCTTTCCAATTTTTTTCTCATACATATTTTAATTTTTAAGATCATTGAACTCATATATACATAGATTCAATTCTCAAATTATATGAAATTGCATTTCCTGTGAAAACTATGAGAAAGTAAATTTTTTCTATGAAATTTTATATGAGGTAGACAATTGAATTGAATTTTCTCTAACAATTCTAATATTATTTTTTATTATGTTGATAAAAGCAAATTTATAATACTTTATTTATTTTTAGTTTCTTAATTATATTTATTTGATACTATTTCTTTAAAAAACTTGTTTGCAATCATTTTTTTATATTTGCTTGCATTTAGACTATTTAATATAAATCTATACCTATTCCATTTATTTATAATTTCCGGCTTAATTCATATATTCCTACTTCTTTATTTTTTGTTTTGTTCCTTTTTTCTTCATATTATTTTCTTCTTCTACATATTATCTTTAATTATTATATAAATTTTTGATGTTACTTATGTTGTTTTGTTTTAAAGAATTCCAATGATTTCATTATACCAATATAATATCTATATAATTTATTTATATTTATTTTTTTCCATTATATTCAATACAATAACTACTTCTTTAAATTATTTTTCAGATTAATTTTATATGAAGTTTTATGAAAATCTAAATTTACATCTCCACAAATATCTTGTATATGCACGTACATATTTAAAATTTTCAGACTTATTCTTACAGAATCATAAATTCCACAAATATACTTCAAAAAAAGTATTTTAACATTATAGTTTATTCAAATCGAAAATTTAGTTACAAAATTTCTAATTTTTATATTCTTCTAATAATCTTTTAACAGTTTGAAATCGTTGATAAAAGAATGCACATGAACAAGTGGTTGCTGTATTTGAATACTTGCAATCAAATTTATGCATTCCTGTAGCTGTTTGCTGGAAGGTAATGGTTTGATATAAACGCATTTCATCAATCATGTTTTTAAGAAGTTGTATATCTTCATTTTTAATATAACAACTACATACTCCTAAAAATGTTTCCAGCTCTTCTACTAACATTTTATTTTATTTTTTATTTTTATTTTTTTGTAAGAATGATAAAGATAAATACTTCATATATTTTAGAAATATTTTTCATCCAATATGTTTATATCAATAATAAATCTTTTCAAGTCAATAACTTCTTTGTTTTCCTTATCAAAGTAGTAATTGTATAAATTTACTAAATCCATTATATGCTTATATCGTCTTTCGATGATGTGACAATTACATGTATTAGGTCCTGATTGTATATTATTTTTACTCCAAGGACAGGTTGTATAGTGTCTCCCATATATAGATTCCATAACTAATTCATACTTTATATCTTTAATTGTTATAAATGTATTTTGTATAAGTTTTCTATGATGATCAAGTATATAGTTATAATTATTTTTTAAAAACTCTTCAATTATATTACTTTTCATACTAAAGGTGAACATTTTCAATCAGATGTAAAGTAAAACTAAACCTCTCTAATCAGAAACTTAAACATATAAATAAGTTATCTATGTTTATATACATTTAAATTTATATACTTATTTATATATATTTTTATGTATAAAATAAATATACATAGATATATTTTCCAGATATATATAGTTAACATATTTTGAAATACTATTCAGTGTGCGAAGTTTAAGCTGAATGAGTTAATAATGATCGATAACAAAAGTATAATAGTTATAGATGTACAGGGTTTTCATATTTCCAACAAGTTTATAGCAAAAGAAGTTAGCATTTCAGATCTAATGGATACACATAATATAAAAACATTTGTTATACATCCACCTTTTAGTTATTCAAGATTAACATTGAGAGAAAGAATTGAATTAGAATGGTTACATACATATCACCATGGATTGCAATGGAACGATGGCAACTCAACATTCAAATCTTTTAAGAACTACTTAAACAGATATATTAAAGATGAAAAGCGAAATATTTGTATGTATGTGAAAGGAGCACAAAAAACAAAATGGATACAACAACTTACTGGAGAAGACATTATTATATACAATTTAGAAGATATGGGTTGTCAAAGCATAAAAAACTTATATAAGGATAATATCAATGTATATGCATGTAACTTTCACCATAAACATATGATATGTGCAGAAAAAAACGTTCATTTATTTAAAGATTTTATTATATCATATAAAAATAAAGATAAAATATAACTTAAATAATTCATTAGTTTTATTATATAGATGTATGTATAGATGTACTAGAGTTTTATTATCACATATATAAATAAAAAGTATTATTATTATTATTAAGGTTCACTCCTACATAATAGAGAAACAGTAATTTATCATATACTATTGTCTAGAATTAAAAAATAGGAAGACATTCAATACATTCAAGTATGTATGTATGTATATACCCCATTAATATTAACAAAATTACAATGATTAGTCAAAACAATCAAGATGAGATAGATTTTATCGTTAACAGATTACTTATTGGATAGTCCCTTAAGAATTCTTAAGGGAGAACGAAAAACAACTAAATATAGGGAAAAAATTATATTGACATTAGAAAAATTTGTCGTATTCTTACCAGAGCGACTGAATAACATTACCAATAAACTGATGGAGACTTAAAATGAAAATTTATAAATCAGGATATGAAAATAAATATTTATATGCTTTTACATTGAAATGTGAAAAATAAAGAAACTCAAAATAAAAAAGTAAATGCGTCTTTGGTTATGTGGATATTTTGGAAAAATTAGTTTCCGAAATAATTAATTAAAACAGTATATTCATATAAAACATATTGAAATATAATGTAATTTATACAATCTAAAACTTTGTAAAGCAAATGTATTGATAATATATAAACGTTTAGAGCATACATATTAATAATATATATTCATATTTTCTATACTCCTTTTATTCTATTACAATACATTAACTAATATCGATAAATATATAATGAAAAAGTTGTATTCATGTAGGTATAAGTTTGATTATACAAAAGAAGGGAGTTTATTTATACATTAATAATTTATATGGCTATGCTATGTTACAATATATCCCCTATAAAAATTGTTTAAATTAGTTAAACATATTGAAGACTTTAATATTCATAATGTACAAGAAAATTCTTCTATTGGATATATACTAGAAGTAGACTTAGAATATCTATCTTCATTACATGATTGACATAACGATTTACTATTTTGTTCCGAAATAAAAAAAAATTATAAAATTAAACAAAAAACTAATATCAAAATTGAATAATAAAGAAAAGTATATAATTCATTATAGAGTTTTACAACAATACCTTGAAAATTATCTCATTCTGAAAAAAAAAAAAACTCATAGAATTCAACAATTTAATCAATCAGATTTTTTGTGTTTTTTTTTCAAGTTGTTAGTTAATACAGTTTATGGAAAAAACCATGGAAAATGTTGACAAAAGGAAGAATATTAAAACAGTATGTGAGTGGGAAAATAGAGGTAAAAGGTTGGATGCCAGAGGTCTTATAGCAAAACATAATTTTCATAGTTCACTCACATTTACTGATAACATGAGTGCTATTCAATTACAACAACTTTCTATTTTATATAATAAACCAATTTATATTGGATTTAGTGTTTTACATTTATGCAAATTAAAAATATACAATTTTCATTATAATTGTATCTAAATATAAAGAAAATGTTAGTTCAAATTATATGGTTACAGATTTATTTATGGAATTTATTTATAATATTAAGACAATCGATTTTTATAATGAAATTCGTAATGATATTCAAACATATTTAGATACTTCATAATTTACCTTTGTTAAATAAAAAGTTCTGAATATGACGAATAATGAATGTAGTGGAAAGATTATGTATAAATTCATTGGCCTAAGAGCTAAAATGTATTCATATAGTCTTGGTGGAAATGAGGAAGAAATTAAAAAAATTAAAAGTGTGAAAAGATCTATTGTTTTACAACTTTTACGTAATGACTTTAAGAATTGTTTACTTGAAAAAAAATTATATTTTGATTCCATGTATGTTTTTAAATCAAAACTTTATAAAATATATATCCAACAAATTACTAAGTTAGTTTTAAGTTAATCAGATAATATATATATATATATATATCAGAAAATGGAATTAATACTCTTGCATGAAGTAATTTTAAAATCTAAAAAGTTGAAATAAAAGCACAGTATATATAGATTGAAAGTTGAAATATCTTTATTTATTTAAATTATAATTTTTAAATAAGAATTTCAAACATAAATGTCCGAAGTTTTAAGTATTTAATTTTGGTTTTTGATTATAATTATATTCAATATGTAGCTTTAAATATGTAATTATTTCCAGTGGTGGTTGTAAGTTGCCAAAGCTATCAAAATATTCCTTATAATATACTACCCAATGTGTTCCATGAGCAGCAGAATCATCTAAGTTAACAATATCACATTCTTGAATTCGTGGATATAAAAACACCTTTAAAATATTTTAGCAGTTTACCAAAGTTATTTAATCGATATCAGTAAGTGGTCGATTTAATAAATTCCCTAATAGTTTTTTAATTCTGATTTATAAAAAATACCATAACCGTTTTTATATGGTTTAAGGAAAATACCTTTACCCATAGCAATGTATTCCATATATCTATTACATCGATTAGCCTCTGCTAGCTATTATTTTCCATTTTTATATAATTTGCAGTACATCAACCTGTAGCTAAACCTGCAAGTGCTTATATTACTGTTAGAATTAGAATTAATGGAAGAAATCATCCTAATTTTGATAAAGAACTAACTCGTAATATAATTACTTGAGATTTTTTCCTCTTGAAATTTGAATTTATTGCTTTCTAAGCAATTTCAATAGCATCATTTACATATATTATCAACTTTTTTTCTTTTTTAAAATATTTAAAATATTTTTAACAGTCGATGAAAATAGTTTTTTCTTTGATAATTTTCTTTTAGAATTCTTCTTCTTTCTCTTTCCTCATCTAAATTTAACTTTTATCTTAATTACATTTATTACAAACTAAACGCTTACACGGTCGTTTATATTTATTTATTTTTTATTTATTTAAAAAAATAAACGATGTATTATAAGACCACAAAGTCTTTTATAATTACTATGTTTAGATTATATTCACTATCAAACTTTTTCAGCTAATATTCGATCAGCTTTATGCCTCTTATTTATATCTTTTGTTTATCAGGAGACAATATTATATCTCCAACAAGATAATTCTTAAAAATATATTTACATATATTTATATACATATATTTGGAATAAGATATTTATAACAAAAATGTCATTGATAAAGCAATCTCAAAAATAATTTATATAAAAAACTTCTATATGACTAACAAGTATAACTATCAAATTGCAGATAACTAATAATTTTTTAGTTTTAATATAAAGTCGTTATATGTACATCTAAACCACAAAATGAATATTTAAAGAACTGAATTTTTCAGGAAGGAGAAGAATTCCATTTATATTCACAGAAAGTGAAAAATTACACCTAGATTAAAACAACACATTATTAATAATGATACTTAATAATATAACTTCTAATGAACAAAATATTTTAAGATACTTTTTCTGAAAAGATATATGTGTATATGAAAATACATTCAATTTTTAACTTTTTGAATCTCCACGAATAATCCATAACATCTTATATACAGGATTACAAATATAACAATCTCTATAATCTTATAAATTTTTACTATACAACAGATAAGCATCAGCTTGCTATCAGTTTAGCATCAGCTTACTACCAGGTTAGTATCAGCTATACATCAGTCCACTATCACATATACATATTCATATAAAAATTCTGTAAAAGAGGAAATGAATGATAAGCTATTGAAAGATATAGTATAAACTAGCAGAATAGCCTCACTTACATTCAAAGAAAATAAAAAAGTAGAGTTAGATTAAAAAACACCTTATATGCACTACATACACATAATTACATACATACCCTGCAGGAATAAAGAATTCCATACTGGAGACAGTACCAGCATTCTAAAGTTTGTCGGAAATAACCGTGTTACAGAAGTAATTTTCAAGCATTGCAAATTACTTCTGTAACACGGTTATTTCCGACAAACTTTAGAATGCTGGTACTGTCTCCAGTATGGAATTCTTTATTCCTGCAGGGTATGTATGTAATTATGTGTATGTAGTGCATATAAGGTGTTTTTTAATCTAACTCTACTTTTTTATTTTCTTTGAATGTAAGTGAGGCTATTCTGCTAGTTTATACTATATCTTTCAATAGCTTATCATTCATTTCCTCTTTTACAGAATTTTTATATGAATATGTATGTATATGTGATAGTGGACTGATGTATAGCTGATACTAACCTGGTAGTAAGCTGATGCTAAACTGATAGCAAGCTGATGCTTATCTGTTGTATAGTAAAAATCTATAAGATTATAGAGATTGTTATATTTGTAATCCTGTATATAAGATGTTATGGATTATTCGTGGAGATTCAAAAAGTTAAAAATTGAATGTATTTTCATATACACATATATCTTTTCAGAAAAAGTATCTTAAAATATTTTGTTCATTAGAAGTTATATTATTAAGTATCATTATTAATAATGTGTTGTTTTAATCTAGGTGTAATTTTTCACTTTCTGTGAATATAAATGGAATTCTTCTCCTTCCTGAAAAATTCAGTTCTTTAAATATTCATTTTGTGGTTTAGATGTACATATAACGACTTTATATTAAAACTAAAAAATTATTAGTTATCTGCAATTTGATAGTTATACTTGTTAGTCATATAGAAGTTTTTTATATAAATTATTTTTGAGATTGCTTTATCAATGACATTTTTGTTATAAATATCTTATTCCAAATATATGTATATAAATATATGTAAATATATTTTTAAGAATTATCTTGTTGGAGATATAATATTGTCTCCTGATAAACAAAAGATATAAATAAGAGGCATAAAGCTGATCGAATATTAGCTGAAAAAGTTTGATAGTGAATATAATCTAAACATAGTAATTATAAAAGACTTTGTGGTCTTATAATACATCGTTTATTTTTTTAAATAAATAAAAAATAAATAAATATAAACGACCGTGTAAGCGTTTAGTTTGTAATAAATGTAATTAAGATAAAAGTTAAATTTAGATGAGGAAAGAGAAAGAAGAAGAATTCTAAAAGAAAATTATCAAAGAAAAAACTATTTTCATCGACTGTTAAAAATATTTTAAATATTTTAAAAAAGAAAAAAAGTTGATAATATATGTAAATGATGCTATTGAAATTTCTTAGAAAGCAATAAATTCAAATTTCAAGAGGAAAAAATCTCAAGTAATTATATTACGAGTTAGTTCTTTATCAAAATTAGGATGATTTCTTCCATTAATTCTAATTCTAACAGTAATATAAGCACTTGCAGGTTTAGCTACAGGTTGATGTACTGCAAATTATATAAAAATGGAAAATAATAGCTAGCAGAGGCTAATCGATGTAATAGATATATGGAATACATTGCTATGGGTAAAGGTATTTTCCTTAAACCATATAAAAACGGTTATGGTATTTTTTATAAATCAGAATTAAAAAACTATTAGGGAATTTATTAAATCGACCACTTACTGATATCGATTAAATAACTTTGGTAAACTGCTAAAATATTTTAAAGGTGTTTTTATATCCACGAATTCAAGAATGTGATATTGTTAACTTAGATGATTCTGCTGCTCATGGAACACATTGGGTAGTATATTATAAGGAATATTTTGATAGCTTTGGCAACTTACAACCACCACTGGAAATAATTACATATTTAAAGCTACATATTGAATATAATTATAATCAAAAACCAAAATTTAATACTTAAAACTTCGGACATTTATGTTTGAAATTCTTATTTAAAAATTATAATTTAAATAAATAAAGATATTTCAACTTTCAATCTATATATACTGTGCTTTTATTTCAACTTTTTAGATTTTAAAATTACTTCATGCAAGAGTATTAATTTCATTTTCTGATATATATATATATATATTATCTGATTAACTTAAAACTAACTTAGTAATTTGTTGGATATATATTTTATAAAGTTTTGATTTAAAAACATACATGGAATCAAAATATAATTTTTTTTCAAGTAAACAATTCTTAAAGTCATTACGTAAAAGTTGTAAAACAATAGATCTTTTCACACTTTTAATTTTTTTAATTTCTTCCTCATTTCCACCAAGACTATATGAATACATTTTAGCTCTTAGGCCAATGAAATTATACATAATCTTTCCACTACATTCATTATTCGTCATATTCAGAACTTTTTATTTAACAAAGGTAAATTATGAAGTATCTAAATATGTTTGAATATCATTACGAATTTCATTATAAAAATCGATTGTCTTAATATTATAAATAAATTCCATAAATAAATCTGTAACCATATAATTTGAACTAACATTTTCTTTATATTTAGATACAATTATAATGAAAATTGTATATTTTTAATTTGCATAAATGTAAAACACTAAATCCAATATAAATTGGTTTATTATATAAAATAGAAAGTTGTTGTAATTGAATAGCACTCATGTTATCAGTAAATGTGAGTGAACTATGAAAATTATGTTTTGCTATAAGACCTCTGGCATCCAACCTTTTACCTCTATTTTCCCACTCACATACTGTTTTAATATTCTTCCTTTTGTCAACATTTTCCATGGTTTTTTCCATAAACTGTATTAACTAACAACTTGAAAAAAAAAAACACAAAAAATCTGATTGATTAAATTGTTGAATTCTATGAGTTTTTTTTTTTTTCAGAATGAGATAATTTTCAAGGTATTGTTGTAAAACTCTATAATGAATTATATACTTTTCTTTATTATTCAATTTTGATATTAGTTTTTTGTTTAATTTTATAATTTTTTTTTATTTCGGAACAAAATAGTAAATCGTTATGTCAATCATGTAATGAAGATAGATATTCTAAGTCTACTTCTAGTATATATCCAATAGAAGAATTTTCTTGTACATTATGAATATTAAAGTCTTCAATATGTTTAACTAATTTAAACAATTTTTATAGGGGATATATTGTAACATAGCATAGCCATATAAATTATTAATGTATAAATAAACTCCCTTCTTTTGTATAATCAAACTTATACCTACATGAATACAACTTTTTCATTATATATTTATCGATATTAGTTAATGTATTGTAATAGAATAAAAGGAGTATAGAAAATATGAATATATATTATTAATATGTATGCTCTAAACGTTTATATATTATCAATACATTTGCTTTACAAAGTTTTAGATTGTATAAATTACATTATATTTCAATATGTTTTATATGAATATACTGTTTTAATTAATTATTTCGGAAACTAATTTTTCCAAAATATCCACATAACCAAAGACGCATTTACTTTTTTATTTTGAGTTTCTTTATTTTTCACATTTCAATGTAAAAGCATATAAATATTTATTTTCATATCCTGATTTATAAATTTTCATTTTAAGTCTCCATCAGTTTATTGGTAATGTTATTCAGTCGCTCTGGTAAGAATACGACAAATTTTTCTAATGTCAATATAATTTTTTCCCTATATTTAGTTGTTTTTCGTTCTCCCTTAAGAATTCTTAAGGGACTATCCAATAAGTAATCTGTTAACGATAAAATCTATCTCATCTTGATTGTTTTGACTAATCATTGTAATTTTGTTAATATTAATGGGGTATATACATACATACATACTTGAATGTATTGAATGTCTTCCTATTTTTTAATTCTAGACAATAGTATATGATAAATTACTGTTTCTCTATTATGTAGGAGTGAACCTTAATAATAATAATAATACTTTTTATTTATATATGTGATAATAAAACTCTAGTACATCTATACATACATCTATATAATAAAACTAATGAATTATTTAAGTTATATTTTATCTTTATTTTTATATGATATAATAAAATCTTTAAATAAATGAACGTTTTTTTCTGCACATATCATATGTTTATGGTGAAAGTTACATGCATATACATTGATATTATCCTTATATAAGTTTTTTATGCTTTGACAACCCATATCTTCTAAATTGTATATAATAATGTCTTCTCCAGTAAGTTGTTGTATCCATTTTGTTTTTTGTGCTCCTTTCACATACATACAAATATTTCGCTTTTCATCTTTAATATATCTGTTTAAGTAGTTCTTAAAAGATTTGAATGTTGAGTTGCCATCGTTCCATTGCAATCCATGGTGATATGTATGTAACCATTCTAATTCAATTCTTTCTCTCAATGTTAATCTTGAATAACTAAAAGGTGGATGTATAACAAATGTTTTTATATTATGTGTATCCATTAGATCTGAAATGCTAACTTCTTTTGCTATAAACTTGTTGGAAATATGAAAACCCTGTACATCTATAACTATTATACTTTTGTTATCGATCATTATTAACTCATTCAGCTTAAACTTCGCACACTGAATAGTATTTCAAAATATGTTAACTATATATATCTGGAAAATATATCTATGTATATTTATTTTATACATAAAAATATATATAAATAAGTATATAAATTTAAATGTATATAAACATAGATAACTTATTTATATGTTTAAGTTTCTGATTAGAGAGGTTTAGTTTTACTTTACATCTGATTGAAAATGTTTCACTTTAGTATGAAAAGTAATATAATTGAAGAGTTTTTAAAAAATAATTATAACTATATACTTGATCATCATAGAAAACTTATACAAAATACATTTATAACAATTAAAGATATAAAGTATGAATTAGTTATGGAATCTATATATGGGAGACACTATACAACCTGTCCTTGGAGTAAAAATAATATACAATCAGGACCTAATACATGTAATTGTCACATCATCGAAAGACGATATAAGCATATAATGGATTTAGTAAATTTATACAATTACTACTTTGATAAGGAAAACAAAGAAGTTATTGACTTGAAAAGATTTATTATTGATATAAACATATTGGATGAAAAATATTTCTAAAATATATGAAGTATTTATCTTTATCATTCTTACAAAAAAATAAAAATAAAAAATAAAATAAAATGTTAGTAGAAGAGCTGGAAACATTTTTAGGAGTATGTAGTTGTTATATTAAAAATGAAGATATACAACTTCTTAAAAACATGATTGATGAAATGCGTTTATATCAAACCATTACCTTCCAGCAAACAGCTACAGGAATGCATAAATTTGATTGCAAGTATTCAAATACAGCAACCACTTGTTCATGTGCATTCTTTTATCAACGATTTCAAACTGTTAAAAGATTATTAGAAGAATATAAAAATTAGAAATTTTGTAACTAAATTTTCGATTTGAATAAACTATAATGTTAAAATACTTTTTTTGAAGTATATTTGTGGAATTTATGATTCTGTAAGAATAAGTCTGAAAATTTTAAATATGTACGTGCATATACAAGATATTTGTGGAGATGTAAATTTAGATTTTCATAAAACTTCATATAAAATTAATCTGAAAAATAATTTAAAGAAGTAGTTATTGTATTGAATATAATGGAAAAAAATAAATATAAATAAATTATATAGATATTATATTGGTATAATGAAATCATTGGAATTCTTTAAAACAAAACAACATAAGTAACATCAAAAATTTATATAATAATTAAAGATAATATGTAGAAGAAGAAAATAATATGAAGAAAAAAGGAACAAAACAAAAAATAAAGAAGTAGGAATATATGAATTAAGCCGGAAATTATAAATAAATGGAATAGGTATAGATTTATATTAAATAGTCTAAATGCAAGCAAATATAAAAAAATGATTGCAAACAAGTTTTTTAAAGAAATAGTATCAAATAAATATAATTAAGAAACTAAAAATAAATAAAGTATTATAAATTTGCTTTTATCAACATAATAAAAAATAATATTAGAATTGTTAGAGAAAATTCAATTCAATTGTCTACCTCATATAAAATTTCATAGAAAAAATTTACTTTCTCATAGTTTTCACAGGAAATGCAATTTCATATAATTTGAGAATTGAATCTATGTATATATGAGTTCAATGATCTTAAAAATTAAAATATGTATGAGAAAAAAATTGGAAAGAAAAAAATAATGAAGCAATAATAGTAAATAAATGAAGTAAGTATAAAACATAAGTACGATTTCTACTAAAATATCTATAATGTACACAAACTAAAAAAAAAACAAAAAAAATGTAGTTGCAAACAATATAAAGAAATAGTATTGAAGAAATATAATTAAAGAAACTATAAAATTAAACTTTGAAGAAGACTAAATAACTGATATGAATATGTATATATGTATGAGGGTAATGATCTTAAAAATTAAAGTATGAATGATGTATGTATATATGAGAATAATGAGATTTTACAGAATGAATGCATTAATTTTCATGTATGTGTTGTAAGTATTAAAACTTGTTGACTTCGACTTTTGGGGAAATTTAGATAATAATATTAGAATTGTTAAAGAAAATGCAATGCAGTTTTCTACCTCATTTAAAATTTCACAGGAAAACATTTTCTTTCTCACAGGAAATCCATTTTCATATAATTTGGGAATTGAATGCATGTATATATGAGATTAATGATCTTAAAAATTAAAATATGTATGAGAAAAAAAATAGGAAAGAAAAAAATAATGAATAATAGTAAATAAATGAAATAAGTATAAAAATAAGTAAGATTTCTACTAAAATATCTATAATGTACACAAATAAAAAAAATAAACAAAAAAAACTTTAGTTGCAAATGATAATTTATAAAGAAATAGTATTGAATAAATATAATAAAAGAAATTATAAAATTAAATTTTGAAGAAGACTAAACACTGATATGAGGTTAATAAAATATGAATGTATAGGAATTTGTATATATGTACATATGTATGTGAATATGAATAAAAGTATGTATTGTAAGTAATTAAAAAAAATATATATATATATATACATATATGTATATTTATAATAATATAAAAATAGTTATATGAGTTTTCATAAGAAATACATATAATAATACATTATGATAATTAAAAAATTTATAACTTTAAAAGTATAAAAAATAAACTTGTAGCAATAAATTAAAATCTTCAGTATTCTTTAAAATAAAGCAAAATAAATAGTTAAATTTGTAATTCATATAATAATCAAAGATATTACGTAGAAGAAAAAATGGTTAAGAAGAAGTAGGAGAAAAAATAATGTGGAATAGATTATATTTGTGAAGTAGAAGAAGTTTGGAAACTTATGGATTTCTATTATAATATAGTCGTTAATATAAACAAATGTAAAAATTGTACTTTTACTCAATAAAGAATAAATTAATAAAATAAATTTTATATAAAATATACATATATTTGTTTTAACTTTTACTTAAAATGGGAAATCTAAAAGTAAGTATACATGGCTGTTTAAATTTCTTTCCCTCATAGCTAGCTATCATCATACACTTATATACATACATATAAGTATATCAACATATGTATTTACATATATACAAAGATTTCTACATTCAACTGAAATGAAGAAGAAAGAAAATAAAAATATTCTATATGACGCACTCATAAAGTTCTATACGTGTATATGTTTAAATTTCTTCATACATACATAGATAACATACAAGCGGAGGAAATACCCATCAGTATTTGAGGTAAGGAGGTGCATATTCAATAGAATATTCATTATGAAAAATAGCCTGAAAGTAAGTTCAAAATTCATTGCTGAAAAAATAACTGAACACGCAGTGAAGACATCAGGTGTACTGAAATACATGCTATGGAAGTTCTCCCTGCGTATTCAGGCCTTTTTTCCTACAGAAACTCTCCCTTCTCGTTCGGCAGTTTTTAGGTAGTTGATTTTCGACGCCACCTCTATATAAAAACGAAAGGGAAAGTTCAGATATTAGAACTACATCTCTACTGAATATTCAGTAGGAAATATGTGCTGTTTTCCAGCTGATAAATACTGCTGGGAACCTCCCATTTTTCATATTGAATATTCTACTGAATATGCACCTCCTTACCTCAAATACTGCTGGGTTTATACATACATGTTTATATGTATCTTCATAGATGTCAGCTTTTTAGTATAGACAACAAATATTCACTGTATACCGCCAGATGGCGCAATTATCGCTGAGCTTACCCTATTTACCCTATTCAACGTTAGATGTCGCCACATTAGACTGTGTCTTTTTTGTGAAAAATGGTGAAAAAATGCTTGTGACGCTACAACAAACACATGAAAACATTAGGGTGTTGTTTTCTAAAAGCTCTCCATACAAATTGTTGTTATAATTTTAAAAGCTTACCACGAAATGTGAACCAGAACATACATAAATACACTACTCGTTTATTCAGAAACCAAATTATTCGAATAACCCAATAAACACAAAAGCGAGGATGATATCGTGGCGAATTCGCGGAGGTGAATGCCATTTTTCGGACTCGTGTTGAGTTCGAGATGGACTCGAGAAAAATCATTTATCGCAATAGTATCTATTTATTAATTTTGTTAATTCTTGCTTTACACTAAGAAATTCCCTGTTGGGCTTTAATTAAGATTTTCTAGAATGCATTCGCCAATGAGCCTAAATCACGAATCGCCAACGATCCGAGAATATACAAATGCGAGAATAGCTAATGAGAGGTGACCGGCCTGGGAGTTCGGATTCGCCGATCTATCGTCGCGAACTATCGCCGCGATAATATAATCAGAGAAGTGAACTCGTCTCGAATTTGAGGCAAATCGTTGTGTTTATTGGGAATAGATAATTTTTGTTTACATATGTACATATGTAAAAAAAAAATTAAAATTTTTTTTTTACTATTACTCGGTCTTTTTTTTTTGGTTGTACCCTGAGTTTTATTTATTATTTGAAATAAAAAATAAATTTCCAAATAATTTATTCGTAGAGAATTTATCTAAATAAAAATTTGAAAAATAAATTTTTATTCGAATAATTATCTAAATAAAAATGTATTCGCTTAATGCCCAAGTCTGCATAAACGTTGGTTGTTACAGCATAAAATAACACAGGTCAACAAAACAGTCGATGTTTTGGTGCAGCCCTTCTTGTTACTGCAGTTGGTAGTATACGATACACTGATAAAAAAAAATGATAACAACTTTTTTGAATCCTACGTGTAGTTTTTGAGATATAAGCCCTTAATAGGTTAAGGCATATTTGGCCCGATAACTTTTTTTCTGCTTATCCTATCAACACATGTTGAACTTCCCAGGTTAAGGTATATATTTTTGTATGAAAAATTTCACAGCAGAAATTCATTAAAGTAGAATATCCTAGGAACGCCTAGACGGATATGAAAAAGTCATACATCGTTGAAAGCAGAATTAATAGATTATACCGAAATAACTTTGCATATATGTACACTGGTTAACAAATTATTCGAGAAAACCGTGATTAAATATGAAAAAAAAAAATTTAAAAATTTAGCAAAAAATGAATTTTTGAGATTGTTTCTACAGTTTCTCTGGCATTTATCAAGATATATTAATAATTAATATAACGATAGAAGCGGTGGAGTGTCGCCTTTTCAACGACATCAAATCAAACGCGTGTTGATAGGATCAGCAGAAAAAAAGTTATCGGGCCAAATATGCCTTAACCTATTAAGTGTTCATATCTCAAAAACTACACGTAGGAATCAAAAAAGTTGTTACGATTTTTGTACCAGTGTATCGTAGACTACCAACAAGCAGGGCTGCAGCAAAATATCGACTTTTTTGTTGAACCGTGACAGCGTTGCCACTTAAACAATTTTAAATTTACCAAAAATACAAAATAAAAGTAACCAAAACTAGAAACAAGTAACCAAAATAAATTAATAATAGCCGTGTTTTTATTCTAGCGCATATACATCTGCGCTTAAATTTTGTATGGATTCTAAGCGCAAATCTATCCGCACTTAGCAGTCCATACAAAATTGAAGCGCAGATGTATATACGCTAAAATAAAAACACGGCTAATAAAGGCATATGCCCCATTAACGTTAGGGCTATTTATTTGGAAGCAAAAGAATATATACGGTTAACAAAAACTAAAATACAAAAACTAAATATATTAATTATTTTACATCTTTAAGCCTTAAACAGATCCAACGTCAAGCGAAATATCACCCCGTCGTAGCGTTCTATCAACATATAAAAACACTTCCACATATGAGAGTGAGCAGAACCAAAAAGCTGACGAAAATTCGCCAGAATAGATTTATTTCTAATGTGATCGCTGGCTCCTGTCAAATAAATTATTTGGACTTAACAGCTTTTTAGTGCTTAGCACGAAAATTATTTAATTTAATTTTTTATTTTTATACTTTAGGATAAGTGGAAAAATCCAATTAGCTCATACAGTGGTGGTAGATGTGATAGCTATTTCGAAGAAAAAACACTTTCTTCAACATCAGACATCTTCTCGGGAGCACACCAGGCATTGAACCTACGCTCCAACCATCAGTAGTCGAATATTAGCGAAACGCTAAGCACCGCGGCTACCGATGGTCCTGCTGAGCTGTTGGATTTTTTTCCACTTATATATGCCATTGATCTATTCAATCGAAGCTCACTTCGTGTATGATTTTCATACATCCGGTAAGCAAGTGCTGAATAAGCTTTATTGGCAGATGACAGATAGCGGGCGCTGTGTACAGTAGTAGCATGTACAACAGCACAATTTATAATTTAACATTATTATGTATGTTAGTGTCTAGCACGAAGTTATTATTTCAATAATTTTTAATTTTAATTTTTATACTTTAGGATAAGTGGAAATTTTTTATTGTTGGGGGTAAATGGAAATATTTGAACAACTATTTCCAGCGAAGGTTGAGTATAGCTATTTCAAGAAAAACCATTTTCGATCATTAGCACCCTTTTCGGAAGTGGATGCTCCTCCCGAGGATCGAACCCGTGATACATTCCATCTTCACCTGCAATGTGCGAACGCTTTTACACACTCGACCACTGATACTCTGTGGAAGCTGTTGAATTTTTCCCACTTTTGCCTTATTCATTTTCCTGAAACAGCTTTACCTTCAACAATAAATTATTTGGAATTTGATAAAAAAAAAAAATACAACAAAACAATTTGGGTAACAAGTATTTTATAGTTTGGAAAAATTAAAAGCGTATTCCTAAAAACAGATTTTACTCATGGTGTACTCAATACATAGACCTTGAAGGTAACCAAAATCGGCCGAAAGTAACCACGTAACCAAACGAAGAAACTGTAACCAATTTTGGTAAAAAGTAACCAAAGTGGCAACGATGGTCGCTATATCCACTGCTACAATACATATGTATGTTGTTTAGAATTTTCTTCTAGTTAAAAAAAATAAAAAAAACAACCTGGGCTTGCGTTCTTTAAATAAATAAACAAACTAGTACAGCTGAGTATAAAAATAAATGTTTACAGTCGCTAAATACATACATATGTAAATATATTTTATGGAAATCAGTTTTAACCATAGTTGGTCATGAGCGAGTTCTATATGTTGATTTAATTGCTCTAAATGTAGTTAAACACGAAGACCATGACAATATGGTTTGGAATTATTGATCCCTCAATGTACTCTCTCATTAGTTAGATACTTACTGACTTTCGAGTTTTATGATGTGCATCGATTATATTTCTGAGCGGTTTAACGATTTCGTCTGCGAGCGATGCCGACAACTGGCGATGCACATCACTGCGATTTTCCATTTCGGTAGCCACGCTACGCCATGCCTCAGCAATACTACCAGGAAGATCGCGGCAGGCTTTATTCAGCTTATTCGCCATTTTTGAAAGAGACTTCGAGTATAATATTTCGGTGTCAACTCTTTAGAAAAGAAATATTTGTTTTAAAATGTATACATATGTATGTATGTATATGTATTTACTTGTAACAAGGACTTTACCTTTCTTGTAGTATCATCATAAGTTCCTTGCCGAAGTCACCACCTTGTTTCACATAACGTCGTAATTCTTCAAATCCATTTTGGCCCTGAAAATGTAAAAAATAATAAAATTGAATAATTTGAGGTTGCAAAACCAAAACAATGCTTAGAAGGACTTGGAAACCATTTAATGAAGACACAAAAAATAAAAAAAAACCAATTGCTTCAACTTGCATATGAGGGTTAAACTGAAAACATATCGATTAGGCAAAGTAGTTTGTCCAGTGTTAGAAGTTTTTCTACAACAATACAATTTTCAATTACCTCAAAGAGTTTAGTATATTTCTCAACAGATGATATTTTATCCGCAGGTTGCCGAGTAAAGGACGACTGGAAATCTTCTTCGTGTTCTGTGCTTCCTTTACTAATATGTGCATTCTCATCTACGAATTCATTTGTACTCACTTCTAAAGCTGATATCGGACTAGCTACGGTTTGAAGCGCAGAGCCGGTTGTTAACTGTAGAAGGCTCATGCTGGCCACACTTGAGTCAGCACTGTCTGTCATCACCGGGATGTCGACGCGGCTGCCCTCGCGCAGCAAAACACCACCATTTACGGATGGCGACTGTGGATGATACTCAGAATTATTGAGACTCAACTTTGAGGTCGCCGCTAAACGTTGTGAATTTGCTTGCTTCTGAACAACTTCTCTTAACTTCGCACCTTCCTCACCAATCCAATGTTTTACATCATGCCAGCTTTTTTTAAGTTTCTCCTTATTGTTGTTAAAGGCAATGAGACGGGCATTTTTATTCTTCAAGAGCGTTATACGCCGCTCGCTAGGCTTCAAATTGTCGCGATGTTGACAATATTCCAAGTCAATGTCATGATTAAATTCTTCAGCTTCGTTAATCTGACGCGTAATCTCGTTGAGTTCGTCAATGGAAACAAACAAGCTTTGTGTATTTAAACTTTGACAACTCACAGACTTCAGATCGAATTCTTCTATAGTGCTGACATGACTCGTGAGACTATTTTTAGATCCATGCTTATTGATAGAATTGTTGCTGAAGAAGATGCCGCTGCGTCGCCTGTCCGTCATTATATGCATGTTCAAAGAATCCACGCTCTTGAAATGTTCCTGCTGCGACAGGTAGCCAGATACCTTTTTCTCAGCACACAATGGCGTATTAGGATCGCTTTTCCATTGAGTAGAAGAGGGCTCATTGGATGGCGTTGAATTCTCTTTATCCGCATTGTTTTTCTCATAGTCGGAAGGTGCCAAACTGCACTTACTTACCCCAAAAAGTTCTGGCAAACGCGGTAAGTCGAGATCTGCGGAAGTGCAGTGTTTATACATTGTCATTGACGGTGTCCTCTCGAGATATATTTGTATCTCAGCTCGATGTAAGTTCTGCGCTGACTTTGAATGTTGCCGTTTACGCAATTTCGGAGGTATTGGTGTTTTTGGTATAGTTGGTGACATATCAATAAAGTTAGCATTACTTTTATTAACTACATCGCTATTTGACGGAGATTTTATAAAGGTGGATGACATACGAATTTTAGTCTCTGGCACAGGAAATATGGGCGACATCACTAAATTCTCAATTTTTCTTTTATTCGATGATTTGGTCTGAAATGTTATTGACGTACTAGTTTTCTCCTCTGGTACGGGAAATATGGGTAAACGCATCCACGGTCGGTCTTGCAGCGAAGCGGGAATATCAGAGAGGGATACTCTTTTTCCCATTCCCATTGCCATCTGGTACTTCTCCTCTTCTTCATCGGCAACAGGCGGTGTGCTGAGTGCATCTGCATACACTTCCGTCTCACTGCCTGACGACGGTATCTGCGGCGATGAATGTATGTTGATGGTGTGTACGTTGGTGCTGGGTACGGCTATGCCACCACCGATCTGCCGCAAACGTTCCTCACTCACATCGAAGCGATCTGCATCCAACGTTGTAGTCGATATTAAAACTGGCGCACCTATCTCTAATCGATGATCGTCCGAATGGATCCCGTCCATATCGTAACTACCCGTGGCGATCTTCTGTGGAGAACTACCTTTGTGGCCAACATTGTGTCGACGCGTTAACCGATGACTAAGCGTTGAGTAGCGCTTTGTCAACTTGTTAAGTATTCCAGTGGGAGTCGGTAAACTGATGTTTACATTGTTGTTACTGATATTGCATATTTTTTCATTGCTGGTTTTGGCATTGTTATTGCTGGTATCTGCATTTGGTTTGATTTTATGAGTTCGAAATCGATTCATTACCCCACTTTGCCTTTCAGTGACAATTGTAGAAATACTTTTATTAACTTTTGTAATTTACATTCTATAATAATTTTATGTTTCATGCAACTACATTTTTTAAGTGCATATACATGTATTAGAACAAGAGCCCGTAACTGACAGACCTTCGTCATTTTATAACGGCCGGCCGCGGCCCTAAAGGTGCCAAAAATAACACCTTAATTTCGTCACTTTATAAAGGCTGAAATTTGGATATATCACTTAGGAAACTCTAAAAATACGAGACCTCTTCAGCCAGACACTTTCTGTGCAAACCCCTGCCAGACACCCCTAAAACTCGGAAAATTACACCTTATTTTCGTCAGTTTATAAAGGCTGAATTATTTATGTATGTATATACCCAGAAAAAATTCTACGCCAGCGTATTCCAGTTTAACAAGCTAGTTTCAGCTCACGCTTACGTTTACGAGTCTGTTTGCTGGGTATGTATACATAAATACATCCTTAATTGGCACGTAAGCGTCTAGACGGGTTTGGCCGAGTCCAATAAAGCACACCAACTGTTTCTGTTTCGTGCAGCATGGCGCCACATGGGAATAACTAGTCAGCATCAGTGTCCACCTGAGCACCTACATCCATTCTCACGAGATGACCTACCCAACGCAGCCTGTCTGAGTACAGCTCATCGTTAAATCTCCGTCGATACTACGCGCAAAGGTCCATAAATCCTCCGAAGAACTTTCCTCTCGAATACTCCAAGTGCCATCTCATGTGATTTTGTCCATGCTTCTGCGCCGTACATGAGGACTGGAACGATGAGCGTCATGTAGACTGGGATTTTTGTTCGTCTAGTGAGGACTTTACTTTTCAGTTGCCTACTAAACCCAAAGTGGAATTTATTGGAAAGGGTGATTCTTCGTTGGGTTTCCATGCTGACATCATTTTTGGTGTTAATGATGGTTCCCAAATATACGAAGTCCTTAACAGGGTATAATTAATAGAGCCAAGTTTATAGATTCAAAATTTTTAGTTTATTATTCTTTGAATGTATATTTAATAACAATATTTTTAGTCAATAATTTTCTTTCTATGAAATTTGATTCAGAACCAACAAAATTGTAAAATAAATGTTAACAAGTAAATAGTCTGCAAGTTAAAAACACTTCTTTTGGTTATCCACACGTACAAAAACATGTTTGCATGTCTGTAAATCTTTAGGCAAATAAACATAATTCGAATTTTTATGATGAGTAATACCTGATCGGAAACACTTAAAATGATATTTAATTTTGGAAATAAAATATGAAAAACGAGCGATGCGTGCCCATTTTCGGATATATCGTTTGGTGGAAGATTTCTCTCAGACAGCAGGATTCTGTCTGCGTTCGACTTCAAACTTTCCTTGCTGTCCTGTTGGCACATTCTTTGCTGAACAGAGGCGCGCCGCAGGCGAAATATTGGAATACTCGCGCGATTATTTAAATAAACGAAAAATTGGAATTAGAAATCGCGCGATTTTTTATTTGAATTTTTCGCTTGCGGCGCTTTTTCCAATAATAATACACCATATTCATAAAAAACGAAAAATTGGAATTAAAAATCGTTATTTCCACGAAAGTTATTTCACTGCACCGTCGGAGAGGCCTTGTCGAGTTGTCCCCTTCTCACTTTAGTTCACCACCAAACGGGTGTTCGGTGGCTATCCAGAGGACATTGCGGGGAAGTCGTGAGATGCTTGCTCCGCATGCAAACGAATCTCTCTTGCCATCCCAGGGTAGATGGCAATCAGAAGCTTTCCCCACTTACGTGGATTTCTACACACGGAGCCATATGTACATATGTACGAATATGAGTAAGGTGTAATTTTTTAATTTTTTGGGGTGTCTGGCAGGGGTTTGCCCCGATGGAAAGTGTCTGGCTGAAGATGTATCGTCTTTTTAGAGTCTCCTAAGGGATATATTCAAATCTCAGCCTTTATAAAATCACGAAAGTAAGGTGTTATTTTTGGCACCACATTGTACCGTCATTCATAGTTGCGTTGGAGGTATGAGTTGAGAAACTCTCAGCCTTTATAAAATGGCGAATGTCTGGCAGTCACGGGCTTTCACTCTATATGCATACGTTTTCAGTGTCGAAAAACTAAGTAAAATGTATGTACATACTATGTACACGTACGTATGTATGCAGGTAGGTTGTCGAAACTTATTGATAAAAATAAGTCAATCTCTCTCACCCTCCCTTCAACTGCGGTGACACAAATTTGTATAACACACACAAGTGGCCGTCGCACATTATTTTATATGTAGAATTTTATGGCAAACATGCTGAACGTGTAGCTAATGCCTGGTTTTCACTAGGTCATATATGACGTCAAATATTGTCAAACAAATGAAAACGGGTTGGCATATTGTGTCAAATGCGTTTGCAGTCAGTTTTGACCGCTCGCTGTCATATAAAATGACAGCCATATGAAAACACTCAAATTGTAGTTTGCCAGCGCATTGGGCAACATTTGACACACAAAATTAATTTGCCAGCGTGTTGGCAAACTTGTTTCGTTTGTCAAGCTCACAGCTGATTCGCAGGGCCCCGGAGCGTGTCAAGGAGCGAAGAGCTAAGGAGCTATGGCTTTTTCACGGAGCGGAGCTGGAGCTCAAATTACAGGTAGAAGCTGGAAGTGGAGTTAAAAATCACTAGCTCTTTACATATATATATCTGTGGCCACAAGCAATAACCGCTTAAGTCGACTTAGGAACATTATTTCTTTTAAAACTCTATAGTTCTGTAAAAACCCCATTCTTATAACTTAATTCAATAAAAAGATATAAATAAAAACCTATAGGCTTAACTCACAATAGAGGTATATTAAACTTGCTATAACAGCCAAAGTAGATGTATATACTTAATGAAATTTCTGCATGACATTTTGTTTTATTTACAAAATTTGATCGTAACATTGTAAATGGCTCACTGATTTTGCGTCCATGGTTTTTAATCGATTTTTTTTGATTTGTTAAGAAACGCCTTCGAATAAAAATATAAAAATAAGATTTTCTGCACTGCCAACAAAAAAAATGCCGAAGAAAACCACAATTTCTTCTTTTAAATTGAAAAAGTAAAACTGACAATGTGTCAGACTTGGGTTTTACCGAAATTTATAAATTTACGCAACAAAATCGTTCGGTAAAGTGATAAACTTTGCTTAAATATATTTTCATACAAATTTTGACAGATAATTTATCACAATTAATATTTTATCACTCTACCGCATTTACCAGCAGCTTACCACTTTAGATGAAGACCCTTAATATTTTATTGGAATTCATAAAAAAATTTAAATGAGCAAAAAATGTTTAAATGCATATAAAAATTTTGTAGATGTATTGAGCTTTGTACTTACAATACGAGAGCGTTGAGCAGGCCTGCTATAGAGAATAAAGGTAGGTTTAAAAACGAAGATGGTTTTAAAGCGATCCTAGGTTATGCCAAATAGTATCGAGTTTACCTTTATCTCAGGTAAGCGTTGAGCGTCTCTTTTCATCATTAAAAATAGTCGTATCTGATTTAAAACAGTCTTGTCGATTTGAAGCGGAGCCAATATATAAAAAATCGGAGCGACAACGGAGCCCTATGCAAAAAAAGGATGGGAGCTAATGCCTATATGACACTACGTTTTTTCTTGTTTTTTTTTGGTGTGGAATACCCATCGAAAGTCAAAATACAAAAACAATTCTTCTGTAGGTTGAAAAGAGGCAAAAACTCCCTCAAAAACAATTTGATTGACATTAAACGTCAAACTAAATGAAAATAATATTTATTTCAAGAATTAATTTTTTTGGAAATTTGAATTTAAATTACTGAAATAAAAGTTATGAAACTCAGATGGCAGAGTAGCTGTGTATTCCATGTTATAAAGAGAAGCCAGTACGCAGTATACTTTTTCTTCCGGACTTCTTCTTTCTTTCTATAATACCAGAAAAAAACGTAGTGTCATATGGGCATAAGAGCAGCAAAAAGTTTTGGGAGCGGAGCAAACGAAAAAATCCTTTGCACCGGGGCCCTGGTTTGTCGAGCGCACAGCTGATTGTGATTGTGCGAGTATTATAAATTTATTAATTTATTTTGTTAATAGTATTTTAATTTCAGAAAATGGAAGAGGTAGTAAACGATTCCCAAGTTTTTGTGCAACCTAGTAATAGCACCACCACAAGAAAACCACGGGTGAGAAAACTGACCTTGCTGTTCGGCTGTCAAAAGCTTTTACCTCACGTTTGACATCAGAGATGAAAACGGACTGTCAATAAACTGACACCAAAATTTGACGGCAATCTTTGACCCACACTGCTCTATCGACTTCATGTCAGTTTTTGAAACCTAATGAAAACACAGTTGACTCAAAATGACATATTGTCATCTAGGGCAGTGATTTGACGTCAGTGAATTTGACCTAATGAAAACCAGGCTTAACAATTAATTTGTTGTTGGTGCACTACCTGTGGTAGCTAGTTTACACAGGTGGTTGAAGAAGAATAGACAACTGGTAAACACCTCAAGTGCCAGCAAGAAGCCAACTGTCAGCATTGAGAAATTTAGATTTGTTGCAGTAGAAGTTGATGTTATCGTTTTTGTTGCACAATTGGATTTTAACCTTTTATGTTGAGTGAGATAATGCATTAGGTCAATTCTATTAGCAAAACAGCACTAAAATGTTCGTTTTATTTTTTTACCACACGTATGTACATATGTATCTATGTAAAATATATGAATGTAGTTGTGTTCTAAATAATAAATAAAATAATAAGTAACCGTACATAAGTTGAACATTTTTTCGAAAGCTAAGCTTAAACAATGCACTAAACACACTTGGTAGCATTTAGTAATATTTCTCTAGTTTAATTGTAAATAATAATCTTTAATTGCAAAATATTTTTTCGTGATGGTTTAATTTAATAGGAATGCAAGAATTTTTATAGATTTCTTTCGCACATTTCAAAATGTTATTATATATGTATATACAACACTCCCTGCAAAAAATGCGATTAATCCGGGACGTGTCCGGGATCAATCGCAAGGGAGCATGCGACTAATACAATTTTACATCCCTTTATATGGAGGGAATTGATCGCATTTGTTCGAGCATGTCCTATGAAGAGACTAATTGTTCAACTTGTATACCCGAACGGGTACCAATTGTAGATTAATCACTAACATACCGAACGGGTACAAATGTAGATCAATCGCTTTCATCCCGAACGGGTACGAATGTAGATTAATCGCTTTCATCCCCAACGGGTACAAATGTAGATCAATCGCTTGCAGCACAAACGGGTACAACTGTAGATTTTTCCTTAAAAAATGGTTTACTTTTGTAAAAAAATCTCAATAAATAAATTTAAAAAATTGTAAGTTTTGAGTATGAATTATATGAGCGTAATGGGTGATATTAATAAAAGCCAAGCATTCGCTTTTGCTTAAAATTTCAAACCTTTTACTCAAATTTTGAAATTTGGTTCATACAAATTAATGTCAAATTTATAAAATCTCGAGGAAAAGCATTTGCTTGGTTTTTATTAATATGGCCCAATGTAAAGGATTTTTTCATAGGATATTTAAGGCAACATTTTGTTAAAACTGTTATTAAAAAAGGGTGTTCAATTCGTTTTACCGGTTGTTCTACAATTTTTTAAATACATTGCATATTTTTGTAAAATGTCTACATTTAAGGAATCTAGATTTGTACCCGTTCGGAATGAAAGCGATTAATCTACATTTATACCCGTTAGGGAACAATTGGTCTACAATTAGTCAACATTTATACCCGTTCGGGAACAATTGGTCTACAATTAGTCTACATTTATACCCGTACGGGAACAATCGGGGAGTAATTGTGGACTGATTGTTCTCGAAAGAGATCAATCGAGGACAAATCTCTTTCGGGATTGATCGCACATTTTTTTGCAGGGCTTCTTATGCCGCACACTTCCAGTTTATTGGTATGCCGTTGGTTGTTTGGTATTTTAACCATTAAGGCCGTGTGTGAATCGATAGAAAAGTACGCATGCTTGTAAAAATTTGACAATTGTGAGGTCAATAAAATTTTGACAAACGATTGGAAAATTTTGGCAAGAAACAAGAAGAAGAGTCAAACGCCAAATGAAATAACCCGGATATGCGTAATGTCTCCCAACAACATCGCTGTGGCTCCCAACAACAAGCAAATCAATTTCAACAGAATAACGCACATTTCTTTTTTTCACAGAAATCGTCGTCGCGGCGAGCACTCAAACCTAAAGCCTGGTTTTCATTAGGTCAAATTCACTGACGTCAAATCACTGTCCTAGATGACAATATGTCATTCTGAGTCAAATGTGTTTTCATTAGGTTTCAAAAACTGACATGAAGTCGATAGAGCAGTGTGGGTCAAAGATTGCCGTCAAATTTTGGTGTCAGTTGATTGACAGTCCGTTTTCATCTCCGCTGTCAAACGTGAAGTAAAAGCTTTTGACAGCCGGACAGCAAGGTCAGTTTTCTCACCCGTGGTTTTCTTGTGGTGGTGCTATTTCTAGGTTGCACAAAAACTTGGAAATCGTTTACTAATAACTCTTCCATTTTCTGATATTAAAATACTATTAACAAAATAAGTAAATAAATTTATAATACTCGCACAATCACAATCAGCTGTGCGCTCGACAAACCAGGGCCCCGGTGCAAAGGATTTTTTCGTTTGCTCCGCTTCCAAAATTTTTTGCTGCTCTTATGCCCATATGACACTACGTTTTTTTTCCGGTATTCTACAAGGTTTTTTGGAGTGAAGGAGATGGTCAAATACAGTTTTGCGTTGGTGCAAGCGAGCAAGCTATATTGAAAAAACCAAACGAAATACCAACAAAATACCATCTAGGCAGGTTTTTCTGACAATTGTTTTAAGTTGACAACTATAAAATAAATTATATATAAAATAAAAAATATATGGAAATACAAATTTTAAATTTGCCTCTTGTAAGCTTCTGCTTTGGCCGTAAGGGGAAAGAAGATGTCCGGAAGAAAAAGTATACTGCGCACTGGCTTCTCTTTATAACATGGAATACACAGCTACTCTGCCATCTGAGTTTCATAACTTTTATTGCAGTAATTTAAATTCAAATTTCCAAAAAAATTAATTCTTGAAATAAATATTATTTTCATTTAGTTTGAATGGCAATCAAATTGTTTTTGAGGGAGTTTTTGTCTCTTTTCAACCTACAGAAGAATTGTTTTTGTATTTTGACTTTCGGTGGATTTTCCACACCAAAAAAAAACAAGAAAAAAACGTAGTGTCATATAGGCAATAGCTCCCATCCTTTTTTTGCATAGGGCTCCGTTCTCGCTCCGATTTTTTATATATTGGCTCCGCTTCAAATCGACAAGGCTGTTTTAAATCAGATACGACAATTTTTAATGATGAAAAGAGACGCTCAACGCTTACCTGAGATAAAGGTAAACTCGAACTATTTGGCATAATCTAGGGTCGCTTTAAAACCATCTTCGGTTTTAAACCTACCTTTATTCTCTATAGCAGGCCTGCTAAACGCTCTCGTATTGAAAGTACAAAGCTCAATACATCTACAAAATTTTTATATGCATTGAAACATTTTTTGCTCATTTAGATTTTTTTATGAATTCCAATAAAATATTAAGGGTCTTCATCTAAAGTGGTAAACTGCTGGTAAATGCGGTAAAGTGATAAAATATTAATTGTAATAAATTATCTGTCAAAATTTGTATGAAAATATATTTAAGCAAAGTTTATCACTTTACCGAACGATTTTGTTGCGTAAATTTATAAATTTCGGTAAAACTCAAGTCTGACACATTGTCAGTTTTACTTTTTCAATTTAAAAGAAGAAATTGTGGTTTCCTTCGGCATTTTTTTTTTTGTTTATTTTATTGGGTTTTTTTTATTTATTAATCAAGTTGACACTGACAAGAGTTTAAACAATTATTTACCAAGGTGGTTTCATGTAAAAATGCGGATAAACTGATAAACTTTAAAAATTTATTACTTTATCACTTTAGATGAAGACCACTATTATTTTAGAATTTATTTTCAAATGGTAGTATCACGTACATACAAATTTTTTTTTTATTTTTTATATGAAAATTATTTGAATACAAATTTTTTACAGTGCTTTCATATTTTGAATTTTTTTTTCATTACACTTTTGTTATTGTATATTTCTTACGGCAGTTCTCGGGAGCTGTAATACAAAGTGCCTTTGCTCTGCACATAAAATATGAATCATAGGCACATATGTACATATAAAATTTTTTTATATCTGAGTGCTTATGGCAGTGCAAAGAAAATCTTATTTTTATATTTTTATTCGAAGGCTTTTCTTAACAAATCAGAAAAAATCGATTAAAAACCATGGACGCAAAATCAGTGAGCCATTTACAATGTTACGATCAAATTTTGTAAATAAAACAAAATATCATGCAGAAATTTCATTAAATATATAAATCTACCTTGGCTGTTATAGCAAGTTTAATATACCTAATATACCTACATGTTTTTATTTATATCTTTTTATTGAATTAAGTTATAAGAATGGGGTTTTTACAGAAATATAGAGTTTTAAAAGGAGAATAATGTGGTATATGTAACTCAAAATCTTCTTAAGTCGACTTAAGCGGTTATTGCTTGTGGCCACAGATATAGATATATAAAGAGCTAGTGATTTTTAACTCCACTTCCAGCTTCTACCTGTAATTTGAGCTCCAGCTCCGCTCCGTGAAAAAGCCATAGCTCCTTAGCTCTTCGCTCCTTGACACGCTCCGTGGCCCTGCGAATCAGCTGTGAGCTTGACAAACGAAACAAGTTTGCCAACACGCTGGCAAATGAATTTTGTTTGTCAAATGTTGCCCAATGCGCTGGCAAACTACAATTTGAGTGTTTTCATATGGCTGTCATTTTATATGACAGCGAGTGGTCAAAACTGACTGCAAACGCATTTGACACAATATGCCAACCCGTTTTCATTTGTTTGACAATATTTGACGTCATATATGACCTAGTGAAAACCAGGCATAACGGTCCAGCTTCGACCGACATTCATTGTGTAGTTACGCCTTCATACATACATACATACTATGTTCATATGGTTGTACATTTATATCTGCTCCTCGTTCATGTTGTTTAGCAAAATATTTGAATGCCTAGCTGCAGCATTTCTATACATATGTATCAGGCGCGGATCCAGGATTTCGGCAAGGGGGGGTTTTGAAAATTTTTTTTGGAAGATGTTTTTAAGGGCAGACGCTGGTGAAAATATGGACTAATACCACCTACTATTATTATTCTATATACTAGTTGCACCATTTCCCGCACCTTAAAAACACCAAACTCAAAACCCTCCAAATTAACAATATCTATGTCATCACATAAAGTGCAGGAGATTTCAATTGAAGTTCTAAATAACATGTATAACGTACATGTATTTAATAAATTCATAAATTAAAAAAGCCGGCATATGCGGGTGTTAGGCCTTCAGATGGCTCTGAAGCTACTTTATTATAAACTTGACCACTGCGCGACACCTAGTGAAGGGTAGCAGTTATTATATGATATAATTTGAAGCGCGAGGTCGCTACTGCGTGTTCTAAATTTTCAAACGTGCAACCAAAGAACGTATGTTGTATACTCTGAAAAAAATACCCGTAGCTAAACCAACAACTTTCCGCTGTTGAATCTCCGTCTTTGATTCAACAGCAAAAGTATTTGTTTTTACAGCAAAGTTTTTGACCCAACAATTTATTCAAAAACGGCCGTTGTTGTTTCAAAAACTTTCTTGCTTTTAAAATATTTTTTGTGAGAAAATATTTTTTTGTGAGAAAACCAACAAAAAAAAAAAAAAATTATGGAGAGAAGATGAAGAGAAAAATCCAAAAAAAAGTTTATTTTTAGCAACAATTTTCTCCCCGTTGTTGATTTAAAGGCAAAAGTATTTGACCCAACAGTTTCCGCTGTAAACAAAACTAATGAGAACATATTTTTTTAAAATTTTATTTTTACAATGATTCAAATAATTAATGGATTCTTTTTTAGGAAATGGAAGTATAAATAGGTTACTACAATTCAATATAATGTTGAATGTTCCACTATATGATGATTGAATAGAATTTCAGGTTGATGTCATTGTTCGAATCCGCAGGAGAATATAAAATAAAGAAGAAAAATCAGAATAAGAAATAAGGATAGCAACCAGTGAATGATAAGAAGGAGAGAAGAATAGGAGAACAAGCGGAGGCTACATATTTGCAGTTGGGACCCGGGCGGAGAGAAGATGAAGAGTAAAATGCAAACAAAAATTAATTTTTAGGTGAAAATTTTTTCCAACAATCTCCGTTATTGACTTAACTCAACAACGCTCGCACCTTTGAAACAACAACGGAGCGTTGTTGGGCACATTTCAACTGCGGAAAGTAGTTGATTTAACAGCGAAAGTCTTTAGATTTACAACGTTTTTTTTTCAGAATAGGAAGGGAAAATTCGGTATTTTGACCGAGTGAGGTGGAAATCGTTTAGTCAAAAAAAGATGATGACTTCGCGAGTTCCTTCCCATCATTTTTCAAGCTCGAATTCGTTTGTTTTTTCGCGGCGAAAAATAAATTTATTTTGACATTTCTTTTGCTTGACATTTAGTTATTGTTTCTATTCATACTCTACCGCCACTGCAAAGATGGTTGAAAATGAGCCGGGCTGCAAATTTTAGAATTTTGTAAAAACCTTGATCTGATGAAAAGCTCTGTTGCCACTTTTTTTTATCCTTTTGAAACATTTCAATTTTATGAATGAATCGCTTGTAGTATTTTAACTTCGTACTCGTTTTATTTCTTGTTTTTGGTGGTTGATTTGATTGTATAGTACGCGCTTATTGTATTAGATTTAATTCCTATAATGTTTACTTGAAAGAGTTTTTTAGTGCTCAGCACGAAATTTTTATTTAATTCAATTTTTAATTGCTGGGGTAAGTGGAAAAAAATTCAACAACTATTTACAGCGAAGGTTGAGTGTATAGCTATTTCACGAAAAACCATTTTCGAACATCAGCACTCTTTCCGGAAGTGGATGCTACCGGGGATTGAACCCGAGTACATTCCATCTTCAGCCGCTATGACCCAATGCATAAACACACTCGGCCATTGAGACTCTGTGCAACCTGTTGGATTTTCCCCACTTTTGCCTTTTTCATTTTCAATATGTTTATGCGTTGGGTCATTGAGGCTGAAGATGGAATGTACTCGGGTTCAATCCCAGGTAGCATCCACTTCCGGAAAGAGTGCTGATGATCGAAAATGGTTTTTCGTGAAATAGCTATACACTCAACCTTCGATGTAAATAGTTGTTGAATTTTAATTCCTCTAAATTTCGGGTATTTTCTATTTAACTATGAGTTGTAATTGTATGTTATTATTGCCTACAAGGACAACTATTTTAATGAACTGATTCAATTGTACCTGTTCCACCTTGTGGATATGTGCATATAAAATATAATCTGAAAATAAATGAAAATAAATGTCGAGTTTTGCCTTTGGACAGCTAAACCCATCCAACCATTGCTTTCCTTGATCAGTTTGGGAAATTTGGGCGCAGAATCTATAAAGGCATTAATTTGGGATCTATGATAAACCACAAGGGGGGGTTTGAACCCCCAAAACCCCCCCCGTGGATCCGCCACTGATATGTATGTATGTAGGTACATTGTACATTTGTTCTTTTCAAAATGACATCTAAGAATAGAAAGTGCTCATGGTATGATTTTTTTTATGTATGTATGTATGTTGTTGCAATAAACCGTTATTTGGCAAAATAATATTTTTATAACTCCGAGAAGAAGGTTGTTGCAATTTTTATTGATGATTGTTGTATGCTTAATTTGTGGCCACCTATGGTTTAAAGTGCATTTTCGCGTAAGAGCCATTTGCATTTTAGCATAGCGGACGGTGGTTGAATTTTACAGGAGAGCATAAAAACTATTTCATTTCAAACCCGTTACTTACTTCTGTGTATAAACTTAAATTTAAATAGTTACGTAGATCAGTTTGTTAGCTAAAACATCAACTTAGTTTAAAAAAAGGAAACAAAATGTCCCTTACGCGAAAATGCACTTTAAACGACGATATGTCTTTTTATTCACATTCGAAGCCTACTTCCAGAAAAATTATTTTGTTTCACTTTTCCCAATAACTTTTAGGATTATCTGGGTTAATTTATTCTTCAGCGGCCGTCAAAAATTTACTGTGTCAAAAATGTTTTTCTTTCACCCAGCAAATTAGTAAAATATTCCCACTATAGTAAATTTACATTCCTTTTCTACTTATTCGCACACGGCATATATTAAAAATAATAATACAGATGCAACTCTAACTTTAGGTCAGGCTTCTCTTCCAAATCGAGGAGTGCTTCTGGCAAAACTGTGTACCGTCGCGGCCATAAATACATAAATTCACATTTCCAAAATAAGGAACATTTTTACAAATCCCCAATACCAATACTCTAGCTAAACTAAAAACAAACTTTGGTTTCTTTAAATTCGCCTACGATGAACAACTGAAAGGCAAATTTCAGCAATCTGGCCACACTACCCTTTTGTTTACAATTTAAGTCAGTTGCCCAATTCCGTTATTTAAATAAAACTAATTTTTAAGCAAGCAAAAAGTAAAAAAAAAAATTCAATGTGAAAAAAATACTCAAAAAACCTCCTCACCAATTTCTTTTATATTTTGGAGCTACAAGTGAGTACGATATTAAACACTTCTAAAAGATTGCATCCAGATAAAATTTTAATGAAAATACCAAGGCTGCAAAATAACGTTATTTTTAACAATAAACAAAAAAAAAAATTTTTGTTTCTTTTGAAATATTCGATTTTATAAACGTAAAAAGCATAACAAAATCCATTTCGTTTAAACTGTTATCAAAAAAAATTAACAAATTTTTTTTTGTTTTGATAATTATCAAAACAATATTTCAAAAAAATATAGTTTCAAATTTAAACAAAAAAATTTACTTTTCAATAATTTCGTTTTCTATTAAAAAAAGAAATTTTACATATGTCTGTATGTATGTACATACGTACATGAATAAAAACAAATACAATTTTTGTTAATTTTTTTGATATCAACGAAACAAAATTATTCTGATTAAAGGTTTATTGATAATTTTTGAAACGAAACAATTATTTTGTTCATTTCGTTGAGCAGCCTTGGAAAATACACATTTTTGTGTAGTCTGTATAGTGAAAAATTGCGACCATTTTGATGAAAATCCAATTTACAGTTTCTAAAGTCCAATTTCCCTTTTCTAAAATCCAATTGACATTTCTAATTGAAAGCAATAAGCACGATCTGGTACAAATATGAAAATTATAAAATCAAAAAACCAAGTATGACGATTGATAAACATGGCTAAGCTGAGTATTAAAGTGATTTTTTGGATACAACAACAACATAAGTTATTAAAGGTGAAAGTTTATATTATGCATTTTTTAAAATGCAATTACTTAAAAACTTCTGAACTGATTTCGAATATTTTTATACCATTCGATAGGTAGTTTGATTCCCTTTAATTTGATATACATTTTATATATGAAAAATAACATCCCCCCTGCGGGGTCAACCCCCCTTACTTTTCATATATAGAATGTATATCGAAATTAAGGGAATAAAAATCCCTATCCAAAGATATAAAAATATGTGAAATGGGTTCAATAGTTTTTAAGTAATTGCAATTTAAACAAGTAAGGAAGCCTAAGTTCGAGTGGAATCGAACATTAGATACTCAGCTGTATGCTTCCATTGTTTGTTTGCGGTTGTTCGATATAGTATATGTGTGGGTGTATTTTATATGAAACGAGTGCTGCATAATCAGGGCGCAGCCACGCCCATTTTCAAAATTTATATCAATCATCCAAATAAGCATATAAATATTATTGTTAGTGCAAAATTTCATCCCTCTATGACTTTTAGTTACAAAGACTTCACGTTACAAATTCCAAAAGGGTGTTCCAGAAATATCTTTGTTAAAAAGTAGGCGTGGTCATAAACCGATTTCACTACATATTTGCGTGTCTATTAACACATATTATAAAAGTGTATAAACCAAGTTTCGTCATAATATCTCAGTTATTTGTCGAGTAATAGGCTCGTAGATTTCTTTGTATAAAAAGAGGCGGTGTCACGCCCATTTTATAAACTTTTTTTTATTTTTTGTTTCCGGTCTATTGTAGAACTCATGTCACAAAATTTCAGTGATAGATCTTTATATTTGACAGAGATATCGCTTAAAATGGTTTTATTAGGCCCCTTTATAGTTCCCATATATATAAGTGGGCGTGGCCGTCAACCAATTTTGATAATTATTCGCCAAAACATTTGTCTAAGTAAGCAAACTACGCATACCAAATTTCATCGATATATCTTCAACGGTTTCTGAGTTATGACATATAAAACTTTCAATGTTTGACCCTTAATAAGTGGGCGTGGCACCGCCCATTTTCCAAAACTTCATCAAATTTCTTCATAAGGGCCTGAGCTCAATACGTGGGTAAAATTTTATCACTCTAGCTATATTAGTGGCTGAGATACGAAATTTCCGATTTTTTCTATATAGGAAAAGTGGGCGTGGTCATGGTCCGATTTCGCCCATTTTCAATACCAACCGTCCCAGTGTCGATACCAACTTTTATTTCAAATTTCATCAAAATATCTCAATTTTTGCGCGAGTTAGAGTGTTTACAGACGGACGGACGGACGGACGGACATGGCTCAATCGATTTCTCTTTTCACCCTGATCATTTTGATATATATAAGTCCATATCTATCTCGATTATTTCATTATGTTCAAATCCACCGTTATGAAATCAAAATTATAATACTCTGTGTACTAGTACACCTGAGTATAAAAATGCATAATATAAACTTTGACCTTTAATAACTTTTGTTGTTTTTGTTTCCAAAAAAAAAATCACTTTAATACTCAGCTTAGCCATGTTTATCAATCCTCATACTTCGTTTTTTGATTTTATACTTAATTTTAGAAATTTCACATTTGTACCAGATCGTGCTATTTTTTCCTACATTGTGGGACTGGGGGCACCTCTAAACATGCGTGTAGGTCAATAAAATTTTACAGGCTTATTTCTGGGGTAGAAAGGTGTCGTTCTGGCTTTGGAACAAATTGAATTTGCAAAAAAAAAATTTCACTTCACCTTAATGTCTACTTATATTTTACCAAATACAAGTAGAACGTTCAATAAATTCACATCAAAATGTTGAAGAACAAACCGATGATTATCTGAGTTTTTCTGTAAGGCACTGATTACACTGGATCACAAAATGAAATTTTGTGTCTGTACTTTGGACGTGACTATCCTACCTATATGTAAAATCGGTCGCTGATTCCGAAAATCGGGTTCATTTTTAATTCTATGGGAAGGTTTTTGAGATATCGGCAATTTACCGTTATTTGGCCAATGGCTCCACTTAATCCTGTAAATCTCTTTGACGCAGTGAGCTATCTTCCTCGAAGTGACAACCAACGAAAGAAAATTAAATTTTCTTTTCATCGCTGCTATAACATTTTTCTCTAACTCTTATAGTTTCTGAAATATTGACGATTCAATTTGAATTTTTTCGATTTTTTGAAGAAAAAATTGATTTTGTCAGACAATATTTTTTAAACCAATGTCTTCACCTTCGGTTTTACACCTTTACGTAAAGCTCCATTCTATTGGGAAAAAGATAAGCTATCAACGAAGAAAATCCATGGTAAAATGGAAAAGTTATAGGCGATCAAGTAAATACATCCAAGTCGCGCAATGCCTCTGCACGGGTATATTCTATGCATATTGTACCAATACCTACACATCTGCAGTAGCAGCACATTGGCAGCGCAGTAGATAAAAGCCCATTTACGGGTATAACATGCATAGAATATACCCGTGCAGAGGCATTGCGCGACTTGGATGTATTTACTTGATCGCCTATAACTTTTCCATTTTACCATGGATTTTCTTCGTTGATAGCTTATCTTTTCCCCAATAGAATAGAGCTTCACGTAAAGAAGTAAACCCGAAGGTGAAGACATTGGTTTAAAAGATATTGCCTGGCAAAGTCAATTTTTTCTTCAAAAAATCGTAAAAAATCGAAAAAATTCAAATTGAATCGTCAATATTTCAGAAACTATAAGAGTTAGAGAAAAATGTTATAGCAGCGATGAAAAGGAAATTTAATTTTCTTTCGTTGGGTGTCACTCCAAGGAATATAGCTCACTGCGTTAAAGAGGTATACAGGATTAAGTGGAGCCATTGGCCAAATAACGGTAAATTGCCGATATCTCAAAAACCTTCCCTTAGAATTAAAAATGAGCCCGATTTTCGGAATCAGCGACCGATTTTACATATAAATAGGATGGTGGCGTTCAGAGTATTTTTTGGCTGTAGAGCAGTGTTATTTTTAAAAGAGAAAAGTCTGTTTATAAATATTAACCCTCAACTACATAGTGATGTTGGTCCGTGGGACCACATTAAAAAATTCAAAAGTAAATATTTATCTCGCTCTCTATCGAAATCAACTCAAACTGGCAATAGTTTTCAATTAACTCGTGATACGTGAGCAGTCATCGCGTGCGCACTTGTTTTTCGCTGCAAAAGGAGTTATTCCGTCTTATACATTTTTATGTGGTCCACTGGACCAACATCTCCATTGGTGTAATTTCTTCATTGTGTTGCTGCTATGAGCAATGACTGAAATGAGTGAAATTTAATATCGACACTGGAAACCAACAGAGGTCCCTACTCCATAAAAGAGTATAACTTGATCGCTGTGCCCATATTTCATATACCTACATATGTATGCGCATACACTCTGCCGCCAACCAATCTGCGGAGAACACTGCACATTACTACATACCATGCGCCAACTAAAAATAATTTAAATTAAATTTATGATTTGTTTTGTTCCCTTATGTTTCATTATTTTTCTAAAGCATTATATGTGAAAGAATTGAATAAAAAAAGATATTTTGTTAACCCTAGACCATACCCGATTTTAAACCTCTTAAACGAAAAAACCTATACCGTAACCGCGCCCATTTTCAAAATTTTTATCTATGGTTAGACCAAGCGTATAATTATTTTTATAGTACAAAATTCCATCCCTTTATGATTTTTAGTTACAACGATATCACGTCACAAATTTCTAAAGGGAATTTTAGAAATACTTTTTTTAGGTGGGCGTGGTTATAAATCGTCATAATTAGGGAAGCTAAAAATATGCAAATGCATATTGCATATGCAAATGCATATTTAGACCTAAAATGCATATTTACGGTCAAAATGCATTTCGTGCTTATTTTGGCATATTTTGGCACTTAATCGAGCAATATCGAAAAATATTATGCTGGCAACATCTTATCTGTGGTTAATTCAGATATTTGCGTATACTTACAAACAAGGCTATTTAACTATTGATCTGGGCCACGGAGCGGAGCATATTCCCTTATAAAAATTCACCACGGCAAACCCAGAGTAAAAACACTTTACTCGATGCTACACGGTCAATATTAATCGTTTTCTCATACAAGAGCTTTTTCTCGGAAAACCATCAAAAATTCACACTGGAAAATATAGTAAAGCATACGATAGTCCAATGTAACTCTGCGCAATATTAATGGAATGGTTTCGTTTGCTTTGTAAAAAGATCTCATGTATTTACATAAATACAAATCTAAAATTAATTTAAAGTATTTTATAGTATTTAAAAACAAATTTTTTAAATGGGGAAAATGTGAATTGTTCGTTTCAGTTCTTATATTATTACTATTTTGCAAAATTCGTTAAATAAAAATCTAAGCTTGAAATGAAATACATACATTTTTTGAGCATATTTCAGGCATTTTTTAGGCATATATGCATATAATGAGATTTTTTCGTGCATATTTACGAGCATATTTCAGTTACTTTTGGGGCATACTAGCATGCATATTTTGAAATTTTTCGTGCATATTTTTAGCTTCCCTAGTCATAATAAATCAATTATTTGTTGAGTTATGGACTCCGAAATCTCGTACACTCCTTTGTTTAAAAAGAGGCGGTGCCACACCCATTTTCAAAACTTTTTATGTTTTATTGTATGTATGCCTATAGTTGGACTAATGTTGTGAACTTTCAATGAATTACACTGCTCAACACATGTTTTGTTTGCTCTGAGTTTTTTATCGTTTCCATCTCAAACTGACGCGTATTTTTTGAATATGAAAACATCTTTTCCCCTAAAAGCTTTTGTTTTTGAGATGACGGTAATTTTGTGTTTTTTGTTATTGCTTCATTCAAAATTGGTTAAGTTGGAAACATTCACCAACGTATGTTTCCGTGTTCCATTCGTAGAGAATTCAAGCAAAAGTCAAACCCGTAGAAACGCTGCAAATAGTTTGTTTATTTTGTGTGTTTACAATGTAAACTTTACATGAATACAATGTTGCCATTTTGTCGTCATTTCACTTTCGTTAGCAAACTTTTATTATTCTATTACATTTTTTTTTAAATTTGTTAACAAAACTAGAAGTAAACAACTGACAATAGCTCACATTTTCACAATGAATAATTTTCTTTTAATATTTTTGGTTTTTTTAAGCATAATTTTATATTTACAAAATAAAAATATATCATTGATACAAAAGGCTCAGACGGCAACACTGACTTCAAAGAGAGTAGTCAGCTGACACGCTTTCACGGAAAATATCAAAACCATTTTGATTTCTACGTACCGTTTTCCGTAAATGTAGAAATTCAATGTCGGTGAGTTTGCGTTTACATGGCATTCCCATAAGGTAGATCGTGTCAGCTGACACGGTCTACGGGCTGCCGTCGGTGAGTGTTTCCACTATTAACCTAACGAAATTTTTGTCAAAAATATCCTTGTTGTTTCACATGAAAAAATCGCCAAAAATAAATAAGGGTATTCATTTAAGAGTATAAGTTTATAAAGTGTAAATTTCTATCAGTTTACACACACTGTTATATGAACGCACCTAATAATTTTTTTTCGTAAACTTGTCATCAGCTGTGCTATTGTCAAAATTTATTTAAAACTATATCTACATATATTAAAGACATATATTAAAATATGCCAAAAATAAGTGAGAAATCCAAATTAAAACGACTTTACAAGGAAATTTTTGTAAATGACTTACTGATGCTAGAGGTTTCTGTTGCGCAAGGTTGCTTTTTTCGAGTTTACAGCGTTTACACACTGAAATGTGCGCGTAAATTTCTCAACCATGCGTAAATGATTTTCCATACAAAATTTGACAGTTCGTTTACAAACTTTATAAATTTACAAGTTTACACACTTTACGAGGCATTTATAAGGTTAAATGAATACCCTTAATATTCATCGGAACTTGGTAATATTACGCTTGCAATTAAACGGGCTAGTTTTCAAAAGAATAAAACTTTTTTCTTATAAAAAACTTAATTTGGAAATTAAAATTTTTTTCAAAAATCGCAAAAAATCAACAAAGCTTTGGCTTGGACCAGCTGTAACTCAGTGATATTTTATTCAACCACTACAGGTTGAATGTTGGAAGCGTATTTTAATAATCCTTCGAATGAGATACTGCCTGTGGTTATCGCATTTGTACCTTTACCGAAACAAATTTTTGAATGAAGTAACTACTAACAAAAAATACAAAATTACCGTTATCTCAAAAACAAAAGCTGTTAGAGAAAAACTGTTTTCATCTTCAAAAAATATGCGTCAATTTGAGATAGAAACGATAAAAAAATCAGAGGAAACAAACAACTTTGTCTCCTTTATCGAGCAGTGTTATCTTTATATTTGACCAAAAAAAATATATGTAGCATAAAATGGTCTTATTAGGCTCTTTTATAATACCCATATATGAAAGTGGGCGTAAACCAAATTTTCCATCACGCGTCATAAATATATCTGTTATAGTTTCTGAGTTATGACTTATAAAACTTTCAAAGCATGTCCTTTAATATGTGAGCTCGGCACCGCCCATTTTTGGAAATTTTCAGCATTATCCTTTATGAAGGCCTGAATTCATTGCGTGGATGAAATTTCTTCACTCGAACTATATTAGTGACTGGGATATCGCATTTTGGGCGTATTTCATTCGATTTTGCCCATTTTCAATACAAACCCTCCCTGTCTAGACAGGATATACCAAATTTCATCAAAATATCTCAATTTGTGCGCAAACTTGAGTGCATACAGACGGACAGACGGACGAAACTTGGTGTACACACTTTTATAACTTGTGGTAATACAAGTGAAAATTTTAGCGGATACTAAAAGTCATGAAGGGATGAAATTTGGCTGTAACAAGAATATATACGAGTATACGCTTGGTCTACAGCACCGGTATTTTTTTTAAATATACCGTTCTTCCATCAAATGCAAACAAACTAGGAAAGACTACAGCTGAGTATCTTATGTTCGATTCCACTCGAACTTAAGCCTCCTTACTCGTTTTTAAATGGTACTTACACGCAACTTTCACGACTAAAGCTCAACAACACAACAAACTGTACGAAAAATTAGATTAGATAAAAAGTAGGGGAGAGCCATGTAGAATTTACGTCTAAAGTTAAAAGAAAAAATAGACCTAAAATTTACGAATGCTTACTGTTAGTATAGTATATATAGTTATATAGTGGCCGCTGTGGTGCAGTGGGTAGAGTGCTCGCCTGCTATGCCAGAGGTCTCGGGTTCAAACCACGGTCCGAGCCAAACAAATTTTTCTAATTAGTAAAAATCCAATTATTGGGTTTTTTAAGAGCAGCGGTCACCTCTCGGCAGTGGGCGGCATACCCTCCGAGAGTATTTCTGCCATGAAAAAGCTTCTCACAAAAAATGCATTCGCCGTTCGGAGCCGGCATAAAACTGTAGGTCCACCCAATTAGTAGGAAAAACAAAAAAGGAGCACACCTCGAATTGGGAGAGAAGCTCGGCCATAAAACTCGTCAGAGTTATAATAGCGCCATTGTATTATTATTATATTATTATATTACTGTTAGTATACATACATATATTCAAATATGGCTACTGTTTTAGGGTTAATAGCGACGCCATTCGTGAAATGGATTGTCGATGGGAAAAATTAGTTCACACCACTCCGACTAATCGGTGCATTTTATTGTGTGAAACCTTATAAGTTGACGTATTAGAATATAAATTTTACTTTAAAGAAAAACAAAAAAGAACTATTCTCTCATAAAACAATTAAACAAATAACTACCACTAAAGAATTTAAAAACAGGAGAACAAGTTTTTTATCCAATTTCTTTCCAAAATTTTGTAATTAATTTAAAACCAATTATTGGGCTTTTCAAAACTAGCAGTCAACTCAGCAGCGGACGCCATACGCAAAATAAAAAAAGACAAGTAAGGAAGCCTAAGTTCGAGTGGAATCGAACATTAGATACTCAGCTGTATGCTTTCATTGTTTGTTTGCGTTTGATGGAAACACGGTGTACTTTATATAAAGCGAGTGCTGCATAAAGTGGGCGTAGCCACTCCCATTTTCTAAATTTTTATCAGTCATCCAACTAAGCATATCAATATTATTCTTTGTGCAAAAATTAATTCCTTTATGACTTCTAGTTACAAAGATGTCACGTTACAAACTCCCAAAGGGTATTCCAGAAATATCTGTTAAAAAGTAGGCGTGGTCATAAACCGATTTCAATTAATTTTTGCGTGTTTATTAACACAAGTTATAAAAGTGTATAAACCAAGTTTCGTCATAATATCTCAATTATTTGTCGAGTTAAAGGCTAATAAATCTCGTATATCCCTTTGTCCAAAAGGAGGCGGTGCCACGCCTATTTTCCAAAATTTGTCTATTTTATGTTTCCGGTCTATTGTGGAACTCATGCCACAAAATTTCAATGAATTATCTTTATATTTGACAAAGATATCGCTTACAATGTTTTTATTAGGCCACTTTATAATACACATATATAAAAGTGGGCGTGGTCGTCAACCGATTTTGGTAATTTTTCGTCCACACATTTGCCTAAGTAAATATATCATGCGTACCAAATTTCATCGATATATCTTCAACGGTTTCTGAGTTATGACTCATAAAACTTTCAATGTTTGCCCCTTAATAAGTGGGCGTGGCTCCGCCCATTTTCCAAAATTTTTGTGGTTTTCGTTTTATGTTCATAGTTGGAATCATGCCACAAAATTTCAGTGATAGATCTTTATATTTGACAGAGATATCGCTTAAAATGTTTTTATTAGGTCACTTTATAATACACATATATAAAAGTGGGCGTGGCCGTCAACCGATTTTGACAATTTTCCGTCAAAACATTTGCCTAAGTAAGTAAATCACGCGTACCAAATTTCATCGACATATCTTCAACGGTTTCTGAGTTATGACTCATAAAGCTTTCAATGTTTGCTCCTTAATAAGTGGGCGTGGCACCGCCCATTTTCCAAAATTCCATCAAATTTCTTCTTAGGTGCCTGAGCTCAACACGTGGGTAAAATTTCATCACTCTAGCTATATTAGTGGCTGAGATACCAAATTTCCGATTTTTTCTATATAGGAAAAGGGGGCGTGGTCATGGTCCGATTTCGCCCATTTTCAATACCAACCGTCCCAGTCTCGATACCAACTTGCATTCCAAATTTCATCAAAATATCTCAATTTTTGCGCGAGTTAGAGTGTTTACAGACGGACGGACAGACGGACGGACGGACGGACGGACATGGCTCAATCGATTTCTCTTTTCACCCTGATCATTTTGATATATATAAGTCTATATCTATCTCGGTTATTTCATTCTGTTACAATCCACCGTTATGTGATTAAAACTATAATACTCTGTGTACTAGTACAGCTGAGTATAAAAATCGTTTCAAACATTTGAGAATCGATCGAGAAGTGATTTTACGAATCCGATTAATAAAAACACAAGTAAGGAAGCCTAAGTTCGAGTGGAATCGAACATTAGATACTCAGCTGTATGCTTTCATTGTTTGTTTGCGTTTGTTCGATATAGGATGTATTTTATAAGAGCAGCGGTCACCTCTCGGCAGTGGGCAGCATACCCTCCGAGTGTATTTCTGTCATGAAAAAGCTTCTCACAAAAAATGCATTCGCCGTTCGGAGCCGGCATAAAACTGTAGGTCCACCCAATTAATAGGAAGAAACAAAAGGAGCACACCTCGAATTGGGAGAGAAGCTCGGCCATAAAACTCGTCAGAGTTATAATAGCGCCATTGTATTATATTATTACAGTTAATTTAACCCTAACATCTGTTGCGTTATCCTTTATATTTATAATATACTAGCTGACCCGGCAAACTTCGTTCTGCCCAAAATAGATTTTTTTATTAGTTTCATTTCAGAAATTGTTATTACACCGGTATTATTTTTAATAGAAAATTAACGATTTTTTACTACTTCAGTGTGTATACAACTTCAAAAATATACAATTTTAGTATTCAGTTTAAGGCTGCACGATACACAAAATTTTTAGTTTTCTGTTCCGGATATTTATTTTCACTGAGTATTGGCTATTTTAACTAAGTAAGTAAGAGTATTGTAGTAGTATACCTCCATAATGGTTTTCAGGCCCCTCCTCCAACCCTTTTAGATATATTCAGCTTCAAAAGTTTAGTACGTATGGGAGGTGCTGCAATGCCGCATTTTTCGCTAAATCTTTTTTTTTTTGGGTGAACATGGTATTGATATCGTATATCTGCATAGTGATTTCTATGAACATGCCATGAACGCTTTTAGGGATATTTAGCCTTAAAACTTAAGAACGCATGGGAGGTGCTACGCCCCCTTTTCCCAAAACTACTGTTTTTTTCATAAGCATGCTATTGATATCGTTAATCTCCTGATCAATTTTCAGGTCCCAACCTTACACGCTTTATAGATATTCAGCTTGAAAAATTAAGTTTGTATACGCCCCCTTTTCCGATAACCTTCACTTTTATGCGCAAAAATTGTTTTGATATCATATAGCTCAGCACCAATTTCAAGGTCCCTGACTTAAATCCTTTTAAAGTTATTCAGCTTAAAAAAATAAGTGTTGTTGGGAGTTGCGACGCCCCCTTTTCGTATAACGCCTATTATTTTGCGTTAATATGAAATTGTTATCGTTTATCTCCACACCAATTTCCAAGTCCCTAGCGTAAACAATTTTAGAGATAATCAGCTTTAAAAATTAAGGTTGTATGGGAGGTGCCACGCCCCCTTTTCTGAAACCCCCACTTTTTTGAGTGAGAAGGGTTTTGATATCACCTACCTCTATACCAATTTTCAGCTCCCTACTTTAACTGTTTTAGAGATAATCAGCTTTAAAAGTTAAGGTTGTATGGGAGGCGCCACGCCCCCTTTTCTGATAACCCCCACTTTTCTGGGTGAGAAGGGTTTTGATATCACCTACCTCTATACCAATTTTCAGCTCCCTACCTTAAACTGTTTTAGAGATAATCAGCTTTAAAAATTAAGGTTGTATGGGAGGCGCCACGCCCCCCTAACATTTTTTAATTTTTTCTTCGAGTAAACCTTCGCGGGGTAACAACAAACAAACCCCCCTAAGGAAGTATTTGATTTGGTTCAGCCGTTTTCAAGTTTTAGCGTTACAATTAAATACCAAATCAGTTTTATATATATGTATAGTAGAAAAGGTTAAACTGAATACTAAAATTATATATTTTTGAAGTTGTATACACAATGAAGTAGTGAAAAATCGTTAATTTACTATTAAAAACAATACCGGTGTAATAACAATTTTTGAAATGAAATTAATAGAAAAATCTATTTTGGGCAGAACGAAGTTTGCCGGGTCAGCTAGTAGAATATATGTAGATATGTTGATTCAACAAATCATCACTGTTGACTATTAAAAGAAAAAGTATTTATTTTGAGAGCTCTCTCCGTTAAATCAATTGTTTTTATGTAAATTCTTTGACCTCTGTACGACTCAAAATTTTTGTGTGGTGTCTTCGACCATATTAGCACCAATCTGGGGAGGGGGATAAGGCTGAGGAAGTCTGATGCACGACTTTTCTCCATACAATTAAAGGCCACACTAATGTATATTCTTACCTATATAGACATATTTTATTGCACTTGTCTTTTTTTTCTATTTTTAATTTTAAACATAACATATACGTATGTATTTGGAACATGAGCGAATGCAACAAAAATATCTACATATACATATGTACAGATGTATGTGTCATACCCAGCAAAAAATCTACGCCTTATTTAAGAATTATTACAGAAGATTTAAAGGATAAAAAAAAAAGCCTGAAAATTCTGAGCAGCTAAGTTGTATGGGCAAAGGCTTAAAATATGCCTGATTTTCCTGTGTTGATGTCGTCAGGTCTTAAAGGACTACTCTCTCTCCGAGAGGTAACCTTATTCCAAAGGCTTTACAGCCAAGACAATAAGGTTTAGCTAAGGCCTTATTATGACCTGATAATCAGGCCTTATGTGGTGTATTTATACCTTATAAATGCCTTAGTAAAAAAGTTTTTTTTTGTTGTTAGCTGCATATGTAATTCACATTTTTTGCACAATTTAATCGTTGCTCTTTTTCATACCCAACTCCCTTTCTCTCTATTTGGGATATGTGAAAATTAAGTATTAAACCGTTTGGAGCAGAGAGAATGAGTGGATAACAGCAAGCAGCGCTGCCAGCGTATTCCTGTATCATAGCTGAGGCGTCAACAATAAGCAAAACCTTTTTCCTGGGTACGTACGTAGTACATAATATGGATTTAATTCTACAGCATTTGAAAAATTGCTTTTCTTCGTTATGTGATGTGATGGACCTAGGTACATACAAACATATATACACTCATAGAAAAACAGCATTTTAAAATCGAAAATAAAATTTTTATTTTCATAATGCACGTTCTAAACCAGATCATTTTTATTTTAAAAATTAAATGTTTTAAATTAAAAATGCAATGTATTTTGGATTTGAAAAGAATCATACATATGTAAATTAAAAATTAAAATGAATATTGATTCAAAAACTCGCTCTTTGTTAAAGGTTTTTTGTGAGAAATCCAACAGAAACAACAATGAGAATGAATTTTTTTTTTAATTTTGTGTTTACAATGATTCTTATAATTCACAGATTCTTTTTTTAAAAAGGGAAGTTAAATGGGTGACTAGAATTCAATATAGGTAATGTTGAATATTCCACTATGTGATTCCGTTGGATTGAATTTCCGGTTGATGCCATGGTTCGAAACAGGAGGAGAATATAAAATAAAGAAGAAAAAGAAGAATAAGAAATAAAGATAGCAAATAGAGAAGGCAAAGTAGGAGAGAAGAAGAGAATAAGCGGAGACTACATATTTGTAGTTGGGGTTCGGATGGAGAGATGAAGAGAAGCCGTTGGATTCAATTTCAGGTTGATTTCATGGTTCCAATTCGAAGGAGAATATTAAATAGAGAACACTGCAGTGAAGTCGCGTTTTTTCCTCATAGTGCTTATAATAATGGTGTTTCTTGATTTTACAATGAACGTTTTTAAAATAAAAATGTTCGTATTTACATCACTTTTAAATGCCTTTTTGTGTTTTTAAGCACGTTTTCATATGATTTTATAATGCTTTTTCCCTGAGTATATATACATATATATGTATATATTTGTTTCTTCTCTGGAGCTTTTCTGGTCGAAATTATAGGTAAATGTCTCTTTTTTGCCTTAATCAGCATTGGAATTTTCAATTTTTTTTAGTTGTACTTAAAGGCGGATTCATCGTTCGAGTTCAGAAATAAAGTTGAGTTTCAGTTAACTAATAAAAATAGTTCAGAATTCCCCTCACACTCCGAAAACACAGCAACAACCACATGGAAAAAAAGTTCTGAATTCGAACGATGAATCCGCCTTAAGAGGAACCAAATACAGAACAGACCTCAATGATTTGAAACAATGATGATAATAATTTCGGCAGTTTTTGGCAAAATTTTCATTTAATGCTTAATCTATTAATAAAAGCCATCTAGTGAATGTTGCAATAAAAGCATATCGTCGTTTAAAGTGCATTTTCGCGTAAGAGGCATATGCATTTTCGCATAGCGGACGGTGGTTGAATTTTGCAGGAGAGCATAAAAACTATTTCATTTGAAAACCATTACTTATTTCTGCGTACAAACTTAAATTTAAATAGTTACGTAGATGAGTTTGTTAGCTAAAACATCAATTTAGTGTAAAATAAAGGAAACAAAAATGTACCTTACGCGAAAATGCACTTTAAACGACGATATGTATGTATGGCATATTAGGGTGGTCCAAAATTGTATGAGGAAAATAATAATAATTTCGTTCTCCTTTTGCATCAGTGATGATACACAATTTTTTGGAAGTCCTTAATGAACAAGAAAGATGTTTTTTATCATTAAGAAAGGCAACACATATTGTTTTAGGAATAATAGAATAAAATAGTTTCGCAATGAATTTTTCAGTTTTAATTTTTTGGACCACTTTACGGATGCAAAAATAATGCTTTGCGCGAATAATGCTTAACTTGAACATATTCGTTGCCGATCTCTGGCATGTAATATAATATATATTATATATACAATGTACATATCGCAATAAGCACAAATCCAATGTTGGGGAAATATCGCAATTCTCAAGTTTACATCAACTAATTTTTGTGTATAAAATGTTGTTATTATTGTTAAATGCCTATCAAAAAAGTGAAGAAAAAAGTTAGACAATCATAGTTGTTACATTTTTGTTCCTATATTTTAATCGAATGAACTTCTGCTACTTAAAAGCTTTATTCTCACGTTCGATTTTAGTTGGAGAATATTGATGGAATTCAAGTCGAATTCCAATATCTATTCATTTGGAGAAGCGAAAATATTTTCATATGAAAAAAGTGCCCGTTTGCTGGAGAAGGGGCTGTTTCTCCATTTAAAAATAAATGTTGGAAATTGGAAAATGGGTTTGATCTCAAATGATTATAATTCATAGTATGTATGTGTATTAGAGTGGTCTTTAAAATCAAATGATTTTTTTTTCAGTCTCACCCCATAAATCGGGTAAAGTACGGTCAAAGAATTTTTGTCCCGATCGGATATTGATAAATAGCGCATATAATTTTTGGTCCCGATCGGAGATGGTTAAGGGGTGTCGCAAAGGGATAAAATTTCAGATAACCATGTGCGGCACCCTTTAACCGTTTCCGATCGGGACAAAAATTTATATTTGGTGTCCTTGAGTACAATACTATAAATTTTGGCCATTAGATCAAAAATATTTAATTTAATTTGTTGGTCTTTATTTGGTAATCTGACCAAACCCCTCTGCGATGGAGGGGTGCTTTAACCCTAAAAAGATAATCTGCGTCAAAATTACGCATCCCCTTTCAAATTATTGTTCTCACTCCCCCAATTATGTGAATATGTCACTGAACGTTATATATATTTCAGTTGTGCTGCATATCACTCACGTGACACATAATTTTCTGTGCTAAGTTTTGTAAATTTCCCAATATGAGGGGTCAGTGAGTCAAAATTACGCATGATTATCTTTACCGTGACTTTCAGGAAGCATTTCTCACGTATTGCACAAGGACAAGGATGACTTTCATTCATCATAACATTATACTGAAGAGCCAGTATAATATAAAACTATATGTGTTGTATTGTGGCAGCTGTAGGGAAGTGGGTAAAGTGCTCGTATGCCATACCACGGGTCGCTGGTTCAACCCCCAACCACCAAACACCAAAATTTAATTTAATTAATTTTCTTATTAAAAGTCAATTATTAGGTTTTTTAAATATTGGTCACCTATCGGTAGTGGACGGCATACCCTCTGAGTGTAATTCTGTCATGAAAAAGCTTCTCACAAAAATGCATTCACCGTTAGGAATCGCCATAAAACTGTAGGCACACCTAGGGACGGGCAAATTGGAAAAATATATCGATATATATTATATCGATATTTAAAAAAACATCGATTTATGCCGTGTAAAAACATCGATATATCAATATATCGAAAGGGTCGGCTTTACATTAAGGAACCACGTCCCGCAAAAAACCACTTCTTCACGGGGTTAGAGGTGTTCGCACAGCTCTCAAAACTGAAATCCAACCTTGCCGGAGACTTATAGTTTACTAGATATTTGTTGTTAAAGTTCGATGGGTCTACAGATATTCTACGAATCCTGAAGTATAAACATAAACATCATTAAAAATTGCTTGAAGAAGAAAGTAATGTAAATTCAAGCACCCGAACATTATGGTTATACCACTTCTTAAAAAATGTTCTGGTGTTAAATTCAAAGCGAATCAGAAATGTATGAAAAATATCGAATTTGGCTCGAAATGGCAAAAATTATCGATTATCGATGCACGGTAATTCAAAATATCGTCGATATTATCGGCTGTACTATTTTAAAAATATCGATATATTGATATATCGATATATATCGCCCAACCCTAGGCACACCCGATTAGTAGGAAAAACAAAATTAAGGAGCACGCTTCGAATTAGGAAAGAAGTTCGACCTTAAAAGTCGTTAGAGCCAGTGTATCATATTATTTTATGTATTGTACATAATTCTTCTTCTTTTTAATCAGCGCGTAACGGCCTAAACGATTTTGGCCGAGTCCAAAAAAGCGCACCAGTCGTGTCTGTTTTGTGCTGCCTGGCGCCAATTGGAAATACCTAGGCAGGACGAGTCGGTCTTCACCTGATCTTCCCAAATCAGAGAAGGTGTCCCTTTTCTTCTTTTGTATATACTGCCCTTCCAAAAACGGCGAAAGGCAATGGGTCATAAGTTCAAAAATGCTATAAATCGCGAGGACAATATTTGATATGTTCCAAAATTGTGTTTGACCGAACTTCATAAAAAATTTTCATTTATTTTTCTTAATTAGTTTCCAGTTCATTCAGATTGTTAGTCAAAAAGTCTGATTTTTGCAGCAAAGTTATTCAAAAAGGGACGGAAAATGGGTGTTTCCTAATTTCAGGAGAAAATTGAAGAAGTTGTTTTGGTATAGTTTTTTTTATAGTAAACAGGTTTAAATATATTTTATTTATAATGTTTACATTTATTTTACATATCTATAATAAAGTTTGTGCAAGTTCAGGGGAAATTTGTAAATAAACTGTGAAGATATAGCTGAAAACCCCATCATGCGTCAATTTTACGCATGATTATCTTTAACGTATGTAAAAATATGATTATCTAACTAGGGTTAAGGCAAACGGCAATAAATAAAATCTGTGTTATTGCGCCCCGAATTGAGAATAACACCAATTTTCTTTATCGCACAGGGCGATAATACCAAATTTTTCAGTGGGCGATTGGGCCATAAAGCAAAATTGCACATTTGACGACCTTATTTACCCATTTCTTCTTTTGATATGCATTCTTCGCTGCAGAGCGCACATGTAGACGCGTGATTTTTAATTCCAAATTTTCATTTATTAAAAGTATTTTTTATTATAACAAAAGCGTCAAAGGCGAAAATTTGTTTGCTTTTGTTATAATAAAAATACTTTAAATAAATGAAAAATTGAAATTGGAAATCGCATAGTTATTCAATTTTTGTTTGCGGCGCTTTTGTTTTATAATAAAAAATAATGTAAATAAATCAAAATTTGATATTAAAAACCGCGCGATTTTTTATAAAATGATCGTATGCGGCGCTTTTGTTTTATATTTAAAAAAAAAAATCCAGCGAAGGAGAGCGACGAATGTACACCAAAGCAGATATCAGTAAATAAGCTGGTCAACCGCTTTACGTCGCGGCGTCGATCCTCATGAAATGTTACAGGGATAAAAATGTGAAATTAGGCAAACCTCAAAAGTTGGTGTTATTTCCCATTCGGAAGTGAAATAAAGCAAAGTTTTTTTGTGTCTCCATAGAGTTTTATGAACTTCCACCCTTGTGCGACACTCCTTAGCCGTTTCCGACCGGGACACAAATTTATATGTGGTATCTTCAGCTATATTGGTATCAGAAATATGCTTTGAAATTTGTCTCCATACATTAGTGATGGGCGAGTCCGAGATGTTTTGACAATCGAGAGAATCGCCATCGTTGCAAAATCACAATCGAGTCAAAAGTTGACTCGCTCCTCGACTACACAATCGAGATGTTTTTGCGATTATACCGAGTCAGCGAGTCGGATGTTTTTTCAATGACATCTCGACTACACAGCCGAGATGTTTTTGCGATTGTTCCGAGTCGGAGGTTGTTTCGATGACAACTCGACTATACAAGCGAGATGTTTTTGCGATTGTTCCGAGTCGGCGGGCCGGCTGTTGTTTTGATGATATGTTTTAGTTTATAAAATAAAGTGAATGAGTGTTGTTGATGAAGAAAGCAGGATTTTTAATGCAAATACATAAATAAATGAACCAAATTGAAAAATATTCTATATACAGACGCTGCATTTTTGTAATCACAACTAAAGAGTGTCGTGCATAATAATAATCATTATTTAAACATTAATAAATTTTCTAAAGTGAGACGCTTTCGAAAAAAAAAGAATTTTACGAGCAGCAACAACGGCAATAGATTTGTACCACTATGTATGTTTTTATACTCAGCTGTACTAGTACACAGAGTATTATAGTTTTAATCACATAACGGTGGATTGTAACAGAATGAAATAATCGAGATAGATATAGACTTATATATATCAAAATGATCAGGGTGAAAAGAGAAATCGATTGAGCCATGTCCGTCCGTCCGTCTGTCCGTCCGTCCGTCTGTAAACACTCTAACTCGCGCAAAAATTGAGATATTTTGATGAAATTTGAAATGCAAGTTGGTATCGACACTGGGACGGTTGGTATTGAAAATGGGCGAAATCGGACCATGACCACGCCCCCTTTTCCTATATAGAAAAAATCGGAAATTTGGTATCTCAGCCACTAATATAGCTAGAGTGATGAAATTTTACCCACGTGTTGAGCTCAGGCACCTAAGAAGAAATTTGATGGAATTTTGGAAAATGGGCGGTGCCACGCCCACTTATTAAGGAGCAAACATTGAAAGCTTTATGAGTCATAACTCAGAAACTGTTGAAGATATATCGATGAAATTTGGTACGCGTGATATACTTACTTAGGCAAATGTTTGGACGAAAAATTGTCAAAATCGGTTGACGGCCACGCCCACTTTTATATATGGGTATTATAAAGTGACCTAATAAAAACATTTTAAGCGATATCTCTGTCAAATATAAAGATATATCATTGTAATTTTATGCCAGGAGTCCACCTGCGGACATACAACGAAAAACACAAAAATTTTGGAAAATGGGCGTGGCACCGCCTCTTTTTAGAAGCTGGATTATACGAGATTTCTGAGCCCATAACTCGACAAATAATTGATATATAATGACGAAACCTGGTGTGTACACTTATATTACTTGTGGTAATACATGTTGAAAATTTTAGCGAAATCGGTTGACGACCACGCCCACTTTTATATATGAGAACTTTAAAGGGGCCTAATAAAAACATTTTAAGCGATATCTTTGTCAAATGTAAAGATGATTCATTGAAATTTTGTGGTATGATTTCTTCAATAGACCGGAAACAACAAATAGAAAAATTTTGGAAAATGGGCGTGGCACCGCCTCTTTTTACACAAAGGGATATACGAGATTTCTTAGCCTATAACTCGACAAATAATTGAGATATTATGACGAAACTTGGTTTACACACTTTTATAACTTGTGTTAATAGCCACGCAAAAATTTATTGAAATCGGTTTATGTAACTAGAAGTCATAAAGGAATGAAATTTTGCACAAAGAATAATATTAATATGCTTAGTTGGATGACTGATAAAAATTTTGAAAATGGGCGCGGCTACGCCCACTTTATGCAGCACTTGCTTTATATAAAGTACCTACACCGTGTTTCCATCAAAGGCAAACAAACAATGAAAGCATACAGCTGAGTATCTAATGTTCGATTCCACTCGCTTCCTTACTTGTTTAAAGTATTTTTGATATTCAAGCGGCAACAACAAATATTATGTATTTTTTGCAGCGAGTCCGAGATGTTGTAGGGTTGCTTTGAAAACGAGATGAATCGTTGGCGAGTCCAAGATGTTTTAGCGATTGTTTCGACTGATGGCCATTTACGACTTGACTCGAATACGAATGAAAACCATCGAGAGCATTCGAGATGTTTCAACAATCGAGAGAATCGAATAAAACATCTCGGACTCGCCCATCACTACCATATATTTAGGGACGACCCTAATGCACATACATACATATTTAAAATAAAGTAAACACACTTGTTCAGCTTGAAGTTTTCTGGGTTTTTTTTTTTTTGTTATGACGCAGAAAAAGCTTGTTAGAAACCTTTGGAACACATTTATTTACGATTTTGTGAGTAAATATGCAAAAAGATCTTATTTTACTTTATTTCTTGACTTCAAAGCTCTAATAGCCCATGCACAATTGGCTTTGTCTTCTTCAACTTTGATAGAAAAAACATTTTTACAAATTAGATTACATTTTCAATGAAAAATATATGTACATATCTATTTAAATAAATGAAAATTGTATGGCGGCATATCCTCCGAGTGTATATCTGTCATGAAAAAGCTTCTCACAAAAAATGCATTCGCCGTTCGGAGCCGGCATGAAAACTGTAGGTTCACCCAATTATGTAGTAGTAAAAACAAAATTATTATTATTATTATTATTATTATTATTATTATTATTATTATTATTATTATTATTATTATTATTATTATTATTATTATTATTATTATTATTATTATTATTATTATTATTATTATTATTATTATTATTATTATTATTGTTATCATTATTATTATTATTATTATTATTATTATTATTATTATTATTATTATTATTATTATTATTATTATTATTATTATTATTATTATTATTATTATTATTATTATTATTATTATTATTATTATCATTATTATTATTATTATTATTATTATTATTATTATTATTATTATTATTATTATTATTATTATTATTATTATTATTATTATTATTATTATTATTATTATTATTATTATTATTATTTTTATTATTATTATTATTATTATTATTATTATTATTATTATTATTATTATTATTATTATTATTATTATTATTATTATTATTATTATTATTATTATCATTATTATTATTATTATTATTATTATTATTATTATTATTATTATTATTATTATTATCATTATTATTATTATTATTATTATTATTATTATTATTATTATTATTATTATTATTATTATTATTATTATTATTATTATTATTATTATTGTTATTATTGTTATTATTATTATTATTATTATTATTATTATTATTATTATTATTATTATTATTATTATTATTATTATTATTATTATTATTATTATTATTATTATTATTATTATTATTATTATTATTATTATTATTATTATTATTATTATTATTATTATTATTATTATTATTATTATTATTATTATTATTATTATTATTATTATTGTTATTATTGTTATTATTATTATTATTATTATTATTATTATTATTATTATTATTATTATTATTATTATTATTATTATTATTATTATTATTATTATTATTATTATTATTATTATTATTATTATTGTTATCATTATTATTATTATTATTATTATTATTATTATTATTATTATTATTATTATTATTATTATTATTATTATTATTATTATTATTATTATTATTATTATTATTATTATTATTATTATTATTATTATTAATATTATTATTATTATTATTATTATCATTATTATTATTATTATTATTATTATTATTATTATTATTATTATTATTATTATTATTATTATTATTATTATTATTATTATTTTTATTATTATTATTATTATTATTATTATTATTATTATTATTATTATTATTATTATTATTATTATTATTATTATTATTATTATTTTTATTATTATTATTATTATTATTATTATTATTATTATTATTATTATTATTATTATTATTATCATTATTATTATTATTATTATTATTATTATTATTTTTATTATTATTATTATTATTATTATTATTATTATTATTATTATTATTATTATTATTATTATTATTATTATTATTATTATTATCATTATTATTATTATTATTTATTATTATTATTATTCTTATAATTATTATTATTATTATTATTGTTATTATTATTATTATTATTATTATTATTATTATTATTATTATTATTATTATTATTATTATTATTATTATTATTATTATTATTATTATTATTATTATTATTATTATTATTATTATTATTATTATTATTATTATTATTATTATTATTATTATTATTATTATTATTATTATTATTATTATTATTATTATTATTATTATTATGATTATTATTATTATTATTATTATTATTATTATTATTATTATTATTATTATTATTATTATTATTATTATTATTATTATTATTATTATTATTATTATTATTATTATTATTATTATTATTATTATTATTATTATTATTATTATTATTATTATTATTATTATTATTATTATTATTATTATTATTTTTATTATTATTATTATTATTATTATTATTATTATTATTATTATTATTATTATTATTATTATTATTATTATTATTATTATTATTATTATTTTTATTATTATTATTATTATTATTATTATTATTATTATTATTATTATTATTATTATTATTATTATTATCATTATTATTATTATTATTATTATTTTTATTATTATTATTATTATTATTATTATTATTATTATTATTATTATTATTATTATTATTATTATTATTATCATTATTATTATTATTATTATTATTATTATTATTATTATTATTATTATTATTATTATTATTATTATTATTATTATTATTATTATTATTATTATTATTATTATTATTATTATTATTATTATTATTATTATTATTATTATTATTGTTATTATTGTTATTATTATTATTATTATTATTATTATTATTATTATTATTATTATTATTATTATTATTTTATTATTATACCATTACAAAGAATAAAAACAATGTCGTGTTTATGATAATTTTATTATATTTTATTTAATTAAACATTTTATATAAGTGTTAATATTTATTTGCGCTTTAAATTGACTCTTTCGGTAGGTGAACTTTACACCTTTACCAATTTATTATTAATAAACTATAAATTTTCGAGCATTTGATCTATACAACCCCCCTACTCCTCAAAAATAACAAAAAGAAATTCCAGACCTGGTGCATTACATCGAATTTTCCGCAAAACTTTACAGCAAAGCGAAATTCCAGATGCCTGCAATTAATAGGTACTTTGTGAATTTCCACATCACTTTTTTTCTTTGATTTATAAAACTCATTTTGTGCGAAATAATTGGGGAATTACTTTTTTTCTGCTTATTTTGATTTTAATTTTTTACTTTTTATTGTTCACTTTTCTCGTAGACGCGCGAAATCGCAAAAATAAATGGGCAAGTTTCTAAGACAAAGCTGCTCCGTTGGGTAGCAGTTGAGTCAAACAGCTACGGCTTAGAAATGGCTTGATGAATTTATCAGCTGTTTGGCTTTACACAACACATGTTGAGCTCTAGTAGCGAACAATATTTGTGATGAAAAAAATGGCGAAAAGTTGTCAACTGTTGCGCTGAGCGGAACTACTCAATAGTGCGTTTCTACGACAAATATTCAACAGTTGCGGAGGAGCTCTGTCTTATGGCGTCTTCGATTCTGACAAAAATGTCGCACTTATTCTGCATTTTTATCGGGCTGTCAAATTTCTTTGTTCTATTCCACATAGATTCCGCACATTTTTCCAGGATTGATTGTTCTATTGACAAAAATGTCGGACTCTCCGATACCACAGGACAGCATTTTCTGCACTTAATATAACCAAGGGGTTGTATTATTTTTGTTTCATACATCACATGAAAAGTGCAACATTTTTTTAGGGCACAGGGCGCATTTTGATAATGTTGCCTTGTACATATGTATATAGGGGATTCACAACCTATCATATTGCTTCATATCGTCATAAGTCATAATATTTTGTTGTTGCATTCTAGGCTATATGTGTACTAAATAAATACAACTCTGCACGATATGTTTTTGAGTCATCGTATTTGATCAGCTGTTTTTGTTTACTTCTTCACAGGGCTTCGGAAAAGTCTTTTATAACTATTTCCGTACAATAATTTAATATGACTTTAGGACACTTTGTGAATCACTTAATAATATATTTTGGTTCAGAATCGAAAACGCTATCAGAAACTCAACCAATGTAGTTAACCAAACGATATACACACACATTCCAACAAATGTTTGCCAAAGCGTGTCCATAGCGTAAAAAAGTTGAGATATAAAGGTACTGCCAAACGATGCAATGAAAGTGCTTTCCGAAAGTGTCAAATCATTGAAAGAACTTTCATGAGTATCCACACGACGCAATGAAAGTGCTTTCAGAAAGCACTTTTTACCTCCACTTTCCGAAAACTTTCAGGAATTACTTTTCCTTTGTCCACACGGTGAAAGGGAAATGAGTTTTTGAAAGTACTTTCTGGCAGCTGTCAAATTAAATTCAAACAGCTGTGAGAGCAAGATAGATGTAGGAGAGCAAACAGCTTGTTGTGTGACTCACACAGTGTGAGAGCAAACAGCTGTGCGTGGAATGGTGATGGTGGAGACTTTTGTGTTTTTTGTGTTCATATGAAAAATATAACGTGATAATTAATTATTTTAATAATTGTATTTTGTTTATACCAGGGACCGTAACGATTATCATTTTTATAAAAAAAATCATTTTTAATCGTTATAATTTGATTTTTATTTTTTCGATGAAATTTGATCGATATTTTATGATTTTTATTTTTTCGATCAAAAATAATTGTTATTACTGGATTTAAATTTTTCCTATGAAACTTGATCGATATTTTATGATTTTTATTTTTTCGATCAAAAATAATTTTTATTATTGGATTTAAATTTTTCCGATTATAATAAATTCTAAAAAATTGTTTTTTTTTTTTGCAAATTTTGTTCTCAAATATAACTGCGCCAATGTTGGCACAATCGTCAACTTCAAGCCATCAAATATAGGATTCACTAACGTTTGAAAAAGTTTACTATGATCGGAGAAAAAATGAAAAAATATTGATTAAAGTTGATCGGAAAAATTTAAATCCAATTATAACAATTATTTTATGTGAATTTAAATGAGCTATTTTTGATCGAAAAAATAAAAATCATAAAATATCGATCAAGTTTCATCGGAAAAATTTAAATTCAATAATAAAAATTATTTTTGATCGAAAAAATAAAAATCGTAAATAATGGTTATTTAAAAATTTGAAAAATAAAAATCTTTAGAATAAAGATGAGCTCATATTTGGATAGAACGTGCTAAAAGCATTATGTCGGCATACTTGCATTTTATTGTTAACGAAGTTTTCATAATGATTTTTTCATCCGAAGAAATGAAAATAACGATTAAAATCGGTCCCTGGTTTATACATATGTATTTTTATAAAGAAAACATATTTACATGCCGCACAATGGGAGATTTTGGCCAAAAATAAATTCGAAATTAAAGTAGTGATAAATAAATATTTTTTAACTGCAATCGACAGATATCTTATGTGACAAAAAAGAAGCCCATGTAAAATTTTTTGAGTTCCGTTTCGTTTAGCCATACAGGGTGCTCAAAGTTGAATAAAAAATATGTCATATGAATTATGAATTTTATGACCTGATACGAAAAGCTCTATCTAAGCCATTTATCGACGTATATATGTGGTTTTGACATCTAAATATAGAAAATGACCTCTACTTTTCTAGGAAGTAAGCTCGTTTCTTCTAACTTTGAAATCTGATTTTATATGATTTTTCAAATACTGATAAAAAAATATAGAAAAAAATTTTTCTTCGTCCACTTTAAGGAATAAAATAAAAAAAAACAAAAAAAAAGGTATCTTGGTTTTTTTTTGTGTTATGAACTAATATATTCTTTATCAGATCACATTAACAGATATTAATTTCACGCGCGCCTTCGCGTGTTTTAATTATTCTCCTAACTGGCTAAAAGTGCATTTTTCAAATTACATTTATAATGACATATTCAAAATTAAAAAAAATAAAGTGTATAGAAGATCTATCATCCAATTTACATCTGTAATATAGAAAATGGTTCACAATATGAAATACAGCAGCTCATTTTTGAATTAGCTATATAGATTCTATTATATATTGTTTTTTTTGCAGGGTAAAATAAAAAAATTCAAAAAAATTCCAAAAGTTTGAAATCAAATAAAAAAAAAATAAAAAAAGGTCTCCTCAATTTTTTAATATATGTTCACCCCAAGTGTGCTTTATAACCCCCCATAGTCAGTTTCATCATTCACGCGCGCTCTTCTCACTAATTCATATTTTTCGACGAGGTGTATATGCGCGCTATCACTATGGATGTACATACATATGTACACATGTGTAGCTAGAGAGAAGAGCATTGATGAGAAGTTTTGACATGTTTATGCTTTAAAATCGCTAATGTATTAACTAATGCAATTTTATATAGAATATTTACATATATACTTACTTTTAGCCTATTTACTTCAAAAGTATCATAAATCAAAAACGCGAGTTTTCAGGTAAGGATGGGTATGCATGCATGTGTGCGTATGTACATATATGTATGTGCATTATATGACGAAATTTCGGTCTGATATATTGAAAATTTAGAGTTTGAGATCAAATAATTATCTGTGCTATATGTACTATTGATGTACATACATATATAGCGATCGAAAACTTAAAGGGCTTTTTCGTAAAATCAGCTTATTAAGGTATGATAGTATAGCGATATACTATCATTTGCTGCTTTTTATACCAGCCATGAACATGAAATAGTGTTATAACTTTGTGCCGAAATACTATGTATTTTTATGTAAAGTTTATCATTTGTCGGAATCGCCCAAATCCAGTATAAAATATAGCTCCCATACAACGGATTGTTCATATGTACAAGATAAATTTGAGTATTTGTAACTTATTCAGTTAAACAGATAAAATTTAATTTCTATCATTCATAAATGGTATAAAGTCTTTGGTACGCATAAACTTGTTGATATTTGCATTTATCTATTTCGTCTCCCACCTGTGCCGTTACCTTATAAATGGGAGTTTACGTGGGGATCCAAGCCCTAAGAGTACAGATTTTAAATAAGCATACATAAACGTCACATATGTAGATAATTAAATAAATATTTTTGAAGTACATAGTTACAAATATATGCTTATACCTATATATATAATTGCCCCTCAGCATTCCAACTCAATTAGTTTCGAAAATAAATGCATTTTAATGGTTTTTCGCGGCACCCGTTATATGGAGTTTGGGAGAATTTGTCATCAGATTAAGTTAATTTTTACACCATGTACTAATATTCATCAAAAAAGCTTGCATACTGAATTTCAGCATTGTAACTTAATTAATTTCCAAAATAATTGCAATTTGATGGTTTTTCGCGACACCCGTTATATGGAGGGTGGGAGAATTTGTCATCAGATTAAGTTCATTTTCACACCATGTACTAATATTCATCAAAGAATCTTACATACTGAATTTCAGCATTGTAACTTAATTAATTTCCAAAATAATTGCAATTTGATGGTTTTTCGCGACACCCGTTATATGGAGGGTGGGAGAATTTGTCATCAGATTAAGTTCATTTTCACACCATGTACTAATATTCATCAAAGAATCTTACATACTGAATTTCAGCATTGTAACTTAATTAGTTTGGAAAATAAATGCAATTTAATGGTTTTTCGCGACACCCGTTATATGGGGGGTGGGAGAATTTGTCATCAGATTAAGTTCATTTTTACACCATGTACTAATATTCATAAAAAAAGCTTATTTTCAAAGTTTGAGCACTCTAGGTCCATTTTTACTATTTATGGCCGTTTTTTGTATGAAACGTTCCCATTGTGTGCCGGTTCGATCATTTAGACAATACTCGTATCAGCTAGCAACTTTCAGAAAGTAAAACACTTTCAGATGTAACAACTGAAAGTGAAAAGTATTTCTGAAAAGTATTTTTCTCGCAGCTAGAAGGTGAAAGTTTTTCGTAAGAAAGTTATTGCTGAAATTACGGAAAACACTTTCAGAAAGTACTTTTTTGGTGGCTACACGAGAAAATTTTACTTTTTTACTTTTTGAAAGCACTTTCATTGCATCGTCTGGCAGGACCTTTAGCCGTGTTTTTATTCTAGCGCAGATGTAGGTACATATACATAGGTATGCGCTAGAATAAAACACGGCTGTAGCCAACCTTACCCTTCGCTTTACTCGCTTCACTTCAATTGTGAACATGTCCCTTTGAAAAGTACATACTGAACGTAATCGTTAAAGCAAAAATCTGAAGCAAAGCGAAGTAGAAGTCAATGGTAAACGGGCTATAAGGCCCAAACTTATCATTTTTTATAATTTCATACATTTTTAGTACTGTAGTAAGGCAGTGGTTAAGATTTCGTAACTCAGGTTTAATTATATTTATATTTATTGTACCAATATACATATGTATAATTCATACATACATATGTATTTATTTGAAATTAATAAAGCATCGTGTTATGTAATCTTTGTAAAATTTTTTTTTAGTTTTTTTGTCAAGTCGATACCTATGTATGTACGTTGTAGGTACGTATGTATGTATGTATATATCTACATATCTACATACATATGTATGTATGTACATACCCTGCAAAAAATTGTGCGATTAGTCTCGAAAGAGATTTGTCCCGGACAACTCTCTTTCGGGTACACTTGGCTACAATTACTCCCAATTGTACCCGAAACGGTAAAAATGTAGAGTAATTGTTGACAATTTTACTCAAAAGGTTATAAACGAATTTTGAAATATGCTTTTGTAATTGCCTTTTTATTTTGCAATTAAGTATATGTATGTACATACACTATAAAAGCGTACAACTTCCATTTGGTATCCCATTGGCATCAAAAGGGAGTTCTCTACTTTCGTACTCGTTCAGGTATAAAAGGGTACAATTAGTCTCTCCATAGGACATGCTCAAACAAAAAGGAACACTTCATTCCATATAAAGAGATACAAAAAGAGAGTAGTCGCGTGCTCCTTTGCGAGTGATCCCGGATGTATCCCGGAATAGTCGCATTTTTTGCAGGGTATACATTTAATCTGCCTGTGTACCTATCTCCTAAAACCATGAAAAATTGAGGAGCTGAATATGTGTGGATATGTATGTATTAATATGTAGGTACATACATACATACATATATTACCACAAACTATTTTTTATGCCTTTAATATACATACTATGTATGTACATACATATGTATTAATATTCTAAATTTTTCAATTTTTTTTCCTTTGAAGTATTTTTTTTCTTTTATCACATCTAAATTCACTTTACTTTTATTTCATCTACTGTAAATAAACTATAGAACAGCCTTTTAAACCATTATTAGCAGTCAGCTTCCCAACCGTTTTCATTTATGGGTACGTTCGTTTTACTGTAATACGCGATGTCACATTTCTCTTTCTAATTTTAAAACATTCGTTTTGCTGTTTTATATTTTAACACAAAGCACAACCCGAATTAAGAGCAAAAAATTAAATTTCCTTTCGTACCAACGATCTAAACGGCTGAAAAGTCGATTTGAATCTGTTTGGGCGCATTGCGCACACAACAAAATCGCCGGTCACACTCGGCAATGTTCTTTTTCTTCTCCGTTAATCCCATTTATGACAAAATAGGTACCTACAAGCTAAATGAAATGCATCTACATATTTAATTTATCGGGTACCGTTGGCTACTCGTTTTCATCCCCACGTTGCAGTGGAAAACCGGCACGGAAAAAGTCGAAACAAAATAGAAATTCCGATGAAAATATCCAACAAAACAGATTGCATGAATGCAGACGCCAAACAAATAATCAAGAGACGGATCAAATGTAGGTACCCAGCAAAAAATCTACGCCTTATTTAAGAATTATTCCAGAAGATATAAAGCAAGACTGCTCAGTTCATAGGCACACAAAGCAAAATTCGCACGTTTTATTCAATAGGGATTTAACTTAAAATATATATATTTTTTTTTTTTTTTGAGAAAACGCAAACAAAGTTTTATAATTTGAAGTGATTAGTTCTACGGCTAACTACGAGATCATTTTAAGGGATACGCTAATGTGAAAGGTATGACGGAAAACTGCAATAATTTAAAAATTTAAAAAAATCAACCTTGATATCGCGTGGTTTGAACTTACGACCCCTCGCTTCCATACCAGACGCACTACCACTGGGCCACCACACCACCTGCGTTGAGTACTTCAAATGCTGCACTTAAACTGAACTAACAATTACAACTCACTCACGTATTCAAAGCAACAAGTAAGAAGTTTGATATTTGCAAATATGTACATTAGATGAGTTTTTTTAGATATTCCCTCCGGCACCGGAATACGAAAATAGGATGTTTTAGAGTAAGTAAACTGAAAAAAAAATTTCACTTTTCCAAAAACTGGATGGAGCTACACCGAAAACCGCGCAAATTCCCAGAATTTCAAGGTTTGTTTAGATTTATCCATGAAAAAAGTTAGGATTTTGCACGAGAAAAAAAATTGATATCCATAGATACGTAGAATATCGCGGTCTAAAATGATCATTTTCTTTTTTTTCTCATGAATCTTCAACTTCTTACCCTATACTCTTCCCGAAATCGGAAATTGTTTTCTAACTAAATCACACGGTAGGCTGCGCTATTTAATGTGCTTTCCAGAAATGTATAGCTATTAAAAATCTAATAAAATTTGGATGAATTCATCAAGTTTATATGAAGTGAAGTCGGGTATAAAAGGGTAACATACGTTAAAATTTCTTAAATTTTTATTCATGATTTTTTTATGTGGGTGGATAACTCTACAAATGTAAAAAAAAATACAAAGGTCGAGACCGCGGATAACGGACAAAAAGTGGAGCCGGATAGCGCCATACATACTATGTATAGGTTATAGTGGGCCGATCTTGATAAATTTCGGTGTATCTAAGCTTTCAGTAATATTGTTTCGGCGCTAGGCGAGTAGAATTTCCCAGCAAACAATCTGGTAAGCGTTTTGCAAATCAAACTTAAAATAAGCTTGCATAATTGGACTAATGTAAGCGTTGTAAACCAAGCTTAGAATAAATTAGCATGAATAAGGATTTTGCAAACGAAATTTGCATAATATTTGGTATTGTAAGCGTTTTGCGTATGTGTTTATATTTCGTAAGCATTTTATAAATGTTGACGGTGACCGACTAAATATACAGTTATTTTTAGGCGTAAACAAAAAACATATTTATAGGTAGAACTCATTTTAGTTTCGATTTCTGAAGAGTAAACAAGTGAAAATAGTGAAGTTTTAGTGAAATAAATAAAGTGATAAAAGTATAGTAGAGAGCAATTAAGTGCGTTTTTATATAAATTTTTTTGTATAATATCAGCAACAAGAAAATCGAGGAGTACTGTGCGCAAGAGAAATGAAGATCTTCAACATTTGGTGGAATAGTGTGGCACCTCCTGAAAAAGAAATAAGTATGCTTTTTAACACGCTTTTATTAGCTTCACCTGTATGTATGTATGTAACTTCATCCCATCCTAAAAACTAAATATTATAGCTTTGTTCAATAACTCAAAATTTTTAATTGCTTTTAAAAATAGTTATAAATTTTATGTTCAATAACCAAATAAATTTGCAAAAGAGGGCCATATTGGGAGAGTAAGACTTGGAGAGAGTTGAAAATAGTTGCAAGTAAAATTTTCATTTGCAACTACTTGCAGCTTTAAAAAAATAGAAGCGTCAAAAACATATGATCGCAAAAATTTCAATTGGAAATATGCAAACATTTTAATCGCAAATTTCTAATTGCATACTAAATACATTAGCGCAAAAAGGAATCTTGACGATGTTGTGGAATATCCAAAGTATATTTTCGTGTTCCTAATTCAGTTATTTACATTCATTTTCAATTTCAAAGATTTCAATTACAACCTAACCTAAAAATGAAATTGTGAAAACAGCGCACCAGCTGTTTACTTGCAAATGTTTACGATTTTGTGTTCAATAGTTTTGGTTGATAATTTTCTCTTTTTCTCGTTTTTACTCTTAATTTGTCACTGACGCTCTTCTTGCAAGTAAAGTTGTTGAACAAAGCTTATATCCAGCCTTGGGCACCACTACACTCAAGCCATTACTAAAAAATGAGTGTGTGTTGGTGCGCCTACTGTAGGATAAAGTGAAAAATTACTAAAAATAATCAGTCTGCATGCAGATGTTGAGCGAGCAGGGTCATGCGCGCACGCTTCGCGAAATTATGAAACAACGTACGTATACACATACATATGCTTGTTGTTTGGCATCCGCAAATAGAATAAAAGAATTTCAAGCGACGATCACCTAGCGACCACTTGCTTTCACGCCAGTCGAAGGCAAACTGATTATTTTTCCTAAGCGACGATCGCCAAGTCCCATGATTCAACCATAAAGGTTTACGCATGACGACATACCTTCATACATAGTGGGGCGATAAGTGTCATGCAAAGAGGAATGTAGAAGAATTTGACAGATACGGCCCCTATGGAAATGCTAGGGTGCGTGTGTGTGTGGCATATGTCAACAAAACCAAAATGCTTGTGTTCGTGTGTTTATGAAGATTTGAAGAAGAAGTCAGCTGATCTTATGCATTCTCCTTTATTGTTCCTCCATGCCAAGTCCCATCGTAAGCGCTCGTTTTACGCTCTTTATTTGTCTGTAGTAGTGACAATCGGTGTGTATACGTACACGGGCGCTTAGGGTGCCGACAGTCAACAACGAGTTGACGACCCGTTTCCGAAGCCCGAGTTCGTTCCGAGTTAGACAAAGTGCGTGCCCGTATGAAAAGATAAAAATCAGCTGTTTTCTATTTTGAACAGCCGTGTGCGTGTTGCCGTATTTGAAATAATCGGAAGACACAAAAATTTCGCATGAAATACCCAAACTTAGTACCGATGTTTACTCTCAATTTAAATTTTTAAATATATTGTTTTCTTTAAGAAAAAAGCGACACAGGCGAAAATTTTTAATAAAAAAATGCGCGATTTTGTATTCCAAGTTTTGGTAATTATCTAGTTTAGGTGACAACGGTGAAAATTGGTAAATTTTCAAGAAGTGGGGTGTCAATCGACGCGTTTTGATCACATGAACACGAATACGAAGCGGAACTTAATTTTTTAACGCAACAACAAATGACGGCGGTGTAAAAACGGGTTTGAGTGGCGAGTCCTATCCCTCCTCAGGAGTCAGAGTTGCATTTCTGATGTATTTTGTTATTTTCTTGTTGAAAAGTGAAAAATAAGTAAAAGAAAATACACATTTTTGGCAATGAATAAAGGAATAACCATACGCAATTTTTATTTCGTGCTTACACAAAAAAATTTCTAAAAGCTGCCATTGTCGCAATTTTGTTTGTCTGTGTGAATTTTATGACGGAAAATATCAGTTGTTCACTATCCGCTGGCCCGCTATCCGTTGACCCATTCAAAAATGGTAAAAAGGGATAATTTTGAAATAAAAATTACTTTTATTTATCGTAAATTACTAGTTACTAACATCATTTATGTAACTTTTTTATTTCATCCTGTGCGAATTTATGCTCCGAAAAAAGTTATAACTGGATAATCTCGATTTTAAGTTTATTTGAAACTAAAATAAACGTATTAAAAATGGTGTCATGTGAATTAATAACATATACATAAATGATAATTATTTTCAATAAATGAGCTAAACAATTATCTAATAACTCATATTTCGCTTAAGTAAACTTAAGCTGTTTTTCCTATGAAGAAAGATATATTCCATTACATTTTACACTCGCATTGATTTCGTTTAATAATACAATGAAAAATACCGTTCAAAAGTTTTAGTGGCTAAAAAAGTTCGTTTGGCAACACCGCGTTGAGCAAAAGCAATCAGCTGACACGTTTTCCGGCAAAAATCAAAATGCTCGTTGATTTCTACGGTACGGGCTGCGTACTCGTATGTTTCGGTCGTTGGTGAGTTTTCATTTATATGGCACTCTCATAAGGTAGATCGTGTCAGCTGACACGGGTTGCGGCAACTCGTTGTTGACTGTTAGCACCATTACTCTCATTTAGCAGGTGCTAAGGTTTTGCCCAAGGCTGCTTATATCTTTCAAACATTCACTTTTTTGTGTTCTCTCTATTATTTCTATTCTCCTCCGGATTCGAAACATGACATCAACAGCCCAACGGCATCATATAGTAGGACATTCAACATTATATTTTATGCTTCATTGCGGCTTTTATGTTACCTTTCTTCAAAATAGCCTCTATGAATTTCAATTCACTCCCGTATACAAGCCAATAAGTAACAAGCTTGCAGGGTACGGAAAAACTCACTCACGAACGCTCAAAATTACATTCTTCTCAAATCACAAACAAATGTTCAAAGAAAAACGTATAACCACTCAAATAGCGAGCGAACTAACGCACAACAGCCAGCGATCGCTCATAGCGATGGCGATAAACTCAATGCATAAATTCACTCAAAAATAAAGCTTGAAGCTTTCTGTTTTTGGGTTTGTTGTATTTGCAATCAAATCAAACGCATGTACAATGTACATACATACGTATGCAGAGCAAGAACTGGTTTTGTGTTTTGTGTAACAAGCTTTGTTTTGTCGTTGTTGTGTTTGCAATAAAAACAATCGCATGTACATACATATGTATGCAAAGCAAGAACTGGTTTTGTTTGTAATTCATTTAATAGTAAGTGCTGAATCAACGAAAAGGAACCCTAATTACATTTTTATACAATGTTTTGTAAACGTGAGGTGAAAAAAATTTCTCTAAAAAAAAAAAAATAAAAATAAAAAAATAAAAAAAATGCGCCACTCGGGACTCGAACCTGAGCTGTTTGGTCCGTAGGCAGCATACCTCACCATTACGCTACAAACGTATTCTGCGCTTTATTGTCTAAATTCGAATTTATTCAATCAGGTTTCTTTTTTTTTTTTGTTCTTTTCAAATGCTTCACCTCAACTTCTCTTCACTTTCTGATTGTAAAATATAACAAAACGTTTGGGAAATTTTGTATTTCCAAACTAGTTTGGAAAACCTTGAATAAAAGGGTTTGGAAAATATTGCATAATAAGCTAGTTTACTTCACTGCATATTGGGATTTTTGGTAGAAGTTTTAAATACATATGTATGTAGATCTATTTCGGAGAACACCACATCCCATCAGACTTCTTTTTACTTTTATTCTTGCGTCCGCATAAAACATCCTTTAATGAAAAATTTCAAATTTTTCAAATTTCGAAAATATAAGTATTTAAGGAAAAGCGTGGGGGTGCTCAATAATATTTGAACATGAAAATATTCGATTCGTACAACTAGTACAAAAATAAACCTAGTTGCGAAATTAAAGAGTACGATATATGAAATCTCAAAAAAGTCAAAATAAAATTATTAGTAAAAAAACACCGATTTTAAATATTTTTTGGCATACTGAGCACCCCACGCTTTTCCTTAAATACTTATATTTTCGTTCATCATTTTGTTTCTAATTAAATTATTTCTCAATTTTTAGTACGATTTTTAAGATTAAAGCGTGTTTTTTAGTTTTTTAAGCTATTATTTATTTCAAATAAAAACACCTACATACATACTATATAACAGTCAGAAAATAAATCTTTAAAACGTTTATTTATTTCATTAAAAATACGTGTTTGGTAACCGTTTTTACAAAGCTTATGAAAAGCATATAAAAATTACTTATAATGCGCTTACTGAACACGTTTGCAAAACGTGTTATATATGCTTTAAAAAACATTTTTTGCAATCCTAATTTCAAGCTTAAAGCCCGTCTCCACATAACTTGATTCACCAGAGAAACATGTAGCAAAACATCTCGCTCAATAACCCGTCTCCACGTGCCTAATCGTGATTCAGTTTGACATTTTCTTTCTTGTTCTTCTTAAATGTTTGTATGTTTGCTTATTTTTGCGTCTTTGTTTTGGTTTGTGTGAGATTTCGATAGATTTTCTATACAAAATTAGAGAAGACATCGATATCATCGAGGTTGGCAAGATGATTCAGAATGAAACAGTGTTTCAATCTTCGCTCGCTCTAAGAAATTTGTATGGAAATTGGCGAGTTTCGGCACTGGTTTCCGTGTCGAAACAAGATTGAGAGAGAAAATGCAGAAAAAAAGAGCGAAACACGTTATGTGGAGACATGGTATTAGAAAGAGCGACGCGTTTCGATTGCAAAAGGCTTACTTTGCGATAGTGATGGGCGAGTCCGAGATGTTTAGACAATCGAGAGAATTGCCATCGCTGCAAAATCACAATCGAGTCAAAAGTTGACTCGCAATCGAGATGTTTTTGCGATTGTTCCGAGCAGTGTTGCCAGAACTTTTCCAGGGTTCCAGCTAGATTCTCAAAAAAAAAGCTAGAAAAGGCTAAAAAAAAATTGTTTCACACATAAAAAAAACATTTAAAGCTAAAAAAAGAAGCTAAAAAAAAATACGAAATTACCCAGTAGAACTTGGAGCGAGATCTCCCCAAGCGAGAGCAGAAGAGTCCTCTGTTTGATATCATTTCCGAGCAATATCAAAATTGTTTCAGTTTTGTTTTATTTTGTTTGTGTTTATTACTTCTCTTCCTAGTACATAGTTACAATGTTAAAAGCGAGTATAAAAAATTGTATGCTTATACACGAAGCCTAGGGAGTAATGAAGTATCTATTGACAAGTACTCCCGGATTAATAAAACGATGATCCCAAGTCCTACTGCGTATTTTAATGCTTTATTAATAGGTGATTTCCGTGGCAGTGATCCGGACAAAAAATTTGCAAGCCACTGCAACACCAATTTTTTAATCCTGATGTTTATCTGGATCAAAAAATCTATTACAATCTATAAGGACCCGAAATGGATCTAGATAAACATCAGTATCACAAAATTGTTGTTCAATTTGCACGCAAAATTTTTATGCGGATCTGGAGGGGAACTCGCCTAATGTGTTTTCAAAACACACATAAATTCAAGGCCAATTTAACAGGTAGGTTCAAGATACATACACATATACACGCCGTGACCTTAATGTCGATCTCTCGTGACCGAGATGTCAAAACTATAAGGAAGACGAAATAATTTGACATTCAGCTCACGGGCGAATGATGGATAAACTCAGAGAATGAAGAATTTGACGAATTGTAAACACGAATGCATGTAAAGAATATGCAGAAGTAAACAAATTGGATAGGTGTTGAAGAAGAACAAGAAGTCAGCCGATCTGAAGAACCGACCTGTTTAGTGGAGCCTGCATAAGTTATTTATTTTCATATACTATGTATATGCAAATTTGTACTTCAGTGTCAATAAAAATAACGAAATGTTAAAAAAATGTTTTACATTCAAATAATGGTAACTATGATGACTGTATGTATGTATATGAGCAGCAAGCAACGCTCATTTTTTAGGGAGTTTTAGCAAATAAAAAAGCTAGAAAAAAAAGCCAAAGCTAAATCAGAATTTTTCCAAGACAAGAAAAAAAAGCTAAATCTAGCTTGAAAAAAGCTAGAATGGCAACGCTGGTTCCGAGTCAGCGAGTCGGAGGTTGTTTCGATGACATCTCGACTACACAAGCGAGATGTTTTTGCGACTGTTCCGAGTCGGCTGGCCGGCTGTTGTTTTGATGATTTGTTTTAGTTGATAAAATAAACTGAATGAGTGTTGTTGATGAAGAAAGTAGGATTGTTAATGGAAGTGAAGCAAATAATATAATATAATATAATACAATGGCGCTATTATAACTCTGACGAGTTTTATGGCCGAGCTTCTCTCCCAATTCGAGGTATGCTCCTTTTTGTTTTTCCTACTAATTGGGTGGACCTACAGTTTTATGCCGGCTCCGAACGGCGAATGCATTTTTTGTGAGAAGCTTTTTCATGGCAGAAATACTCTCGGAGGTTATGCCGCCCACTGCCGAGAGGTGACCGCTGCTCTTAAAAAAACACAAGAATTGGATTTTTACTAATTAGAAAAATTGTTTTGGTGTTTTGCTCGGAACGTGGTTTGAACCCGAGATCTCTGGCATAGCAGGCGAGCACTCTACCCACTGCACCACAGCGGCCAAATACATATGTAAATAAATGAACCAAATTGAAAAATATGCTATATATAGACGCTACATTTTTACAATCACAATCAAAGAGTGTCGTGCTTAATAAATACAATTAATTATTTAAACATTAATACATAGCTGTTAAATTATGATTACGATTAGTAATCGGTTAGATTATTTTCTAAAAAGAATCGTAATGATTATTTAATTGTACGCATGAAATATTGGGATTACGTAATGATTACGATTACAAATAATCAAAAAATAATCAGGATTACTTTAGATTACTGAAAAGAATCAAAAAAAAATCAAAAATAATCAAAATAAAGAATTGATTCTTTTCGACGATTCTTTTTGATTCTTTTTGATTCTTTTCAATCCAAAACCCCAAACAACTTTTACTAATGTATGAAAAACAACAATGCTAAAGCGAGTAGTGTTAGAATTCCAGAACGGTTGTTAACTTGTTGCCAATCTTTCGTTAACAACTCAAACAAGAGCAAATCATATAATCTATACTTCATACAGTGTATGTTTTCAAAAGGTGATTTTAATACCTTTCTAACAGTATAAAAATTTTTGAAATCGGTTGATTAGTTTACGCGTGATATCAAAATACAAGAAAGCCAAGAGATGCATTTACTTAAATAAATTAAAAAAAAAAAGTTAAAAAAAGGCCATTTTAGTTTTCAGATATGTTATATATATTAAATAGACCTTTTAAAAAAAAATTCTTATTTTTCAAAATCGCTTGGTCTTTGAAGTGTTCTCCCAGTTTGAAAAAAAAAAAAAATTTGAAAATTTTTTTTCAGTGTAATATGTAATATAGAATTTTTACAGTGTGTGTTTTCAAAAGGTGATTTTAATACCTTTTTAATGGTATAAAAATTTTTGAAATCGGTTGATTAGTTTGCGCGTGATATCAAAATATAAGAAAGCCAAGAGATGCATTTACTTAAATAAATTAAAAAAAAAATAAAGAAAAAGGCCATTTTAGTTTTCAGATATGTTATATATGTATATTAAATGGACCTTTCTAAACAAAATTTGTATTTTTCAAAATCGCTTGATCTTTGAAGTGTTTTTTCAGTTTCAAATTTTATTTTAGAAAACATTTTTTTTTCAGTGTACTAAAACATTTTACAGTGTATTTTTTTGAAAGCTAATTTCAATACCTTTCTAATGGTATAAAGATCTTTGAAATCGGTAAAGCCATTCCCTAGTAATCACACTTTAAAATTACCTATTATCGTCATTTTTCGATTATTTTCGGATATTTTCGAATATTTCGATACCTTGCCACGCCCACAATTTTTCGAAAATGCAATTTCTAAAAATGAGGTTGTGTTTGAGTAGGTAAGATGTACCTCTATGCAAAATTTCATCAAATTCTGAGGGGGTCGGGTTCAAAATGTTCGTTTTTTTTTTTTTCAGCCTTTGATATGAAATTCATCTTATGTGTTATGTCTTGAATATCTTTATTTGTTATACAAAATTGAATAAAAAATTTATAAAAAATTAAAAAAAGCAAAAAGAGAAAGGTTGTTTGGGGTTTTGGATTGAAAAGAATCAAAAAGAATCAAAAAGAATCAAAAATAATCAAAAAGAATCGCTAAAAGAATCAATTCTTTATTTTGATTATTTTTGATTCTTTTTGATTCTTTTCAGTAATCTAGAGTAATCATGATTATTTTTTGATTATTTGTAATCGTAATCATTACATAATCTAGTTGGGACCAAGATACTCGTAATGTAATCAATTATTTTACTATCAAATACAAAGTAATCAGATTACTAATGATTACGATTAGTAATCGTAACTTAACAGGTATGCATTAATACATTTTCTGAAGTAAGACGCTTACGAAACAAACTAATTTTACGAGCAGTAACAACGGCAATAGATTTGTACCACTGTATACTTTTTAAGCAATTTTGATATTCAAGCGGCAACAACAAATGTTATGTATTTTTTGCAGCGAGTCCGAAATGTAGGGTTGCTTTGAAAACGAGAGGAATCATTGGCGAGTCCGAGATGTTTTAGCGATTGTTTCGACTGACGGCCATTTACGACTTGACTCGAATACGAATGAAAACCATCGAGAGTATTCGAGATGTTTCAACAATCGAGAGAATCGAATAAAACATCTCGGACTCGCCCATCACTACTTTGCGATGTTTTGTAAATGTCAATGCAAGTGTTTTGCTTACATTTGAACGCTTACAAAACGCTTATTTTCATAAGAAATTGTTTGCTGGGTTGTTATTGAGTTTGTAGGGTATTTGGAATAGTGATTTTTGGCTACAAGGTGTAGTATGGTTTTGCCGGATATGGCTACCGGAAGTAGCATATTTTTTGTTAGGGTTTGTGGCTACGATGGGCATCTTTTGTTTTAGTTACAGGGTGTACTATATTTTATTGCGTTTGTGGCTACATACATACATATGAGAATATTTTTATGCAGTTCAGGGTTGCGTAATTTTGTTCGCTGATAATTTTTATTTGTGATTCGTTTCACAAAAGAATCAAAATTATTTTAGATTCGTGATTCAAACAATTTTCAAATCAAAGATGAGTCAAACTATTTTCAAATGAAAGATAAATTTGACTTGTGATCAGGGCCGTAGCTAGACTTAAATTTAAGGTAGGGCAGCGTTGGTTTAAGGTAGGGCGGAAGTCAGTCTTGGCACTACCACCATTGAGCGCTAGGTCAGTTTTGGCAATTGACATGCATGTGAATAGAAATATAATTAATGGAAGATAGCGACCAACCGCCATACGCAAATAAGCGTGAGACAAAATTGAAGCCGAAAATATTATAAAAAATTTAATGCAACAAAAAATTTATTTTTTAAAATTTTTAATTTTAATTTAATTTCCTTCGATTATTCCATACCGAAGAGAGCTATGATCTTTAAATTTGGTATGTGGGTCGCCTGTAGGTATGCACGCAAGTCAAGGTGAGAAAAAAACTCTCGAAAATGATTAAACGATAACCATAGAAAATTTAGACACCTCATTTTTCCAACGAGTAAAATGTTTTAGATTAGCACACAGCCTTAGAAATCATTTCCGCGATTTTGGTGTTGTTCGCTCACAGTGAGATTAGTTTTTGTCAGAAAACTGCCGAAATGAACCATTCCTTTAACCAAACTACAAAAATTTTATGGTCTTATTTAATTATATCTGTGATGCAGGGTGGATTCTCCATATCATACATTGCAACCGCAATAATTTTTTATCTCAAACAAACAAAAATTTAATTATAATAACACTGTAGGGAGGTCAAAATATCACAGCGAAACGCCGAGACACCCCCACTTAATTTTCGGCTGTAGAATACGATGGCGTTTTCAGAAAGTCAAAGTTAGCTCTCGTTTTCGAGAAATTTAGGAAAGAAGTTTCAGAGCTCCGAAGGTAATTTTTTTCCCGGTTATAAACTTTACTTAGGTTTTGAACCCTTTTCTCGCGTAAGGATTTTGACGGTTGTTCTTGCTTTATTGGGGCATTCTAAATTCAATGCCATCATTAGTTTTTCCAAGCTGGCTCCGGTTTATGAGATAACGGTATTTAAAAAGTACCATTAATATGGACTTTTTTGTTAATAACTCAGTCAGTTTATGAGCTAAATTGCCCAAACTTTGCACATTACAAAACTATTGTTTGAAAACAATTGAAGCATACTTTTAGGTATTATTTCGGGAAAAATTTTATGAAAAATTAACAAAAAAAATATTCAAATGCGTATAAAATCCTCAAACATGCATATATTTTCTTCACTTAAAAACTGTGTAATAGTTCTTTTAATTCTTTGTAAGACGATATAAAGATCATCTAATTCATTTAATACGATATGATGAATTTCATATCAAAAAAAACGAACATTTTGAACCCGACCCCCTCAAAAATTTTTCAAATTTGAATTTTTTTTTTTCAGTGTAATATAGAATTTTTACAGTGTAAGTTTTCAAAAGATGATTTTAATACCTTTCTAACGGTATAAAAATTTTTGAAATCGGTTGATTAATTTACGCGTGATATCAAAATATAAGAAAGCCAAGAGATTCATTTACTTAAATAAATTTAAAAAAAAAAAATAAAGAAAACGGTCATTTTAGTTTTCAGATATGTTATATATATTAAATAGACCTTTCTAAAAAAAGTTCTTATTTTTCAAAGTCGCTTGATCTCTGAAGTGTTTTTTCAGTTTCAAATTTTATTTTGAAAAACATTTTTTTTTCATTGTACTAAAACAAAAAAAAAATTTTACAGTGTACCTTTCTAATGGTATGAAGATCTTTGAAATCGGTAAAGCCATTCCTAGCAATCACACTTTAAAAGTACCTATTATCATCATTTTTCGAGTATTTTCGAATATTTTCGAATATTTCGATACCTTGCCACGCCCACAATCTTTCGAAAATGCAACTTCTAAAAATGAGGTTGTGTTTGTGTAGGTAAGATGTACCTCAATGCAAAATTTCATCAAATTCTGAGGGGGTCGTGTTCAACGCATATTGGGTTTGATATGAAATTCATCATATATAACTTAATATAAGTTATTGTGTTTGAAAAAACGCCTATGGTGAAATTGCAGCTTTGGTTGCACAAAAGTGCAATAACTGATGCAGATACGTCGAAATCGTATGTGAGAAAATTTTTCACTTATTCATTTTGAATAAAAGTCTTTATGTTGCTTTTTCACGCAGAATGACTATTTTCGGAGTTATAAAAAAATAAAAGTGCAAAACCATATATCTGAACAATCAGTTGTATGGGAGCTATATGTTATAGAGACCCGATATTGACAATTTTCAGGGAATAGATTAAGGTCAATACAAGTACAAATTCTACAAAGTTGCATGTCCTTAGCTGTTTAAATAGCGAAGCTATGCCCCAAAACAGAGGCGGATTATCCCTAAGGCAAACTAGGCACTTGCCTAGGGGCGCGTAGATACAAGGGGCGCGCGAGCTCAGAATTTTTAAACAAATAAAGAAAATAACATATCGACGATTAAGAATTAAAGCTGATCTATAATAGATCGATAATAGATAAATCGATTATATTGCACAAGCATCGATATATTGTGCAATATTGCGCGTTTGTTGCGTCGTCAGGCTTGCCAGTACTGGCGATTTGTCGCCAAATTGGCGATTTTTTACAAACTTTGGCGACCAATTTATTTGGCGATTATCAAAATATTAGATTATATTAATAAAAAAGCAATTACTTTTTCAAGCCTTTTTCTCAAATTTTGAAAGTTTCTTCATACAAATTTTTGTCAAATTACAAAAAATTTGAGAAATAGCAATTGCTTTTTGTTTATTAATACGACCCATTATCTCCACTTTGCCAATAAATCTTACGATATGTAGAGATCTATTGAGAAAATAAATATATACTACATACTCTGGCAACCATTTTCTGCACACTTGAGTGCAAACCAAAATTTTGGTCTGCACACTCGCCTATCCACGATACGACGGTCTGTACAACTTTGACACCCTACGGGACAGTGAGCTTCAGCTGACACCGCACGTGCTGTTCATCGCTGACATATGTTTTGTGCATCGTCGAAGATATAACTGCCGCTCGCAGCACAAAGAGCTCTCTTTGCCCATGTCCGTAAATATTGAATCTGTCTTATTGCTGTCATTAAACTACGACGATGTTGTCGACAATTTCGCGAAACAAAAATGTAGACGGAGAGATTTTTAATTTTTTAAATTTTGTTTGCTCTGTTACTACTTACTTATATTTTTTCAATAAATAATTCAAAATTTATTTTGTTAATTTATTAAATACTAGCTGTTGCCCGCGACTTCGTATGCGTATAATTTCTCTTCTATTTTTCAACTCTGTTGGTACATAATAAGTACCAACAAAAAAGAGTGGATTTCAAATCTAAGCGTCCGTGTTTGAACAGCTCGGCAGGTAGTCCGTCTTTTCCAGGAGCTTTATTGTTTTGGACCCGGGGTATAGCTGTCCTCACTTCATCATAGTCGGGTGGTGGAATGTTTTTTCCATCGTCAGGGATTGTGGTATCGGGTTCGACGACTCCCTCGCAATTTATCAATGAGGAGAATTTATCGCTCCATAATATAAGTACACTCTGTAGTACGTCGGTTACCAGGTAGCCATTATTTTATTTCTTATAACAAAATAGCCATATTAAGCATTTTGAGATTAAGAAGGTTCACATTTTATGAGATATCTCCGAAGCCAGTTTAGGTATTGAAATTAATCTAATGGTTTATGACAGCATTCATAAACTCCTTTCGTTTGATACCCATATTGTACTAACACATTTTGGTGCACATATTGGCCGATAACTCCGAAACTGGTCGAGATATCGAAACAAATAATACCTTAAACTTTAAGTCGAGCGTCTAGCAATCCAATAAAAAAAGTTTCGTTCAATTCCATTCAGCACTTTTTGAGTGATACGGCCACAGACAGACAGACAGACAGACAAAAATTCTAAAAATGGTTGATTTGGATTCTACTGGCTTAATAATGCTTCCCCCAATCATTTTTTTCTCGATATCTGCAATGTACAGACATCGACCTGTTATCTACAATTTTATTATATGTAGAGATTAACAAATTATCTAAGCTTTTACATCATCTATATCTACATCTACACTAATATTATAAAGAGGAAAGATTTTGATTGTTAGGGTGTAAAACAACTAGGTAGTTAAAATTTATAGTATTATGATGGCCATTTATGGTCGGTACAGGGGCGCCGAGAAAGTGGCTGCCTAGGGCGCTCTGGACCTTTTATCCGCCACTGCCCCAAAATGTCCACATCTGAACAATCGGTTGTATGACAGCTATATGTTATAGTGACCCGATTTCAATTATTTTCAGAAAAAGTTAAGGTAATGCTAAAATATGGTCATGTGCAAAGTTTGGGCAATTTAACTCATAAACTGACTGAGTTATTAACAAAAAAGTCCAAATTGATGGTAATTTTTAAATACCGTTATCTCATAAACCGGAGCCAGTTTCGAAAAACTAATAATGACATTAAATTTAGAATGCCCCAATTAAGTAAGAACAACCGTCAAAGTCCTTACGCGGGAAAAGGTTTCAAAACCTAAGTAAGGTTTATAGACGGAAAAAAATTACCTTCAGAGCTCTGAAAGTTCTTTCCTAAATTTCTCGAAAACAAGAGCTAACTTTGACTTTCTGAAAACGCCATCGTATTCTACAGCCAAAAATTAAGTTTACGTGTTTTGGCGTTTCTCTAAGGGTATTCATTTAAGAGTATAAGTTTATAAAGTGTAAATTTCTATCAGTTTACACACACTGTTATATGAACGCACCTAATAATTTTTTTTCGTAAACTTGTCATCAGCTGTGCTATTGTCAAAATTTATTTAAAACTATATCTACATATATTAAAGACATATATTAAAATATGCCAAAAATAAGTGAGAAATCCAAATTAAAACGACTTTACAAGGAAATTTTTGTAAATGACTTACTGATGCTAGAGGTTTCTGTTGCGCAAGGTTGCTTTTTTCGAGTTTACACCGTTTACACACTGAAATGTGCGCGTAAATTTCTCAACCATGCGTAAATGATTTTCCATACAAAATTTGACAGTTCGTTTACAAACTTTATAAATTTACAAGTTTACACACTTTACGAGGCATTTATAAGGTTAAATGAATACCCTTTCTGTGATATTTCAAAAGTTAAAAATTTACCTACAGTGTAATTGATCTCACTTGTTGGCCTTTTTAAGGTAGGGCATTCTAATTTCAAAGAATTTTGATTTGAAATCAAGGTTGCACTCAGATATACCAAAATTGTCTATGTTTCTGCCTGATTAATATTGTACATGCATATGGGACGCAACTCTTATTATCACTATATATAATTCAGTGTTTGCATACATACGGTATACATTTTCCGTAATCTTTTTAACGATGAGAAAACCCAGTCAATACTTCCACCACCAACACAAATTTAAAATGGCAATCAAAAAAAAAAATTCAAATGTAGCAATAAGTGGTCTTCCACCCTCAATTTATCTCACAGTGAATTTGAAAGCCACAGCAACGCGTGGCCGGGTTTACCAGGAAAACCAAATGTATTAAGATAAGATTTAAGTGTGTTAAACGGTATTTGAAATTAGATTTTAGTATACTATGTTCAACATAAGCAATCCAAATAATATCCCTTTAAGTCTTAATTATGTATGTACAAATTTATCTCAAAAATTATATGGATTTTGTAAATATACACTTAGATTACACTGAATCACAAAATGAAATTTGTTGTCTGTACTTTGGACATGACTATCCCACCTGTATGTAAAATCGGTCGCTGATTCCGAAAATCGGGTTCATTTTTAATTCTATGGGATATCGGCAATTTACCGTCATTTCAAATGACTCATTTGGCCAATGGCTCCACTTAATCCTGTTTATCTCTTTAACGCAGTGAGCTATCTTCCTTGGGGTAACACCAATCGAAAGAAAATTAAATTTTCTTTTCATAGCTCCTATAACATTTTTCTCTAACTCTTATAGTTTCTGAAATATTAATGCTGGAATCGCAATTTGGCGTTTGGTCGGTCGCGCTTCTGACAAGTGAGTAGAAATGTATGGAAATATATGGAGCAAATCGCATTGTGACCTCAAGCGTTTGATCGTAAAATTTTTGTAATATCGTATATTCATTACAACCCTGTATAACGCCCGAGTTGAACATTTCTCTACTAAGTCCATGGTATAAAAAATACAGGTATGTGCATTGTCATTTTGACGCTATCTTTTTGATTAAAAAGCAGATTTTTTAAGTTTGATCTTATGTCAGTTTTGGAGTATAGCGATGCCAGACTTTTATTTTTTGAATGCTTAGATTTTTGTTTGAAAGTTTCGGTATTTCAGGAATCAAAGGACAGAAAGAGAAAGGGCACTAGTGAGCAGATTTATGGAACTTCCGGTAGCTCCTCTTCGCTCACTCCACAAATCTTCATCCACTCTCCGCGAATAAAGGGTATCGTCGGAAATTGGAAAAATTTTATATCACCGTCTTTGCAGCCATATTTGGTATTATTGCACCGCGGAAATAAGCAAAGTTTAAAGTGCAAAACCGCGTGACATTTTTGCCAAAAATGAGATTTCATCAAAAATACATTCCTGGCGTCCGTCCCCATCCATTCATGCAACAATTTTGAGATTCACACAACGCAATTCCAAATAATGACACAGTTTCAAAACCGCTTTTTTTAAGGAAATTTTTCGAACCAATACCGCGAATAATAGGTGTTATTGCTTTATAACTGTACTGTAATGTACTAAAGTTGATTATACTTTCATAAACACGAAATGGATTATAACTTTGTTTTATTGAAGAAAAGTTTTCACGTACGCCTGCAAAACCGCCTATAAGTCACTATTGAACAAAATAAAAGACGCAAAAACGCTTATAAATACATAAGTAATCCAATAACTGCACATTTAACTGTTTTTCGCCAAAATGATATTTGGATTAAGAATATAATCCAAAAATCTACCTTGGTTTGGATGTGGGTTTGCAAAATTCCGAACCGTTTTGAATTAAAACAGTTTTTACTGTCTCCTGTAATATTTGGTTGGTAGCGGATACGCGGTATTGCACTTTATGCGACGATATGGAGTTATAATAGATCAATCTCCAAAACCTCCCCAAACTATATACCAGAGTGATCACAAAGCCTAAATTAAAAGTGATCGCAACTACTAAACTAAACTCACCGAGAATACCGGAAAGGGGCTACTTTGTAGTACGGCCAAACTGATATTCCGCGAAGTAAAAATCCGAAATGAATCTTTTATGAATCACTGATGAAATTCATCTATGACTGGGGAGGCATCAGTGAGTACTTTGAAATAAAGACTGCTGAATTTTAAAAAAAAATAATAATAATAATAAAAATTGTACTCAGAAGAATCATTCAGCAGTGAAACAAATTTACTGCAGGATGTGTAATTGAAAAAAATTCTTTCAATTCAAATTGAAAAAATTCGTTACTATGAATACCATGGTTACAATTTATTTTTAAAACAAAGCAATGAAAAACGCCATTAATGGAGTATTTTTATTATTGAGTATGGCAGCACGAAATGTCATAATCTGCTTAATTGTCAAGTGGTTAATATGGCGACGAAAACTTGATGTTTGTTTTACCTGGTATACTTATACCATGTACTAAGTCGGGCGTTTGACATTAAATAAATTCAAATTGTTTTCTTTCGATGAAAGGTTATGAAATATATGAAAAAATTCAACAAAATAAATTACTGGAAGTGAACATGTTGCCAATCCATCATCTAATATCGTATGTCAGTGTGAAGCGGCTTTGAGGTATGATCAACGCGCGACCGACCTAGCGCCAAATTGCGATTCCGGCATAATTCAATTTGATTTTTTCGATTTTTTACGATTTTTTGAAGAAAAAATTGACTTTGTCAGGCAATATCTTTAATACCAATGTCGGCACCTTCGGTTTTACTCCTTTACGTGAAGCTCCATTCTATTGGGAAAAATATAAGTTATATACGAAGAAAATCCATGGTAAAATGGTAAAGTTATAGGCGATCAAGTAAATACAGCCAAGTCGCCCAATGCCTCTGCACGGGTACATTCTATGCATATTGTACCACTACCTACCCATCCGCAGTAGCAGCACATTGGCAGCGCAGTAGATACAAGCCCACACTCAAAAAAAAATTACTCAGATTATGGAAAAATGGGAATGATTCGGCGCTAAAGACATATTTCCATATTTTGATGTACAATTTTCTTTAAAACGTGGTTTTTATTCCTTGATTTGAAGAAAATCGTACATCAAAATATGGAAATATGTCTTTAGCGCCGAATCATTCCCACTTTTCCATAATCTGAGTAAGTTGTTTTTTCAGTGCATTTACGGGTATAACTAATATAATATGTCTCTTAATAGAATAGTTTGTACAATAAAAAGAAATATAGTTATTATAGCAGAGGAATTTATCTTTTAAATTTAAATATGGACGTGCGCATTAAAAAAATAAATATCATAAAAGAAACATTTCACATTCATTTGCATTGGATATATTCAAAGATGGTTCACTTACAGAAACAAAGTGGTTTCCAAGCGTAAAAATCACACAATTTGTGATAGAATCGAACTTACCTGCAAGAGAAATGAGAAAATTTAAATATACGAGATTCGCATTAATTTTACTTGTAAAAATCAATATTAAAATATGGTTTGTTGTTAACACGCAATTAATATGAGGGTTTTCGCATGCCCTGTGGCCGGATTCTAGTTTTCCTTATCGCCAAAATTCGCCAATTTGATTTTAGCAATTTTTGCGATCCTATCATAAAAAACCGCTAAAAATCTCCTATTTTAGCATATTTTTAACGGATTTTAGCGATAAAATGAACCCGGATAAAAGGAATGAACACTTGGCAGTTCAATTGGCTAAAATGGCGATTATGATATATTAGCTATCGCCATTATTAGCCAAAACTCCAAAATTAGCGACGCGAAAAAATTGTTGCATAAAAGAATATTTGAGTTGAAAAGTTAAAAAACATATTAATTTTCTTTTTAAAATATATACTTCATCGCATTAAATATATCAGGGACCCATAATAATCATTATTCGTTATATTTTCAGTGAAAAAAATCAAATACTTGCAAACATCGTAGAATAGTATTGAGTTTGTGTATATGCATGTCTGAAAGAGCACTATCCGATCCACTATGATCGAAAAATTTTAAGCGATATCCATAAAAATCAAAAATAATCATTATTTTTTAGTTTTATTGTTTTGATCAAAAATAAAACTTATTCCTTGAGTGATATATTTATCGCTCAGAAATAATCATTATTCTTTGAGTTTTATTTTTTTATAATAATACAATTGCGCTATTATAACTCTGACGAGTTTTATGGCTTCTCTCCCAATTCGAGGTGTGCTCCTTTTGGCTTTTCCTACTAATTGGGTGGACTTACAGTTTTATGCCGGCTCCGAACGGCGAATGCATTTTTTGTGAGAAGCTTTTTCATGGCAGAAAAATACTCGGAGGGTATGCCGCCCACTGCCGAGAGGTGACCGCTGCTCTTAAAAAACCCAATAATTGGATTTTTACTAATTAGAAAAACTGTTTTGGTGTTTTGCTCCGTGTTTTGAACCCGAGACCTCTGGCATAGCAGGCGAGCACTCTATCCACTGCACCACAACGGCCACTTTTTTTTTTCTTAGGTCGAAAAACTCAAATCGTCTCTAAAGTGCTCTGGAACATAATTACTAAAAAATTCCCATCGATATAACTTCGTGAATGAGTGATATATTTGATCGAAAAAAATAAAACTCACACAATAATGATTATTTCTGAACGATAAATATACATATCACTCAAGGAATAAGTGTTATTTCTGATCAAAAAAATAAAACTCAAAAAATAATGATTATTTTTGATTTTTATGGATATCGCTTAAAATAATGATTATTTTTGATGAAATATAAAAAAACTCAACATATAATGACTAAATGGCGATTTTTATTATAAAAGTCATAATGTTTACGGTCCCTGAAATATGTTCATAATTATAGAAAAAATGGGGAATTGTAACTCAAAAATGATAACAAAAGAGCAATAAATAATAGCTTAAATAACTAAAAAAAACACGCTTTAATCTGGGTATAAATGTAAATTAATCCCTTTCATACCGAACGGGAAACATCAATTACAATTATACACTCAATACTGACTATTTAAAAAATTTTTAATTTAGTGAATAGATTTTTTTACAAAAGTAAAACTTATTGTAAAATCTTTAAATAGGCATGAACATTTATAATTTTTAAAGAAATTTTATAAGAAACAGCCTTGGCTAACAACTTTGAAAAATTCTTCACATGTCTTTCACACTCGCATAATGCATTCTCAAAACTTAAAATATTTTCATTATCTTAAATTTAACTACCACTCAATTTTAGTGATAGTCGAATTTTGAATCAACTACCACTCAAATTTGGTGCTCGAAACCTATTTAGGCAGTGAAATTATTGAGAAGTTAATGAACACATCAGCTTGTGGTGAAATGTACATACATACATATGTATGTGAGTATATGTGATTTGTTAGTTTTGAAATTGGCATAAGTCCATTTTTAGGTGTGTCGAGATATTGAAGGGTTTGCGTTATTACTGATTCAAAAATTTTGAACTTGAAGTGAACTAGAGATGAACTAGAAGGGAACTAGAGGTGAACTAGAAAATGAACTAGAAATTGAACTAGGGGTGAGCTAGAAGTGAACTAGAGTTGAACTGGAAATTGAAATAGGGGTGAACTAGGAAGTGAACTAGAAATTTAACTAAAACAAACTAGTAGATGAACTTGAATATCTACAAATACTATTGCAATGCACGTGTCCTTCCCTTGAATTTTGTATATTTAATGTACATACATATGCATAAGTTATACGCATACATATACATTAGATGAGTTTTTTTTTAGATATTCTCTCCGGCACCGGAATATGAAAATAGGATGTTTTAGAGTGAGTAAACTGAAAAAAAAATTTCACTTTTCCAAAAACTGGATGGAGCTACACCGAAAACCGCGCAAATTCCCAGAATTTCAAGGTATGTTTAGATTTATGTCTGAAAAAAGTTGGGATTTTGCACAAGAAAAAAAATTGATACCCACCCATACGAAGAATTAACCGCTAAATCGAATGGCATATTCAGTTTTTTGGTACACTACCCAGGGAAGGTAATAACGCGGCCTAAAGTGACCATTTTCTTTTTTTCCTCATGAATCTTCAACTTCTTGCCCTATACTCTTCCCGAAAGCGAACGTTATTTTTTAACTAAATCACATGGTAGGCTGCGTTATTTAATGCGCTTTCCAGAAATGTATAGCTATTAAAAATCGAATAATATTTGGATGAGTTCATCAAGTTTAAGTGAAGTAAAGTCGGGTATAAAAGGATAACATACCTTAAAATTTCTCAATTTTTTTTTAAATTTTGCTCTTGAAGACGGTTTGTTGGGTTATTAGTGATTGTTTTATTTTGTTGGATAACTCCACAAATGTAAAAAAAAATTTGGAAGATCGAGACCGTGGATAGCGGAAAAAACCGTGGCCCCGGATGGCGCCAAAATATTATTGGGCAATATTGGTATCAAATTAAAGGTCTTAACTAGGGCTTGCATATGGAACTTATTACATGCCAATTTCTTAGCCAATTTCTGATATACTGGCGAATAAGTCGTCCAGGATGACTACAGAATATTTTAAAGGATATCGGCGACATTTGAGTCTAATTTTTGACTTACATGTGTCGAAACGGTGGACACAGCAAAATGGATTGACTTTACATTAAAGTCCTAGGTAAAATCTTTATTTTGATACCCATATTGCCCACAAATGTTTTGGCACCATCCGGCTCAACTTTTTGTCCGTTATCCGCGGTCTCGGCCTTTCTATTTTTTTTGCATTTGTGGAGTTATCCATCCACATAAAACTGTCACTTAAAACCCAAAAAACCGCCTTAAATTGTTAAAAAATTTAAGAAATTTTAAGATAGGTTACCCTTTTATACCCGACTTTACTTCATTTAAACTTGATGAACTCATCCAAATTTTATTCGATTTTTAATAGCTATACATTTCTGGAAAGCGCATTAAATAACGCAGCCTACCGTGTGATTTAGTTAAAAAATAACGTTCGCTTTCGGGAAGAGTATAGGGCAAGAAATTGAAGATTCATGAGAAAAAAAGAAAACGGTCACATTAGGCCGCGTTATTACCTTCCCTGGGTAGTGTACCAAAAAACTGAATATGCCATTCGATTTAGCGGTTAATTCTTCGTATGGGTGGGTATCAATTTTTTTTCTTGTGCAAAATCCTAACTCTTTTCAGACATAAATCTAAACATACCTTGAAATTCTGGGAATTTTCGCGGTTTTCGGTGTAGCTCCAGTTTTTGGAAAAGTGAAATTTTTTTTTCTGTTTACTTACTCTAAAACATCCTATTTTCATATTCCGGTGCCGGAGGGAGGATCTGAGAAGGTTTAAAGAATCCCATACAAAAAAAAACTCATCTAATATACATATGTATGTATGTAAGTTTTTCCATAAGCTATTATGGGGTTTGACTGACTTCTTTGCACTTTTGCTACCAACACTAAAGTTGAGTGGTAGTTGAAGATTTAACTACCACTCAAATTTAGTGGTAGTTAAATTCAAGATATTTAACTACCACTCAGATTTAAGTGGTAGTTGCAGGCTGAGTGCACTCAAAATTAGTTGAATCATGCCCAACCCTGATATTTATCTATTTTTATTGAAAGTCCTTAACCAAAAATTTTCCGGAAGAGTAAAATTTCAACAACAAAATTGGGTTTATTCATAAAACTTTATTAAGGGGTAAAACTCAAGATTGTTTCATTCCATTTATTACGTGCTTTGAAGTGCACAATATCTCTCAAACCAGCGATTAATAAAAAAAATTAATTGAATAAAAAAATATCTGCATTGCACCATTTTAAAGAGAGGATAAATAGTGAGCGATGTGAGATGGTGGCCGGTAAAAATCCAATTATTGGGTTTTTTAAAAGCAGCGGTCACCTCTCGGCAGTGGGCGGAATACCCTCCGAGAGTATTTCTGCCATGAAAAAGCTTCTCACAAAAAATGCATTCGCCGTTCGGAGCCGGCATAGAACTGTAGGTCCACCCAATTAGTAGGAAAAACAAAAAAAGGAGCGCTCCTCGAATTGGGAGAGAAGGTCGGCCATAAAACTCGTCAGAGTTATAATAGCGCCATTGTATTATTGTATTATGATGTGAGTAAGTACTTTTGACTACTCCTTTGTGATTTTCTGCATTTTTTACACGTACGATTGTCCACAAAATAGTCTCCCATCATATCCTCGTACCAAGACCCTTGATATCGCCATTCAAAAACTATTAAGTCCTGATGAAATCTCTCACTTTTTGTACCCCCTACAATTTTTCTGATTTTAGGACAGTCGAATCTGAAATTTCTTTAAAAAAAAATTCGATTTTTTTCAAATTTTTTTCATTATTTTGACCATTGTAACCAAACTACATGACCAATTTTGGAGTGTGAAGGCAAAAAATGTTTGTTGGGGCTCCCCCCACCAGCACTTCCTAGATGTCAAATCGCCCCGATGTCTAATAAAACTTTTTGATGCACTTATGTGATGCAATGTCTTGCATATATGGCTTTTTCCACATTTTTACCAATATCTCAAAAACTGGGTCTGCCACAAAAAATGGAGATGATATTCGGAATCAGCGTAAAATTTCGCTTTAGAAAAGTATTATTTCATTTTTGGTGGTTAAAGTTGATCAAAATTTGTCGAGTAGTGTTATCTGCAGAAAAAAACTAACAGAATTGAGTTCATCTTCCATTTCTGTGCGCCTATTCCCCAATGATTGAAATATCTTCCTAAAAAATCTTCTTTAAAAAGCGAAATGAACGCTTGAAATCTGATTGAAATTCTCCTCCAGCCTGTTTGCTTTTGATTGAAATTTGCTTGAAAATGATTGAATTTTTTTTTCAAGCGTTGCTTGGTTTGCTTTAAAACAAACAAGCAATAGCTTGCTTGGAAATTTTTCAATCAGCTTGTTTCGCTTTTAAGCAGATTGAAAAAATTGTAAGCAAGCGCTAGCTTATTTGTTTAAAAGCAAACCAAGCAAGCGAGAGATTTTAGAAAATTTCAAGCGCTTGAAAGGGCAAACAGCTGCTTGTGCAGATCACTGGTTGAAACATGATTTTGGCTTTGTAAATGTCAACTGAAAATTTGGTAAATTCAACCAAATTTTATTTTTGATACAACATGAAGCAATTTTAGGGCCGGTTTCACCACCTACGGTTAATTTAATCGCTGGTTAGTTTGACGTAAATTGTATGGCGAGCTGTCAAATAAATTGCTTAACCGGGCAAAAATCTCTGGTTAAGTGCTTAACCGGAGATGGTGAAAACGGCCCTTAAAATATACAAGATGATTCAAATTAAAAATTTTATTCCGAAATGTCATTTGGAATTTGGTTTATTTAATATGATGATAGTGTTAATATAAACTAAAACAATGTTAAATAAGTAAGGAAGCCTAAGTTCGAGTGGAATCGAACATTAGATACTCAGCTGTATGCTTTCGTTGTTGGTTTGCGTTTGATGGATTTTATATAAGGTTAGTGCTGCATAAAGTGGGCGTAGGCACGCCCATTTTCAAAATTTTTATCAGTCATCCAACTAAGCATATGAATATTATTCTTTGTGCAAAATTTTATTCCTTTATGACATCCAGTTACAAAGATGTCACGTTACGAATTTCCAAAGCGTGTTCCAGAAATATCTTTGCTAAAAAGTAGGCGTGGTCATAAACAGATTTCAATAAATTTTTGCGTGTCTATTAATACAAGTTATAAAAGTGTATAAACCAAGTTTCATTATAATATCTCAATTATTTGTCGAGTTATGGGCTCCGAAATCTCGTAGATTTCTTTGTCTAAAAGGAGGCGGTGCCACGCCCATTTTCCAAAATGTTTCTATTTTTTGTTTCCGGTCTATTGTAGAAATCATGCCACAAAATTTCAATGAATTATCTTTACATTTGACAAAGATATCGCTTAAAATGTTTTTATTGGACCACTTTATAATACCCAGAGGCGGTCGCTTCATACAAGCCGAGAAGCCCGGCTTGCGTACACATTTTCGTTCATTTCATACGAAATTCTTTAAAATCTGGTTATTTTACGTTTTAGATGTGTTTACTATTTAAGTTCTCAATAATATAGCCTCCACTGTAACATGCCCCTAAAAGCCTGCTAAGAAAATAGCGCAAATACACCACCAATCCACCTCACAATGTGTATTTTGTTTGTACAGCCAATCACAGCACAGTGAGCATGCTTCAACGTTTCCACACATTAGCTTTTACGTGGCTTTCAAAACAGAATAACATAGCTTGTTTTCTCGCTTTCGCTAAGGAGAAACCAATTGCTTATTTTCAGACTTAAATTGAAAAAAAAGCACTTTTTTTATTTTTCACATCAAATTTGTATGCGAATATGAAGCTGGCTTCGGCATTCAAAAGTTCAGTATTCACAGCCATATCTCTGCTTGTTCGCTGGTGGTGGTGCCCATGCTTGGCCATATGCATATTTGATTTGATGTAGGTACATACTTATGCACATAATTTCTTACATCTGCATGTGCAGGCAAATATTAATATCAAATACCAGATTATAAAAGGGTTGATTGTGATTTTTGGCGAATATTGGCACAATATCAAGATAATTTTAAAAAGCGGTGGAAATCAAATTGGACCTCAGTTTTTCAAAAACTAAAGCGCCCATTTTTTAGGCAATAAGCAAATACACTTGCTACTGCTGAAATTTCCGTCGGTATTAGGAAACTAAAAATACCTCTGCGCATTCGTGTAAGATTTCCCTAGCGCACGTTTTTATATTTAAGAATTATGTAAATACGAAATTTTTTATTTTACAAATGTTCAGAGGAAAATTGCAAAATCAAGAAAAAACAATTTTAATTTAAAAATTTTTATTTTTATTTTAAGCACTATGAGAAGGAAAAACTTTCGTTTTTATTCCATTAATTTTAATTTTTAATTTAAAGATGTTTCTTTTTAAATCCTAAATACATTTTAATTTAAAAAATTTAATTTTTAATTTAAAAATTTTCATTTATAAAATAAAAATGACTTGGTTTAAAACGTGCATTATAAAAATAAAAATTTTATTTTTGATTCCTTTTCTCTGAGTATAAAAACAAAAAAATGTGTATCAGGAAAACAAAAATAAAAAATACATATGAAAAAAACAAAAAAAAAAAAAAATAAACGAGAAAAAACGATCTTCAAATACCCGAATTCTTCAAATGCCCGTACAAACATACGCGTAATAAACAAACAAACGAGCGGTCGAGCATTGAAAAGCATTTGTTCGGGCCACTCGAAAATGTTAAAAAGAAATGGAGAACTCTAAATCAAAGTCAATGACGGAACGCAATCAGACTTTTAAATAATACAGCAAAGGAAATTACATAAATGGCTAATGGTTATGCTTCACACATAGGCTTGCCCAGGCAATTTATGCTAGGTCCGCCACTGATAATACCCATATATAAAAGTGGGCGTGGCCGTCAAACCGATTTCTCTAAAATTTTGAACATGTATTACCACAAGTAATAAAAGTGTACACACCAAGTTTCTTCATTATATATAAATTATTTGTCGAGTTATGGGCTCAGAAATCTCATATATTCCTGCTTCTAAAAAGAGGCGGTGCCACGCCCATTTTCCAAAATTTGTACGGTTTTTGTTTTATGTTCGTAGTTAGACTCCTGCCATAAAATTTTAATGATGTATCTTTATATTTGACAGAGATATCGCTTAAAATGTTTTTATTAGGTCCCTTTATAATACACATATATAAAAGTGGGCGTGGCCGTTAACCGATTTTAACAATTTTTCGTCCAAACATTTGCCTAAGTAAGTATATCACGCGAACCAAATTTCATCGATATATCTTCAATGGTTTCTGAGTTATGGCTTATAAAACCCTAAATGTTTGACCCTTAATAAGTGGGCGTGGCACCGCCCATTTTCCAAAATTACAGCAAATTTCTTCATAGAGGCCTCAGCTCAACACGTAGGTAAAATTTCATCGCTCCAACTATATTAGTGGCTGAGATACCAAATTTCCGATTTTTTATAGATAGGAAAAGTGGGCGTGGTCATGGTCCGATTTCACCCATTTTCAATACCAACCGTCCCAATCTCGATAGGGTAAAGTGGGGTCCTTTTGAATTTGGGGCACCGTTGACTTTGCCATTTTCGGTGTAAAAACGTTATAAAAACTTCACAAAAATAGAATTGAATGCAGCCTTATACAACAACACATGTGTATACCTAATTTGGCAGCTCTGCTTTAATACTTAGCGAAGTAACACATGATTCGATGATTTTCCGTTAGCTGATGTAATTTTTGTATAGTGCCACGTAAGCGTTTTCACAAGTTAAACGAACATTTTTTTTTAAATGAGTGTTCTTAAATAGGTCTTCGAAGCTTGAATATTGAAAATAAATCTTAATTATTCCATGTTTTGAAAGAAAAAAAATGTTTGTGATGATTATTTTGGATAAAGTAATTTTGTGGCCGCTGTGGTGCAGTGGGTAGAGTGCTCGCCAGCCATGCCAGATGTATCGGGTTCAAACCACGGTCCGAGCCAAACACCAAAACAATTTTTCTAATTAGTAAAAATCCAATTATTGGGTTTTTTAAGAGCAGCGGTCACCTCTCGGCAGTGGACGGCATACCCTCCGAGAGTATTTCTGCCATGAAAAAGCTTCTCACAAAAAATGCATTCGCCGTTCGGAGCCGGCTTAAAACTGTAGGTCCACCCAATTAGTAGGAAAAACAAAAAGGAGCACACCTCGAATTGGGAGAGAAGCTCGGCCATAAAACTCGTCAGAGTTATAATAGCGCCATTGTATTATTATTATTAATTTGGGGTACATTTGACTTTCCAGTTTGGGGTGCCTTTGACGAATTTCAAATAAAATAATATGACCAATTAAAGGTTTATGTACCTCTAAGAAAGGTAAACCCGCCAAAACAAACCCATCTAGAACATCTCGATACCGTATAAAATATTAATTCGATATAAACTTTCAAATATCCATTGGGTAATTCACAAGCTCTTTTAAAGTAGTATAACGTTATAAAGTGGTATAGGTTTACAACAATTGTATCAGCAGGGTTAGTTTTTCCCATAAAAATTAGAATAACATCAATACAACAACGCAGCCTATGTTTATTGAGTTTCCTATTCGATTTAATTTTTATTTTTTTTGACTTTTTTCAAGTTTTTTATCATTTATATTTTTATAATATTACCTTTTTCTCTTTTGCTTGGTATTTTTTATATTAAAATTTTAGTAAGCATCTGGCAACAAAATACAATACAACATACCTACCACAGGTGTTGTGTTCTAATACACATTTAATTTACAGCGTACAACATAAAAAAAGAGCTAGTCAATTTACCATATATTTTCGCTTATTATTATAATATTATTATACTGTTTAAATAAAAACTTTAATTTTGTTTTATGATATAATGCCTCGTTTTTTAAAGTTACAAATTAATAAAATTTAGTTTACATTGTGATGGTCACATGTGCCCATATTCAAGTCATAGGTACCCCTATCACGGGGCACATTTGACAAAATGGCTTTTTTTAAAAAAGTATCTGAAAAAAGTATTTACGTGCTTTTTTATAATTCATTAGCTACTCAAATATATAGATAAATAATGAATAGTTATTGTCAATTGTTAAAACCTTAGTTTTCCCCAAAAATGTCCGAGATATGAGACTTCAAAAAAAAGGTGTCAAAGGCACCCCACGTTACCCTACCAACTTGCATTCCAAATTTCATCAAAATATCTCAATTTTTGCGCGAGTTAGAGTGTTTACAGACGGGCGGACAGACGGACGGACATGGCTCAATCGATTTCTCTTTTCACCCTGATCATTTTGATATATATAAGTCTATATCTATCTCGATTATTTCATTCTGTTACAATCCACCGTTATGTGATTAAAACTATAATACTCTGTGTACTAGTACAGCTGAGTATAAAAAAAGGACGTCCCAATTCTAGTGTTAATACAACATGAAAACAAATGTTAAAATAACAAGAACCATATTTAACACTAAACGTTGGTTGATATAACACGAAACAATTTTTAAACATAAATGTCATTTGAAATTTTGGTTTATACAAAATTAGTCTTGAACATTTGAAGTTCTGATGTTCGTGAAAAACGCAAATTATTATTATTTTTTTTTAACAAAAAGGAAATTTTGTGCCGTGGCAATGATGAGAGTTTAGCATCATTGGCAGTGCGTGATAATGGTTTTTCCACTTTTATTTGCAGTTTGCAGGTGAGTTAAAAATGGATTGCATTTTTGTTTCCAAAAGTTTTTAATGTTCAAAATTTTCTTTGTCCCCTTCATAGTTTGCAATTTTTACCACGAGGAGGTCCTCACATATCGAGCGATACCGAAGCAGCTGTTTTATTTATCTGCTGATTATATATTTTATGTTTTATATGTTTCTTTTATTTATAAAAATAAATTGTAAAATCAAAAAGAATTTCTAGTTAATTTAACAATAAATTGAGGGCTAAATTAAAAAGATGTTATTGTTAAATCAACACGACCATTTCGTGTTAATTTAACTAGGTTAAATTGTAAGACCAACAGGAAAACTCATTACTTTTTAGTGTTAATTCTACAGTTATCATCCTGTTAAACTAACACTTGACAGTAGTGTTAAATTTACAAGTTTACATTAAACATCGCGTTAAAAAAAAATTAACCACAAATTTTTTTGATTTTTGGTTGATTTCACACAATTTTTTTTCTGGGTGCAGTTGACGTGATCTGTGTTGAATTTAAAATTACTGGTCGCGAGTTCAAAAAGTCACGGACTTATCAAACAACCCTCGTACATATATCTGTATACTACATACATACCTACATATATCCGATCAATATATCATAAAAAATAATGAATTAAATAACATGATGTATTTTATTTCTAGTGACAACGTGGATGAAGGGATGGTAATAGTAGGTTGAACTGCATATGACGGGTGAAGGATGACGATACGAGTATAATCAGTATACGTTGGATCGCTTACCTTCTCGTCGACATCAACATTCACATAATTTGCTTCACCGCCATCTTTTATTGTTGTCACTGATGTTGGAGATTCAACCAACGATTTGGTTTTTGATTTGGATCGTCGAGTTGAACGAGAACGTAAACTTTTCAATACAGATCTCGAACGAGAATTTGTGAGCTTTTGAAACGCACATAAAATAAAAAAGAAATAAGAATATGAATATTTACAAAGTTTAGATATTAAATGTTTAACATGTATAGAACACACTATCAACAATATTAAGAACATGGACGGGGAATTGTGTTTGCAAGGAAAAATAATCCAAAACAAAAATCAAATCAAGTTCTGTCGTACATCACTCAGGAATTACAGAAATTAAGGAAAAATAAATTAAGTTTAAAATTTTCCCATCTTAAATCCAGCTTGAAGACACAAATCTGAAAAAACTTGTTTTTTCTCTGAGTGTACATTAGGGTGGGTCAATTTGTATGGGCGGAACCTAAGCCATAGTGTTCCTAGCAAATTCGGATTCTGCATTAAATTCTATGAAAAAAAGTCTTCTAGAGCATGCGATTGAAGTTTATGTAGAATTGTTTTAAGTATAGCAACCCATACTCTTTTAAATTCAACCAGTAATTTTAACGTTATCGTTTTACTTTCTTTTTTATTTTGTTTATCACTTTAAACACGTTTAATAATGTATAAAAAGTTGGATTTCGCTGTTGCGGTTTTGTTGAAAAAAAAGCATGTTTCTAAACAACTTCCACTCCTTTAAACGCAAAATGAAAATATCCAAATTCCACAATTTTTGACTAAGAACAATAAAGTAACACTTTTCTAAAGTAGAATCTTCTTCTGATTCCGAATATCACATATACTTGCTTGTGGTAGATCTAGTTTCCGAGATATCCTGGCCTAAAGATGATTAAGATGCAAAAATTGCTGTTTCTGCGCTAATTTTGACATAGTGTAGCATCAACATTTTTCCATCAATCAAAGAGCTAAGAACAGCTGCTTAAAGTATGTATTTCAGTCTTTCAATTGCCACTTAGTTTGCCCAAATATATTGTTTCTTCACTGAGATATTGCTCTTTCAAATTATGCATGTTTATCCATCCTGGGGCAAAATGCGCCAAGTGTAGGAGGTAAAAAATTTTATGTCACGGATTTCGCTCAAATTTGGCTAAGTTTCTACTATAATTACTAGGTATACGTACTGGAAAGGATTTTCTCCTATCTCATTTTCTTGAAGAGTTATACGTGTTTGAATATGCTCGTTTTTTTCAAGGGGCAATGTATGGATAAACATGCACAGTTTAAAAGTGCGATATCTCGGTGCAGGAATAACATATTTGAGCAACCTCAATGGCAGTTGAAAGACTGAAATATATACTTTACGCAGCTGTTCTTAGCTTTTTGATTGATGGAAAAATGTTGATCCAACACTACGTCAAAATTAGCGCAGAAACAGCAATTTTTGCATCTTAATCATCTTTAGGCCAGGATATCTCGGAAACTAGATCTACCACAAGCAAGTATATGTGATATTCGGAATCAGAAGAAGATTCTACCTTAGAAAAGTGTTACTTTATTGTTCTTAGTCAAAAATTGTGGAATTTGGATATTTTCATTTTGCGTTTAAAGGAGTGGAAGTTGTTTAGAACATGCTTTTTTTTCAACAAAACCGCAACAGCGAAATCCAACTTTTTATACATTATTAAACGTGTTTAAAGTGACAAACAAAATGAAAAAGAAAGTAAAGCGATAACGTTAAAATTACTGGTTAAATTTAAAAGAGTATGGGTTGCTATACTTAAAACAATTCTACATAAACTTCAATCGAAAATGGGCAAGCTCAAAATTGATTTTAGAGGCATGCTCTAGAAGACTTTTTTTCATAGAATTTAATGCAGAATCCGAATTTGCTAGGAACACTATGGCTTAGAAAATTGACCCAGCCTAGTGTACATACATATATGAAACTTCGTTTTCGGATTTGTAATCACACAAATTGAGAGTTGTTATATGGGAGCGGGAAAATTCCCACACGGAACGAAAGACCACTGTCCATATAGTAAAACCCCCCAACCGTTTTGCTTCCTGAGGTCACGTTTTTATTGATATTTTAAATTTGCGAAATTTAGCCGAGTAATTTTAAAGTAAAGATTTAAGGGTTTCCCCAGACAAAATCCTTGTACAAAGAACATTAAAGAACACAGGAAATAATAATCACAAATTACGCCATGAAATATGCAACAACTTTTATATGTTTGTACATCAGTGATTTGTATTTCCTATCCACGCGTGGGAGGCTTTTTGTAGCTTTCACACCTACAGCCTCACACCGACAAGTCAAAGCACTTCGTTCACGCGCAGAAATTTTGCAAATTTCTGTTCAGTCAGCATCAGAGTTGCCAGAATATTTTGGAGCTTATAGCTAGGTTAAAAGAAAAAAAATAGCTAAAAATAGCTAAACAATTTTTTTCAAAGCTAAAATTAATAGCCAAAAATATTTTTCTTCAAAAATAGCTAAATAATTATTTACATACTTAAAACGATACTAATTTTCTACCTCCAATAAATTTTGGATGAGTGGATCTTTTAAAAATTCCACTACAAATCAAAATACTGGTAGTGAAAATTTATTTGATCAACATTTTATTCCACTAAATAAAAATATCAGAATTGACATAAAAGTAAAATAGGCACTCTACCAGAGCAGATCATACATACATAAACATATACATACGTTCCACTAGCATGAATAACGTGAAAGTTTTATAACAAGTTTAAAAAATGTTTCATCTAGTGTAGTAATTTTTTCGTAAACTTACTTTCCACTACCACTAAATTCTATTTATGAAAAAATATTTAAGAACCACTTTGTGGATAAAATTTCCACTACCACTGTTTTCGATTAAGTGAAGAAAAATATGGTCAATCGATATTGCAGGGCAATAAGATTCCATTTCGGCTGTTTGACGGCTAATTTGCATTATATTGTAACGCTCACAGTGGCATCGCATAAATCCAACAATTTTTTTAATGAATCAATTGGGCACATCGTGTGAAATTTTTTAAATGAAATTGACACATATTTCAATGCCCGGTATAGAACTTATACATTGACTCCATATTGCTTTGAAAATTGCTTCTCATCTTTCCCGTATATACTTGGAATAAGGAACAGTACATTCTATAAAGTCTTGGTAAACAAAAAATCATAATATTTTGCGCAACAGTGAGGAAATTACAAAAAAATATTATAGCTAAAATAGCTAAACTGCCTAAAAAAATAAGCTAAAGAAAATAGCTAATAGCTAAACGCGAACTTCTATAGCTAAACGTCGAAAGTAGATAATAGATAAATCTAGCTACAAAATAGCTAAATTGGCAACACTGGTCAGCATTGAGCTGTTGAGCTAGCAGGTTGTGTTGCTTGAGCAGTGTCTGAATGCTTGTAAATGATTGTGTGTCGGGGGTGGTTTTTATACTCAGCTGTACTAGTACACATAGTATTATAGTTTTAATCATATCGACGCTTCCAAACAATACTGTACTAAGTCGACTTAGTACATTTTCCCCTTTTTGGCGTTTTCCAGTATTACGTGTCTTAATTTAGATGCTGTCTAATTTTGGTATCAATCGGACAATCCAATCAAAAGTTATAAGCAAAAGTGTACACATAATACAACTCGAGATTTTTACAGGATAAAAATTTTAAGAGCTTGCCATAAAAAACCACGTAGCAAATTTTTATTTTTTCCTACGGTTTTATATAAAGCGTACCCTAACCTTGATATTGTCGAGTTATGGTGTTGATCGTAGGGATGGGCAAATTGGAAAAATATATCGATATATATTGTATCGATATTTAAAAAAACATCGATTTATGCCGTGTAAAAACATCGATATATCAATATATCGAAAGGGCTGGCTTCACATTAAGGAACCACGTCCCGCGAAAACCACTTCTTCACGGGGCTAGAGGTGCTCTCACAGATCTCAAAACTGGAATCCAAACTTGCCGCAGACTTATAGTTTACTAGATATTTGTTGTTAAAGTTGGATGGATCTACAGATATTCTACGAATCCTGAAGTATAAACATAAAAATCATTAAGAATTGCTTGAAGAAGAAAGTAATGTAAATTCAAGCACCCGGACATTATGGTTATACCACTTCTTAAAAAATGTTCTGCTGTTAAATTCGAAGCGAATCAGAAATGTATGAAAAATATCGAATTTGGCTCGAAATGGCAAAAAATTATCGATTATCGATGCACGGTAGTTCAAAATATCGTCGATATTATCAGCTGTACTATTTTAAAAATATCGATATATTGATATATCGATATATATCGCCCAACCCTAGTTGATCGTTCAATCCAAACAGAAGTTACAAGTGAAAATATACTTAGTATACAACGTAAGTTTCATATCGAGTTTAAACTTTGAGAGCTTCTCCTGCAAAACACAGTTTTCAGACTTAGTACAGTTTTGTTTGGAAGCGTCGATATAACGGTGGATTGTAACAGAAAGAAATAATCGAGATAGATATAGACTTATATATATATCAAAATGATCGGGGTGAAAAGAGAAATCGATTGAGCCATTTCCGTCCGTCCGTCCGTCTGTAAACACTCTAACTCGCGCAAAAATTGAGATATTTTGATGAAATTTGAAATTCAAGTTGGTATCGGGACGGTTGGTATTGAAAATGGGCGAAATCGGACCAGTCACTAATATAGCTGGAGCCATGAAATTTTACCCACGTATTGAGCTTAGGCCCCTATGAAGAAACTTGATAAAATTTTGGAAAATGGGCGGTGCCACGCCCACTTATTAAGGGGCAAACATTGAAAGTTTTATGAGTCATAACTCAGAAACCGTTGAAGATATATCGATGGAATTTGGCACGCGTGATCTACTTACTTTGGCAAATGTTTGGTCGTAAAATTAAAAAAATCAGTTGACGACCACGCCCACTTTTATATATGGGTATTATAAAGTGACCCAATAAAAACATTTTAAGCGATATCTCTGTCAAATATAAAGATATATCATTGAAATTTTATGGCATGAGTACAACTATGGACATAAAACAAAAAACACAAAAATTTTGGAAAATGGGCGTGGCACCGCCTCTTTTTAAAAGTAGGAATATACGAGATTTCTTAGCCTATAATTCGACAAATAATTGAGATACTATGACGAAACTTGGTGTGTACACTTTTATAACTTGTGTTAATAGACGTGTTTCCATCAAACGCAAGCAAACAATGAAAGCATACAGCTGAGTATCTAATGTTCGATTCCACTCGAACTTAGGCTTCCTTACTTGTTTTATTTGGATTTTTTTACGTAATATTTTTATTAGGAATCATGATTTTACATTTCGTCTCATATTTTTTTAATTATACTATTTTCTTGTTTGTGTTTTTTTGTGAAGTTAATAATAAAAATACTATCCATTTTCAATTTAAAAATTTTAGTATTAATCGGACAATCCAATTAAAAGTTATAAGCAAAAGTGTACATACACAGTAAAAATTTTAGTTTAATTTTAATACCATTTTGGTATTTATATATAACAATGCCAAAATGTATAAAATGAAAACCATTCTGGTTTAAAAAAGAAGAGAATATTGAGAGGCAGAAATTATTCTTGGTTACAAATCAATACTTTCTTGGAATTAAATCGAAACCAAATTTTGATTATTTTTAGAATATTTTTGGTAATAAAAATAGTCGAAATGGTATTAGATCTATCCCAAAATTGGAATAAATTTTATCCTTTTTTGGATTTAAAAATAAACACTTATATTATTTCCACTGGATACACTAATCAACAAGTTAACAATCCTCCAAATAATCCTATAAGTCTAAGATACGGCAGAACAAATATATCCCCTCATCTGTTATTTACCAATGGACAGTGGTAACTGACAGATCGTAAGCATATTAACACATCGCACATGGGTTGCCTAGCTAAAACGCGAACGAAAGGTACCAAATATTTAAAACAAAAACTAAAATTTTTATGTATACTCCCCTCATCTGTTATTTAAAAAAACGATACACCGGACGAAAGCGTGCAATTAGGAGAATCCAAAAAACATGGGTTGCCTATCAAAATCTGGGGCAAACTGGAGGGTTGCCACCTTTGAAAACTGCAAAAAAAGAGATTATCTCCCCTCTTCTGTTATTTAAAAAAAAACGATACACCAGATGAAAGAGGGCAATGAAGAGAGTCCAAAAAACATGGGTTGCCTATCAAAATCTAGGGCAAACTGGAGGGTGCCATGTTGTCCATAAAAATAATTTCTTGTCCATTTATTGATGACCAGACTTATCTCCGAACTTATCCATACTCTGAAACTTCTTTCATAAATATCTCAAAATTTGGATGACATCGTCATTTTCGGTCTCGGTTATCATAGATAAGAAGATGTTTTCGGGATTAAAGTAAAGTGCGTTGTTTTCAATTGTAGGCTGAATAATAAACTGCATTTCGAGGGGCAGACGACGCATCCAGCGCAAGTATTGATAATACATTTAGACTTCCATTGTCTCTTTAGGCGCGTATAATTTTACAACGAACTCTAGAAGTTTTTCTAAACAACTTGGATGATTTTACGATACGCACGGATGCAGAAATCGTGAAGCCGTTGTAAGCCAGCGCGCTGTGCTTAGAGATCCCACTTGAATACTTATCAAATCTTCACTACAGCCATTATCATTCAATATAAATAACGTTGATCAGCACGAATAGTCCAATCATCAATATTTTTTTGTATATCATGTATCCAGTATTGGTAGCTGTTCCATCGCGGTACAGGATTCTCAAGTCAAGCGAGGACTTATAATCAAAAACTCATACTAAGTATATGGCGTTACCAAGGCCGTATTTAGGGGGGGGTTTGGGTGTTTGAACCCCCCACGAAATTCTGATAGATAAATTTTACTTCTATCATATTAAAAGCTATATGTGGAAAAGACTAGTTTACAAATAATTAATTTGAGAAAATACCAAGAATTCCAGGTATAGGGGAGGGCTGGCATGAACCTGCTGAGGTCAAAACCATTTTTTATAGTTAGGGTTTTGAGATAACGGTAATTTTAGGGTTTTTTGGTTACAACTTCCATCAAAAATTCTTTTCGCTAAAGTTACAAATACCCGCAAACCGTATCTACTCCGTTCGAAAGATAATTAAAGTACGCTTCTAACGACATACGACTTATAAATTAAATTATGTTACCACTCCGGAATAAGGCAGTCAATCATCGCATATTTTCTAAAATTTTAGCATATTTCCTTATAACTTCATAAAGTCATTGCATGGCTGAAAATTTATTACTCGGGTTATATTAGTGAATTATAAGATTTTGTGTGTTTTTCGAAAGATCCCATATATGGGATGTGTGAGTTGTTATAGTCCGATTTCACCTATTTTCAATACTAACTTTTCAAAGTCAACATTTTATTGATTTTTTGCGATTATTGAAAAAATTTAGTTTTCATTGGGGTTTTTATAAGAAGTTGTAAAAATCAGGAAAGTTTTATTCTTTTTAAAAATTATTCTGTTTTATTGCAAACATTTTAAGCGTAATATTAAAATGATTCGATGAATACTTTATTTTTGGCGATTTTTTCCAAGTGAAAAAAAAGGATGTTTTATGGTCCAAAAACTCGGCTGGGTGACCCAACTATATGAAAACGACTTCACAGATCAAAGGACATTAGAGACAGATATAAAGCTTCCCAAGCACTGTTTGCCAGCATAACACCAACAGTCTCAAAAAATAAGCTGTTTCTGTTCTCATAATTTTTTGAGAACTTTTGAATTTCGATTTCCTTTGAAAATATCTGAAGTCGAAGCACAGAACAGTCGAATATATTTGTTTGTTTATTTCTGCTGTTGCTTTACTGGGTAATTTCAAACAGATCAGTCTACAGAAAAGCACAGATAAACATAATTTTAATTCAACAACTATTTACAGCGAAGGTTGAGTGTATAGCTATTTCACGAAAAACCATTTTCGATCATCAGCACTCTTTTCGGAAGTGGATGCACCGGGGATTGAACCCGAGTCCATTCCAACTTCAGCCGCAATGACCCAACGGATAAACACACTCGGCCATTGAGACTCTGTGCAAGCTGTTGGATTTTCCCCACTTTTGCCTTTTTCATTTTCAACATTAACGTTAGTGTGTATATGCTTTTGCATATATTCTCCACAAACGTGCTGAATTTTTGTTGTAGGCAGTTCGCAATGAACATTGTTGTTGGTATTTATTTTATGTATATACCAAACAACGTTAACAATTTTACTTGAAAGAGTTTTTAGTGCTTAGCACGAAATTTTTATTTTTAATTCAATTTTTAATTGTTGGGGTAAGTGGAAAAAAATTCATTGCGGCTGAAGTTGGAATGGACTCGGGTTCAATCCTCGGTGCATCCACTTCCGAAAAGAGTGCTGATGATCGAAAATGGTTTTTCGTGAAATAGCTATACACTCAACCTTCGCTGTAAATAGTTGTTGAATTTTTTTCCACTTACCCCAACAATTAAAAATTGAATTAAAAATAAAAATTTCGTGCTAAGCACTAAAAACTCTTTCAAACATAATTTTAGTTTAAAGTGTGGCTTTTTAAAATTGTTTTTTTTTGTTGTACATTACAATTTCGATTGTGTTCCCATAAATTAAAAAAAAAAACAATAACAACAGTGCTGTAAAAACTCGAAATTATGTTTGCCATTTGCTGTGCTGTAAAAATTTCCACAATACAGCAACATTCGACTATAATTTTTTGAAACTTAAGGCTGCGCAGTTGCAGTACAGTAGAACTTTTTATTTTTTAAACTTCTGCTGCGCTGTTTATTTTTTAATTTTCAAATGAAAATGAAATTCAATGGAAATGCAAACAAAAAGTTGAAAATAATTTCAAACCCTGCTCAAAAGACTAAAATAATGACATATCTATCAATTTTAAAAATCGGATGTCAAATAACAAAGTTGCAAAAAAAACAAGTTAGAGTCTCTACATAAGCTAAAAATCTTGGGGCGGACTTTTACTGCTTAAAACAGCTGAGTAATCAAACCGAGTTTTTCGTCCATAAAATATTATTTTTTTCACTTGGATAAAATCACCAAAGATAAAGTATTCATCGTGTTTGCAATAGAACAGTCTAATTTTTAAACGAATAAAAGTTTCCTAATTTTTAAAAATTCTTATAAAAACCCTAATTTTAAAATCAAAAGTTTTGTAAAAAATTTTTTCTTCAAATAACACTTTAGAAACCAGATTTTTTTTTATTATTTTTAATTAGTGCATGAAATAGGTTATACATTTAACACAAAAAAAAAAAATTACAACCCCCCACGAAAAAAATTCCTGGCTACGGCCCTGGGCGTTACTGCCTCATATTAATAAGAACTTGGGATAATTTTTCAAAAACAAAATTTGTTCTACCCTACCGTGCTGTGTGACAATGAAAAAGTACTTTTGCGAGATATACCTCAAGTTGTAGGTCTACACCTTTTTCAGTTTAAATTCAGAAAGTTCCCATTGATATTCAGAATTTCCATTTGAAATTCATAAAATTACATTTGAAATTCAGAAACCTTCCTCACAGTACTCAAAAAGTTTTCTGAATTTCAAATATAGTTTTCTGAATTTCAAACGTAACTTTCTGATCCTCAGTGGTAATTTTCTGAATTTCAATTGTAATTTTCTGAGTTTCAAACATAACTTTCTGAATCTCAATTGTAATTTTCTGAATTTCAATTGTAGCTTTCTGAATTTCGAATAGACATTCTGAATTTCAAATCGCAATTCCAAATTTCAGTTGTAATTTTCTTAATATCAATTGGAACTTTCTGAATTTAAACTGAAAAAGGTGTAGTAAAGTATACTATTTATTTATTTATTTATTAAAAGCTAAATTTATAATATAAAATTATAAATTAGCTGCATAGCCATAGCGTCAAAGGCCTTAGGCTAATTTATGTATTATGTACTGTGGATTTGTGAAAGATGTCTTTTTTTTTAATATAACATAAAAACGATAACAAAAATGTTCACTGTGCCAATGTTATATAAATGTATCAACTTTTCTAAAAAATCGTTTAACTACATAGTTATAACCAGGGACCGTAACGATTATCATTTTTATAAAAAAAATCATTTTTAATCGTTATAATTTGATTTTTATTTTTTCGATGAAATTTGATCGATATTTTATGATTTTTATTTTTTCGATCAAAAATAATTTTTATTATTGGATTTAAATTTTTCCGATTATAATAAATTCTAAAAACTTGTTTTTTTTTTGCAAATTTTGTTCTCAAATAGAACTGCGCCAATGTTGGCACAATCGTCAACTTCAAGCCATCAAATATAGGATTCACTAACGTTTGAAAAAGTTTACTATGATCGAAGAAAAAATGAAAAAATATTGATTAAAGTTGATCGGAAAAATTTAAATCCAATTATAACAATTATTTTTGATCGAAAAAATAAAAATCATAAAATATCGATCAAGTTTCATCGGAAAAATTTAAATTCATAATGATTTTTTCATGCGAAGAAATGAAAATAACGATTAAAATCGGTCCCTGGTTATAACACTATACGACAACATCAAAATTTTTTCTGGGTATTGGCCCAAACCAAATTTTTCGAAGAGATTGAGACATAAGCCGGAATTACAATAGCGCTGTGGTTGTGGCAGCTACTGTTTTTCGAAATCAGCTGATTTTTAGAAACTACGGTTTGCATGAAGCGGCACATAATACAGCAGAGGCAGCTGACAGCACCGCCTCGTTTAGCCCAAATTCTAAATTCGCTGCCGCTGCCTTGAATCGCAGCCAACTCCTAAGTGTTGATGTGAACTTATGTCTGTTTCCGTACTACCCAATGTAATATATTATTTACTAATTTTGTGTTTCCGTACTTTAATGCCAGCAAGCGGGAGAGAATTTAATTTTTACTTAATTAATTTCCACTAGCAAATATTGCTGGCGGGATGAAAAAGTAAAGAGGAAGAAAGAGCAGAGGAAAAAATGAAACAAGATTGATTACTTTAATTGAAAAAAGTGGACATGAAAATGGTAAGTAAATTTATGTCACCACGTGTCCAAGGTAAAAGGAAACAGACCTAATATATAAAGAAGTCACTGCCAAATACTGCGAACGCTCTATTGTGTTTGGTCTGGCAGTCACTGCTCATATTAGACGCATCAGCTGATTTCGAAAACCGTCGCTGCCCACTGCCATATCGCTAATGTAATTTGGGCTATAATAGAAAAATATGTATACGCCATTTTTCGAAGTTAGCCTCGAAAATTTAGTAATGGGCTTTCGAATTTCGAAATTCGACCCTCCCTAATTTGATTGCAATGTTTAAAAAATTGAAAAATAAAAAAATGTGGGTGTTATCCGCCTTATTTTCGAAAGCTTATGTAGCAAATGTTATAAGGGGTCAAAGGTCATGTCTTCGAAAAAATTAAAAGTCGAATATGTCCATTTTTTTCCAACAGATTTCGAAAAGCTTCATAGCGTTGTAAAGGTGATTTTATTCCCTTTCTTTTGATATACTCACCCTTATCCTTTTTTAAATAAAAATTTTATGAAAAAACAGTTTAAGGAAAAAATGCCCGAAAAAAATGATTTAAGTAGTATATTTCGAACTTTTTGCCAGCGATTTCGAAAACCTTCACGCTGTTATATAGGTGCTTGAATTCCCTTGCCTTTGATATGCAGAGCTTTATGGTGGATGAATGAAAATTTTATAAAAACAGCACTTAAAAAAATACCAAAAAAAACTAAAATATTTGAACACATACTTTTATCCACTGTGCTCCACAACAATTGCAATTGATGCCGGTCAAGTGTGCCGTGATTTTAAAGTGTGTAAATGGGGACAAGGATATTTAGTATTAAATCAATCGCATCCGATTTTACTACGAGTTAATATTAGCAGCTTTTTAATTAAAAAAAATGGCGGATAAAGTATGTCAAGCAATTCTGCAATCGAATTTTTGGTTTGTTTGTGCTAAACAAACATTAATTTGCGCAGATTCCTGTATATTTTGATTAAAAAGATTAAAAAAAATGAAATTCCACTTTAGGCGATCTTGGTACCTTCCCTATGGCTCGCACTAAAAAACTGAGTACACCATTCGATTAAGATGTTAATTTTACATGAGAATATGTATCTTTTGTTTCTTTATTTTTGATTCTGTGGTTTTTCATATATGAATCTAAATCTATCATGGAATTTAAAAAAAAATCGTTGTTTTTGAAGTAGCCCACTCAGTTTTTTTCTAAAAAAAAAAAAAAAAAATTAGCTTAGTTATCCTACAACATCCTATTTTCATATTCTGTGGCCAGAGGGAAGATCTGAGAAACTTTGCCGCAAAAAAAAACGCATCTAATATACATATTAAGGTGGAGTGAAAACATATGGAGATTTTTTTTTTGTTCTTTTTTTGAACGTACCAGCAATGAAAAGTAGCCTTTATACGAGTTAATGAACCCCACAAAATTTTATGGCGATAGGACGACGTTTTGAACTGCCCCCAGCCCCGCAAAGTTGAAAGCAATAAGCACGATCTGGTACAAATATGAAATTTTCAGAATTATAAAATCAAAAAACGAAGTATGAGGATTGATAAAGATGGCTAAGCTGAGTATTAAAGTGAATTTATTTTTCTTGAAACAACAACAACAAAAGTTATTAATGGTCAAAGTTTATATTATGCATTTTTTAAATTGCAATTACTTAAAAACTACTCAACCGATTTCGAATGTTTTTATGCTGTTCAATAGGTATTTTAATTCCCTTTAATTTGATATACATTTTATATATGAAAAGTAAGGGGGGTAAAGAGGGGGTTGACCCCCGCAGCGAGGGTGTTATGGAACCCACATAAAATGTATATCAGATTAAAGGGAATCCAAATACCTATCGAATGGTAAATAAATATTCGAAATCGGTTAAGTAGTTTTTAAGTAATTGCAATTTAAAAAATGCATAATATAAATTTTGACCTTTAATAACTTTTGTTGTTGTTGTTTCAAGAAAAAATAAATTCACTTTAATACTCAGCTTAGCCATCTTTATCAATCCTCATACTTCGTTTTTTTGATTTTATAATTTTAGAAATTTTACATTTGTACCAGATCGTGCTATTTTTTTCAACTTTGTGGGGCTGGGGGCACCTCTAAACATGCGAGTAGGTCAATAAAATTTTACAGGCTTATTTCTGGGCTACAAGGGTGCCGTTCTGGCTTTGGAACAAATTGAATTTCCAAAAAAACGTTTTCACTCCACCTTAATACATATGTACCCTCGGTGTTGGAACGATTGAAATTTAAATCCACGATAATCGAAATTTAAGCCCTTTCGATTAATTGCTTGCTGTTAATAACGTCGTTTAAGTAGGTAGTAAATCTTTTAAGCTAGCGGGATATGTAAATAAAAACTAAGTATTACAGGTGAAATCAGTCACATGCATACATATGTATGTATGTACTTACTATTGGATTTACATACAAATGTTGTGTTTTGCATTGCAAATAGTTTCATATGTTTGAAAATATAGAAACAAAAAATTAAATGTAAGTACAGCTGTATATATGTACTATGTAGGTACCTACACATGTATATCAAAAAGATTTGTACGTACATATATAATTACATATGGAGTAGTGTTCACCGAAAAGACGTATCAACCATGATTTGAGATTTTTTATTATCATACGTATCAACTTCCAAAATTTCAGAACCATAGAATGTACGGGTTGGAAGTTAGAGCCGGTGCAGTGCAATAACGGACGCGGGAGTGATTTCGAAAAAAGGAAATAAAGCCTACGGCATTTATTTCTCTTTCCAAATGGCAATTAAGCCCGCAGATGTAATTTAAAATTTTTGAAATGTGGGGTATTATTGAAAAAAGCGCCGCAGGCGAAAAACTGGTATACAAAATCGCGCGATTTTTAATTCCAATTTTTCGCTTTTTAAATGCGGTGTATTATTGAAAAAATAGCACAAATAGCATAGTTTGGCAATGATTTTTTCCGTTTTAATTTTTTGGACCACCTTACGCATGCAAAAATGAAAATGATTTGCGCGACCTATAAATTAAATTTTTTTATCATTAAAAAAGCGAACACATATTTTTATGTGGATTTTGTGTGAGCTGTTGGCCAGTTTTATTTAAAAAAAATTGATAAATAAAACTACCCAATAGCTCATACAAACTTCAATGATTTGTTGGGTTTTAATTTAATTTAATTTAATTTAATTTTTTTTTTAACCACCTTGATGTAAATACACAGCCGGCAGATTAGGAAGACGTGAAAAATTCAAGGCATAATAGGAAGACACACACAAAAAGTAGAAAACCAAATAGAATCAACGTGAGTGGACAGGCGCAGACACTATATATTGTGTTGGCCATTAGTCATTGACCCTCAGTTACCCCAAAATTGAAAGAATGAAAGAAGTAAAAAGAAATGAAATAATTAATAGTTGTGGGGAGTGAGTAGAGGAAATTAAAACGTGTTAACGGTTCGTGGCAAGCATAGGATTGCCATAACTATGTTATAATATTTAGGCAATACGAAGAAATTGACCACCCTATAAGACAGTGATAACCTTGTTGGTTGCTTACATTTCCAACAGGGTAGGAATATGAAGTACTGTGGAACGATTTTCCGTCCAATTTTTCCCCTGCGGCGCATTTAAAAAACCAAAAATAGAATTGGCGTTATTTCAGCGGCCATTTTGCACTGCACCGTTGGAGCCTTATTAAATTGCATTGCTGCATATAAACTGTATGCAAAGAAAATTAAAAAAACCCTTCTGTAAAATTTCTATTTTGGTTCATACGTCTTTTTGGGGCATGCGGCTCGAAATCTACTTATACATTTGCATTCAAAAATGTAGTTACCCAATAAGCACGAATCCAATATTGGAGAAAAGTCTCAATTCTCAAGTTTGCATCCAACATGTTTTTACACTAGAGGTACAAGATTTTTTCCAAACTTTAATTTCAATTTGAAAACCATTGTATGTTTGCTTATTTTTTCGTTTTTGTTTTGATCTGTGTGAGATTTCGATAGATTTTCGATAAAAAATTAGAGAAGGCATCGATATCATCGCGTTTGGCAAGAGGATTGAGAACGAAACAAGTGTTTCATTCTTCACTCGCTCTCAGAAATTTGTGTGGAAACTAGCACTGGTTTCCTTGTCGAACCAAGATTGAGAGAGCGAATGCAGAAAAAAAGAGCGAAACACGTTATGCGGAGACATGGTATAAGTGCAAACTCACATATGCACGGGCATTGTCACAGCTCTGTAGTGTTTAAAAGCATGCAACAACCACCACGATTGTGGGCGCATTTTCCAACCAATTTTAATGAAACTTGGCGCAGTTCTATTTGAGAGCAATGCATTTCTAATGATGTTCTTCTTCTTACAATCGGTCAAGCCAGATATACCAGGTAGGCGCAGGGGCGAATTCAGAAAATCCCCATGTATTTTGTTATTGTAATTGGTAGAGTGTAATGTCAAAATGATATTTCGCCTTGGTTAAAATCTGAATTCGCTTGGTACTCGCTCATTCCTATTGGCCATGATTATAATTCGCTTGGATTTTTTCTGGTCACACTGGTCGCGCTGTGAAGTTGTCAAAAATTTTTTCCTCCGTACTTTTGTGCTAAAAAAAAATATATAATTGATCAATTTAACTCAATAATATTGTGAAAAAGTGTCGGAAAAAGTGTCGCAACTTAGTGTGTTATCAAATTAATATAAAACTGCTTTATTTAAACTCTAAAGCGTAAATTAAGTGTTATTGCTGAGTGATTGTGCATATTGTTGTTGCATTGATCGCACAATAGCAAAAGCTCCCACACACAAAACTCCACCACAAACCTCTTTTTCACCACTAAGTGGTGAATTAGTGTGGACACAAACCATTCGTGTAAAGTTTATACATAAGTATCAGAGCTGTAAAAAGCTGCAACCAGATTGTATTACAATCATAAAAAGTTGTACATATTACAAGCGCAGCCGGGTGCAAATGAATATAGACTAAAATATTCGTTTGCACCAGCGAGATGCCCCTCAACCATACTCCTCCTAAAGTAGGAGGTTCCCAACAGCGAGATGCCCAACAAGTCCAAGTGCGAGATGCCCAACAAGCCCAAGTGCAACTACAGCACCAAACCCCGAGATCCCTGGGTACACCCCAACAAATGTCCCAATCTAACCCCATCCCGCCTGCCTAGTACCAACGTACCAAACGTACAACAGCAGATCGAAACCCTCCAAAGGCAACTGGAAATTCTCTATGCCCAACAACAACAAGCCCAGAAACCCCAAACTGCAGGAAACTTGACAACTGCTACCCCAACCAACGAATGGAAGATCGTCAATCCCAAACGCCAACGCGAAAGCCCAAGTAAAAATACTGCCTCTAAAAAACAGGCTAAACTTGATAATTATTACTGGCTTGGAAGCCGCCAACCAAATGAAAATGAAAATGAAAACAGATTTGCCTCCCTTGAAGTTGAGGAAACTAACCAACCAACTGAAAAAATACCGAAGCCGCCGCCAATATTTATAGACAAAGTTCTAAACATTCCCCCCCTAATGAGTTTACTACAAGAAGTTGCTCCAAACTCCTATGATCTAAAGCTCACAGGCAAGGATCAAGTAAAAGTACAAGCATCATCCCTGGATGCTTACAAAACAATAGTGTCACAACTGGAACAGAAGGGCACAGAGTTCCACACTTATAAAACAAAACAAGAACGTACCTTCAGAGTTGTTCTCAGAAACATGCACTCCTCAATAGACACAAAAGAAATTGTGGATTCTCTAAAAGATCTCGGTCACTCAGTCACAAACATTTGGAACATAAAACACAGAGTCACAAAAAATCCTCTCCCAATGTTTATCATTGAACTCAAACCCGCCTCCAATAACAAGGAGATATATCAAATTAAAAGTCTCCTGCACTCAAGAATTGCTTTCGAGCCCCCACACCCGAAGCGTGAAATACCGCAATGCGCCAACTGTCAGCAATATGGCCACACAAAGTCCTACTGTCGTCGAAAATCAGTATGTATAAAATGTGCTGGAAACCACCTCTCCGCTGATTGTAAGCGAAAGACAAGATCTGAAGATGTCAAATGCGCTCTATGTGAAGGTAACCATCCAGCAAATTATAAAGGCTGTATGGTATACAAAAACATCCAAAGCGCCAAATATCCAACTCTGAGGGAAAAAGCTCCTGCACAGCCCCAAGAGAAACCACAACAGCCAATTCAAACCCCAAAGCAGATTGAAACCCCAATTCAAATTGACCAATACCCAGCCACATATGCTCAAGCAGCAAAGAAAGGCGTAACACCCCGCTCGAACCCTAATAATGCCATTCCAAATAGTAATGAAACCCACACCCCAACGCAAAACACTAACGAAATGCGAGAAATGATAGACTTACTGAAACAAGTCATGCAACAAATGACATCAATGATGAGCCTCCTCGTCACCCTCACGACTAAAAACTGTGCATCTTCAACCCGTTGAAAATTATCATTTGGAATGCCAATGGCCTATCCAAACACTTACTTGAAGTTAAAACTTTACTTCAGACCCACGATATAGATATACTCCTCATATCTGAGACCCACTTTACTGACAAAAGCTACTTTGAAGTACCCAACTACAAGTTTTACCACACAAAACACCCCAGTAACAACGCTCATGGAGGCTCAGGTATCTTGATACGGAAAAGTATTAAACATTACAGCACGAATTCATTCCGTACAAATGCTATACAAGCCACAAATATTGTCATTGAAGACCCGAGCGGCCAGCTTACACTCTCTGCTATCTATAGCCCGCCGAGGCACTCTATCAGCACTGCAGAATATGAAAATTTCTTCAAAACTCTTGGAAATCGATTTCTAGCTGGGGGCGATTACAATGCCAAACACACGTTCTGGGGCTCTCGTCTCATTACCCCTAAAGGAAGACAACTATATAATGCTATTAGCAATCTCAGTTTAACTCCATTCTCTACTGGAACTCCCACTTATTGGCCAACAGATAAAAATAAAATACCCGACTTAATCGATTTCTGCGTGGTGAAAGGCGTGAATTCTTCAGATATAAATTGCAAATCGTGCTTTGAATTGTCTTCCGACCACTCTCCAATCCTGGTAACAATTGATAAAAATTTTACACCGGCAGCGGAACAATGCAGCCTTTACAATCGGAAGACTGATTGGGAATACTTCCGACACATCATCACGTCTAATCTTGACTTCAAATTAGCCCTGAAATCTGCTGAAGATATAGAGGCAGCAGTCGAACATTTTAACAGCTGCATCCAACAAGCTGCATGGAAATCAACTCCCACCCTCATCAGACAAAAAAGGACAAGCGTTACCCACAACATACAAGCTAAGCTCAAAGAAAAGCGACTCGCAAGGAAAAAATGGCAACAAACCCGTCACCCCGACGACAAGAAAAGATTGAATGCTCTCACCAAAGAACTCAAAAATATCCTCAAAATTGAACACAACAGACAAGTTCAACAGTATCTCAGTAATATTGATGCAACAGCTGCAACTGATTACTCCCTTTGGAAAGCTGCTAGTAAGCTAAAAAGGCCGATTTTCTACAATTCTCCAATACGAATGGAAAATAACGAATGGGCGAAAAGTGACGCAGAGAAAGCAAATACTTTTGCACGCCACCTAAAATCAGTATTCACCCCACATGATATTGAACCCCCACTAAGCACAACAACAGAAGTGAAAAATACTCTGAGTCATCCCTATCAAATGGACCTCCCCATAAAACGATTCGCAATATCGGAGGTAAAAACCGTAATAGCGATGCTCAACCCAAAGAAAGCTCCTGGGTACGATATTATTAATGGCAATGTACTAAAACACTTACCTTACGAAGGCATACAATTTCTCACCCAACTTTTTAATGCAGTACTAATAACTGCATTCATACCCCCTCAATGGAAAGTCGCTCAGATGAAAATGATTCTGAAACCAGGAAAGCCCCCTGATACGGCAGCGTCTTACAGACCCATTAGTCTGCTGCCCATTGTCTCAAAAGTCTTGGAAGTTCTCTTCCTTAAAAGACTCCTACCCAAAATAGAAGAGCGTAACATTATACCTAATCACCAATTTGGCTTCAGAAGAGGACACGGAACAATTGAACAAGTACATAGACTTACCGAGAAAATCTACTCTGCCTTTGAGCAAAAAAAATACTGTACAGCTGCCTTTCTAGATATATCCCAAGCTTTTGATCGCGTATGGCACGACGGCCTGCTCTATAAAATAAAAAATACTCTCCCTACAAGCTACTTTCTATTTATACAATCTTATCTAAAAAATCGTTACTTTTTCGTCAAAGAAGGAGCAGAGCAGTCTGAGCTTTACGAGAGCTTAGCAGGCGTCCCGCAAGGTAGTGTAATGGGCCCAATACTGTACCTACTTTACACATACGACCTCCCAATAACAGAAGGAGTCACTATCGGCACTTTTGCCGATGACACTGCAGTACTGGCTTCAGACCTCAACCCTAACGTCGCCTCACTCAAGCTTCAAAGAAGCTTAAATAAAATTACCCATTGGCTGAAAGACTGGCGGATAAAGTCAAATGAATCAAAATCTGTCCAAGTGACGTTTACCACTAGACGTAACACTTGCCCACCCATAAAACTCAATGGCATTGATATACCGCAAAGTGACGTAACAAAGTACTTTGGTATGCATCTCGACAGAAAACTAACATGGAGAACCCACATATTCACCAAACGAAAAGCTCTTGGTATAAAACTGAGAAATCTTTATTGGCTCATGAATCGAAACTCCCAACTATCAATCGACAACAAACTCCTGCTCTACTCAGCTATCTTAAAACCCATCTGGACCTATGGCATACAGCTATGGGGAACCGCAGCAAACTCAAATATAGAGATTCTCCAAAGATTCCAATCGAAAACCATTAGAATGATTGTAAATGCGCCCTACTACGGCACGAACGACCAACTACATCGTGATCTAAAGATACCTACTATCTCTCAAGAAATCAGAAAGTATGCTGCATCATACAAAATGAGAATATTAGCTCACCCCAACCCACTCGTTCTAGCCCTGACGGCAAGACCAACCAATTTCGTACGCCTCAAAAGAAAATCATTTACAGATCTTTGCTGATGCACTACAATAAATGGATGCGCTACTGAGAGCAATCCATACATGCCCACCATGTTTATTAAGTCATTATTAATTACTAATTACTTTTAACGAACCACAAAATTGTTAGATGTATTTTATTTATACAGTTGGCAAAATATATTGGATGCTAAAAAAAAAAAAAGATTTTGACATTACGGAAGATCGTTCCACAATACATCATTACACTCTACCTTTGGAAATAAAAAAAAGTTATTGTACCATGCAATCGGTTAAGTAGTTTCGACGGAGAAGATGGAACAAAATGAAATTTTGTTCCCTTCCTAAACTGTCAAATTTTTACTCGCCGCGTTTCACACACAGCCGGCACATCTCGTATTAAAAGTATTATTATCATTTATTTCCACGTTATTGCACATTCTTAATAAATTTTTATTTATTGGAATTTTTAGTGAAAGAGCATCCGAAGCCAGAAACAAAAAATTAAAGAATTTTAAACTAATCCATACGTTGTTTTTACTGTTCCATAAATAATAAAGGGATATTGAAAAAAATAAACCAAACACGAAGGAGGGAAATTCAGAGTCTATGTAGCCCTTAATTTGTACTAGGCTTAGGTACTACAAGTGTATGTTATTTGCCCCAAAAGAGGCACAGGTTCATAAATAGTTTTAAGAAATTCAAATAAGATTTCGAATATTAGACAATTTAAATGCATCCTAGCCCGCCAAACATTTACCTCCTGCATGCCGTAGATACTGCCACACGATTGTGTTTTTTTTTTTCGAAAATTACCTGAATAGATATAAGGAAAACTTTCCAGTTTCTTGTGGTCACACTCATGTAAATGTTGTGTAACAAGTTCGCATTTGAAATTGAATTTTCTTGCTATTTTCACAGTCTGCGCCGCTCACATGTGCAACTTTCGCTTGATATTACTGTTGCAATATGCACATTAGGCTGTCTCCTAGTGGCAAACGCAACAGTTAACCGACTGACTTTATTTTTTCGATACCACCTAATGTACATACGCATGTTTGTTAATTTCTTTCTTTCTCTTTTCAAACATGGCCAAAACATTTGTTTCAGCTGCCGGTGTTAGCAACCATGCTTAGCCAAGCTAACGACCACAAATCATGTTGTTAAAGGTTACATTGACTTTAGTGATATTAACCAAGACAGCATTTGAAATTGGTAAATCAACTTTCATTAAAATCTGTGGACATAACCGGACGAGTGTAAGGATGCACTTCCTATATGGCATAAATAGCAGTTTATTTAACGATATGCGGTGCCATGAATCGTTTAGAAAATGCATGACCTTCAATGGCATCGCAAAACGGACTAAAAATACTTAAGTAATATTATGTATGTATCTACAAATTGCTGTTTCTAACTTTTGGTTTTTCACGGGAATCATTAAGCCCATAAATTGCAGTCATAAGTAGAGGCAAAGAAATACTTTGTCGTGTAGTTATCAAAAAGGAAGTTTCTGAAAATACTTTCCGAACTTTCAGAAATTACTTGTGAAAGAAAAATTTGCCATCTGGTAGGTATTTATTAAATAAAATGTTCATAGAGTAGGTAAGTCCACTTTCAATCATGGCTATGTGAAATTTTTCGATTTTGAGTTTTTGATGGATTGTGTACCAGTATTTAAAGGTGTATAATGTCCATTAAAAATTTATTTATCTATATTATTAATACGCTAATATAATTTTCTTTCTACTTCTCTGTCAATTCTACTGAAACGATTTCATAACTATGAACCCCATTCGAAAGGTATTGCTCTCAAATATAACTGCGCCAATTTTCATTAAAATTGGTTGAAAAATACGTCTACAATCGCCGTTGAAAAATATGCTGCATTGTTGCTGTTGCATGCTTTTGAATAGAACAGAACAGAGCTGGTCAACAACAACAGCAACAAAATAGTAGCACGGACAATAACAACAACAAATTAGAAAGAAAAACTATATATCGTCGTAACAGTGGCGCACACAGAAAAATATTTTGGGGGGGTTTTCAATATCCAACGGAAAATTAAAAAAAAAATACTTAGAACTCGTCCAGACAATTTTCACTTAAATTTATGTTTGGGGAGTGGACCTACGTATGGACACATTAAACAAAGGCACCTTTTAAATCTCAATTCATTGCATTTTCTCTGTATTTAAACTAAAACTAACAAGTAAGGAGGCCTAAGTTCGAGTGGAATCGAACATTAGATACTCAGCTGTATGCTTCCATTGCTTGTTTGCGTTTGTTCGATTAGGGTGTATTTTATATGAATCGAGTGCAGCATAAAGTGGGCGCAGCTACGCCCATTTTCAAAATTTTTATCAATCATTCAACAAAGCATATAAATATTATTGTTAGTGCAAATTTGCAACCCTTTATGACTTCTAATTATAAAGATGTTACGTTACAAACTCCCAAAGGGTTTTCCAGAAACGTCTTTGTTAAAAAGTAGGCGTGGTCATAAACCGATTTCGCTAAATTTCTGAGCATGTATTACCACAAGTTATTAAAGTGTACAAACTGATTTTCATCATAACATCTCAATTATTTGTAGAGTTATGGGTTCCGAAATCTCGTAGATTCCTTTGTCTGAAAAGAGGCGGTGCCACGCCCATTTTCCAAAATTTTTGTACTTTTTGTTTTATGTCTATAGTTGGACTTATGACACAAAATTTCAATGACATATCTTTATATTTGAGAAAGATATCGCTTAAAATGTTTTTATTTGGCCCCTTAATAGTTCTCATATATAAATTTGGGCGTGGTCGTCAACCGGTTTTGGCAATTTTTCTTCCAAACATTTTCCTAAGTAAGTAAATTTCATCGATATATCTGCTACGGTTTCTGAATTATGGCTTATAAACCTTTCAATGTTTGCCCATAAATAAGTGGGCGTGGCACCGCCTATTTTATAAAATTACATCAAATTTCTTCATGAGAGCCTGGTCCCAATATGTGGGTAAAATTTTATAGCTCTTGCTATATTAGTGGCTGAGATACTAAATTTCCGATTTTTTCTGTATAGGAAAAGTGGGCGTGGTCATGGTCCGATTTCGCCCATTTTCAATACCAACCGTCCCAGTCAAGATACCAACTTGCATTCCAAATTTGATCAAAATATCTAAATTTTTGCGCGAGTTAGAGTGTTTACAGACGGACGGACAGACGGACGGACGGACATGGCTCAATCGATTTCTCTTTTCACCCTGATCATTTTGATATATATAAGTCTATATCTGTCTCGATTATTTCATTCTGTTACAATCCACCGTTATGTGATTAAAACTATAATACTCTGTGTACTAGTACAGCTGAGTATAACAAACCTCAGCTAATATCCACAGCATACTTTTAGGGAAATGTCTCCACACAGCTTGTTTATAAACATAGTCAGTAGTTGTTGGCAAACACTGGCAATGTACATCCACGTATATTCATAGATTTTACAACATGTATTTACATAAATATTTTTGCATGTACTATCTTTTATAAAATTATTTTTTTATGGTGTTGTCAAATTTTGGGGGGGGTTTTAACCCCAAAACCCCCCCTTGTGTGCGCCAATGCGTCGTACCATACGAAAACTAGCATACGATTTTTTGTGGCTGGCGAAAAGTAACACGTTCGACTTTTGGCTGACGAAAACAATCAATTTTTTTTAAACAACAACAATTTTAATGTAAAAACAGTATATAATTACTGTTACTTTTCGTCGGCCAAAAGTCAAATGTGCTACTTTTCGTACAGAATTTTTTAATTGCTAGCTTTCGTCAGATATTTTAAATGTGGTAGTTTTCGTATGGTACGACGATATACATATATATACTAGTGTCGCCTACTGTCGACAGTTTTTCTAGATGGTTTCTTACGATTAAGTTGCGACTAAGGTGGCACTCTAATTTACACCTTTGTATATAATATATTTATTTATAAAATCCTTCCGTCTTCTGAAAAAATAGCATTAAATACGAATACACTATGATGATATACATATACACATTAAAAATTCTCTGTTTTTCTCTAATTTCTTGCTTAGTAAATGCAATTCACATAGCCCCGTTTGAAAGTGGAAATTTCATATTAACAATACAAATTAGACCGCTGTTTCTTTATTAATCCCGTAAAGAACTTTCACATTTATTTCTTTATATTCTAACCAGTGTTGTCACCGCCAAATTTTAAAGTGAAGTGAAGCGGCTGAAAAATCGAAGTGATTCGAAGTAAATGGAAGTGAAGTGCGGCTAAATGGGTTTTCATACGTTTCCCGCGAGGTCAAGAAAATTTGGATCGAGTGAGGGCATTGGATAACGAGAATGTACTAAGTATTCTTTTGTATACTTAAGTATGTACTTGTAAAATTATATTTTATTTAAGTATAGCAGGTACTGGTTATAATTCATTCAATGTAAAAAAATTAAACTTATACTTAAAATATCACACGGTAGGGTAGAACAAATTTTAATACGAAGGGCAGACCATTGCAGAATATCAAAGTTCAATGCTTCACTGACAAGTATCTGTCAAACCCAAAATCGCCCAATGGTAACTTTTTGAGAAACCGCGCTTTTATATATTTCATGTTTTGGCGGAATATAATATCCGCCACAGTTCGAATTTTTTCGAATGGTATACCTTTTCGGATAGCTTGAGGAAGACAAAGTTTATGTTAAAGAAAGAAACTTTCAAAACTTGTTCAGCACAACATTTAGGTTCAACATTTTAGGCTTGTTTCAAGTGAATGGAAAAGAAAAAAGTGATTTACGCAAAACGAACAGGAAATCAAGAAACGGAGAAATGGTAAAAATTAGCAAATAATTATTTGAATACTATTTTTGGCTGTTAATGGTTATTCTTTTTTTTCTAAAAAAAAACAAAACATTTCATATTCATTATTTCCAGACATTGAAAATAATTGTTAACAATCTCAAAGGTTTTGAAAATAACATAAAAACTTAGACCAAAACTCTAACAATCGTTGAAAATTCAAAAGAAATAAAATGATATACATTAGCCGTGTTTCACATACGGTGATCCTAACCCAGATAAAAATTTTTGCATGTAAATGCAACAACAAAGATTTCAGCTCGATTAAACCAGATAAATTGCTGGTTCAATTTCTGATCCGCCCTGGATGATTTGTTTTTTCCGTGCTGATTTGGCAGCACAGTGCTTTTTTGATTTGGCAGAACTGAAAAGTGATATTTGTGTATGTATACATATACCCTGCAGTAAATTTGTTTCACTGCTAAATGATCATTGATCATTCTTTGGTGAATATTCATCACTATCGTTTTGCGTTGGTGCAAGCGAGCAAGCTATATTGAAAAAACCAAACGAAATACCATCTAGGCGGTTAAAAACCCACGAGCCAGCTTGTATTTCGGTAGGTTTTTTGACATTCGGCAGCTTTTCTGACAAATTTTTCAATTTGACAACTATAAAACAAATTATATTTAAAATAAAAAATATATGGAAATACAAATTTCAAATTTGCCTCTTGTAAGCTTCTGCCTTGGCCGTAAGGGCAAAGAAGAAGTCCGGAAGAAAAATTATACTGCGCACTGGCTTCTCCTTATAACATGGAATACATAGCTATCCCGCCATTTGAGTTTCATAATTTATTTCAGTAATTTAAATTCAAATTTCCAAAAAAATAATTTTTGAAATAGTTATTTTCATTTAGTTTGAAGTTTAAAGTCAATCAAATTGTTTTTGAGGGAGTATTTGTCTCTTTTCAACGTACAGAAGAATTGTTTTTGCGCTATTATAACTCTGACGAGTTTTATGGCCGAGCTTCTCTCCCAATTCGAGGTGTGCTCCTTTTGTTTTTCCTACCATTGGGCAGTTTTATGCCGGCTCCGAACGGAGTCATATAGGCATGAGGAAAGCAAACCATTTATTTGAAAAAATTCAGCAGCCTTTATATGAAAGCATTCACTGATGCCTCCTCATGATGAATTTCATCAGTGATTCATAAAGGATTCATTTCAGATTTTTACTGCTGGGTATATGTTGTATATGTATGTTTCTTCTTCTTTTTAGTTCTTTTCAAGTGCAGCCAATTTTCATTATGAGCCGGATTGTTTCAGTAAAAATTTATTTTAAACCAGACCCAGATGTAATAACTGAAATGCCCCTATTAATTCATATGTGTGTGTGCATTCTTTGTTTATCTACATTTATTTTAGCGATTTCGCGCAACTACGTAAAATGAACAATAAAGAGTAAAAAATAACATTTGAAATAAGCAAAAAAAAAGTCGATTCCCCAAATATTTTGCACAAAATCAGTGTTATAAATCAAAGCAAAAAAGTGAAGTGGAAATTGTCAAAGTGTTAATTGTACCAAGCATCTGGAATTTCGCTTTGCTTTAAAGTAAATTGTGCACGGGCTATTATTTGCCAATTTTTTTTGCTTCAAACTCCGCTCCGGGGCCCTGTGTCAAACTCTTAAAAAAAGCGATAAAACCCTAGAGATAAGAGAAGCTTTTAAAAATCGATTATTCATCTCAATGAGGTATGATTGTATAAACATTTAACTCTTGCATGCTTGCATATGCAACTTTTATTACAATTTGTAAGAATAAATTATAAAAGTAAGTTAATTCTGATTGGTCAAAATCGAAGTGATTTGGGGAAAGAGGAAGTGTCGAAGTGATGGGCATAAAAGTGAAGTGAAATACTTCGATCGAAGTGAAATACTTCGATCGAAGTGAAAATGACATCACTGATTCTAACTGCACCTGCACAACTTGTACTCGTACTGTTTGATTATTATGCTTGGCAGGTTTAACGGTTACAATGTAAATTATAAGTAGAAGTACTCGTAAACATACAATATACCTACGCACAGGCCCGCAAAGAGCCGAGCCGGGCCCCTGGGACAGTTCGCGTTTACGGGCCCCCCTAAAAAATAAACTCAATTAAGTAAAAAACTAACACCCAAAAATAAACACTTCAATTTTAAAACAATTTTTTGTAGAACAAAATACCTATGTATATATCTATGAAATCCTAGTTCTAGTACTGTCAATACTGATTTGCCTTTCCGGGCCCCCAAATACCTTCCGGGCCCCAGGGCGATTGCCCTGGCTGCCCCCCTCTCCGCGGCCCTGCCTACGTACATAAAACATATGTATGTACATTTGGCCGTCTCGACTTATATGGACGAAAAGAAAGCCCACCGTACGCCCTTCCCCCCATATGATGTCTTTTTGGAAAAAATTTCCAGAAAAATTTTTATTATTTTTTTGACGCCGCTAGATGTTGCTAAAATTAATTTTTTCAAATCTTCGGTATTTATGGTGCCATGCTTAAGTTTTATACACCAATGTCTTTGGCTTGAGAGGAGTGTTTCTACTTTATAATTGTATTAACCCTATGTGCGCCATTGGGGTCACTTCCACCCAGTACTTAGTTTATGCCACTTTAATGTAACTTTTTTTACCGGCATGTTAAACGTCGTCAAAAAACATTAATATTTTGCGAAAGAAGTATTTCGGTCGCTTCAGTAGAGCTGGAAATAAAACACATTTAACATTCCGAGGAATATAAGTTTTTTGCTATTTCTGATCTTTTAACTTAAAGTTTTAAGTTAATTTTACAAAATTTTTTCTGAAGAGACTCCTACACAAATTTTATGCCGAACAACTTTCTGGAAAATTTTAACCATCTTTTACCCCTAAGAAAGGGTTATTTTGACCCCGTTTTATACAGCCAGGAAATAGTATTTTTAAGGTCGCTAGAGGGCTAAGATGTTCTAGAAAATTATTCGCCACAAAATTTCAGTAGGGGTCTCCTCAGAAAAAAATGCCCTTAAATGAACCTAAAAGACCACAGGAAGCGAAAAATATATGTTCCTCAGAACTTTAAGTGTGTTTTATTTCGGATTCTACTGAAGGGATCGAAATATTTATTTTACAAAAGATGAATGATTTTTGGAGACGTTTAATACGCAGGCAAAAAAAGGTACATCAAAGTGGTATAAACTAAGTACTCTGTAGTAGTGACCCCATTATTGCGCATAGGGTTAACGCGATTATATAGTCGAAACATCCCTCTCAACACAAAGACAGTGATGTTTAATCTTAGAGATCGGACTATAAATACCGAAGATATTAAACAAATGTATTTTAGCGACCTCTACTGAAATTTTATTGCGAATAATTTTCTAGATCATTTTAACCTGCAGTCCATCAATCTGCTAACTGACAAACCGAGTAAAATTACATGTATCTGAATGACGATCGATACATTCAGTACTTGAACTTTGCCGTAACCAATATATGAAATTGAAGTATGCTGTCAGTTAAACGGAACCGGACTGCCGGGAAAGTATTCATTCTGATGGGCCAATTACGTATGTACACCCCTGTGCAAAAATGACTTATATTATTTGTTAGCGCAAAAACGAACTATCGTACAAACAAAAAACGTGAAAATTCGAAGTGCAAAAACATGCCGACAATCCTTTTTAGTATGTATGTATATTACTTTGTTTTCCAATACATTTGCCGGTTTTTATAGTTTTTGAAATCATTATTTTTTTCTTTTAACAACAACTATTTTTTTTAACAAAATAAAAGTTGCTTGGTATTCTATTGCCGAGCTTAATGTTTTAGAAATAATAGCTACTGTTGACATTTGCGCATATAAAAAGGTTTTGTCCGCTTTCTAAACCAGTTGATCTACATATGTATGTAGTAGATTTACTTAATATGCATACTATGAAAAAAACGCTGTAAATCGAGAATTTTGCAGTTAAATCAAAAACTTTCCGCAGTTGAAATGTGCGATCAAGACGAATTTCGAATTGCAATATCATATTTTCAGAAGTATAATGCCCCGGGTACTGGCTGCTTGCCAGCCGAGTTATTCAAACACGGCGGCGAAGGGTTGAGAAGGAGCATGCATCAACTCCTATGCAGTACATGGCGGGACGAGCGCATACCAGACGATTGGAACTTAAGTGTGCTCTACCAATCCACAAAGAAGGTGAATTCTTAGTACGCGCCAATTATCGTAGGATAGGTCTTCTCAATATCGCATATAAGGTCTTAGAAAATGTATTTTGTGAAAGATTGAAGCCCACCGTCAACAAGCTGATTGGACCTTATCACGCTATCTCTTTGTAAATTTTAAAGCCACTTTTGATAGCACGAATAGCTAGTGATGGGCGAGTCCGAGATGTTTTATTCGATTCTCTCGATTGTTGAAACATCTCGAATGCTCTCGATGGTTTTCATTCGTATTCGAGTCAAGTCGTAAATGGCCGTCAGTCGAAACAATCGCTAAAACATCTCGGACTCGCCAATGATTCCTCTCGTTTTCAAAGCACCCCTACATTTGGGACTCGCTGCAAAAAATACATAACATTTGTTGTTGCCGCTTGAATATCAAAATTGCTTAAAAAAGTATACAGTTTTACAAATCTATTGCCGTTGTTACTGCTAGTAAAATTAATTTGTTTCGTAAGCGTCTCACTTCAGAAAATTTATTAATGTATTAATGTTTAAATAATTAATTGTATTTATTAAGCACGACACTCTTTAAGTGTGATTGCAAAAATGCAGCGTCTATATATAGCATATTTTTCAATTTGGTTCATTTATTTACATATGTATTTGCCTCACTTCCATTAACAATCCTACTTTCTTCATCAACAACACTCATTCAGTTTATTTTATCAACTAAAACAAATCATCAAAACAACAGCCGACTCGCCGACTCGGAACAATCGCAAAAACATCTCGGTTGTGTAGTCGATAGTGATGAGCGATATATCGCAAACGGTGATTTTTTCACTGTGAATAAAAAATCACAAATCGCAATTGCGATCACTTTTTCAAAGTAGCAGTTCACTACTTATTGGCAACTGCTATCGATGTAGCAACCCTGCAGTAAAGAAATATCAATTGCGAAAAATAGCTAGCTTATAAGTAACTACTTTGTGGCAATTGCAGAAAATAGTTAATTTTTAATGTACTTAGAATAACTAACGTCTAATTGGACCATAAGTCATGCAGAGGAATCCAAAATTCGATTACCACTTTTATTCGTTAATAATGTGGCGAATATAATCGGTTCTCCACTTACATCACTAAAATGATTGAACACATCTCTAGGGAAAGTGCCAGAACTAGAAGAAGATACCAGATAATTTCCAGTGTTGCCAGAATTTTCCAGATTGCGTTTGACAGACTATATAAGGCGGCGAGCAGGCGCTCCAGAGTCAGTCGTAATTTAACCGTAGAAGTGTTAACATCAAGTCAAGTAAAACAAGTGTAGACTTTTTAGTCGTGAAATAAAGCAGTGTGAATTAAGAAGTAAATAAAGACTTTTATTTAACAATTCAGCGATACGAACCCTATAGAAATAATCGAGCTATCGACAAATACGTAACAATTGGTGTCAGAATTGGAATTGTTAAATAAATTCCAGGACCAAGGATAACGAAGCAAGGATAACGAATCAAGGATAACGAATCAAGGATAAGGAAACAAGGATAACGAGACAAGGATAACGAAATAAGAATAATGGCAAAGTTAAATGATCTGAAAATCCAAGAACTTAAAAGGGAGTTAGAAAAGAGAAACCTGAGTACCACCGGCAATAAAATTGAACTACAGGCAAGGTTAAGAGTAGCTATGGAAGCATATAACATTAATGTAGATGAGTTTGATTTCAACGATGATGTGGAAGAGGTGCAAAAGGAAGAAACCCAGAAGGAAGATGCTCCACAGTCAGTAGCAAACGTAGACATGAACTCGATATTGGCTGTGCTGACACAAATGTCGAAAAAAATGGAAGAACAACAGGCACAGATATCGGCAAAAATGGAAGATCAACAGGCACAGATGTCGACAAAAATCGAAGAACAACAGGCACAGATATCGGCAAAAATGGAAGATCAACAGGCACAGATGTCGACAAAAATCGAAGAACAACAGGCACAGATAACGTCAAAAATGGAATTGCAACAGTCAGTACTTTCATCACAGGTGTCCGGCATTGCGGCTCAGTTGGAGGCACAAGAAGAACGCATGTCCTTACAATTCAAGGCACAGGATGCAAAAATTATACAAGTTAAGGAGGTCCTTGAAGAAAGACAAGAAAAATTAGAGGACGATGTAAAAGCATTGAAAGCCCGTCTTCAGGATATTCAACTAAGTCGTCCAGACGCTTCAACTGCTACACAGAAGATAAAACCTCCGTCGTTTGATGGAAGTGGTCCATTTCAAGTATTCAAGCTACAATTTGAGAAAACGGCAGTTGTAAATAATTGGAGTGCGGAGGACAAAGTCGCTGCCCTGTTCGTAGCATTGAAAGGACCTGCAGCAGAAATATTACAGACTGTTAGCGAGGGCGAAAGGAACAGCTTTGACGCAATTATGGGTGCCGTTGAAAGACGTTATGGTAGCGAACACAGGAAGCAGATATATCAAATGGAATTGCAAAATCGCTTCCAGAAACCAAATGAGACGTTACAGGAGTTTTCTTCTGAGATTGAGAAGCTAGCTCATTTGGCAAACGCAGGAGCACCTCAAGAATTCATCGAAAGAATGAAAATTCAAAGCTTCGTCAATGGAATACGAGATATTGAAACGAAGCGGGCTACCTATGCAAATCCAAAGGAAACTTTCGGTGAAACGGTCTCATATGCCTTGATGCAGGAAACAGCATCTCTGTTGAGCAAGCCCACTTACAAGGCTCATCGGGTGGAAGTGGATGCGTCAGACTTGCTAACTAAGATATTGGAGGTGTTGAATGAATTGCAGAAAAAGAGTAATAGAGCTGTGAGATGCTTCAGGTGCAGGAAAACAGGACATATAGCACGTCATTGTAGCAAGGGCTCCAGTAATTTCAGCACTGTGGACGAGCGAAAGCGCAAGGCTGACGGGCATGAGCAGATGTCCAAATCAATAGATCGCCAAAAAGGGATCATACAAGGAAATACTGATGCAATATTGCGAAAACCATGTAACCTCGAACGAAAGAATTCCTCCAGAGCTGAGCGGAAGGAAGTCATCGTAAATGTTCGGCGAATGACAATAACATCCACAGACGAATGGGATGCGGAACAGCTAAGGAAGTGTCAGCTTGAAGATCCAGATCTGGCACGTGTAATGATCGGTTTGGAGCAAAATGAACGACCATCAAAAGAAGAGATGTCATCAGAGAGTCCTGTTGCCAAATCATATTGGGCACAGTGGAATAGTTTGCAATTGGTAAATGGTTGCCTACATCGTGTTTGGGAGAGTGAAGATGGCCAAAGTTCTAAAACATTGATAGTTGTTCCAAGGAAAAGAATACCGGATGTGCTAAATGAACTACACAATGGTCCAAGTGGAGGTCATCTTGGAGTAACAAAGACGGTAGAGAAAATCAAGAAGAGGTTTTATTGGGTCGGATGCCGTCAGACAGTTGTTGAGTGGATTGCGAACTGCGATGTATGCATAAAGGCTAAGGGTCCCAAATCCAGGAGTCATGGGTCGATGAAACAATACAACTCAGGAGCACCATTTGAGAGAATTGCCATGGATGTAGCTGGGCCATTTCCTACTAGCAAACTTGGAAACAAATATGTACTGGTAGTCATGGATTACTTCAGCAAATGGCCGGAGGTGTACCCGATTCCAAATCAAGAAGCAGAAACTATAGCCGAAGTATTCACCAACAATTGGGTGGCGAGATATGAGCTACATTCTGACCAAGGAAGGAACTTCGAATCAGTTGTGTTTCAGGAGCTGTGCAAAACACTGGGTATTAGGAAAACCCGAACAACTGCGTTGCATCCACAATCAGACGGCATGGTAGAAAGATTTAACAGAACATTAGAGGAACATTTACGAAAAGTGGTGGACAAGTTCCAGAGAGATTGGGACACTCATATTCCTCTGTTCCTGATGGCATATCGATCGGCCGTACACGATACAACAGGTCAGACTCCTGCAAAAGTAATCTTTGGTAGTGATCTTCGACTGCCAGCTGACTTGAAATTTGGGATAAGTGCTGATGCGGGAATAAATGCCAGACAATCTAACAACGTTCTGGAAGAGGAAATGAGAGAAATACATGAACTTGTAAGACAGCGAACAAAGATCATGAGTGACAAGATGAAGGCCAGATACGACAAGGCAATGAACTCAGAAGGTTTTGTTGAGGGAGATCTAGTTTTGTTATACAACCCGCAGCGAAAGAAAGGTTTGTCCCCGAAATTGCAGTGTACTTGGGAAGGGCCCTACAAAGTGATTAAACGGCTCAACGATGTTGTGTATCGCATACAAACGATTGGAAGACCAAGGAATAAAATGAAAGTGGTTCATCTGGAAAGGCTAGCAGCATTTGGGACAAGTAATGTGTCAGATCGGGACGATCAGACTTAGGTGGAGGGCAGTGTGGCGAATATAATCGGTTCTCCACTTACATCACTAAAATGATTGAACACATCTCTAGGGAAAGTGCCAGAACTAGAAGAAGATACCAGATAATTTCCAGTGTTGCCAGAATTTTCCAGATTGCGTTTGACAGACTATATAAGGCGGCGAGCAGGCGCTCCAGAGTCAGTCGTAATTTAACCGTAGAAGTGTTAACATCAAGTCAAGTAAAACAAGTGTAGACTTTTTAGTCGTGAAATAAAGCAGTGTGAATTAAGAAGTAAATAAAGACTTTTATTTAACAATTCAGCGATACGAACCCTATAGAAATAATCGAGCTATCGACAAATACGTAACAATAAATTAAAATGGCAATGTGGCAGCACAGATGGCAATGACCAGTGTGGCCAGGTGATGATAAAAAGTGAGGCTAGATTGGCAAAAAAAAAGTTAGAAAAGGCTGAAATTAAAAAAAGACGCTAAAAAATCAGCAATTTTTTTTAAAGAAATCCATTGAATTTTTTTTTATTTGGTTTTGTTCATTTCCATATAAAAATTATAAACGTAACTTAAAGGGACTATTCTTGTTTGAACACATATCAGGCACATTTTAAATGAAAATGACTTTTTTAAATAAATACGTATATGTAAATAGTATAAAAGATCCCAAAGACTAATAAATTAAATAATATCTTCTTTGTCTGATGAATCAGAAGAAGCTCTTCGTATAAATTATGCGTATTTACCATAGAGATGACATCATCAGTAATTTCAAAATCATCACAACATTTGGATACACGTTTTAGTGAACATCTAATAATTAAGCAGTGAATTAAGCATTTTAATTTTTAATATATTCCTTAGCTTAGTTTTTAAAATGTGCATGGCACTAAAAATTCTTTCAACATCTAATAATTAAGCAGTGAATTAAGCATTTTAATTTTTAATCTATTCCTTAGCTTAGTTTTTAAAATGTGCATGGCACTAAAAATTCTTTCAACATCTGCATTACCTACTAAGTGGTAGTTGTAAGTCTCATAAATTAAAAAATCTATATCATGAGGGAGGTACGTTCATATGAATTACTGAAAGTTCTTGTTGTACAAATTAGTAAAATTAACATTTTAGTAAAAAAAGGCTAAAAAAAAAGCCACGAAGCTAAACCGAAAATTATGAGGCTGAGGCAATCAGCTGTTTGATGAAGCCTAGGGATGGCAAAAAAAATGAAATAACCGATTAACCGCTTTTTAGGTTAATCGAAAGCGTTCGGTTATTAATCGCGAATAATTCTGGGGAACTAACCGATTATAACCGTTTTTCGATTACAATTATTCCTTTAAAAATAATATATAATAAACGAAAAAAATCGTCATTTATTATGAAAAATCGTCAAAATGACGATAAAATCGTATATTCGGGAACTGGAGGGATCATTTATTGCGGTTTTTTTTGGATATACTCACAAAACCGTAGGTAACCGAATTCGGACTCGGATAAAAAGGCGGAAATTCTCAACTTCGATTATTTCCTTTCGATTATTTTCGACTTGAGAGAAAAGCGGTTAATAGAAAAAATTATCAAAAGGATACATTTTAACCGTTAACCGAAAGAAATTAACCGATTATAATCGTTTTTCTGGTTATTATTGCCATCCCTAATAAAGCCAAACAAAATTTAATTTTCAACCGGGTGAAAAGCTAAATTGTGTATTGAATTGTGTGCAAAAGTAAGTATTTATAATATTAAAAATGTTAAAAAGAGGTGGCAGTGGCAGGAATAAGCGTAGGTTGGTAAAGAACCAAAAGGAAATTTATGTAAATACTCTGAAAAAAAAACGTTGTAAATACAAAGACTTTTGCAGTTAAATTAACAACTTTCCGCAGTTAAAATGTGCCCAACAACGCTCCGTTGTTGTTTCAAAGATGCGAGCGTTTTTGATTTAAATACTTTTCGCATTGAAGCTAACAATTTTTGCTTTTGAACTAACAGCAAAAGTTTTTGGTCCAAAAACGGGCACCATTGAAGCAAATACTTACGCTTTTAAGTTAACATCAAAAAAATTGTAAACAATAGTAATTTTTTTTAATATAATATATATTATTTTATTTTATTTAATTTTTTCTTATGTTATATATATGTTTACATAGTAATTTTAATACTAAGGCCCGGTTTCACCAAACAAACTTTTTCCATTCAGTGATGGTCATTTGATACATCATTTGAACAACGCGATTGATGAAAAGAGACACGGACACAAAGGTTTTCATCACATTTTTCACACCGTCCATATAAAAATATGGAAACTTGTAGGCATTAGCTTTGTTCAATAACTCAAAATTTTTAATTGCTTTTACAAATAGTTGCGAATTTTATGTTCAATAACCCAAAAAATTTGCAAAAGAGATCCAAATTGGGAGAGTAAGACTTCGAGAGAGTTGAAAATAGTTGCAAGTAAAATTTACACTTGCAGCTACTTGCAGCGTTAAAAAAAATAGAAGCGTCAAAAACATATGATCACAAAAATTTCAATTGGAAATATGCAAACATTTTAATCGCAAATTTCTAATTGCTTACTAAATAAATTAGTGCAAAAAGGAATCTTGACGATGTTGTGGAATATCCAAAGTAGATTTTCCTTTTCCTAATTCAGTTATTTACATTTATTTGCAATTTCAAAGATTTCAATTACAACCTAACCTAAAAATCAAATTGTGAAAACAGCCCATCAGCTGTTTACTTGCAAATGTTTACGATTTTGTGTTCAATAACTTTGGTTGATAATTTTCTCTTTTTCTCGTATTTACTCTTAATTTGTCACTGACGCTCTTCTTACAAGTAAAGTTGTTGAACAAAGCTAGTGTGTGACAGAATTATCCATCAATCGTGCGCCTAAAATGATATATCAAATGACTATCACTTTTTGCAGGGCTTTTTACACAAACACAAACACATAAACTCAACTTATTTTTTTTTATTATTTCATAACACATTCTTTATTGTTTTCGCCACATTTGTAGGTTTGCGGAATTTTATCCTGTCGGCGATGAGTTCTTTTTTATTTAATATTTCGCCGATGTCGTGGGAGTGCATCATTGCAAGCAGTTCAATATTTTTGATACCGCATTCATTGAACTGCATCAATGCACCTGTACATAACTCCCACGACAAGAATAACTTGATTATTTTCTCATCGCCGACAAGTTTTACCAGATTTGGCTCGTTCGATTGCTCGCTATCGGAAAAACGGGATAATCAAACATATTTAACCTGAAAATACAAAATAAAATTTTCAACGTATATATGTATGTACATATAATTTTAATATATTATAATAATATATAAATATTATCATTATTGTGACTTACCTTTATTTGCAATTATATATTGCATATATGTACATATATATATTTTTCCCGAAAATTTAAATTAATTGAACGAGTTTGAAAAAAACAATTTTCTATTTTTTATTTACTTCAAAATTTTTCAACAGCAAGGGAGTTCTTGAATCAAAAACGCCCGTCTTTGAATTAACTATGGAAAGTTGTTGAATCAAAAAATGTGCCGTTAAAACAAATACTTTTGCTGTTGAATCAAAGACGGAGATTCAACAACGGAAAGTTGTTGAGTTAACTACGGGTATTTTTTTCAGAGTAGATTAAATATTGTTAGCGAGGCAGATGCAGTGACAGCACCAGCGGCAGCGGCGTTTGGTGCTTCGGTTGGTTTAGGTGATGATTTTCACCATGATTTTCAGAATCGTATGCCACCAAAGCCTTTGAAAGATAAGCTGAAGGACTTATATTTTAAATACAATCCTTCGCGAAAATTTTTCGAAGAGCTTTTGCAAGTTTTAAACGAGGAAAGTTTAGATGTTCCTCTCAGTGTGTTTGCTTTTGAAGAGAAAAAAGTTCCAGTGGTGATAAAATCTGTTTCCCCTGGAATTTATAACCATATTGGTTTCGAGCAGCAGATTGCAAAGGCTTCCGAGGTAATATCGAAATACGAAGAAGTCGTATTTGATATAAATATTGATGGAATTCCATTGTACCGTAGCTCAAAAGCACAATTGTGGCCGGTTTTGGTGAAAGTGGTGAACATACCAAATATTTCAGTTTTCCCTGTTGGTGTGTATCTGGGCAAAGCCAAGCCGAATTGTATCCAAAGATTTCTTTCTGACGTGGTGAACGAATTCAAATCCTTGTTAGAGAACGGGTTTGAAATTCAAAATAAATTAATTAAAATTAAAATTAGAGCCATCGTTTGTGATGCACCGGCTAAAGCTTTCGTTTGTGGGATACCTGGCCACGCTTCGTCCCATGGATGTTCGAAATGTATCCAAGTTGCCAAAAAAATAGATACAGTGCTAACGTATTCTGTTCAGTGCGCCGAACTCATAAGTAATGCCGACTTTGATTGTAGAAAATATGTTCATCATCACCAAAAACACTTCTTAGCCAACAAAACTCCTTTCGAGCTATTAAATATAAATATGATTGATCAAATCCCTTTAGACCCCATGCATCTCTTAGATCTTGGGGTAGTGCGAAAGATCCTGATGCGATTAGTAGACAATAAAACTTCTTCAAGAATTTGTATATCTAACAAAACAAACATTTCCACACATTTAAAATCGCTTGCTGCATATATTCCTAAAGAGTTCGTTCGGAAGCCGCGACCTTTAGATGAAATTTTACACTGGAAGGCCACAGAGTTCAGGCAATTCCTTCTGTACTCTGGTATTTTAGTTTTAAAAGAAAATGTAAGCGACGATTTTTATTACGAGTTTCTTTTACTTCACATTTCTTCTCGAATGCTTTCTTGCCCGAGGACTTGGGAAAAAAACGTTTCAGTGGCTCACAATATGTTGCAACTTTTTGTTCAAAATTTTCCAATAATTTTTGGAGAAAACAGTGTCTCGTATAATGTTCATGGGTTGCTGCATTTGAGTGAAAGCGTTAAGCATTTTGGCCCATTATACAATTTTTCGGGATATGATTTCGAGAATTATTTGCAAACGCTGAAGAAATACGTTAAAAAACCATCCCATATTCTGCAGCAAATATTTAAAAAGGTACAACGCGAAACCATTGTGCAGCAAAATAAAACGCAAAAATTTAAGGAAATCAATGGAAAAATAACAAGTGTTGATTCTCAAGCACACGATTGTCAGATTGCTTTTGTTGTCTGAAGCAAAATGTACCAGTTAAAATAGTGGGATTCGAGAAAGACTCGGGTTTGACAATTCTGGCAAGGAAATTAGTAAACGTTAGGAGCTTCTTTATAGAACCTGTAGATTCTTTCTCATCGCTAGGTATATGTGTTGCTGATTACGACACTTCTGAGGCAATAAATAAGTACAGCATTGAACATATTGATTATAAACTCATGTGTCTGCCTTATAACAATAGTTTTCTTTTAGTACCCTTGTTGCATACATCATGATGAATCGTAAAGGAAAACTTATTCGAATAAACGCAGCAGCAGTGGATGAAAATCTTCCAATTAAAGGTAAGTACATATAATTTATTACTTTTTCAAAATATATATTTATTTTTTATAGATCTTTATTATATATTTATTTACATTTTATTTACATCTTATTTCCTTTTCAGATCCTAGTCCATGCGAAAATTGTAAAAATTCAAAAAAGCTAAACGTGGAAATACAAGAACTTAAAGGTAAGTTTCTAATGATCATTTAGTATATTAATCGCACCAGTCTACAAATCAGATCATCGGTTGAATAATAAAAGAACGTCTATATATTGTAGGTTGTCTCATTATTCAAGCGACGATATGTGCACAGATATATGTACTAGTGTCCGACCGAATATTCGGCCAAGCTTCGGTATTCGGCCTATTCGGCTGGTATTTTTTATTCGGCTACGGCTTCGGCTTCGGCCGAAAATTCCAGCTTCGGTCGGACACTAATATGTACATACATATGTACATATGTACATACATATATGCATGTCTATCTAAAGATTATTAACTATAGAAATCTGTATTCATTTAGGAATTGTGGAAAATCAAAATAAAATTATTATGCAGACGTTGGCAGAACATTATGTATTGCTAAAGCAGCTTGTATACCAAGATGCGATTTCGGACGATATGCTAAAATCCTTTCCTTTGAAGTCATTGGACGAGTTAAAAGAAGTTGATGACAAAATATGCGGAGATAATAGAACAATTTATGTAAGTTATACATTTACCTAAAATAGTAAAATTATTTTGTCTGAAAAATAGCCATTTTACGTGACCTTTTGCTATATCATTGCTTGTAAAGGAAAAGTTATGATTTACGGTGCGATATGTATGTGTGCACATACATATCCCAGCAGGGATTTTCCATATTTTGGTAATGGCTTGTAATTGTATTCAATGAAATAACGCATTACAAATAGCTTTGGAGTAAGTAAGTAAGATTTGGAGTAAGTAAGCGAAGGAGTGTTTCTTAGCTATTTGTAATGCGTTATTTCATTGAATACAATTCCAAGCCATTACCAAAATATGGAAAATCCCTGCTGGGTATATGTATATAATTAAATATAATTTTTATGTAGATATGTATACTAAATTTATCTCATATAATTTTCAGATAAAAGCACTGAAATCACTTTTGAAAGGGAAGTTAACGAAAAAACTCGAGAACGTTTTATGCGTGGATCTTATCATAGGAGTAAACATAGATGGAATTCATGGCAAAGAGGGACTAAAACAATATCGGCAATTTTTCGATTCGTTGTTAGGTATAAATTATTATTTAATTTTTATATTATATCTGAATATTATGATAACGATTTGATTCCCAAACAGCTGCAATTGATAGTACTGATCCCACAAATGAACTTCGGAAAGCGTTGGCTGTCATAAAAAAAAGGTATTTTCACAAAGTCTCTGTACGAAAAGCTGCAGAAAACAAGAACAACATCGATTCAACTTCGTAAACATTTCCGTTTTATACAATAATATACATACGTACATATGTATCAAATATATAAATGTATTCCTAAATGTATCAAAATGAATATACATACATACATACTATAAAAGTAATTTTAGTATACATACATAAATACATATGTGTCTATATAAATGTATCAAAATTAATATACATACATATTTTATAAAAGTAATTTTAGTATTATATGTATTTATGTATACTAAAATTACTTTTATAAAATATGTATGTATGTATATTCATTTTGATACATTTATGTAAACACATGTATTTATGCATGTATACTAAAATTACTTTTACGAAATATGTATGTATGTATATTCATTTTGATCAGGGACCGTAACGGTTATGAGTGATATCCAAAAAGTTGATTTTTAACGATTATTTTCTGAGTTTTATTTTTTTTATCAGAAAATAAAAGTTTTTTCTTGAGTTTTATTTTTCGATCAGAAAATAAAAGTTATTTTTTGAGTTTTATTTTTCCCTCAGAAAATAAGTTATTTTTTGAGTTTTATTTTTGGATCAGAAAATAAAATTTAATTTTTTGAGTTTTATTTTTTTGCTCAGATAATAAAAGTTATTTTTTGAGTTTTATTTTTTTGCTCAGATAATAAAAGTTTATTTATAAATTTTACGTATTTATGTGACGCGAGCACATATATACTATTAAAAATGTAATTTTATGTACATATGTATGTGAGTAGGTACTTGCTTGCTCGAAAAATCCCCGACGAACCTCCTAACGTGGTCACAGAAGAAGAAATTATTAATATTGCCAAGAGGTTAAAAGATAACAAAGCGCCCGGTGTAGATGGTCTACCAAATAAAGCTCTTAAAGCGGCCCTAAACTTAAGCCCGACACTGTTTGCGAAAATGTATAATTCCTGCTTCAATGAGGGTATATTTCCAAGTTCATGGAAAGTCCAACGACTAGTACTTCTCCCTAAACCAAAAAAGCCGCCAGATGACCCCTCATCATACCGCCCAATATGCATGCTCGACACTATGGGCAAAGTATACGAGTCACTGATATGTAACCGCTTAGAGGAGGCCCTCGAAAATGCAGGTGGGCTGTCGAAGAAACAGTATGGCTTTCGCAGACATAAGTCGACAGTTGATGCCATAAAAAACGTAGTAGAAATAGCAAAAAATGCAGTAAGCGGAAAGAGGTGGAAAGGAGGAGCCAAAAAGTATTGCGCACTTGTTACCCTGGACATAAAGAATGCCTTTAACTCAGCTAAATGGTCGAATATTATCATGTCGTTACAACGCATCCGAGCCCCACAGTATCTTATAAATATAATTCTGAGCTATCTGGAAGAGAGAGTGTTAGTCTATAACACCGATGAGGGCGCCAAAAGGTATGCGATTACTAGCGGAGTACCACAAGGATCCGTGCTAGGCCCCCTCTTGTGGAATGTGATGTACAATGTTGTCCTAGAGTTGGAACAACCAAAATCAGTAGAGCTCATTGCCTATGCAGATGACCTCATAATAATAGGAGTCGCAAAGCACATAGAAGATCTGCGGCGTATTTGTAGTGATGCAATAAGCCGAATACGACTGTGGTTCTCGACCATGGACCTACAGCTAGCGGAACAAAAAACAGAGGTACTGCTAGTAAGCACAAGAAAGGTGCGTGAAAATATATGCATCACAGTGGGGGAAAGCGAGATAAATTCGCAGCCATCATTAAAATATCTTGGCGTGGTACTTGATCCCAGATTGAGCTTCAAAGAGCACTTGAACTATGCCGCAGAAAAGGCGCAAAAAATATGTGGCGGTCTCGCGAGGATGATGACAAATAAAGGATGTGTACGCTCTACTCGACGACATTTGCTAGCGAGGGCAATAAACTCTGCCATTCTCTATGCTGCACCGATCTGGGCTGATGCTCTCAATTATAACTCGTATGCAAAGGAGTTACACGCCGTACACCGCATGGCCGCTCTCAGAGTTATAAGCGCATTCCGAACAGTTTCAGGGGATGCCGCAGAAGTTTTAGCAAATATGCCGCCGATAGACATTCAAGCTCGAGAATGCAGCAACATTTACAGTGCAACGAAACCGGTTCTGATGTCATGCAGAATAGAGGAAAAGAGGAAAAGCCGCCTATTGTGGCAGGAACGCTGGCAAACCTCGCTTAAAGGTCGGTGGACGTATAGATTAATTCCTAACATAAACAGTTGGGCAGATAGAAAGCAGGGTGACCTCAACTTCCACCTTACTCAGTTCCTTAGCGGGCATGGGTGCTTTAGGGCGTACCTTTATAGATTCAAGCGCGACGATAGTCCTTTTTGTCCAGTGTGTTGCGATGTTGTAGAGGATGCAGAACACGTGTTTTTTCACTGCCCTCGTTTCTCAGCCATGCGCTCACGGTTGAATCAAATAGCGGGAACTAGAGTTACGGTGGAAAATTTGACTACACTTATGTGTGAGTCTTCTGATATTTGGGAGGCAGTTAGCGACGCATCGTCGTCGATATTAGCCCAACTGAGATACACTGACCAAGGTAGGCGTTATGTGTCCTGTTTTGTCCTGGTTGTTGAATGAAGACTTTATGTCTAACCGCCCTCCTACGAAGTATTGCCTGTCCGGTGGTTCCGTAGGAGCGGCTTTGGGCGGGAGTAGGTTAGGTTTAGCGGGTTAAAGTCTCGCACTTTTCGGCTTTCGATGCTTCCCCCTACTATAAAAAAAAAAAAAAAAAAGGTACATAAATATGTAGCATTTAGAAACTCTGTAGAAGGACAGAAATAAAGTTGTTGTATGTGAAGTATTTACTTAAATCTAATAACTTTAAACGAGCAATTCTTGTATATATATTTGTATATATGTATATGTATATATATGTATATATATTTATATATATATATATGTAGGTATATATATATATTTGTATATATATATATATATATATATATATATATGAGTGATATCCATTTAAGTAAATGCTTCACATACAACAACTTTATTTCTGTCCTTCTACAGAGTTTCTAAATGCTACATATTTATGTACCTACTCACATACATATGTACATAAAATTACATTTTTAATAGTATATATGTGCTCGCGTCACATAAATACGTAAAATTTATAAATAAACTTTTATTATCTGAGCAAAAAAATAAAACTCAAAAAATAACTTTTATTTTCTGATCCAAAAATAAAACTCAAAAAATTACTTTTATTTTCTGAGGGAAAAATAAAACTCAAAAAATAACTTTTATTTTCTGATCGAAAAATAAAACTCAAGAAAAAACTTTTATTTTCTGATAAAAAAATAAAACAGAAAATAATCGTTAAAAATCAACTTTTTGGATATCACTCATAACCGTTACGGTCTCTGATCAAAAGGAATATACATACATACATATTTCATAAAAGTAATTTTAGTATACATGCATAAATACATGTGTTTACATAAATGTATCAAAATGAATATACATACACAGAGCCAAAATACCACCTAAAATGCCCTATAAATTAGAACAAAGTTTAGCGGATTTCTCTATGCTTTCTCTCCAATAAGATACCCGTCTTATTATTATTGAATATTTCATTTTAATAAAACTAAGTAGATAATCTGTAAAACTAATATGAAAACCTTTTCAATATAATTAAGAAGATGACCCGTGGATTTTAGATGAAATCATTTTAAGTAAAATTTAAGAGATAACCTATAAAACTAAGGTGAAAACCTATTAAATAAAATTTAGAAGATGACTCCTAGAATAAATATGGAAACCTTTTCACATAAATTTAGCAGATAACCTGTAAAATTAAGAAGAAACCCTGTTTAATATTATTAAGAAGAGAATCTTGATTTTCATCGGAAAACATAATTAGTCAACTAGTATTTTCCTAGGACTTATTCAGACAAAGGGCAAAATTTCATTTCATATAAGTGCAGATGGACATAATAAACTCTTTATACCAAGTGCTTCATTAATCGTTTGAGAATTGTAGAAATGTGCAAAGCCGTAGTGAAATTGACGAACGGAGGAAATACATAAGAGCTTTTTTAAAAATAAAAAGTTCTCCCTTTTAATTTCTTGAACATGTAATTGCACGCATAAAACGTGGCTGATGCAATAACTGTTATGCATACTTCTAGTATGTACGAGTATATATGTACATATGTATGTATGTACGTATGTTAAGACGTTTAAAGCAAAATTTGAATTAATAAGGGCTCTTTCAAAAATAAAAAGTTTTCCTTTTTAATAAATTCAAAAAGGTTCAAGTAAAAATTAGAGGATGTCCTTATTGATTTGCTTTATAAAAATTTTCTCCTAAAAACAAGCAGATTTCTTCTAACAATTTAATTTTTTTTACAAAATGACATAAAAAATTAATAAACAAGAAGTTATCTTCTCGTTTTCAGACGATATCCTTTTAAATAAATTTAAGAAGAAATTCAAGCTAAAATCCAGAAGAATTTCTAGCAAAAATTTCTTCAATTTTGTCCCCTCTCCTCGGCCAAATAGCTTTTTTAGGTGGCAGTCTCTTTGATTGTAGGTGAACTTTTTGGCTCTGTGTACATACATATTTTATAAAAGTAATTTTAGTATACATAAATACATATGTATCTACACAAATGTATTCCTAAATGTAAAGAATTGCAAGTATATTTATAAGTACGTGTCCTCTGTATGTACATAAATATATACATACATAGATATGTATTAATTAATGTTAATAATAAATGAATTGAAATGAACAGAAATTATTTATTTTAACAGTGGGTTTAAAACTGGTTTTTATTAGTTGTTATTAAACTAGAACCTTTTTTACTAATTTCTAAGTAATGTCAAACTAACTAGCTACTGTCTGGTTTAGATGTAGTTGTTATTAAACTAGAACCTTTTTTACTAATTTCTAAGTAATGTCACACTAACTAGCTACTATCTGGTTTAGATGTAGTCAGAAAATAGCCATTGACTTTTTTGTGTTCGAAAAGTAGCTACATTATAGTTGGTTGAAGAAGTAACCATAGTTGACCGGATTGTGGCCATCGCCAAACAAAAATAGTTAGTCCGAGTATATGAAAATTTACAGTAAATAGTCAATACCAGTTGATTTGTAAGCAACTTAAAGTTAATTTTACGTTAGATTCATTTCCTGCAGGGAAGTAAGCAGTTCACCTATGTATGTGAATCGCAATCGCAAAAGCATTATAAATTTCTTTTTGTTTACACTTTTGAGCAGACCACATACGTACATATATAGAAATATAAGAAAAAAAATTATTGAATTTACAATTTCTCTTTGAAAAATATTTACAAATAGCGATATTACTGCGGAATACGCTGTTATTGCTATCATTTTGTTAACATAAAAGAAAGACAGGTTATATCGCTCAGAAAACGCAAAATTAATCTCTACCGGTAACTGATGATTTTATACCAGTCCATGCAATCGCAATAGCAGTTTAAAATCACAGTGATTTAAAAATAGCAATCACCGAAATCATAGATATCGAAAAATCGCAGTTTCACTAATCTCTACTAGTCGAGATGTCATCGAAACAACCTCCGACTCGCTGACTCGGAACAATCGCAAAAACATCTCGATTGTGTAGTCGAGGAGCGAGTCAACTTTTGACTCGATTGTGATTTTGATACGATGGCGATTCTCTCGATTGTCTAAACATCTCGGACTCGCCCATCACTACGAATAGGAATTGCCTATATGCCGCAATGTCTGAATTTGGGTTCCATGCAAAACTTATACGGCAATGCCAAAAGAGGTTGACTAATACCACCAGCTCCGTCAGAATTTGGAAAGACCTCTCCGAGCCGTTCGTGTTATTTCTTTAACTTGATGCTGGAAAAGATAGCAGGGTGCATCTTGTATCACAAGAGTGTGCAACTGCTGGTGTACGCCGATGATATTAACATCCTTGGCACTAACACTTGTTCCTAGGGTTGCCAGACGTACTGATTTGATCAGTACAGTACTGATTTTTAGTGCTCAGTACTGATGGTTTTAAAAACCGTAACAAATACTGATTTTTTGGATTTTGTACTGATTTGTACTGATTTTTAGCCGACACTAAAAAAATTCATTTTTATCACTCTGCACTGTTTTTAATTTTCCAACTGTTTTCATTTGACGTTTGTAATGCCGTGGTTATGCTTACGGCAATACTCGACGAGCAACGTGTAATTGTTGTTGTGCACTCCGTCGAGAGAATTTTCGGACTCGCACATCGCTCAAATTTGCTGGGTGAAACAAGCACCCAGCACGCCGAGGTTTTGGGGTAATAATGTGTTATGTTGTATATGCGTGCTCTAGTCATCGATTTAAGGGTAACCACCTCTCACCGATGACGAAAATGTGTCCGAATTTCATCGTTGCTTTTCTCGTATTATTATTATTATTATTATCGTATTATTATTATTATCGTTAACTGTCAATCGTGTTTCTATGGCATTTAACGTTCGAGTTGCTTCCTCCTTCCTAATTGTTTCATGGTTATGCCGTGGTTATGCTTACGAGAAAATAATAATATAATATAATAATAATAATACAATGGTGATATTATAACTCTGACGAGTTTTATGGCCGAGCTTCTCTCCCAATTCGAGATGTGCTCCTTTTTGTTTTTCCTACTAATTGGGTGGACCTACAGTTTTATGCCGGCTCCGAACGGCGAATGCATTTTTTGTGAGAAGCTTTTTCATGGCAGAAATACTCTCGAAGGGTATGCCGCCCACTGCCGAGAGGTGACCGCTGCTCTTAAGAAACCCAATAATTGGATTTTTACTAATTAGAAAAAAATTTTTGGTGTTTGATCGGACTGGGGTTTGAACCCGAGACCTCTGGCAAGGCAGGCGAGCACTCTACCCACTGCACCACAGCGGCACTTGACAGTTAACGATACGGAAACAAAAAAATGCCAGTAATAAATACGATTTTCTCCGTATATATTGTTTTTTTTATTTTTTTTTTTTGGAAGGCAATGTACTAATTTTTTCGGGAAAGGTATCTGGCAACCCTACTCGTTCTGTATGTTCTGCCTTCTCCAAGCTGGAGAAAGAGGCTTATAAATTAGGAATACTTTTGGTTGCTTGTTTTTCCGACAGGGTGGGAATATGATGTATTGTGGGATGACGGAAGATCGTTCCACAATACATTATAAAATGGGCTTGGCGGCTATTGAGGACAAGACGAAGTATCTCCTGTCATCATACAAAGAAACAGCACGTTTCTGCTGCCACTAGAGGTGGGAAACTATCGATAGTTTTTGATAGTTTAGAAAAAACTATTGATAGTTTTCGATAGTATTCCAAAAATAAACCATCGATAGTACTATCGCCGAAAATTTGAAAAATTCAAGAAAACATCAAAATCTCAATTTTTTACATTCATTCCAGTATATTTTAGTACACGGAAGTGAAAGTTTGTAGGAGAACAAAAAAAAAAATATCAAGGCTTTCTATAATGTCGTTTAAATTTTTTTATACACATAGGAATATAAAACCTCAACAGAATCTGAAATAGTATGGTGCAATATGGGGATGTAAAAGTTGTAAAACTATCGATAGTACACATTAATATCGATAGTTTTTGATAGTTTTGAAAAGACATCGATGGTATTCGATAGTGTTCAAAAAAATAAAATATCGATACTATCGATAGTGCCATCGATAGTTTCCCACCTCTAGCAGCCACGTTACTGTCGACAACTACAAATTCGAAACGGTTAAGGACTTTGTCTATATGGGAACCAGCATTAACACCAAAAATAATTTGTTTCCGTAGTCTAGGATTGGCAGATTTTTAGAAAAAGTGTTTTCTCCATTAATAAACTTAATGAAAGGTGACGTACGGGAAGAGCTTTACCCGTGGCTGTTTTGGCTCACAGCGGCAGGGCCGTGCGCAGGAATTAGCCTTGGGGGAGTTTTAATTTTGGTTTGCATTCGCATACATTTTTCGCTAAGATAAACATATTTGCTGAAACAGATATCCAGACCCATACACCATAAATTTAAATGTTCCCTAACTTTTCTGAAACTCATTATGATTCATCAAAACCTAGTTAACCAGGTCCTGAATAGTACACGGAAAGAATTTTTTACTAGAATCAATGCCGAGACAAGAAAAATTAGACTTGATTTTGAACTTAGAAAATAATTTCTTAATATCAAGAAAATCCAAGAAAATTGGATTTTAAATAAATAAGTAAAAATTGTCTTGCTTCAAGTGAAATTGGATTTTAAATAAATAAGAAAACATTTTCTTGCTTCAAGTAAAATTTGATTTTAAATAAATAAGAAATAATTTACTTAGGGTAAGTGTTTTTTTTTCTTGTTTTTTTGAAATAAATAATTAAGAAATTATTTTTTGTTGCAAGTAAAACTTTTCTTATACGAGCTTAAGTAAGTAAGAAAATATTAAATATAAAATTAAGTAAATATTTTCTAAAAATATTAAAAACGTAAAAAATAAGGAAAATGAAAACTAATCATGAGGGATTAGAAAACTATAATTAGTCAACTAGTATTTTCCTAGGACTTGTTTAATGAAATGACATTTTATTTAATATAAATGAAGATGTAAATAGTGAACTCCTTATACCAAATGCTTCACTAACAATCTGAGAATTGCAAAAATATTCAGAAATATGCAAAGCGGATGGCAAATGAAAAAAATACATGTAACTTTGGAAATGCAAATTCAGCAAGAAAATTTTTACTTCGCTCAAGAAAACGTTTTCTTATTTATTTTACATTTTTTTTGCCGTAGTTTGCTGATATGCTCAAAGAACTTTGGTGTTCAAATTGAGCAAGAAATATTTTACTTCGGTCAAGAAAACGTTTTCTTATTTATTTTCAATTTTTTTTCGCTGTATTTTGTTGTTCCAATTCGTCGAAACACAATTTTCTTAAATTCTTCTTGATATTAGCAAAAAGATTTTCTTCATTTAAGTAAATTTAAGAAAAGATGTTCTTATTTATTTAAACATTTTTTTTCAACATTTTTTTTTCTATAGATTTTGTTAGTGTTCTTGAATAAGAAAATAATTGTCTCATTTTTGGAAAACTCAATTTCTTATTTCCAGTAATAATTAAGTAAATTTTTCTTATTTCCCTAAAAATTTTCTAAATTGAGTTCAAGAAAGCATTTTTCTTGATTCAAGTATACAAATTTCTTTCCGTGTACTGTTTACAGTACTTGTTAATTGAAACTGCTCACTGTTTTCACAAAATGAACATTTTTTGTTATCAGTACAATTTTTTCAAAAATGCCAAACGAACATATGCTACACAACTTTGTAATTTCGGAAAGCTCCAAGTGCAATTCAAAGTGCCGAACTTATGTATTGGCCAATCTTATTTTTTGCAACTTTCACCAATTTCTTCTTCCGTAAAATTATTGTAACTAATTTTGTCAAAAATTATGAGTCAAGATTCAATGCAAAATTTATAAACTGTATTTTGAAAATGTTTGCAAAATCATTGCAACTTAGATTTGGTCATGGGGGGGGTTTTAACCCCCAAAACCCCCCCGTGCGCACGGCCCTGCACAGCGGTGATGGTAGGCATTTTCCACCATCTCATTTTCTGTTATGAAAATCATAATAACGGAAATGATGATTTATACGTACATTTCTCCAAATGATTTAGTTATTGTTGCTCAGAAGTAAAAGTTTGTGGATGGAAATTACCTCTAATTTAATTAGTTTTTAACGCCTTCTAGTCAACGAAAATAACTTATTTATATTTTAATCTAATTTTTTTTTATTTTATAATAAAAATAAATGGTATAAGAAATGAGTTTCTGTTATATATGATAAGTACTCTGAAAAAAAAACGTTGTAAATACAAAGACTTTTGCAGTTAAATTAACAACTTTCCGCAGTTAAAATGTGCCCAACAACGCTCCGTTGTTGTTTCAAAGATGCGAGCGTTTTTGATTTAAATACTTTTCGCATTGAAGCTAACAATTTTTGCTTTTGAACTAACAGCAAAAGTTTTTGGTCCAAAAACGGGCACCATTGAAGCAAATACTTACGCTTTTAAGTTAACATCAAAAAAATTGTAAACAATAGTAATTTTTTTTAATATAATATATATTATTTTATTTTATTTAATTTTTTCTTATATTATATATATGTTTACATAGTAATTTTAATACTAAGGCCCGGTTTCGCCAAACAAACTTTTTCCATTCAGTGATGGTCATTTGATACATCATTTGAACAACGCGATTGATGAAAAGAGACACGGACACAAAGGTTTTCATCACATTTTTCACACCGTCCATATAAAAATATGGAAACTTGTAGGCAGTGTGTGACAGAATTATCCATCAATCGTGCGCCTAAAATGATATATCAAATGACTATCACTGTTTGCAGGGCTTTTTACACAAACACAAACACATAAACTCAACTTATTTTTTTTTATTATTTCATAACACATTCTTTATTGTTTTCGCCACATTTGTAGGTTTGCGGAATTTTATCCTGTCGGCGATGAGTTCTTTTTTATTTAATATTTCGTCGATGTCGTGGGAGTGCATCATTGCAAGCAGTTCAATATTTTTGATACCGCATTCATTGAACTGCATCAATGCACCTGTACATAACTCCCACGACAAGAATAACTTGATTATTTTCTCATCGCCGACAAGTTTTACCAGATTTGGCTCGTTCGATTGCTCGCTATCGGAAAAACGGGATAATCAAACATATTTAACCTGAAAATACAAAATAAAATTTTCAACGTATATATGTATGTACATATAATTTTAATATATTATAATAATATATAAATATTATCATTATTGTGACTTACCTTTATTTGCAATTATATATTGCATATATGTACATATATATATTTTTCCCGAAAATTTAAATTAATTGAACGAGTTTGAAAAAAACAATTTTCTATTTTTTATTTACTTCAAAATTTTTCAACAGCAAGGGAGTTCTTGAATCAAAAACGCCCGTCTTTGAATTAACTATGGAAAGTTGTTGAATCAAAAACTTTGCCGTTAAAACAAATACTTTTGCTGTTGAATCAAAGACGGAGATTCAACAACGGAAAGTTGTTGAGTTAACTACGGGTATTTTTTTCAGAGTCGGGAAGCTAAAAATATGCACGAAAAATTTCAAAATATGCATGCTAACATGCCCAAAAATAACTGAAATATGCTCAGAAATATGCACGAAACAATCTCATTATATGCGTGTATGCCTGAAAATACCTGAAATATGCTCAAAATGTACATGTATATGTATGTATTTCATTTCAAGTTTACGTTTTTATTTCACGAATTCTTGCAAAAAAAAAAATAATATAAGAACTGAAACGTACAATTCACATTTTCCACATTTCAAGACTGTATTTCTAGTCATATGCTTGCCAAATTCACTCAATATTATATAAGCAAAGGCAACTATCTGAATGAACCACAGATAAAATGTTTTCAATTTAATATTTTCCGATATTACTCGATTAAGTGCCAAAATATGCACGAATATGCCTATTGGCGTAAATATGCATTTTAGGTCATAATATGCATTTGCATATGCAATATGCATTTGCATATTTTTAGCTTCCCTAATGATAAGTATGTATGTACATTATGGTGGTCCAAATAAAGTTCTCCCGAAATCCGCTGAACAACCCCCACTTTTCATATGACTGTACTACGGAAGACTATACCGAAAATTTCGCCTTAATATATTGCATTAAATTTAGACGTCTCGCAAATTAATCCAAATTTCCCTCTCATTTTACATCAGTGATGACAAGGCAGATTTACCAGGTAGGCCCGGTGTCGAATTCAGAAATTTCCCATGTATTTTTTTATTGTAATTGCTAGAGTGTAATGTCAAAATGATATTTCGCCGTGGTTAAAATCTGAATTCGCTTGGGACTCGCCCATACCTATTGGCCATGATGAGGGTTCGCTTTAATTTTGACATTACACTCTACTTTTATAAATAAAAAAAATATTTTCTGAATTCGCCATCGGGCCTACCCCTAAATTATTGTACCATGAGTGATGATACATAATCATTTGGAAAGCCTTTAATGAACAAGAAAAACGTTTTTTATCCTTAAAAGGGAAACAGATATTGTTTTAGGAATAATAACCAGGGACCCATAATAATCATTATTCGTTATATTTTCAGTGAAAAAAAATTAAATACTTGCAAACATTGTAGAAGAGTATTGAGTTTGCATATCAAATTTCATCAAAATATCTCAATTTTTACGCGAGTTATCCTGCGTACGGACGGACGGACGGACGGATGGACGGACATGGCTCAATCGATTTCTCTTTTCACCCTGATCATTTTGATATATATAAGTCCATATCTATCTCGATTATTTCATTATGTTACAATCCACCGTTATGAAATCAAAATTATAATACTCTGTGTACTAGTACAGCTGAGTATAAAAACGTAGTTAACAATTCCATGCAATAAATAAAAATCATGTAGGTATGTATGTAAGTAATTTGAGTACTCACCCAAGAACTATCTCTGAAATGTGACATATTCTCGGCGAAATGTAGGAGTATCCAATAAAAATGTTTTCTAATAACTTGATGTTATGATTTTACGTTGCATTAGTTGGTATACATATGTATTTTTCTGTAGATACATATGTATGTATATATGTAAGTAAAAACCGTTTCACAAATCACAATTTTCATATATGTACATGTATGTATGTGTATTTATCATTCAAGTAATATTTCAATGTTGGTTAATGCTTCGTCGCAATTAAAAAATGCACTTCTCGAACCGGTTATGCTATAATATATTTATAATATATATATGTATATATGCTATACAATTTACTGTGAAAAACATACATACATATGCTAGATGAAAACAAATATTTACATACATATTATGTATGTAGGTACATTGAAATTAATCTAGCGCATCGAGCGTAATTTACTCGTCTCGATGTAACGCCGAAACTCCACAAGAGAGAAATTTGTTAATGATGGACTAACATTTTCTTGTCTAATAAACATTTTTTGGTGTGCGTGGCAGTGGTGCCAGATTGAGGGAAATTTCCCTTTTTGAGGGATATTTCACTGCAAAATTTTTAAAGAGGGAAAAAAGGAACACTTTGTTGTCGTCCATATAAAAAAAGGGATTTTTTGGTTGCGGAACTGTTTACATACCTACATATGTATAATTTATAGTATAACTTAAAATACTTAAGCACATCTCACACTGAAAAACCGCCATTCAGTGTATGAATACACACGCCTTCGCGTTAACTTATGCAATGAAAATGGAGTCGGTTACATACATGCGTACAAGTAAACACACAGTGAACTACACTGCGTATACGTAACTTGTTTACATAAATACATACATACATTCATACAGGTGAAACTAATAAAAGCGTGTTAATAATCGCCACTCTTAGGTAATTTATTTTTCATTGTGCACATTCGTACTGTATTGTAATCGAAACTGACTGAGAATTGGGAGCCACTTAAAAGCAATTTTCGCCTGGCTTCATTTGAAGATAAGCGTAAAAAAGCAGAAACTATTTATGACGAATTGGAAAGAATTCAAAACAAGGCTTATTTTAGATTTTTGAAGTACGTTCTTAAGTTTTTCTATGAATTTAACACATTGTTCCAAAGCCGAAATGTACTTATACACCGACTAGGGGAAGAAGCTGAGACACTTGTGTTGAAAATTGCAAGAAATTCCTTAAAATCCGACTTTTTTACAATTCCGTGGGAATTACAGCTAAAAGTTTTGGAACTCCCAACTCCATATCGACGGCTGAGAATAAGATCGCCCTATTTCAAAAATTATTTCAAAAACGCCCTATTTGAAAATTTGTTTCAATAACATCCTATTTCAGATTTTGCTTCAAGAACGCCCTATTTGAAAAATTGTTTCAATATCGTCCTATTTCAGATTGTGCTTCAAAAACGCCCTATTTCAGAGAAAATTCCATATATATTTCTCTGAAATAGGGCGTTTTTGAATAATTGTCTGAAATAGGACGTTATTGAAACAAATTCTGAAATAGGGCGTTCTTGAAGCAAAATCTGAAATAGGACGTTATTCAAATAATTTTTGGAATAGGGCCTTTTTGAAACAATTTTTCAAATAGGGCGATCTTATTCTCAGCCGCCGATATTTACTTGAAATTGTACTCACGTTACCCCATTCAAAAGCTGAATCAGAAAGAATATTTTCAATTGTAAATTAAATGTAAAAAGCGAAAAAAAACTTTATAGTCATATCGCACCCTAAATCAAAAAGTGGCACAACTCAAAATTTTTAGAAATCGAGTTTTTTTCATAAACGGGTATACGGAACATATCTCTAGCGATTGCCAAAAAAAACTTTTGAATAACTGTCTCTTTCGGCCGAAAAATAACCATTATAACTGGCCCTTTGCCATACGATTGCTTGTAATGAAAAAAAGTTTTTTGGCTCTCCTGAAAATTTTTGAATTTTCAGTTGTGCCACTTTATGATTTAGGGTGCGATATGTTAAATAGTCTAAGTAAAGTAAGACAATGAAAATAATTTGCATAACCGATACTTTTAGCTATTAAAAAACTGTATTTGCCTGTTATATATTCTTATATTACTTAAATAATGTTGTAAATTCGGTGGGAATTTTGTGGGATTTTTTTTATTTAAAACGTGGGAAATTAGGGATTTTTTTCCAATTTTTGTGGGAATTTTAGCGGAAAGTTAATTAAAATTGTTTAAAATTGGCGATGATGCTCCCAAACTATGATATACATACAGCAAATACCCGTCCCGCTTCGCAATGACGAATAATAGTTTTATGTCACAATGAATTTTTCCCTCTACATTTCTCTTTCTTTTTATCTGTCTCTCTCCCTACTCCATCTTCAACTCCGACCCTCTCTTCCCCTCCCACTCCCTTCGAGGCCATTTCCATTTCCCTTTCTCTTTCTTTTGCCCTTTCTTTCCCTTACCTAAGAGCACCGGGTTGGGTATTACATCGGATATAGCTCTATGTTGAGGCCAAAATGGATGCCGTGCGAATGTGGAGATGGTGCAACTGCGAATTTTTGGTTCAAATGAAAAATTAGTTGTCAAATCAGCAAACTAACAGCTCATGTTAAGCCATTTGGTTTGACATCGATGTTATACCAGAAGACAAGGACGGTCTCCATTTGACATCTATGTTAAATCCGCGCTGATTAAGACAGAATTTTGTTTTGTGGAGCCGCAAGGTAATAACGTAACTTTATCATTATGTTTTTCTCATAACTACGATTTACCTCTTTATTCTACATATAATTGTAATGATAGCCACACTCATTGCGATTTTTTTTTATATCTGAGCAAGTTGCGTTCGAAATCGCAACGTTTTTGGGGCTGTTGTATAAATTTGTGTCTCGGTTGTACGAAAAATTAAAAATGTTGGCAACTTGTACAACCTGGTTGTAGCTTGAAGAACTCAGCGCTGAGGTAGACCATGGGTAGACCTCACTTATTTCTTTTTAATTGGCTCTTAACCGTCTAAAAAATCATGAATAATCCGGAATTTTTGAAAACTCCACATTTTATACTAGATATTATGGGCTTAAAATAGGAATACCAAAAAAATTCCAAAAACTTCTGGTAAAATTTTCAATATTATGAAAATTACTGCCACTTTTACCATATCTCCTATTTAAAAAAAAAACTGACGAAGTTTTGATGTAAAACAAATAAATAAATAAATCGCAAAATAAAAATGCAAATCGCAAAAACGTTACTGACAAATATCTTCAATGAAGATTCTTCATTGATGAGACTATGTGTATACTCTATAGGGAAAATCTCTAGTTCCGAACTAGGTCGCTTCTAATGCATTTTTCGACACTACTAGTGCGAGCTAACAGCCTCATTCCCTTTCACGAACGATAGCCGTGAAGATAATAACGCTGATTTTGGTATTATGAAACTTACGTTGCCGATATCGTCTAGTGTTACGTTGATCGTCAGCAACACGAAAAGAAATGTCAAATTTGCAACGCTGTGCTCATATGATTCATCGTTCAAGAAGGTAGGCGCAGTGGCGAGTTCATTTATTTTGTTACTGCAGTTAGCTTCTTTTCATTACTTTTCTGTCAAATCTATATAAATAGTGTTAATTAACATTAGTGGGTAGAGAAATATATCTATTGATAGAGTTTAATGTCAAAATGGTATTTCGCCATGGTCAAAATAAGAAATCGCTTGGGACTTGCTTTGCATGTCATATTTGATGAAACATCAAAGACATACAATTTGTCATTTATGTATTTTGCAAATAAAACGTTCAAAGCTGCCAAAAAATTATCTAGCCCAGTGAAGCTGGACCCCCCATTCAATGGATTTGAAAACTAATAGGCTAAGAATTATGTGCTATTTATGTGCTAATTTGTTCCAAAAAAAAAAATTTTGTGCTCCAATTTTAAGGGGTTTTTTTATATGTCAAAATGGGGATGCAGCTTCACGTTTTTTTTAATTTAAAAAAATTTTTTTTTTAATTTCAAATTTGGGGTAAATTTTTGTAAAATTTAATAAGCCAAAATTAATGCTATGATAACGAACTGTCATCTACCAAAAAGATTTTTTTGTTTTTTGAATTTTTAAGACTTTTTTCAATTTCAAAGTGGGGGGTGCAGCTTCACGTTTTTTGAAAAACTCCCCCCTTCAATGGAACTGAAATTCAATATGCAAAAATTAATGCCAGATTTATGTGCTAATTTCGTCCAACCACCAATTTTTTTTTTTAATTTAAAAAAAAATTTTTTTTTAATTTCAAATTTGGCCACCTGAACCCAACTTTTTGAAAATATGCAATATTTGAACCTTTTTGAAAATTCGGGCCACTTTTGGTCCTTTTTTACTTTCAAAACTATAATTATTAAATAATTTTTAGTTTTTTCTTAAATATAAGAACAAAAAACCTCTTTGTTACTATTTTACTTTGCATTGGCAACTCTCCGTTTAGAAAAGTTCTTTATTTAATTTGCTTGCCAACACTACCCTTGAATACTTTGAAATTTGGGCTGTTCGTTAAGATAATGAAAACGCACGGAGCAGCCCAGACACACACAAACACATATAGCGTTCGTTGATCCGTAGGAAAGTGCAAGAAACGTAGGAATTTTACCACAATTTATATTCTTTGAACTCATATTCGCTCTTTATTGGTAAAATTCCAACGGTTCTTGCACTTTCCTACGGCTCAACGAACGCTATAACAGTTTTTTTTTAATTACTTGCCTTTTTCGGGTTATTCCGTCTGCTCAACGAACGATCATATTAACGCTGTGTTAGTGTAGAGAATATTTTAAATTCCATTTTCTTTAAGCATTAAATAAACCACAAAAAGATATGAAAATGTGTTTTAGCTAAAAAAAAATTGGTGCCACTTTTTTTTAATTTTTTGTGCCACCTTTTGAAATTTTTGACAGAACAGAATCAGCGTCGGACGAATTTTCGTCGGACGCGGCGTTCTGTCAAACGATTAAAATACACGGCAGTATATGAGAATGAACAGAACGAAAACATTGTAATTATAAAAATATTCATATGGCAATTTCGCCTTGATTCTGTTTTACTGGGCGATATTCGCAAACAAATGTCATCGCCGCACCACGCGAAAACACGCCCGGCGATTGGTTCTGTTTAAGCTATAACGCATGTGCCTTTCAATCTGAGGGGCGCGGATTCGAATCCTGTCGGTGTCAAGGTGGATGATAATTTTTTTAACTAATATTTTTTTATTTTTTTATTTAATAAAAATTTACAACAATATTTAAAAAGTAATAAAATAAAAAAAATTAAAAATAAGCCTGAGGGATCGGAAAAGCATAATTAGGGGAACATTTCATTTCATACAAGATGCAAATAGAAAACTCTTTATATAAAATGCTTAACTAAACATCTGAGAATTGCAGAAATATACAAAGCCGACGGCAATTGAACGAACGAAAAATTTTCATAGAATTTTTGTCACTTCGAAATTGCTTACAAATCGAAGTGTGTCTTATAATGGTCACTCAATTCACTCCTTCTGAACTGGTGAGGGTCTATCTACCATTGATCTAGCTCTCTTTTGACACCTTTTCGCTAGTTCGGAACTAGAATATTTTTTAAACTAGTTAGGTATTGAGTTCCCTGCAGGGTATTTATGTACAATAGGTGTCAATGGGAATGATTTTGAACCGGAGAATTATACCAACTTGTATATAACGTCCATTAGTTGCGCAAATATCCATTTAACATGAAGACAACTGGTAGTTGGTGCCCTATGCAATAACAATTTTCCCACACTACATAGATGAACTTCACGCCAGTTAATGCCAGTTCGTTTAGTTGTTCTGTAGTCTTTGTGATTCAAAATAACTTACGAAGAATATTGCGCCTTAAAATAGCATATAGCATATGTTTAACTTTTTTATATACATACATACATACATATGTATTATTTTATTTGAAAACGAAATTGTCATGCCAGTTTACAGTTTCCCTATAAGGTATGTACATATGTACATAAGATGCGTTTTTTTTGTATGGGATTCTTTAAACCTTCTCAGATCCTCCCTCCGGCACCGGAATATGAAAATAGGATGTTTTGGAGTAAGTAAACTTCAAGAAAAAAATTTATATCTACGCATACGTAAAAAAACTCAACAAAGCGCAAGCAAAGCCAGATTCGTTGATACTCTGTTCAGTGTGAGCCAGGGATGTGATAAGTGGACTTTTCCTACCAAAACTGGTCGGTTTTTTTCCTGTTGGTCGGATGGTCGCACGATTTGAATTTTGGTAGGTTTTTACCTTCCTTCAAATAACATCACTGATTTGCTAGATTTTGTGTTTCTCTTCGGCAGAGTTTTGTGTAAAGTGGATAAAAGAAGGTGAACGCATACACATGAAACCCCTTTCTTCATTTTTTAATGATGAAAAATGCGCTTAATGAAAATTGCTTTGGCGGGCTCACAAAATTTATTTTTAATCTGCTTACGCTTCCACACAGCTCTGCTGCACCGGGGCGCAGATTTTCTACACTTTCTTTAATAAAACCAAACTCAGAAACAAATTAGAAATAAGCACTATGCACAAAAAAAGATCTTAGATTAAATTTTGATATTTAATTAAAGTTCTGATCTCATTTGTATACCTACTTGGACCTACCTGTTAAACCATAGTCGTAACTACATTATTATTACATACACAAATTGAGGAGGTCCATAACAAAACGCAATAATTCCACCAAAACAATTTTTTGGATAAACGAAAAAAACTAATTTAAGTCAATAGGATATAAATTTTTTTTTAACTGTTGTTGTAGTTTAATAGTTATCTAAAAACAATACAAATCATAAAAAAAATATTTTTATCTGGCAATTAGTTTTTAAGTTATTTAGATTAAAAAAATGGAAATGTTGCGTTTTGGTCCGTCCAATAGTATTTATTTCATTTTGTTCTGAACATGTATGGAAATGTTGCGTTTTGATATAAACTAGGTTTGGAATTTTGGATTTTTGCTTTAAATATTTTTTTTTGATTTTAATTGCTAATACATATTCTATAGGAAAATAAAAAACTGTTTTATATCAACGGTTTTTATTGCATTTAAATCACTATATTAACATACAAGTATTACAATAAATTCACATTATATTACACTTTCATTGCAGTGTCCTCCTCCAAACAATCACATAAAGTTATATCATCTGTTCCATTGGCACTATTTCCCTGCTGATCTAAAAATAATAATATAATATAATAATATAATAATAATAATAATACAATGGCGCTATTATAACTCTGACGAGTTTTATGGCCGAGCTTCTCTCCCAATTCGAGGTGTACTCCTTTTTGTTTTTCCTACTAATTGGGTGGACCTACAGTTTTATGCCGGCTCCGAACGGCGAATGCATTTTTTGTGAGAAGCTTTTTCATGGCAGAAATACTCTCGGAGGGTATGCCGCCCACTGCCGAAAGGTGACCGCTGCTCTTAAAAAACCCAATAATTGGATTTTTACTAATTAGAAAAATTTGTTTGGCTCGGACCGTGGTTTGAATCCGAGACCTCTGGCATAGCAGGCGAGCACTCTACCCACTGCACCACAGCGACCACAAAAATCTAAAAATATCTTGGTATAATACTCCAACTCCGATATTTTGGACCACTGTTCGCCAAAGTTTTCTCCTTACCCCAACAGTTTTCTCAAAATATTTAGCATAAAAAGAATTAGCAAATGTGTTTACAATATTAAATGCAAAGTAGTTATTCACAAAGGTAGTTTAATCAAAGAATATTTCTAACAACCATAAAAATAAAATTAATTTAATTGGATAGATATGGAAATGTTTCATTTTGGTCTGAACTAATATTTTTGGTGTTGAATAACTGTAAAATTATTGACCTTTGGTATGTTTTATAGCAATGGTTACATAGGTTTTAATGCGTAGAATTGGATTTAGTTAAAAACCCAAAAAATTTGAAAAGTGGAATTATTGCGTTTTGTTATGGACCTCCTCAATTAATGTACATAGATATGTATAAACGCATTCGTATATTATTATTTTAAGCTAAAACATGTGAAAATACTTGAAGAGTGATATGTATGTATAAGTTCCTATATATATACCAGTTAAATGAATATATAAAAATACATAAATTTTCAAAAACCAGCTTAAATGACGAATTTTGTGAAAAAAAATTTTGGTCGGCTGAAAGCTATTTTGGTAGGTTTTTGAGACGAATTTGGTCGGAAAATAAATTTCAAAGTGGCAAAGATGACTTGATACGAAACTCTTTCTTGCTCTCTCAATTTCTCGATTTTCCCAGGGGTTTTATTTGGCTTTGTTGCCAGCATCAACACAACATAAAACCCCGCCGATCAGCTGTTGAGCAAATTGCAGGAGCCAGAAGAGAAAACGCGCCAAAATAATTCATTACAGTTGGTGGATTTCTATTGAAAAGATAAGTATTGTCTGCTAATTTTTGTTTTCTGTTGAAAAGCTAATAAATTTAATATTATACACTATAATTATAGTGTATTTACATACAAAATAGTTTATTTTATTGTTTAACTATCAAAAAATTTGTCTTTCAGTGAAATTCAGTGACATGCCACGAAATAAAAAATGTGTGATGGAATGTGGGGACGGGCAGCGGTTCTTCCAATTCCCCAACGTGGAAAGCGAGCAAGAGAGGTGATTTATTTGTAGTTAGTTAAAGTTAAAATTGAATGTGAGCCAAAGTGAATATTTATTGTATCATAGATATTAAAATTACATTAGTTTTTGCTTCTTTAGTAATTGCATATGTATGTATGTACATATGTATGTACTTTGTGCTGCTAGACTTAAGTAAAATACCCGGTAGCCGTTTATTTTTATATAATGTGTATATCCTACATAAATAAGTTAAAATTAAGTAATTTTCAGTACTAATATATAAACATTTTCATACACTAGTGAATCAAGTAGCTATTTTAAGAAAATAAAGAAAAATTTACGCAAAGTAGTTAGAAACGGTTATAGTATACCCGGTACCCGTATATTTTTTCATAATGTGTTTTGTATTAAGATTTTGTATAAAAATATATTAAAATTTTATATTTAACGAACTGTAACTCATTTTTTCTTAAATTTAAAGAAAATTTTAAGAAAATGTACGCAAAGAATACAAGCTTTTTCAGTTTCATTTAGACTGTAATTTCCGATTTCGCCACATAGACACAAAAATTACACAAATAACTTTTTAATTCATTTTTTTTTACATATCGTCGGCCTCCTGCCAGAAACAAATGTGAAATTTTTTTTAAGTGCGATGTCTGCTCTTTGTCGGGTATATATTGATGTTATAACAATTAATATTTGTAGAAATGCGTGTATACATACACGTACATAATATGTATGTATGTTTACACAAGTATTTATACAAATGTGAATTCTTATTACATCAATATATACCCGATAAAGACCAGACATCGCACTAAAAAGATTTTTCACATTATTGTTTCAGGCAGAAGACGATATATACTTTATGAAAAAAATTAAACTGAAGAAACTTTTAATATCTGGAAAAATAAAATAAAACTAAAATATAATTACCAAAAATCATTTTTTTTATAAATTTGAAAAACAAATATATATATATATATATATATATAGAAATTAATACACCCAGGGGTAGTCTGTGTTACAGTGATTGTGTCCGTGTACTTCTTTTGCATTTAGCATTTCTCTATCAGCATGATTTTTTGATCAAATTTGGAAAACTTACTTGCAATCCCTGGTTTAGGTAAATAATAGATCAATACTAATTGCACTGTATTTCAAACTTGACATGTATGTATTATGGGGATATCTTTACGGTTTTCATTTAATTAACCAATGTAGATATTTAATCTGGATGAGTCGTTTGGGTGTGGGACAAGTCCGGTCGAAATATCTTTTTGCCTGTGACCGACATTTTTCCAAAAAAATGAGGATGGATCGGAAGTTACTTCCGTCTGCCGTTCCGGACCTTAATTTATATAATGATGTACATGAGCCCAGTCCTTCATGCGAAAATGTTGATCCCAATTCAGTTATTGAATTGGGAACTCAGGACTTTTTACCTGAAGTAGATAGTAGTTTAAATTCAAATTTTGAAGAGAGCAATTTATATTTACTTGCTACCGTGGCGGATGAAAGCCAAGGGGAAATATATTTTCCCGACGAAGATTCGCAATTAGAAGAACTCGACGAAACATTTGCAGAAAGGGGAAGTCAAACAGACCTTAGCTTAACCTCGGGAGCAATCAGGGAAAAAAAACTCTTAGAAGAAAATAAAAAATTAAAGGCCGTTTTAGAAGAAAAGGATAGGAATATCGCATATTTAAAGTACCAATTAGCAGAGATGGCCACCAAAGTGAACAATTTGAGAAAGGAGTTGACGGATTTGGAGGAGGGTTTCGATTCCGTCCGAAACTTGTGTAGCAATCTTCCTCCGGCAATTAGTTCAATGGTACAAAACTCTTTAAAAAATAGCAGTCGCCACCCAAAAGGTCGTAGATACGACAATTTCTTCAAGACATTTGCTTTAGGTGTATTCTTTTTATCCCCCTTATCTTATAGACACCTTAAGCCTCTCCTCAGGCTTCCGGAAGAAAGAACATTAGAAGAGTTCGTTTCGGGATGGCCGCGGGATCCAGGATGTAGTAATAGTACCCTTAAATGCTTAGAGCTTAGATCTCGTGGCTTTACTCAGGACCAAAAGTTCGTGTCAATTTTGTGTGATGAAATGGCACTAAAGAGTCATATGCAATATCTCCCAAAATTTGATAAAATCGTAGGCTTAGAAGACTACGGAAATGAAAATAGAACTAGCAGAATAGGCAATAGCGCATTTACTCTGATGGTCCAAGGTATAGGCGGTGAACCTTGGTCTCATCCTTTGGCTTATTTTATTGTCCATGGTTCATGTAGTGGGGATGTTGCCAAAAAATACATTTTTGAGGCCATTACTCAACTACAAAATATCGGTTTAGTTCCTTGCCATTTTGTTAGTGATCAAGGATCAAATTTCAAATATTTAGCAAACCTCTTAGGTGTGTCTGAGGAACGTCCCTATTTTCAGGTGAATGGCAAGGATATTTACTTCTTTAGCGACTGCCCTCACTTGTTGAAAAGTAGCCGGAATTGCCTTGAAAATTCCAAGAATAGAGTAAGTTTCAAATCCCTTCCAGTTAGTTGGTCTGATATTGTTCACTTTTACAACAAAGACTCCCAGAACCCTATTCGTTGTGCGCCAAAGCTCACGGACGCACACATTTATCCCAACAATTTTCAAAAAATGAGCGTTAAGTTAGCAGGTCAGGTTTTCAGCGACACAGTTTCTTCGGGAATGTTCGCAATTTATAGCTCTGGTATTTTGACTTCCCCCTCTCCAAGTTTTCTTAACACCGCGGAATATATTTTATTTATAAACAAATTGATTGATATTTTCAACAGTAGTAATTTTGATGCTATTTTGCCATGGAAAAAAGTTTTCTCGGCCACACCCGAACAAATCCAATTTTTGCGCGAAGCTGTAAGCCTTCTTAACACCATTAGGGTCATTGATGAAAAGGGGAAGGACATCACCAATAATTTTAGTTATATCAAGGGTTGGATAACAAATATTAAAAGCTTACAAGGTTTGTGGCGCTTTTTGTCACAGTCAGGTTTCCGTAATTTGCAAACTAGACGCCTTTGCCAAGACAACTTAGAGAACTATTTTGGCCAAATAAGAAGAGGAGGAGGTAGAAGTGTTAGGATAACTCCTTATATGTTTTGTAATTTATTTAAGAAGTCTTGGGGTTTGCGTTATACAAATGTAGTTATTCATGGTAACTGTGAACCAGTTTCTCAACTGGAAAGTTTTTCGCCTGAACATCTCAACAATATAATGCAGAGTGTGTGCAATGATAATATCGTTCAGGATTTGTCATGGCAAGAATTTCAAGGTCTACCCCGACCTGAACATGAATTCCACAGGCTTAGGGCTGAAGAGCTATCAGAAGTTGAAGATTTAGAAGTAGATTTCCTCAAAGCTAATGCATATACTTATTTCTGCGGCTATCTTTTTTTGAAAATTTTCAAAACGCACTCATGCTCCCAACCCTTGCAAATGTTAAACGAAGATGAGGTTTCATATGAACTGCTTTTTACGCAGCAAAGGCAAGCCGACAGATGTAGTTTAGTTAATCCGCCGCAAGAGTTTATGGATTATATTAAGGAGTTAGAGAGCATTTTTCTTAGGGAATTCAATTCGGTTTGTCATAGAATAGGTGTGGGCCAACTTTTATTTGATAAAATGAAGCATGTCGAACCCTATCTCTGTTGCCCAAATTGTAAAAGCGATGTTGTTTTAGCTTTATTTGTTCGGATCAGAATTTTCTTTTTACTCAAGTTTTTCAATAGGGAGATAAGCACCCCAAATTTTAAACATAAAATATTGTGTGTTTCACACTTGTAGGTTTCTTTGGTAAAATAGTATCAAAATTGTATTTTTTAAACTTCAATTTAAATTTTTACTACATTTTTTCCTTTTGGCTTTCCATCGATTAAGTTTTGCCTCATAGGACTGGGCTCATTTAGCTTTCAATCTTTGTAAATATGTAAATAAGACCATATAAGTAGTAGCCTTATGTTTAAGTTATTATTTAATATATTTATATTTAAGTAATTTTTGTAATATATTACTTTTTACATTGTTTTTTTAATCAATGCAATGAATTGAATTGTTTGCTCCTTAAAGATTTATTTTGTGCTTTCTTGCATTATTCTTCGGTTTTAAACAAATTGTATTTGCTTTCGTATTTTAATTTATATTACAATTCTTACTTAAATATTTATTTCATGCAGATTTTTATATTTTTAAGAAATGTTGTTTAAAGCTTTAATTTATGTTAATTTTTATGTTTTTAAAAAGTTATATTTGCTTTAATGATTGTTTGCGTTTTAAAAATTGTATTTCATGTAAAAAAATTTTCTGTTTTATAAATATGTATTTGGTTTTGAAGCAATATTTTATTTTGATTTTTATGTTTTTAAAAGTGTTTTGATTTGAATATCATTTTCTTATTTTATGCTTATTTTTGTTTGCTTTAAAACTTTTGTTTTGTATTTTTCTGTATTTAAGACATTATTTTATGATTTTTTGTAAACCTTTATGCATATGGGTGATATAGATTTTATAAAGATGTAAATAACGCCATATAGTAGCCTTATGTTTTATGTAATTTTATTCAATATTTGCAATTGAGTGAATTTTTGTGATATTTTACTTTGATTTCAATGAATTGAATTGTTTTGTTTTAAAATTTTTATTTTATGCTGGCATTATTTTTTTATTTTTCACAAATTGTATTTCGCTTTCAAAGCTTTATTTTATGTTAGTTTTTATGTTTTTAATTTTTTTTAATTGTTTTAACAAATTTTTCAGTTAAAAAACTGTATTTAAATTTATAAGCATTATTTTTCGTTATGTTGTATTGGTTTTTCATTATTATTTGTATTATTTTCTGTAATTAAGTTTTTGTTTCATCATTTTCTGTAAATATATGTATATGGGTGATATAGGCCTACTGGGGAACCGAGCACCCAAAAATAACTTCGGTAACGCGCCATATGCATACCTCTTGGGTGGTGTGCAAATTGCAAAGCAAATTAAAATAATACTCAAAAAACTAAAACCCCACCACTTTTTGTGCGTTTTTCTTTCAAAACTGGGTTTCGAACAAACGATCTTCGGAATTTGGGAAAATCACTGTACTATACTTATCACTTTTGTGGTTATATCCTAACCTTAATTTGCCCCTCTTTCCAAACATCGTAAATTTTTTACTATTAGACCACTATTATAATATGTGTATATGGTATTTTTTAAGGCTAATTTCGAGAATATTTATATATTTCTCTTATTAATTTATTTATTTACTTAGATTAGTTACTTTTTTGATAAATAAGGCGTACAAAATTGTTCTATTGCGATATTCGTCAATAGCGTAAAAAAATCAAAAAATTCCCATAAATAATTTCCAAAATACCCATTTTCAATTTCCGACATAGTGGCACCAATGGAAAATGTTATAAAAAATGCGCATTTTTCAGCGCTCTCACGAAACAAAGAGTTTCGTATCTAGTTATCTATGAAAGTGGCAACCCTGGTGTGAGCGTCGCAGTCGTGCGCGGCAAAAAGTGTTTTTGCACAGTTGATTTTTTGTCTCGATGCTACAGCAAAAACCTTTTTACTGCTTTGATTACATCGACGCTTCCAAACAATACTGTACATTTTCTCGTTTTTGGCGTTTTCAAGTATTATGTGTCCTAATTTAGATGCTGTCTAATTTTGGTATCAATCGGACAATCCAATCAGATTAGTACAGTTTTGTTTGAAAGCGTCGACATGTCCACTAGAGTGCTTTTAATTTGTATGAAAAAATTAAAAGTTCATTAAATGACTGTATCGACCGCTCAATCGATAGTAACATATTCAAAGATCGCACATACGTATGTATGTAAATTTTGGAGCTATCTCCGATGTAATGCCCAACCCGGTACTCTGAGCTAAGGGAAAGAAAAGGGAAAATGAAAGAGAAAGGGAAATGACGGGGCACGGAGTAGTGGAAGTAGAAGAGTCAGAGAAAAAGAAAGAGAAAGGTAGAGGAAAAACTCATTGTGACCAAGGCAGATATACCAGGTAGGCGCAGGGGCGAATTCAGAAAATCCCCATGTATTTTGTTATTGTAATTGGTAGAGTGTAATGTCAAAATGATATTTCGCCGTGGTTAAAATCTGAATTCGCTTGGGACTCGCTCATTCCTATTGGCCATGATTATAATTCGCTTCGATTTTGACATTACACTCTACCTTTGGAAATAAAAAAAGTAGTTTCTGAATTCGCCCGTGCGCCTACCTCTAAGTTATTGTACTATGATTGTGACATAAAACTATAAAATAATAGAGAACACAATATATAGCAATCATTGATGGCGAAGAGAAAGAAGGTGCCGCAATGGACAACAAGCGAGGGTGAAGCTTTATATGAGAATTGTACTTGATTGATACAATGCTTTACATATATGTATACGTATAATCATAATTAGGAGATTCACGAAGTGTCATAAAGTCATACATATGTCATATTAAAATATTGTACGGAAATAGTAGTAAAAACTTTTCGGAAGCCCTGTGAAGATGTAAACAAAAACAGCTGATCAAATACCACGATCCAAAAACATATCGTGCAGAGTTGTATTTATTTAGTACACATACAGCCTAGAATGCAACAACAAAATATTATGAGATATGACGATATGACCATAGTGTATAGCATACAGTGAAATGGCTCTGGGATGCGTAGTCGAAATTCGATAAAAAAAAAAGACGATATGTCATCGGCAAATGTCAAAATCGGGGACAGATTGGTATGGCGGCGACTTCCGGGGGTACAGATTGGTATGGCGGCCGGATGTGGTTGTTGTAAGAAAAGGGACCATAATGACATGGTCGTAGCAATCAAGACAGAAACGCAATAACGGAATTGGGAATTGAAAAAACCACTTCATACTTCCGAAAAGAAGTTAAGGCTGAGTTTCTAAAACGCAATTCCCGGAGAGGGCGTAAACGCCAGCTATTCCACGAATAACATGTGTAAGAATATAAAATCAACAACCTACAAAACAGAAAGAAGAAGAGCAACTTCTATTGCTTTCACCATCGTTATTGGGCCATAACAGCAACCCTGAAATCAGCTGAGCACAGCTATTCGACCTTTTTAACACACATCCCAGAGTCAAGTCACTGTTCTCCGTACACAATGGATATGACGTAATATGATAGGTTGTGAGTCCCCTAAATATGCTTGTTTTTATGGGCGCCTAGGCATGAATATTACACAAGTTACAGAGGATAAGCTGGCGAAGTAGTTTGGTTAAAAATTGCCAAGCTAACTTGGGAAAATTAAACAAGTCTTTGAAAAAATTACCTAAGATGAAAGTTTGCCAAGTTTTTACTAAATTATTTTAGTTAAGATGGCGAAAGAACTTAGTAATTAAATTATAACTAAGTTTTAAGTTGGGTTATACATATACATATGTATGCGATTTTAAGTTGCTTTTCCTATGTTTGTACAAGAAAAATACGACTGAATGGGCTAGAAGTTCATCGCACTCGCAGAAGCAGACTAATTTAACCTTTAATTTTTTTTACAAATTAAGTTGAAAACATGTATAATATTGCATCTCTACAGTGTTAAATTTAAACAAATTAATGACCAATTGTGGATGACGTTAGGGTTAATTAATTTCGGGTAGGGTGTATATTTGTATCTTAAAATGAGACATACTACCATTGGCTTAATTGGACCACGCATACTGAATGTCAAAGCTTAGTTTGTATTTAAAACTATATACCCAGCTGTTTAAAATTTTTCTAGAATTTTTAGTTAACTCAATAGGTACATATGTATATGTCTGTATGTTCCTATAGGAACAGCATAGACAAAATGTGTCCAGGATCGTCCACGTTTCCAAATGGCAAAAAAATAAATTTCATTATCTCAGAGCTCAATCCAGTCACAGTCTCTTCGCCACTTCTCTGATCGTTTCTACAAGCTGTTAGCGAATATTAGCGAGTTTGACGACTAATATTTACCCTTCTAGTCCGGTTAGTGGAGCACTGTGTCAGCTGATCCGATCTATTCAATGGGATTTGTGTGTAAACGATTATTGAACGACATACGACGATGACGCTCGTACCGCAGAAATCAAAATCGTTTTGATTTTATACGTAAGAACGTGTCAGCTGATCGCTCGCAGGATTGCAGGGTAGAAAGATTTCCGACTGAATATTTTTAGTTATTACATATTTAAACAGTAATTTTCAAAGCATTATATAACTAACTCAACAAGATTGTAAAATGTTATCGGATATACACATGTATATATGTTCACATGGAAAAAATATTATGTCTACTTAAACGTTAATTTTTAAAAAGAAAGGAAAGAAAACTTTTATAAATCTATATATTAATACGCTAACATGAATTTTGTCCGCGACCTTTTGGCGATTCTACTGAACCGATTTTAAAAGTTAGACCATCATTAGAAAGGAAATTCCTTAGAATAGGTCCATTTTGATTTTATAAATATCTGTTGGAAAATACGTGCACAATCGCCGTTGGAAAATTTCTTTGTAATTGTTGTTGTTGCAGAAAATTCCTGTGTTATTGTTATTGCAAAACACAACTTTACCTATAATAAATTTTTATAAGATTTTTTGTTGCCTGCTTTTAAGCGTCATACATGTGTTGTGACCAAACTAAAACAAAAAAATAAAAAACAGTGCTATCCAAACTAAGGTAAAACAAGTAAGGAAGCCTAAGTTCGAGTGGAATCGAACATTAGATACTCAGCTGTATGCTTTCATTGTTTGTTTGCGTTTGATGAAAATACGGTGTATTTTATATAAAGCGAGTGCTGCATAAAGTGGGCGTAGCCACGCCCATTTTCAACATTTTTATCAGTCATCCAACTAAGCATATGAATATTATTCTTTGTGCAAAATTTCATTCCTTTATGACTTCTAATTACAAAGATGTCACGTTACAAATTCCCAAAGGGTGTTCCAGAAATATCTTTGTTAAAAAGTAGGCGTGGTCATAAACCGATTTGAATAAATTTTTGCGTGTCTATTAGCACAGTTATAAAAGTGTATAAACCAAGTTTCGTCTTAATGTCTCAATTATTTGTCGAGTTATGGGCTCCGAAATTTCGTATATTCCTTTGTCTAAAAAGAGGTGGTGCCACGCCCATTTTCCAAATTTTTCTATTTTTTGTTTGAATTATCTTTATATTTGACAAAGATATCGCTTAAAAACTTTTTAATTAGGCCCCTTTATAGTTCCCATATATAAAAGTGGGCGTGGTCGCCAACCGATTTCGCTAAAATTTTGAACATGTATTACCACAACTAATAAAAGTGTACACACCAAGTTTCGTCATTATATTTAAATTATTTGTCGAGTTATGGGCTCAGAAGTCTCGTATATTCCTGCTTCTAAAAAGAGGCGGTGCCACGCACATTTTCCAAAATTTTTGTGCTTTTCGTTTTATATCCGCAGTTGGACTCCTGCCATAAAATTTCAATGATATACCTTTATATTTGACAAAGATATCGCTTAAAATGTTTTTATTAGGCCACTTTATAATACCCATATATAAAAGTGGGCATGGTCGTTAACCGATTTTGGCAATTTTTCGTCCAAACATTTGCCTAAGTAAGTATATCACTCCTACCAAATTTCATCGATATATCTTCAACGGTTTCTGAGTTATGACATATAAAACTTTCAATGTTTGGCCCTTAATAAGTGGGCGTGGCACCGCCCATTTTTCAAAATCTCACCAAATTTCTTCATAAGGACCTGAGCTCCACACGTGGGTGAAATTTTATGACTGCGATACAAATATCCGATTTCTACTATATAGGGGAAGTGGGCGTGGTCATGGCCCGATTTCGCCCATTTTCAATACCATCCGTTCCAGTCTTGATACCAACTTGCATTCCAAATTTCATCAAAATATTTCAATTTTTGCGCGAGTTATCGTGCGTACAGACAGACAGACGGACGGACATGGCTCAATCGATTTCTTTTTTCACCCTGATCAATTTGATATATATGTATAAGTCAATATCTATCTCGATTATTTTATGGTGTTACAATCCACCGTTATGTAATTAAAACTATAATACTCTGTGTACTAGTACCGCTGAGTATAAAAAGAATTTTGTATGAAAAAATTTAATTAATTAAAAATGGAAAAGGGTTGTGCTTCAATAAATGGGTTTTGAATCAAATAAAGATAAATTTTAATAAAAAATATCATAAAGTTAAAAATATTTTTGCATTCTGGAGTAGCTAAACTACTAGAAAACTGTCGATTTTCGACAGTAGCGGGAACTCCTAGTTATTTGTTAAATCTCAAACAAAATATAAATATGTATATAAGTTAATAACGATAATAAAAGAAGATATTTCTGAAAATTAAAACAAAAATGGTATTTATCCACATTTGGTGGCTGTATTTTCTTAATTGATAACTCCTGCAACTTTTCCTACATTAATAAATAAGTAAATTGCCACAATAGATCTCAGTTTCTGTAACAAAATCGGGAACATTTTTAACTAAATTGAATTCACATTAATGCGTTCCACACTTTGTCACCGCCAAAACAAACAAATTGACCACAAAAATGTGTATTAATTAATACCTACGCCGGAAAAAATTAGATAAATTAATTTAAAAAAGTCGTCAACGACAACTTTGGAAACGAAAAAATTTATATTTTCTTTTCATGTGGTAAATAATGCACAATTGCCTATATGTGAGTAATCCTGATAACTAGGGCAACCAAAAATTGGCACAAGCAAGTTTTTTTCTATGGTAGCTATCACATAATGCTTAATTTAGGGTAGTTTTTAAGAAAAATTATACATTCTGACCTACTTTTGATAGAGCTAAAAATTGCCAAATTCATAATAAATGCTAATTTATGCTAATTTCACTATTAAATGAAAATTACAAAAAAAAATCGGAAAAAATATATTACGGATTTTCTGCTCTCTGATTGGCTAATCGCTTCAATTTGTCAATTGAATTGCTCCAGATATGGTATGTATAGTCGTCGAGTAATTTCAACAAAATTTTATTGCACATCTAACCCCCCATATATAATTCGTTTAATTTTCACAACCAGGGCATCGGAGCAAAAGTTTCGTTTTTTTTTAGCTACGTTCCTACTCCATTCTCAAACAGTTTTTTTTCCTGGCTCTGCTCCTAACTCCCAATTTTTTTTGCTGCGAGCTCCGCTCTCGCTCCCATTTTTTTGTTGTGTTGATCGGGGATGCCGTATGTGGCAATATGAATTAGATTTTTTATACCGGAATAAAAATTTGGCGTTCGGTCGGCCGCGATTTTGACAGGTGAGTAGAAATGTATGGAAATATATGAAGCAAATCGCATTGTGACCTCAAGCGTTTGATCGTAAATTTTTTGTAATATCGTATGTTCATTGCAACCCTGTATAACGACTGAGTTGAACATTTCTCTACTAAGTCGGGCGTTTGACATTAAGTAAATTAAAATTTTTTTTTTTTTTTTGATGAAAAATTATGAAATTTATGAAAAAATTCAACAAAATATATTAGTGGCAGTGAACACGTTTACAATACAACATCTAATATCGAATGTCAGTTGGAAGCGGCTTTGAGTTACGATCAACGCGCGACCGACCTAACGCCAAATTACGATTCCGGCATATTGTCTTTCTCTTTTGAAACATGTACCTAAGAGTTTACATTTTGTTACTTTATTTTATTTTAGTTTACTTTACTTTGTTTTATGTTTTAAGAAAATGAACTGAAATAAAATAATTTTTAAGGCTAATTCTTCAAGTTTAACGACAATTTGAATTAATTTGTTTTAAAACATGTACCTAAGGTTTACATACAATTTAATATTATATTCTTGACGTTTAAAGAAAATGAATTGAAATAAAAAATTTTTAAAGCTAAAAAGTGCCAATTCTTTAAGTTTAACGGCAATTTTTTGGCGCCAAAAAAGCATTTTTTAGAGCAATTTTTTGGTTGCCCTACTGATAACACTTTGAAGATTAGTACAAATTCTGTTGATAAGAAACGGCTAAATGGCAACCCTGCCATAATGTAAACAAATTATGTATGTATGTTGTAAATATGTGTAAGTAAAACAGCTGATTTCTCCGTTGACGTACGGGCTCAAAAAATCCTAAAAATTTCATACGGGCGGTTGCGTTAGCATGCGGACCACACGTTTTCCACTAACCGGACTATTCTTCACATGCGGGAAACTAGTATGCTGAGCTCGGCATGCGAAATCCAGCATGTGAAGACCGCAGTACTGGCATTAAATTCGGCACTTAAATTGACTGTTGCTACTAAATATAGTCCAAAATTATACCATTTTGTTAGGACTGGCTTTGAAATATTCAATGCGAAGCGTATAAAAACTTATGTACAATACATACATATGTATTGTTGTATTTAAAACTCTTCAACGTAATTGACAAAAAGAGGTCTGCAACAAGCCGTGAATGTAACAACGAAATGTTTATTGTTGTTTTTCTTGTTTTTGCTATCGGTTTCGTTGTTGTTACACATGTGTAGATGATTTCGTCATAAAGATTTACATACATATGTAGGCATGTATGTACATATGTATGTAGTTTTTGTTACAAACTATTTAAGCAATTTGGGTAAAATTGACTTTGACTGAACTAGTTTGAAGCCAAAAATATATGTATGTATATTTCAAAGCAGTTATCATAGGAAAATAAATCACTAAAATAACGGAAATATCGTGTTTAACCCAATTTTATTAAATTTCAGTTTTTGCGATTCAAAATTATTAACGTATCTTTTAAGCACGGAATAGGTGATTGCGTATAAGTATGTATTATAAACTTCAATATTTACACCATTTTTTACATACATACATACTCCGCAGGGAACTCAATAACAATAACTAGTGAACAAAATTTCTCGTTCCGAACTAGCGAAGAGATGTCAAAAAGGAACTAGCTCCATTGTAGTTAGACTCTCATCAGTTCAGAAGGAGTGAATTGAGTCACCATTATAAGACACACTTTGATTTGTATGTAATTTCGTATTGACAAAAATTTCATGTATTTTTTTTGTTCATCCATTTGCCGTTTGCATCAAAGCTGCAAAATAACGTTATTTTTTAACAATAAACAAAAAAAAATTTGTTTCTGTTGAAATATTCGATTTTATAAACGTAAAAAGCATAATAAAATCCATTTCGTTTCAACTGTTATAAAAATTATCAATTTTTTTTTGTTTTGATACACGGTATAAGTATACCAGGTAAAACAAACGTCAAGTTTTCGTCGCCATATTAACCAACTGACAATTAAGCAGATTATGACATTTCGTGCTGCCAATACTCAATGACAAAAATCCTCCATTAATGGCATTTTTCACTGCTTTGTTTTAAAAATGAATTGTAACCATGGTATTCATAGTAACGAATTTTTTCAATTTGAATTGAAAGAAATTTTTTCAATTTGAAAAAATTACACATCCTGCAGTAAATTTGTTTCACTGCTGAATGATCATTGATGATTCTTCTGAGTACAATTTTTATTATTATTATTATTTTGAAAAAGCAAACCATTTATATGAAAAATTCAGCAGTCTTTATTTGAAAGTACTCACTGATGCCTCCTCAGTCATAGATGAATTTCATCAGTGATTCATAAAAGATTCATTTCGGATTTTTACTTCGCGGAATATCAGTTTGGCCATACTACAAAGTAGCCCCTTCCCGGTATTCTCGGAGAGTTTTTAATTTAGTTTAGTAGTTACGATCACTTTTAATTTAGGCTTTGTGATCACTCTGGTATATAGTTTGGGGAGGTTTTGGAGATTAATCTATTATAACTCCATATCGTCGCATAAAGTGCAATACCGCGTATCCGCTACCACCCAAATTTTACAGGAGACAGTAAAAACTGTTTTAATTCAAAACGGTTCGGAATTTTGCAAACCCACATCCACACCAAGGTAGATTTTTGGATTATATTCTTAATCCAAATATCATTTTGGTGAAAAACAGTTAAATGTGCAGTTATTGGCTTACTTATGTATTTATAAGCGTTTTTGCGTCTTTTATTTTGTTCAATAGTGACGTATAGGCGGTTTTGCAGGCGTACGTGAAAACTTTTCTTCAATAAAACAAAGTTATAATCCATTTCGTGTTTATGAAAGTATAATCAACTTTAGTACATTACAGTACAGTTATAAAGCAATAACACCTATTATTCGCGGTATTTGTTCGAAAAATTTCCTTAAAAAAAGCGGTTTTGAAACTGTGTCATTATTTGGAATTGCGTTGTGTGAATCTCAAAATTGTTGCATGAATGGATGGGGACGGACGCCAGGAATGTATTTTTGATGAAATCTCATTTTTGGCAAAAATGTCAGGCGGGTTTGCACTTTAAACGACGATATGTATGTACACCACCATACCAAGTGAGCATTTCAGTTTATATATGTATGTATGTACATATGTCCAATCCAATTACAAAAAAATATGTACCCTAGATTTTAACAATATGAGTTGCTTATTTCCGCGGTGCAATAATACCAAATATGGCTGCAAAGACGGTGATATAAAATTTTTCCAATTTCCGACAATACCCTTTATTCGCGGAGAGTGGATGAAGATTTGTGGAGTGAGCGAAGAGGCGCTACCGGAAGTTCCATAAATCTGCTCACTAGTGCCCTTTCTCTTTCTGTCCTTTGATTCCTGAAATACCCAAACTTTCAAACAAAAATCTACGCATTCAAAAAATAAAAGTCTGGCATCGCTATACTCCAAAACTGACATAAGATTAAACTTCAAAAATCTGCTTTTTAATCAAAAAGACAGCGTCAAAATGACAATGCACATACCTGTATTTTTTATACCATGGTTTTGATAATTATCAAAACAATTATTTCAAAAAAATATTGTTTCAACTATAAACAAAAAATTAACTTTTCAATAATTTCGTTTCCTGTGAAGAAAAAAATTTTGCATATGTATGTACGTACATGAATAAAAACAAGTACAATTTTTGTTAATTTGTTTTTGATATCAACGAAAAAAAATTTATATTGATAAAAGTTTCTTGACAATTTTGGAAACGAAAAAATTTTGGATATTTTTTATTGATACATATTTTTGAAACAAAATTATTTTTTTCATTTCGTTGAGCAGCCTTGGTTTGCATTATCATACCATTGTTAGTGAAGCATATTGTATGAAGAGAACAATTTGCATCTTCAATTAATGAAATGAAATGTTCGCCTAATTATGCTTTTCCCATCCTTTAGTCTTATTTTTAATTTTTTTTTTTATTACTTTTTAAATAATTTTTTACATATTTATTTAATAAATAAATAAAAAAAAATTATCACTTCCTCGACACCGACAGGATTCGAACCCGCACTAGCCAGATTGATTATCACACGCATTAGCTATTGGGTCATCGCACATAGGTAGATTTTCAAGTTTTATGCGGCCAAAAATATTTTATTGTCTACATCTATTCCAAATTGCTTGTTTAATGCAAAATTTTAATAATTTGTGGTAAAAGTCGATTTTATTGAAAAATATATACAGTGACTCCAAAAAAAATCATACGCCAGAGTTTTTAAATTTATTTCAAAGAGTTCTGTCGAAAATATTACTTTCTTATTTTCGTTTAAAAATATAGACAATTTTTCAATAAAAATCGTTTCAGGCAGGATTTCTAAGCTTATGGAAGATATCCGAAAAATCGTAGAAATTTTTAAAAGTGGATTAAAAATTTCAAATTGAGGCCAGAATTTATAGAAGATTTTTAGGAGATTTCTAAGTGTACTGTTATGTAGCCAACCAATTTTAGTGTAAAAAATTAAATTCTCAATGCTGTGGAAAATTCCGTCGATTTTATAAGTTTTTTTCTGTAGGGTGTTTTCCTTATATGTACGTGAGACCGTTCCAATTAAAATTTCCGAAAAGCCAATGAAAATTTTCAAAAAGTTATTATTATATTAAAATTGCATACTCAAAAATCTTCTAAAAAAATGTAGCTTTAGAATTCTTGGCTCCTTTTTATGATAAGTATTTCCTTGACTTTGAAAAATTGGAAATACTAAAAATACTGCCTAAAAAGTTAACAATAATCGGTCATAAATATCGCAGTTACTTTCGTGCATCACCTACATTAACCAAGATATGCGTTAGAAATATAAACATTAAAATCAAATATAAAACACAAAAAAGAAAATTATTGTAGGTACATATGAAAAACCCTGTATCTAGTAGTGAAGTGCGGCTTTGTGCGACGTAATTTTTTGCCGGAAAAATACTAATTGTACTAGATATCATGTCCGAGGGTTAATTTGACTGAGCCTGACAGAGCAATATAACAAAATCAATTTTGAACACAAAAAAGACTGAATTTTTTTTTTAAATATCCCAATTTTAAAAGCTTAAAACTGAAAACTTAGATTTATTGGAAATCAAGGATATTATTGAAAAGTGTTAATAATTACTTGAAGATTTAGGATCCATAACGGTTACTTAAATGAAATGCTTTAAATAATAAATATTCGCGTTGAAACTAGCACTTAAAAATATGTAAAAAAAATTTAAATATTAACTTTAGATATGCTAAGTTTCGACCATCTGGGAGCAAGTGCAGAGTATGGGGTCGGGAAAAAAGCGATGGATTATTGTTCCCCAGTCTATTTCTAATATGTGGGTATGTTTTTTTCTGTAATTGTAACAACTTCACAAAATTCAATTTTGGCCGCATAAAACATGAAAATCTACCTATGTGCATCGCGCCACTTACATGAAGTGTGTCAAATGCTGCAATTAAGCGGCAGATGTAAAACTGTAGAACTTATATGTAGGTACTTGTAGCTAGTTCAGAACTATCGAAATTGTGCCAATAAACGAACTAGTGAAAACTGTAGAATTTAGTACTAGTTCGAAAAAGAGATTGACAATTGACACCGCTTATCACATCGCCGTGTTAAATTCTCCAGTTAGTAACATTCAAAAAATTTTTAATTCGCACTAGTAGTGGCGAAAAATGCACTAGAAGGGACCTAGTTCGGAACTAGAGATTTTCTCTACAGGGTATGTACATATGTATGTGCCAGACCTGGGTAATACTGAGTAGTAATTGGACTACTACGTACTTAAATACTATGTATTTCGATCTTGAAGTAATTAGTCCGTACTAAGTACTTTCAGAATATTCAAGTACAAGTACAAGGAATTGCAAAATAATTGAAGTTTTAGCAAATACTTCAAAGTATTTGAAAATAATTGAAAGTACTTGAAAAGAAATGTACTTGAATCGGTTTTTTAATTCTTTTCAAGTACTTTCAATTACTTATAAATCGATTCAAGTATATTTTTCATTTCTTTTCAAATAGTTTCAATTCTTTTCAAATACTTTGAAGTATTTGCTAAAACCTCAACTATTTTGCAATTACTTGTACTTGTACTTGAAAATTTTGGGAATGCCAGTACCAGTACCAGTACAAATCCATTAAAATGTACTTGTCACAAGTCGTACTGGTACTTGATATTACCCAGGTCTGGTATGTGCACACCCTTTCACAGGCTTTCTTTATTACGAAGATACTCGAGCTTGGTATATTTTGTTTCTTTTTCCGTCACTAGATACATATGTATGTATATATAAATATGTAGTATATATCGTCCCTGCGAATAAAAAAACAGTTATGTATTTTTCAGTAACTTTGCAGGAGAGCAAAAAAACTGATTCCTGGCGTCCATTGGCAAAATTTAGCAAACTTTTAATTCAGAAAGGATGGTACTATATCATTGTTACTGATTTATGAAAAAATAAATCACTTTTTTTTCACCCATTGCGACGTGATAAACATTTGCTCCTTTTTAATGCACATAGCTGTTTTTATACTCCACAAATTTTTTATTTTTTTTGTAAAAACGCATGCAATCTGTACACAATACACCGCTAGGCTTAGTTTGTATGTGAAAAAGTTGAGTATCTAACTAATTAACTAACAGTTGCCATTTTGCCAATAAGCAATTTTGTCTGTAAGCGCATACATTTTTCTCAGAACATTTATAGTACTACACGCGCATACTTCATTTGATAACTTCTAAACCAAACCAGATATGAAATAACTGCAAACGCAGAAATGGGGGCAACGAATAGGGCTAGTAAAAAGTGCAATAAAAAAATTTCCTAAAAATTTACATAACTGTTCTTTTATTCGCAGGGACGATATGTATACTTTCTATTCCTTATTTAATAACTGCAATCAATCACACACAGACAAGCTCCATTATTATTACATATTATTATTATTATTATTATTATTCTTATTCTTATTCTTATTCTTATTATTATTATTATTATTATTATTATTATTATTATTATTATTATTATTATTATTATTATTATTATTATTATTATTATTATTATTATTATTATTATTATTATTATTATTATTATTATTATTATTATTATTATTATTATTATTATTATTATTATTATTATTATTATTATTATTATTATTATTATTATTATTATTATTATTATTATTATTATTATTATTATTATTATTATTATTATTATTATTATTATTATTATTATTATTATTATTATTATTATTATTATTATTATTATTATTATTATTATTATTATTATTATTATTATTATTATTCTTATTATTATTCTTATTATTATTATTATTATTATTATTATTATTATTATTATTATTACATCAATTTTATTGCAATAACTTTTTTTTTTTATTAAATTCACAATACAGCAACAGCTTTAAAGGAATTTTAAATTTTCTAACAAATAAAATTTAATTATGTATATTTGCCGTTTTCGCTTCGATTCGCATTCATTTAGGTATGAATCTGTTTATTTATGTACATATATACATACGTATTCAATTTGCCTTTCACACCGCACAAACGAAGCGTTCGGATTGAGAGTACGCGGCGTATTAATAACAAAAAAAGTCAGTTTCTATAGAAAAACTCTAGCTAAAAACAACGATGATTGATGAAGTCACATCAAACATGTTCCAAGTTGTGAAGCAATTTTAGATGCGGCGTTGCCGATTTAACCAGTTTGTGGCTACATTTAGCTGCCGCCTTCTTTTTTAGCCACCGAAATTTCAGTTTTGCCACTAGCCAATTTTTTAGTCCCGCACAGTGGGGTAAATGACGGCCGTTTTGGCGATTAATTCGTAAGTATGTTTAATTAAGAAAAATGTTATTGTATATATGAAAAATAGAAAGTGTCATGCTTTAATCGGCCCAAATGGCGAAGTTATACCCGAATGTTTAAATATCTGTATATCACAGGTTGTATGGCAGCTATGCAAGGCCGTAGTTTGAACCCCCCACGAAATTCTGGTAGATAAATTTTACTTCTATCATATTCAAAGCTATTTGTTGAAAAAACTAGTTAGCAAACAATTAATTTGAGAAAATACCAAAAATTTTAGGTATAGGGGAGGGCTGGCATGAACCTGCCATTTTTTATGGTTAGGGTTTTGAGATAACGTAATTTTGGGATTTTTTTTGGTTACAACTTCAATCAAAAATTCTTTTCGCTGAAGTTACAAATACCCGCAATCCGTATCTACTCCGTTCGAAAGATAATTAAAGTACGCTTCTAACGACATACCACTTATAAATGAAATTATGTTACATACATTTTCTAAAATTTAGCATATTTCCTTATAACTGCATAAAGTTATTGCATGGCTGAAAATTCATTGCTCGGGTTATATTAGTGTCTGAATTATAACCTTTTGTGTGTTTTTCTAAAGATCCCATATATGGGATGTGTGTGGTGTTATAGTCCGTTTTCACCTATTTTCAGTACTAACTTTTCAAAGTCAAAATTTTATTGATTTTTGCGATTATAGAAAAAATTTTGTTTTTATTGGGGTTTTTATAAGAAGTTGTAAAAATCAGGAAAGTTTTATTCTTTTTAAAATTATTCTTTTTTATTGCAAATATTTTAAGCGTAATATTAAAAAGATTCGATGAATACTTTCTCAAAAAATAAGCTGTTGCTGTTCTGCGAAAGTTATCATGATTTTTTGAGAATTTTTGAATTTCGATTTCCTTTGAAAATATCTGTAATTTCAAACAGATCAGTCGACAGCAAAGCACAGATAAACAGAATTTTAGTTTTAAGTGCAGCTTTTTAAAATTGGCTTTTTTTGTACATTACAATTTCGATTGTGTTCCCATAAATTCAAAAAAAAAAACAATAACAGCAGTGCTGTAAAAACTGGAAATTATGTTTGCCCTTTGCTGTTCGGTACAAATTTCCACAATACAGCAACAGTCGACTATAATTTTTTGAAACTTAAGGCTGCGGAGTTGCAGTACAGTAGAACTTTTTATTTTTTATACTTCTGCTACGCTGTTTATTTTTTAATTTTCAAATGAAAATGAAATTCAATGGAAATGCAAAAAAAAAGTTGAAAATAATTTCAAACTTTGCTGAAAAGACTAAAATAATGACATATCTATCAATTTTAAAAATCGTATGTCAAATAACAAAGTTGCAAAAAAAAAAACAAATTAGAGTTCAACATAAGCTAAAAATCTTGGGGCGAACTTTTACAGCTGGGTAATCTAACCGAGTTTTTCGTCCATAAAATATTATTCTTTTTTTCCCTTGGGTAAAATCACCAAAAATAAAGTATTCATCGTGTTTGCAATAGAACGGTCTAATTTTGAAATTAATAAGTTTCGTGATTTTTAAAACTTCTTATAAAAACCCTAATATGAAAATCAAAAGTTTTGTAAAAAAATTTTTCTTCTAAATAGCACTTTAGAACCCAGAATTTTTTTCATTATTTTTATTTAGTGCACGAAATAGGTTATATTTTTCTCAAACAAAAAAAAAAAAAGAAAAAATCCACAACGATGAAACCCCCCACGAAAAACATTCCTGGCTGCGGCCCTGCAGGTATGTATATGTAAAAGTTCCTTGATTTTATGATTTTCACATAGATTATGCACTTCGACAAGATAACAACGACTTCCGAGTTTCATGTCTTTATCTGCCCAAATGGCATAGTTATACCCCAATGTGTAAATATCTGAACAATCACTTTGCACGAGTACTATAAATAATAGTATCAGATTTTGATGATTTTCATTAAGATCATGTCTAAGAAAACAATGACTGTCAAGTTTCATGTCTATACCTGCCAAAATGGCGAAGTTATGCTCCCATGTGTAAATATGTAAATATCTGGGTTTGTATAGCAGCTATGTATATGCAATAGTCATCCGATTTTGATAATTTCCACGGAAATTATGTATTTGAACATGAAAACATTGACTGCCAAGTGTCATGTCTTTATCTACCTAAATGCAAGGCTGCTCAACGAAATGAACAAAATAATTTTGTTTCAATATCAATCAAAAATTTCCAAAAATTATTTTGTTTTGCTAATTTTCAGAAACAAAATTTTTTCGTTTCAAAAATTATCAATAAACCTTTAATCAGAATAATTTTGTTTTGTTGATATCAAAAAAATTAACAAAAATTGTATTTGTTTTTACTCATGTACGTATGTACATACATACAAACATATGTAAAATTTATTTTCTTCATAGAAAACGAAATTATTGAAAAGTCAATTTTTTTGTTTAAATTTGAAACTATATTTTTTTGAAATAATTGTTTTGATAATTATCAAAACAAAAAAAATTTTGTTAATTTTTTTTGATAACAGTTGAAACGAAATGGATTTTGTTATGCTTTTTACGTTTATAAAATCGAATATTTCAACAGAAACAAAATTATTTTTTTTTGTTTATTGTTAAAAATAACGTTATTTTGCAGCCTTGCCTAAATGGCCAAGTTATACCCCAATGTGTAAATACATATCTCATCAATCGGTTGTATGACAGCTATATGTCATAGTCATCGGATTTCAATAGTTTTCACTGAGGTTGTTCATTTGTACATGTGAAGAAAAACTCCAAAGCTTCATGTGGCTATCTGCTCAAATCTAGTAATTATCCCCTAATGCATATTCAAGAAAACGGTACATTTTCAAGCAGAGGTGTATGAAGTTGGGGGCAAATATAGCGCAGCTTTTTTTTTGGAATGAAAGTACAATGTCCAAAGTATTTGTACGTGAAATCAGTTTTGCTCGCATTCGCTCACTTTACAACTATGTATATATCTATGTATATTAAGGTGGAGTGAAACATTTTTTTTGGAAATTCAATTTGTTCCAAAGCCAGAACGGCACCTTTCTAGCCCAGTAATAAGCCTGTAAAATTTTATTGACCTACTCGCATGTTTAGAGGTGCCCCCAGCCCCACAAAGTTGAAAAAAATGGTACGATTTGGTACAAATGTGAAATTTCTAAAATTATAAAATCAAAAAACGAAGTATGAGGATTGATAAACATGGCTAAGCTGAGTATTGAAGTGAATTTTTTTTTATTTGGAAACAACAACAACAAAAGTTATTAAAGGTCAAAGTTTATATTGTGCATTTTTTAAATTGCAATTACTTAAAAACTACTGAACCGATTTCGAACATTTTTATACCGTTCGATAGGTATTTTGATTCCCTTTAATTTGATATACATTTTATGTGGGTTCCATAATACCCCCCTTGCGGGGGTCAACCCCCTTTTACCCCCTTACTTTTCATATATAAAATGTATATCAAATTAAAGGGAATCAAAAACCTATCGAACGGTATAAAAATGTTCGAAATCGGTTCAGTAGTTTTTAAGTAATTGCAATTTAAAAAATGCACAATATAAACTTTGACCTTTAATAACTTTTGTTGTTGTTGTTTAAAAAAAAAAAAATAATTCACTTTAATACTCAGCTTAGCCATGTTTATCAATCCTCATACTTCGTTTTTTAATTTTATAATTTTCAAAATTTCATATTTGTACCAGATCGTGCTTATTGCTTTCAACTTTGCGGGGCTGGGGGCAGTTCAAAACGTCATCCTATCGCCATAAAATTTTGTGGGGTTCATTAACTCGTATAAAGGCAACTTTTCATTGCTGGTACGTTTAAAAAAGAACACAAAAAAAATCTCCATATGATTTCACTCCACCTTAATGTATATATGGAAAACCCCCATTTTTTAAACTTTAAGAAAAAACACAAAAACAAACTTAGAAATAACAAAAAAAAAAAAAATATTATCACTTTCTGTTGCTTAAATACCTGAAAAAGAAGGTTCCATTGTTTTCTCCATTTCTTTTTTAACAACTTAGAAATAGCTTGAACAAATTAAAGATAAATTCTCGATTTTCACTTTGCCACGGTAGTACACCCTTCAGCGTAGGGGCCACAGTACTTTCCGATATTTCGAGGGTATCCCATGGGTGGGGCTTGCAACTTCTGCATTTTGAATTGTCCGCAATTTGATTTGTCTGAATTTTAACTTGTCTGTATTTTGATTTGTCTAAATTTTGAGTTGTCTGTATTTTGATTTGTCTAAATATTGATTTGTCGACATTTTGATTTGTCTGTATTTTGATATGTCGGTATTTCGATTTTCGACATTTCGAATGTATCCCACCTGAAATATGCCCAAAATATGTAAATATATGTATATGTGTGTATTTCATTTCAAGTTTACGTTTTTATTTCACGAATTCTTGCAAAAAAAAAATAAGAAATAAAAATAATATAAAAGCTAAAACGTACAATTCACATTTTCCATATTTCAAAAACTTCTTTTAAGTACTATACATTACTTTAAATTAATTTTAGTTTTGTATTTATGTATGTAAATGCATGGGGTCTTTTTACAAAGCAAATGAAACAATTGCATTAATATTGGGAAGGGTTGCATTGAGCTAGCATATCTTTTCTATATTTTCGAGCTGTTGTATGCAGAAAACGATGCTCTACATCGCAGGACGTGGACAAAATTTAAATAAGGACAATTCCTTTGGCGAAAACCCTCCTATAAACTTGCCTGTGAAATTAAAGTTTTTGTATAAGACATTTCAACCTACAGCTATTTTCTATCAATAGTCAAGTATCCTTGTTTGTATGTTTGTCGTGGTGAACTTCTATACGGAAACGCTGTATTTCGAGTGATATGCTTGCCAGATTCACTCAATATTATATAAGCAAACGCAGCTATGCCTATCTGAATTAACCACAGTAAAGATGTTTTTGGTTTATTATTTTTCGACATTAGTCAATTAAGTGACAAAATATGCACGAATATGCATATTGGCGTTAATATGCTTTGTAGGTCATAATATGCATTTGCATACTTTTAGCTTCCCTACTGATTACACTGGATCACAAAATGAAGTTTCTTGTCTGTACTTCAGCGTTGCCGTTTTAAATTCTTGAGATTACCCAAAAAAATATTCAAATTACCCATAATTGCCCAAAATTCCCCATACAAATTTTCAAATTACACTACCGGACAAAATTTAAAAAATTTTGATATCCTCGACATTTTATACATTTTGTATTTAACATATTTTTTGCATAAACTTTTGTCCGCCATAATTCCGTCACTTTAACGTCGATTTTATGTGGAATTGGAAAGGGTATTTCATCCTCTCAAAATGAAATGAAATAACATAAAACTCAAGACGGTAATGGCGGAGATATTGACAGATTAGTAATCCTCCTTTTCTTCTTAGCGCGAAAACTGAAATTTCAAAATATCTCGAAAACTGTTCTACTTTTGAACCATTTGATTACATATTTGGAATCAGCAGGAATACATAGGAATCAAATGGCGAGGATATTTTTTTGTGGGGTAGTGTTACCAAGAGATTTCCAATAAACAAGTATTTTCAAATTTATTTTACTTTATAACGGTTTGTATTTTTAAATTCATGTGCATATATGTATGTACATATATGTGTGGTTAAAAAAAGTTATAAAAGCCGCTTTCGATTCACAATTTCTCTGCTGGTTATAAGTTTCCTTCTGTCAAATTTATATGTGAATGATAGCGAGCAGAGGGAAATTTTTATCGACCAGTTAGCGAGTATGGCTACTACTCATTATGGATTCAAACATTTTTGTTCGATCCGACCTCGCTTGTGTGATGGCGAATCGAAAACGACAAAAGAAACATAAAACAAGTAAGAGAGAAATGAAACACTAAATATTTGTCCGATTTTCTTTAATTTATAGGTACCTTTAATTCTGTGGGTTGTTTATGCAAATATTTATTAAAAAAATATTGCAATGACCTTAGCAATTTAAGTGCAGAAGTTTTACGCCAAAATGTATGGTTAGTTGTAGGGGAGCTATATGTTATAATAGTCAAATTTGGCCGATTCCGATAAATGGCCGGCGTATCTTAACAACTGAGGAACTAGCTCATGATTCTGATAATATCGGTATATATATTGGTGGGTCTAATTTTCCTCCTTCTGGAACTTTCGACAAACCTGTTTTGGCTCAATGTTATAATACCATTTCATGTTCATGAATGGTATAAAATTGCTTAATTTTTTCCTAGCTAACTTCTTACTTTGATGGGTTTATGAAATTTGCTTGTATGTACATGTTCGACCAGCCGGTAATTCAAGATTAAATAAATGCTGCAAAAACTCATGCACACTTTCGCACGATGCGAATGTAATAGAAGCTCATGAAAATAATTAATTTTTTATAGGTATTATTATTCATATAAAACTATTAAAAGGCGAATTCCCCAAAATTCCCCAAATCATAGCACTCCCCAAAAATTACCCAAATGTTAAAAAATTCCCCAAATTTGGGGAATTACCCACAAAACGGCAACGCTGCTGTACTTTGGACGCCACTAATTACATATATGTAAAATCGGGCGCTGATTCCGAAAATCGAGTTTTGAGATATCGGAAATTTACCGTTATTTGGCCAATGGATCCACTTAATCCTGTATATCGTTGGAGTGACGCCATACGAAAGAAAATGAAATTTTTTATAAATGGCTCCTATGTATAACATTTTTCTCTAGATCTTATAGTCTCTGAAATATGCATAGATGAGTAAATTTGAAAACTCAGTTTTTTACGAACATTTTAAGAAAAAATTGATTTTGTCAGGCAAGATCTTTAAAACAAACGTTTTTACCTTTAGTTTTACTCCTTTACGTGAAGGTCCATTCCATTGGCAAAAAGATAAGCTATCAACGAAGAAAATCCATGGTAAAATGGGGAAGTTAAAGGCGATCATGTAAATACAGCCAAGTCGCGTAATACCACTACACGGGTACATTTCAGGGATGGGCGGTTTTGCAATTTTTATTCTTCATTCTGATATCCTTAAATAAAGAATAAAAATTTACTCTTCATTCTGATACCTTTGAATAAAAAATAAATTTTTATTCTTCATCCAAAATAGGTTGAATAAAGAATATTTTTTTATTATTCATTCAGATAATTTTGAATAAAAAAGAAACTTTTATTCACGTTATTCAAATTATTCTTGCAGGTCACACAAGTAAATGGTTTTTTCGTTTTCACAAGGTGATTTTGCGCATATTTTTCTGAATACGAATCAAGTATTTTCCCGAGTCCCAACCGAATATTTTTCAGAACAGAATATTTTCCCAAATCCGAAACCGAATACTTTCCCCGAGTCCGAACCAAATATTTTTCCGGGTCCGAACCGAATACTTTTCCAAAACCGAACCGATTACTTTTCCGAGTCCGGGAGGCGCTGGCTCTGTAATTAACGAAGTTATGGTAAAAATGAAAATGCCCTTGTATTTGAATAGAACGGTGCCAAGTTTCATTAAAAAGCACTCCAAAACCGATGTGGTTCGGTTCAGTGGTTGAAACCGGTTCATGGTATCTCTGAACCACTGGATCGGTTCGGTTCAAAATAGTTCAAGATTATTTGTAATAACCGAAAAAAATTGTTTCAATTCAACTTTTTAAATTTCAACGTTAAATACTTAACAAAGAAAATACTGTTTTGATAATTATCAAAAAAAGTTATCAAAAAAAAATATTGAAAAAAATTCGTTTCGGTAGTCAACCAAAAAGAAAAAATTATCAAAAAAGTAACGTTTATAAAAACTAAAGTACATATTTAAGAAATTTTAAAAGTGAAATGAATAGAAAATTTCTGAAAAACATTTAATTCATTTCTACCATAATATATTGGTTCAAAATCGAAATTTTGAGGAATTTAATCAAATTTTCGCCTTTTGTTTTTCGCAAAACTAGTTATTGCGTTTAACTATATATTGATGTAGTAGCTAATAAAAAAAAAGTAATGTCAGGAGGCTTTCAAAGTCCTTGTTTCTATTTCTGTAATCGTAAAATTTTTTTCTCAAATTACACGAATATCTCAAGTGGTGATAAAAAGTTCAAGATTACAAATATAGTGGCTTAAATAATGGAAAATATTAATGAAATATGTATGTAGAATCTGGCATAGTTAACTTTTTTGTGAAACATTCGGCTCGCTGATATGTTTTTAAAATTAAATGTACGGTTTTTTTTATTTTTAGTTTTTTTTTTGTGTTTCGTAGAGTAAAAGTAATGCGATTCCACTGATTTCCACGCGAATCATATATGTATGTGGATAAAGCTGGAACAATGCTCTTTCATGTACATAAATGATATCTGCGAGACTGCGAGTTAGAATTAGAGCTCCAGATTTTTTTTTGAACGAGTAGCCCGAACAAATGTTGTTCAAATGCTCGAACAGTTGTTTGTTTGTTTATTACCCGTATGTTTGTACGGGCATTTGAACAATTCGGGCATTTTGAAGTTTGTTTTTTTCTTTTGTTTATTTATTTATTTTTTTCTTCTTCATACATATGTAGTTTTTTTATTTTTGTTTTTCCGATACACATTTTTTTGTTTGTAAGCTCGAATGCTCGAATGTTTGTACGTGCCATGGTATAAAAAATACAGGTATGTGCATTGTCATTTTGACGCTGTCTTTTTGATTAAAAGCAGATTTTTGAAGTTTGATCTTATGTCAGTTTTGGAGTATAGCGATGCCAGACTTTTATTTTTTGAATGCGTAGATTTTTGTTTGAAAGTTTGGGTATTTCAGGAATCAAAGGACAGAAAGAGAAAGGGCACTAGTGAGCAGATTTATGGAACTTCCGGTAGCTCCTCTTCGCTCACTCCACAAATCTTCATCCACTCTCCGCGAATAAAGGGTATCGTCGGAAATTGGAAAAATTTTATATCACCGTCTTTGCAGCCATATTTGGTATTATTGCACCGCGGAGATAAGCAACTCATATTGTTAAAATCTAGGGTATTTTTTTTGTAATTGGATTGGACATATGTACATACATACATATATAGACTGATACATACCCTGCATTTAAGCAGCGAACAAGTGTAACAAAAGCTCTGATTAAACATTAAAAAAGAGGAGAAAAAAACGAGTGCGAGTTTAAAAACACCGCGTCGTGAAAGTAATCAATCGATTCCGTGTTGAAAGTTGATCACGTACGGGGCAAAACTCGCGTTCAAAACCAAAAAACAAAAATTTAAATAAAAATTAAGAAAATTTCGCGTAAATTTAACTGGAAGCGCACACGAGCGAGACAGCAAATTTAAGTGGAAAAACAGATATTTCTACCGGAGTGTTAATGCAGCTGACCTAGTCGCGCAATAGCGACACAGACAAAGTAGCATATATCAGCTGATTAGCGCAGTAGGCAGGGAAGAAGAAATAGAAACAGGGTGGTACACATACCAAAAAAAATTTTTCTTTAAGTGAATAAGGGTACAATAAGGGCAATTGGCTAAGCAGTAATTTGCAATGTAAAAATAGTGAATAGTGAAATAATATATATTAAAAAAAAAATAAACATAAAAAAAAAAAAAGAAAAAGAAAAAAAAAAAACTTTATATTCAGTAATTCTAAGTGTCAAAACACAAATAATATTAATAGTAATAATTACAATTCTAATAGAATAATAATAAAACAGTTATTTATAAAATAAAAGATTAACTTTAATTTTCTGGATTTTTATTTTTATGTTCGTGAGCACTTGTTTTCAATCAGCGTGTTATCACCAAAAATGGCCGAGTTTTTCATCTTTTCTTTCTCCCTCGTTTCATATGTCGAAGGGTATGTTCACTGTGAGAGAGTGGGGTTGCCACCAGAAACTACTTTACAACTCGGCCAATCTGACTTTGTGATCGACCCCGATCAAAGTTACAATGATTTTTCCAATATGACTTCGATAACATGTATTACGTGTATACTTGACTTAAATAGTACATAACTTAACTTAAGTAGTGTTGCTTTGCTGATGATCGTTGGGTTCGGTCTCTTGGCGAGATGGGAACTTCCGCATTCTATTTGCCTCCACAACCCCATCGTAGGGGAGCTGCGTAATTTGACAATTTTCTATATCACGGATTACATATCGGTCGTTTCCGAGAATTTTAAAGACTACGTAGGGCCCCTTATACTTCGGGGCAAACTTCTTATTCGTTCCAACTGTAGTGTCAACGTTCCTAATAACGACGAAGTCGCCAACTTCGTACCTTTTCGGGTTTTTACTGTTCTTAGAAAAGTAATTTTTTTGATACTCCTGTGAGTTTTGTATGGCTTTGCTGGCCTCAGTCCGAATCTTACCCAAATCCCGTGTCCTATCTGAGCTAAACTTTTCCGCAAAGTATTCTGAGAATTCATCTATCGGCTCTCCCCTCTGTTCGACCCCAAATAAAAGCATGCTTGGAGAGTTATTTATCGAGCTGTGCTTCGCGTTGTTTATCGCGTGTTCTACCAGCTGAAGCCGGCTAGACCAATCGGCGTGGTCAATGGGTTCTGTGAGTTTCCCTAACATACTTTTGATTACCCTATTAACTCTCTCAACCTGTCCATTGGCCTGGGGCGACGCAACCGATACCTTAACATGGGCTATATTACGCCTCAGCAGGAATTCGCTGAACTCTAACGACGTGAAGCAAGTACCGCGATCTGAGATAATTCGCCTCGGTCGGCTGTAATAACTAAAATACTTGTCCAGGGCACAAGTGACCTCCCGGGTACTGGTAGAGTTCGTCGGGTACAATTTTACGAACTTCGTGAAGGCATCTATCACTACTAGTAAATACTTCCTCTTCGAACGCAAAGCAGGCAATGGACCAAAATGGTCTATGTGAAGGGTATCGAACGGCAGAGACTCTTTTGGGATGTTATATAAAATCCTCTCCCTTGATGTCGGAGGGGCGGCATACATGACACATTTGAGGCAATTTCCAATAAAGCGGGTAACTTTCTGCCTCAGATTGGCGATCCAATAGAGTCTGGTAATTTTGTCGCATGTTTTATCGACCGATTGATGACCTACTTTTTCGTGTGCTAATCTTATGATATTGTCCTCTAATTCTCCTGGAATGCAGAGGAGTCTGGAGCCGTCCTCCTTTATCCTACATACGAGACCATCTCGCAAATCAGTCTTTTACTTTCCCTACCGATAATTTCTCACGAATATTCTGGATGCTCTCGTCTCTTTCTTGAGCCACCCGAATATAGAAGTCTACATCCACAGGGTCAAACTCTATCGCCATGACACAACGGCTTAATGCATCAACGTGCTTCATCGAGGTACCTCGGCGATGGACAATTTTGTAGTTGTCATTATCTAGTTCCAGTGCCCACCTGGCTATTTTGGAATTAACATGTTTTTTCTCAAGTGTTAAGGCTAGTGAGTAGCAATCTGTCACAATACGGAAAGGAATTCCCTCTAAATAAGGGCGAAATCGTCGTAGGGCATATACTATTGCTAGCGTCTCTAGCTCGAAACTATGGTATTTCGCCTCGGCAGCTGACGTGGCCTTAGAAAAGTATGACACTGGGTGCATCTTTTTATCGTCTTGTCGTTGGAGTAGGACCGCTCCAAACCCCGCGGAACTAGCGTCGCAATGTAGTTCGGTTTCTCTCAGTGGGTTGTATATTGAGAGAACCGGGGCCTCAGACAGCGCATTCTTAAGTTTTTTAAATGAGTCTACGCAATCATCGTCCAGCGAAAAGGGTGCGTCCTTTTTTAATAGTTTAAGCAACGGCCTAGCGATATTAGAAAACGAGGGTACAAAACGTCGGAAGTAGGAGAAAAGACCAAGGCAAGATCTCAACTCTTTGTGATTTTTCGGTATAGGGTAGTTCTTTATATCCCTGATATGCGACTCACTCAACGAAATTCCGGCAGCCGACACCGAGTATCCTAAATATTCAATGTTTCGATACCCGAATTTGCATTTTGATAGATTGAGGGTCAGACCCCTTTGCTTTATGCGATCCAATACCTTTCTTAGGAGGTTCTTGTGCTTTTCAAAGTCAGAAGTTGCTACTATAATGTCGTCCATGTATATCATGATCTCTCTAGTTTTGATTAAATCACTAAAAATGTTATTAATAAACCTTTGGAACACGGCAGGGGCGTTCTTTAACCCGAATGGCATTTTGGTGAACTCGTACTGCCCACCAGGGGTAACAAAAGACGTGTACTTGATTGAGTCTGGCGACACTTGTACTTGATGGAACCCATTCTTTAGATCTAACACCGAAAATACCGTTTTACCCTCCAAATACTCTACACAATCATCAATGAGCGGCAACGGATAGTTATCACGGATGGTAATTTTATTTAAGCCACGGTAATCTACACAAAGACGGGTTTGCCCGTTCTTTTTCTTAACTAAAACTATTGCGGAAGCATACGGCGAGTTACTTGGGCGTATTATGCCCCGTGACTCTAGGTCATTTACAATGTCCTGAACAGTTGTGCGCTCGGCAAAGGAAAGTCGTCGAGGGGTACAATGGAACGGCACATCTGAAGTAAGGTGGATACTCATTTCGTACTCGTATGGTTCTATACCTAGTTCGGAGTTAGTATATGAATCGGATATTATTAACCTTAATTCGTCTTGTTCGCGTACCCCTAAAGTGGGATCAATGTCTACCTCATCCTTCTTACTATAAACGTCAATGTTAAAAATGTCTGAGACGCTTAGATCTACTCTATCCAGCCTCGTTCTTCCAGGTTCACCTCCTCCCTGGGTGACCTTTATATTACTCCTATTAAAGCCATTGTCTGCAGGTTGCAACGATTCGATTGATTTAATACTTTCAAAATTCTCAGAAACAAAATGCCTATTGGAATCCGTACTAATCCGACTTTTCGCGAGTTTATCATCCCAACTTTCGTTCGAACCGGTTTGGATCAATTTAGTGCTTTCAGACATCTGAGCTGTTTTATGGCCCGATTCATCATTGTGAACACAATTAATTAAACGTCCCCCACAACCTCTCGCCAGACCAAACCCATCGATGACACCAGTTAATTTACCCGGCAGGGAAGTGCATTGATTTAAACACCCATTCATCGATTTCAATTCATTTATTGAGTATATAAATTTTAATTTTGTAAGAAAAATTCTGTTCGGCTTTAAAAAGTCTCGCCCTAATATTAATGGTGCACCCATTTCTTCATCGTTCAGGATATTCAGTTTCATTTTATTCACTTTATTTTTAAATTTTACAAGGCACTCTATCAGACCTAATATGTTAATTTTCCTTCCTCCAATTCCTACGTAATTTTTCGTGGGTCTGTCAAATTTTGACGATTTGCATGGGACGCAGGATCTCCTCACGAAACTAGCCGGACTACCGGTATCAAATAAAGAAACAAAATTGTTGAAATCTGCACCTCCTGCCGAGTTAATGTTAAAAGCAATACTTACTACGTCTAGATTATCGTCTTCCATCATTTCCTCATATTGGACGGCATTTACAGCATTCGGCAGCGGCTTCAAGACCTTTTTCGGGTTGGTGCAGAATCGGCGATCGTGTCCCATCTTCCAACAGCGGAAGCATGAACCGCTGGGGCGTAAGGGATGTGGGCAGTTTGGTTTAATGTGCCCACGTTGCGAGCAATTGTAGCAAAGCGGCAACTCCTTGACGGCCGGCATTTTAGATGCGGACATCGTTGTGCCATTTAGTTTTGTCGTAACGGCAGCGTTAGATTTTTTTGTGGTACCGGTTGGTAAAAGGTACCTGTCTTGGTACCTGTTCACCAGGTCCTTGAGTTCGGCTAACGTGCGCGCACCCATAAGGAGGTGTATGTTCGTTGCTTGGTTTCCGATACCATCGAGGATGAGGTCTATGGTCTCCCTCTCCTCGACGTTGCCCCTTTTGGCCAGCGACTGCATTGTTAGGATATAAAAGTGGAGAGTCTCCTTTTTGCCGTCCCATTTTCGGTCGCTCATTTTCCGGTATATATCGTGCTTGGTAGTGGATGTTGTGAATTCTGTTATGAGGGCAGCTTTTAGGTCGACGTACTTTAGAGCAGCGGTGGTTGAAAGAAAAAGCTTAGCTGTGCCTTCTAGCGATCGGCGGAGGCTGATCAGCATAAAGCGGTCATCGGCATCAACAGACTTCATTATGTCCTCAAAGTCTTGAAAAAAATTTTGTATTGTTTGTGCCCCATTTTCTCCATTAAATTTCGGCAGCGCGTGCTGAATGTCGCAAAAATCCACTTTACGGGCGCTGATTCCGAGTGTGGTGGTGGCGAGTCCGGCCTCTAACTCCAACACTTGTCGTTGCAACATAAGTAATTCTCTTTTCTTACGCCAATCCTCGATTTCTTTGTCAATATTGAATGAAATACCAGTTTTGCTACCATCACACTGCTCTGCAGCATTGGTAACGGCTGCTGTGGCTATAGTGTCATCTTTTGCAGTAATATTGGTTGTGTTAGCAGTTGGTATAGCGGCAGCGATTGATATAGGGGCAGCGATGGTCATTATGTCGGTAGCGGCGGTATTGATGGCGGCGGCAGTGTATGTGGTGGCGGCAGTACTAATGGCGGCAGTGATTATGGCGTCGGGAGCGCTTGTGGGAGCATCGATGGTCCTTGTGTCGGTAGCGGCAGTACTTATGGCAGCGGCAGTGCTTATGACGGCGGCCGTGTATGTGGTGGCGGCAGTTTCATTTTCCATTATGCCGGCGGTAGAATTATCACCGGTAATGGTCGCGGCTGTAATATTGGTACTTTCTTCAACAGAAGTTCCTCCGAAACCAAGGAAGTCCTCCAGGCCAGGCGATACCACTTGTTCGGATTCCGGCGTGTTCTCTTCCACCACCGTTGGGGTGTTGATTAATTTTTTGGAGCGTGTTTCCATAATTGAAATAAGAATTGTTAATGGTAACTTTATAGTTTTCGCGCAGGTTTTTACCACACCTGATGTTATAAAATAAAAGATTAACTTTAATTTTCTGGATTTTTATTTTTATGTTCGTGAGCACTTGTTTTCAATCAGCGTGTTATCACCAAAAATGGCCGAGTTTTTCATCTTTTCTTTCTCCCTCGTTTCATATGTCGAAGGGTATGTTCACTGTGAGCCAGTGGGGTTGCCACCAGAAACTACTTTACATATTATTATTATTAATAACAATAATAAGAGTAATAATAATAACAATAATAATAATAATAATAATAATAATAATAATAATAATCCTAATAATAATAATAATAATAATAATAATAATAATAATAATAATAATAATAATAATAATAATAATAATAATAATAATAATAATAATAATAATAATAATAATAATAATAATAATAATAATAATAATAATAATAATAATAATAATAATAATAATAATAATAATAATAATAATAATAATAATAATAATAATAATAATAATAATAATAATAATAATAATAATAATAATAATAATAATAATAATAATCATAATAATAATAATAATAATAATAATAATAATAATAATAATAATAATAATAATAATAATAATAATAATAATAATAATAATAATAATAATAATAATAATAATAATAATAATAATAATAATAATAATAATAATAATAATAATAATAATAATAACAATAATAATAATAATAATAATTATAAGAATAATAATAATAAATAATAATAATAATAATAACATAAATAACAACGTGGTGTGTTTGGGAGGGTTATTTATTTAGAACCCAAAAAAAAAAAAAAATTTATGTAGCATAAGCTACAATGGACACTGGTATGGCGAGTGCACCACCAAGTGTCAAGGTAGGGATAAACGAAGATGGGGAATTTAACCCCTTCGTGAGGCGGTCGAGACTAGCGCAGTCTCCCCCTCTGTCAGCTACCCCAAGTATGGCGATTCATCCACGTACGGAAACCTCGGAGACACGCCCCCAAGGGGAGCCCGATGAGGATAATGCTTTCTTAAGTCTGGGAAAGCTTATAAGCGAACTAAAGGAGGTCATGGCGAGCGGAAAACGCACCATAAATCAGAGCTTAAAGGATCTGGTTAATGCCATGGCGGTCTGTTATGAGGAAGCAGCGAAGGCAGCTCGGAACGAGACAGTTTTGAAGGACTCAAAACAGTCTCAAACAACGCCCACAATAAAGCTACGGGCAAAGAGAGGTCGGGAAAGGAATTCCGGTGCTACACCATCCCCGGAAGCGCTCACAAAGAAGATGAAGGAGGTCCAAAAGACTACGACCTCCTATTCAGAAGTGATCTCGTTAAAGCAATCGGAGCCAAGCAAAGAGGCTGAATGGACGAAAGTGGAGAAGCGAAAGGGGCAAAAGCCAAAGGTCCAAAAGCCAAAGCCGATGCGGTCTGATGCCATAATTATTAAACGCACAGGCGACTTTTCCTATGCGGATATTCTTAAAGTGGTAAAAAAAGAGGAGTCGCTGAAGGATATGAGTGGATTGGTTCGCAAAATCCGAAAGACCGGTAACGGAGACCTGTTCCAGTTGACCAAGCAGTCAGAAACCGACACAGTTAAGCTGCAAGCTGCGGTAGAGCAGGTTCTGGCTGGAAAGGCGGAGGTAAAATCCCTGATGGAAGAGTCGCTGTGCGAAATACGCGACATTGATGAGGTAACGACCAAGGAGGAAATTTGCGAGGCGCTAAGCAAAGAGCTCAATGGTTACTGCGTGAAACCAATGTGCGTGCGTTCCATCAGGAAAGCTTACGGAGAAACGCAAACAGCCACTATTTCCTTACCAACGGAAGTAGTTAAGAAGCTATTGGTAAGCGGCAAAGTCCGGATCGGATGGGTTGTTTGCCGGATTAGAGTAAAAGTACAGCCTAAACGGTGTTTTAAATGCCTCGACTTCGGTCATATTTCGAAGAACTGCCCTAGCAAAAGTGACTTTAGAAGTGCATGTTTTAAATGTGGTGCTGCAGGGCATGTAGCGAAATCATGTAACAATATACCAAAGTGCTTATTATGCTTAGAAAGGGGATCTAACAAATATGACCATCAAACAGGGGGAAACCAATGCCCTGTATACAAAGAGGCAATACAGAAGATGACACAGCCATGAGATTCCTCCAATTAAACTTAAATCATTGCGAAGCTGCACAAGATCTGCTAGCGCAATCAGTGCTTGAACTAAAAGTAGATATTGCGCTACTGAGTGAGCCATATAAGGAAAAATCTGCAAACTGGATACAAAGTGCTTGTAACAAGACCGCAACTTGGTCCTGTGGACAACAACCTGTACACGTGGAAGCCGTAATAAAAGAAAATGGATTCGTTTGTGTGAAAACCGGCGGCATATATATTTACAGCTGCTATATACCACCAAGCATTCCACTACACACATTTGAAGAAATCGTCGAAAAAATAGCCATGGATGCAACTAACAGACCGCGCTTCATGATCGCAGGAGATTTCAATGCCTGGGAAATAGAATGGGGCTCAAAGCGGACTACTCCAAAAGGTAGAGCTCTGCTTGAAGCCTTCGCTTGCTTAGATATAGTATTGCTAAATACAGGCAGTGAAAACACATTTTCTAGAAATGGCCGCGGTTCCGTAATCGATATAACATTTGTTAGTTCCAACCTTTATAGGTTTTCGAATTGGAAAATCAGCGAATGCTACACTCAGAGTGACCACTCGGCGATATTGATCGATGTAACAATGAACGAGGGCGAACTGCCAATTAAGAAATCTCGTCCAAAACGTCAAGGTTGGAAAGCTAACACGTTCGACCAAGAAGTTTTCGTGGAGATGTTTCCTAGAACTGAACACATCGGGCGAGCGAACGGCATGGCTAGTGCAATAGTGAACGACTTACGGGCGGCTTGTGACGCATCAATGTCGCGGAAAATGAAAAGCAGACATCAATCTGTTACGTACTGGTGGAACGAAAATATAAGTTCACTACGAAAGGAGTGCATCAAAGCTAGAAGGCACTTTCAACGCTCAAGAGGCAGAGCCGATTTCGAGGAACTAAGAGCAAAATTCAAATCGGCTAGACGCTCTCTTAAGATAGCTATCAAGCAAAGCAATCGTCAATGCTTTCTAGAACTCTGCGATGATGCAGATAATAACCCGTGGGGCACGGCATACAAGATAGTCTCTAAGAAATTAAAAAATGGCAAGCAACCGATACCAACATGCCCTATTTTCCTGGAGAAAGTGGTGACTACTCTTTTTCCCACCCAAAGGAAACTAGTTTCCCCTATCTCGACTGATATACTGCAATCATTCGGGGAAGTAACGGACGAAGAGGTTCTTCGAGCAGCTAGTGGACTCAAGGAAAGCAAGTCCCCCGGTCCAGACGCGGTACCTAACAAAGCACTTATAGTAGCCTTCAAACATGCAACATCAGTGTTCACGAAGTTGTTCAATTCATGTCTGGCAGAAGGCACATTCCCAAAGATATGGAAACATCAAAAGTTGGTACTACTACCCAAGCCTGGTAAGGACCTTGCATTTCCATCTAGCTACAGGCCCATATGCTTGCTGGACTCAGCTGGAAAAGTCCTTGAAAGAATCATCTATAACCGCCTCGAAAGGGAAGTTATGGCAGTAGGAGGGATATCTGAAAACCAATTCGGCTTCAGGAAAGGGAGATCCACCATTCACGCAGTGAACGCGGTAAAAAGGGTAGTAGAAGATGCTATAAGTGGCACTCGATGGCTGGCGGGTAATAAAGAGTACTGTCTTATAGTCACGCTGGACATAAAGAATGCGTTCAATACTGCCAGTTGGGCAATAATCCTGGATGGCCTTGACCGAATCGGCATATCAAATTACCTTAGAAGGCTTGTACGTAGCTACTTCGAAGACCGAACGCTGGAGTACGAAACTTCAGTTGGCACTAAGAAAATAAAGGTAACAGGTGGCGTTCCACAAGACTCCGTCCTCGGTCCCCTGCTGTGGAACATTATGTATGATGGTGTTTTACGCCTTAGATTTCCGAAAGGCGTAAAAATATTCCGTTTCGCCGATGATATCGCCTTGGTTGTTACTGCTAAGCAACTAGATGATATACGAGCAAAAACAAACGAAAGTATATCCTGCGTTAAAAGGTGGCTAGATAAAAATGGCTTGCAGCTTGCGGAGCAGAAGACAGAGTCAGTGCTGATATCAAGCAGGAAAAAAGTGGAGCACACTATAATCACCCTTATTACGGTTGTCGTCGTCGACGTCGTTGTCACTTTTCAGTCGAAATCACGTCGTCTCGACGTCGTCGTCACATCGACGCAAAATCGGTATTAGCTAAGCGTATTGAGACGACGTCGACTGTTTATCGGTAAACCGAATGACGAAAGTACCATCCCTATAATTTCTGCACTAGCTGTTTGATTTTATTTAGAATCTGTGCGCTTTTTTTTCCGTATTTTTAATCTGTGCTATTTATATAATTTATTTCTTTATAATAAATGTATTTTGCATATGATTCATCAAGTTTTAGCGATGAACATAGCAATGAAGTGCTCGAGTAATTAATAAATAAGAGAAAAAATATTTTAGTTGAAATACATATATACATATGTATGTATGTATGTACATAAATATTTAATAAATTAGTTTTCTCCTCAATCTTTCTTAAAGGAGGTGCCAAGGCATTCAATTTAATGGTCATTGCTTCTCAATGTTGTAAAAAATTAGTTGGTATCGTACCCCATTGAAAAACTTTGGGTCGCCTTCGGTATGTGCGCTCACCGAATTTATTTTTAAACTAGTGGGAATTTTTCAATAAAACTAGCAGGAAATATTCTGCGGATGTTAGTTCTACTAATTTTAACACTCCCGTAATAAAATTTTAAAAACAAAAATGCGAGTGACCGTCGACGTCGACTTAGCTGATACCAAATATGTTTCGATAGTTGTCACAAGTTATCGACTTTACCATACGTAATACCGATTTTGATAGGTCGTCGCCGACAGCTTCGAGTGAGTGTCGACGACGACAACCGTAATAAGGGTGAATAAGAAGCGGTAGTCACGATATCGTCACACTACAAGCAATAAAGTACCTGGGGATTATGATAGATGGAAGACTGTCGTTTAAAAATCATATTGAATACGCAAACGAAAAGGCATCAGCGACTGTGACAGCATTATCACGCATAATGCTGAACTCACGTGGTCCAAAGCAACGGCGGCGACAACTACTTGCGTGCGTCGCAAGGAGCCAAATTCTCTACGGCGCTCCTGTGTGGCACCACGCTATAGAACATCAGTCGTATTTTCGCTGCATCAAGTCGACTTACCGTCTGTGCGCGCTGAGAGTATGCTGTGCGTTTAAAACCGTATCGGATGAGGCCGCACTAGTAATTGCCAGTCTATACCCTATAGACATACAAAAGAAGCTGCAATTATTGCACAGAACGATATCCAGCGTTCCAAGGCGAGAGAGGCCAGCATGCATAGCTGGAAGTTTAGATGGAGTAACTCCACGAAGGGACGCTGGACACATAGATGCATACCAGATTTGAAATGCTGGTTGGAACGAGCACACGGCGAAGTCGATTTCTACCTGACGCAGTTCCTATCTGGGCACGGTTGCTTCAAGGCCTATCTCTTTCGCTTTAAGCACGAGTCGAACCCAACGTGCGATCACTGCGGGGGGCAAGCAATAGAGGATGCATACCACGTATTCTTTGAGTGTGCGAGATTTTACGAATCTAGAAACAAACTCCGTATAATATTTGGAGGTGACTATACACCTGAGTCGTTCGTGAAGCATATGCTAGAAAGCAAGGCAAAATGGACTGCAGCGAGTAACGTAATAGCAGATACCATGAAAACACTGAGAAGCCTAGAGAGAAGACGGCGACTAAATGAGCACTAATTGTGTCCTTCTAATCATAGGCACGTCTAACAATGACCACCTTGTGTGGAACGGATACGCACAGGAGCTCGGCCTCCTGCATCCGTTACGGATACGTACAGGAGCTAGTCCTCCTGCATCCGTTACGCGCGTGTGGCCTCCGCAGACCACCTAACATTAACCACTTCGAGTGGAACAGATACGTACAGGAGCTCGGCCTCCTGCATCCGTTACGGATACGTACAGGAGCTAGGCCTCCTGCATCCGTCATCGCGTGTGGTGCGGAGCTTTGGCCTCCGCAGACCACCTAATATTGTGAACTTTGAATGAAACGGATACGTACAGGAGCTCGGCCTCTTGCATCCGTTACGGATACGTACAGGAGCTAGGCCTCCTGCATCCGTCAATGCGAGTGGTACGGAGCTTTGGCCTCCGTAGACCACCTAACACTGACCACTTTTATAAAAATATATGGGTGAAGCCTTTTAAGGCAGACTGAGGGCAATAACGCGACCATTACGGACTGTGAGCCTAGTGCTCAACCCACCTCCCGACGGTAGCTTGACGGTAGTACCGGGGGGTTCGGTACGATGACAGTAGGAGGTTTAGTTCGGGTTAGAGTCCCACACTGACGGGGTAAAGGCTTTCGATGCTTCCTCCTCGTAAAAAAAAAAAAAAAAAAAAAAAACATATAGACTGAAATGCTCACTTGGTATGGTGGTGTACATACATATCGTCGTTTAAAGTGCAAAACCGCGTGACATTTTTGCCAAAAATGAGATTTCATCAAAAATACATTCCTGGCGTCCGTCCCCATCCATTCATGCAACAAATTTGAGATTCACACAGCGCAATTCCAAATAATGACACAGTTTCAAAACCGCTTTTTTTAGGGAAATTTTTCGAACCAATACCGCGAATAATAGGTGTTATTGCTTTATAACTGTACTGTAATGTACTAAAGTTGATTATACTATCATAAACACGAAATGGATTATAACTTTGCTTTATTGAAGACAAGTTTTTACGTACGCCTGCAAAACCGCCTATACGTCACTATTGAACAAAATAAAACACGCAAAAACGCTTATAAATACATAAGTAAGCCAATAACTGCACATTTAACTGTCGCCAAAATGATATTTGGATTAAGAATATAATCCAAAAATCTACCTTGGTTTGGATGTGGGTTTGCAAAATTCCGAACCGTTTTGAATTAAAACAGTTTTTACTGTCTCCTGTAAAATTTGGGTGGTAGCGGATACGCGGTATTGCACTTTATGCGACGATATGGAGTTATAATAGATCAATCTCCAAAACCTCCCCAAACTATATACCAGAGTGATCACAAAGCCTAAATTAAAAGTGATCGTAACTACTAAACTAAATTAAAAACTCACCGAGAATACCGGAAAGGGGCTACTTTGTAGTACGGCCAAACTGATATTCCGCGAAGTAAAAATCCGAAATGAATCTTTTATGAATCACTGATGAAATTCATCTATGACTGAGAAGGCATCAGTGAGTACTTTCAAATAAAGACTGCTGAATTTTTCATATAAATGGTTTGCTTTTTTCAAAAAAAAAAAAATAATAATAATAATAAAAATTGTACTCAGAAGAATCATCAATGATCATTCAGCAGTGAAACAAATTTACTGCAGGATGTGTAATTTTTTCAAATTGAAAAAATTTCTTTCAATTCAAATTGAAAAAATTCGTTACTATGAATACCATGGTTACAATTTATTTTTAAAACAAAGCAGTGAAAAATGCCATTAGGATTTTTATCATTGAGTATGGCAGCACGAAATGTCATAATCTGCTTAATTGTCAGGTGGTTAATATGGCGACGAAAACTTGACGTTTGTTTTACCTGGTATACTTATACCATGGTACGGGTATTTGAACAACAAACGGGCTTCAAACCAGGGACCGTAACGATTATCATTTTTATAAAAAAAATCATTTTTAATCGTTATAATTTGATTTTTATTTTTTCGATGAAATTTGATCGATAATTTATGATTTTTATTTTTTCGATCAAAAATAATTGTTATTACTGGATTTAAATTTTTCCTATGAAACTTGATCGATATTTTATGATTTTTATTTTTTCGATCAAAAATAATTTTTATTATTGGATTTAAAATTTTTCGATCATAATAAACTCTAAAAGCTTGTTTTTTTTTTGCAAATTTTGTTCTCAAATAGAACTGGCCAATGTTGGCAAAATCGTCAACTTCAAGCCATCAAATATAGGATTCACTAACGTTTGAAAAAGTTTACTATGATCGGAGAAAAAATAAAAAAAATATTGATTAAAGTTGATCGGAAAAATTTAAATCCAATTATAACAATTATTTTTGATCGAAAAAATAAATATCATAAAATATCGATCAAGTTTCATCGGAAAAATTTAAATCCAATAATAAAAATTATTATTATTTTATAATTAATTATTATTGATCGAAATAATAAAAATCGTAAATAATGGTTATTTAAAAATTTAAAAAATAAATAGAATGTGCTAAAATCATTGTATCGGCATACTTGCATTTTATTGTTAACGAAGTTTTCATAATGATTTTTTCATCCGAAGAAATGAAAATAACGATAAAATCGGTCCCTGCTTCAAACAAAAACGATCAATTCGAATTGCTCGATACCCGGGTATCTAGAGCCCTAGTAAGAATACAATTTCAAATTTTAAATAGTAATACATATGGGTGTTTCCGAAAATGGGTCAACCAAAGAGAAAAATTTAAAAATTCACCTAGGCCAAACTTTTTGATACCATTATATAGGTACGTATTTCCTTTATCACGCCACAAAATTTTATGGAGATTGGAGCACTGCTACTTACAAAAATTACGTCTTTCAGACTACCATATAAAATTTTTTTTTTAGCTAAGTATATATGACTTCCGAAATACATCCGCGAATTCGCAACAAAAGCGCCGGTAGAAAAATGGCGTTTACGAATACTTAGCGCAAGGTCAGACCTGGGAATATCAACATAGATACATTTACAAAATACTTCAAATCTTGTATAAAGTGAGTTGTAAAGTAGTGCTTTTTTTCAAGCGTTCGGACGCAAAATATACTTTGCAGTAAAAAAAAACATACTTACCTTTGTGATATTTTTCAAATTATTTTTGACAAAACACAGTTTTGGGTGCTCTTTCGGGCAGCGTTAATTTTTTTCCCAAAATCAAAAGGATTCCTGAGTATAAGTATATTAAATATTGGAACGTCCGAACGTATACACTTTTTTTCTTCAGATAATTTTTATTTTTTTGTTCCTTATAAAGCTATTTAGCAATGAATTCCACTCAAAGGGCTATGAGGTGGAGGTTAAACCTCATGAAAGATGGTCAGAAATGGAAGGATTTCAAAAACAAAGAAAGAGAGAGAAAAAAGATTTTTAGGAAAAACATAAAAAACCCATTGAATGTAAGAATTCTCCAAGTAATTTGGAATAGATATAGATAATAAAATATATTTGAAAATCTACCTATATGAGATGGCTTAAAGTAAAACAAATACCAGCCCTTCAAACATTACACAGTTTCTCATGCGAAAATGGACATCATATTACTGCCGGACGTACAGCGACATCTAAGCAACGCGATATTTAAAATACCTTTGTGTTTTCTTATTAAATTTTGCTAGTACTTATATCCATTTTTTTATATTCATCGCCACTATACATTATTAAGTATCGTTTTGGTGCTCAGAATGTGCAAGTAATGTAAATTTTGAATTAATGAGTTAATTGCAATAAAATATGTGCTCAACACTTGTTTTGTTATGAAAAAGTTATGTTTTCCTTCATAGAAAAATTTGGAACGTCCGAACGGGAACGTCCGAACAAAATAAAAACCGATATTTCTCCAATAAAAGCGTCTATAGAAATATAACTTTAATGTAGTGACAGTCCTTGTATATTCCTCTGTTAGTCGTATATACATAATTTTTTTGTAGCATCAACCAATTCGCAGAATTTTAACGAAATCAGATGTAACCTCAAATACGAGGTACTTTTGAGGAACGCCCGAACGGCAACTTTAAATCCTTCTACAGTGGTAATGTGTCATCTCTAGAAAAAAAGTTTGATAGCGTTGGATAGAGGAGTACCAAGGCTACATATGACCAAAAAAATATTCTGATCCAAAGCCTTCTGTAGGTTTTATACTGAAAATCATGTCGCAGCATGGAACATCCGTAACGCTGGAAACACCCATATATCCGAAAAAGAAAAACATTTTCAAGGAAACTTATTGCGTGTTTAACATATACATATACCCTTTTGAGCGCGGATATCTCAGAAAGTACCTGCATTATAGAAAATCTGTCTTGAGATTCAGATTCAGCATATCGCAAACCTTCAGAAAAATTAACTCTTCTCTAAATATAATAAAACCTAAATTTACAGTTTTCAATTTGTGTGGCGGCACCAGAAAAAAAAGGGCGTGTGCAAAGTTTCAGACCGATAGCTTAACTATTACTCTTTTATTCCTCAAAAACTGAAATTTGATAATTTTTATTTGATACTCAACGAAAAAAATCTTTTTTTTGTTGATATCGTTGTGCAGTCTTGCAAAAATTAATAAATAAACCATAAACCAACAATATATCGTCCCTGAGAATACCAAAAGAGCTACATATGTATTTTTCAGTAACTTTGCGCTGCAAAGTTTGCAGGAGAGCAAAAAAACTGATTCCTGGCGTCCATTGTCAAAATTTTAATTCAGAAAGGATGGTACTATATCGCACCCTAAATCATAAAGTGACACAACCCAACCATTGCCTTGTTTTCGGAACATTTACATATCGTCGCTCCGGAAGAAGAAAGACGCATGTCAGTAATTTGTCGACGAAAAAAGGTGCATTAAAAATATGTCGGGGAAGAAAGACGCTTTACAAAACATGTCGACGAAGATAGACGCATTAAAAAATATTTCGACGAACAGAGACGCATTATAAAATATTTCGACGAAGAAAGACGCATTAGCATTAATATTGACAAAGAAAAATAAAAAATCGAATACGTCTTTCTTTCCTAAAAAATATTTAAATGCGTCTTTCTTTATAGTAAAAAATAAAGCGTCTTTCTTCGAAAAATATTTTTAATGCGTCTTTCTTTGAAAGAAAAAAAGTTTGCGTCTTTTTTCTTCTATAGCGACGATATGAGTAACTTTTCTGAACTTCAATTGCAATTTTCTGAATTTCAATTGTAATTTTCTGAACTTCTATTGGAAATTCTGAACTTCAATCGTAATTTTCTAAACTTCAATTGTAACTTCTGAACTTCAATTGGAAATTCCGAACTTGAATTGTAATTTCCTGAACGTCTGTTGTAACTTTCTGAACTTAAACTGGAAAAGGTGTAGTTAGGTATGGTCAATTCCATTGTGACGGGTGTGACCATGATACTCATACTTTTCGCTATAATTTTGAAATGGAAAGCTTGCATTTCAAAAAAAGGCCGTTATTCCCAGCAATGGGAAAGTTAAAAACGGTGGATAGCAGATATATACTTGAAGGACACCATTTCCGACCAGAGTGGCCATTAGAAAGCTGGGACGGGTGTGACCTTATATATTTGAGCTTTCAAAAAATCCCACTTTGCATATAAATTTTGTAAAACTTTTCACAGAACGCATATAAAAAATTTAGTCCAGCACGTTGTTCAAAGTCTTTTTGATTGTATAGCATACTTACTATTTTGAAATTCACGTTTTTCTTGCGAAAACCCTGTTTAAAAAATTGGACGGGTCTGACCTCTCTATGTGACGGGTGTGACCCAGTACCAAAATTCAAAATTTTTGATGAACTAAAAGTTTTTATTGACTTCATTTATAACTCGTAATATGAAAAAAAGTAATATAACATTGTTTGCTCGCTATCATAAAACTCACATTATTCCAGAGGTGTATGTTTTAGGAAAATTTGTTTAAATTCAGATAAATATGAATCGCAAGCATACACAGAGACCGCATCTGCTCTTTTAAAGTTGTGCATTTTTTGAATATTCTTCATTAATTTTACGTTTTCCCACCTTGCGTTCAAGAAATTACTGTCGCGCTCAACATCGTCTTTTGATGCGTAAAAAACGTCGATCTTATTAAGTTTCTTTGTTTCAACTAGATATTGGAAACAGTCAACGGGTGTTTTCATAAAATATTCTCTAGCCTTAATGCCCGTACTTAAGGTTCTTTTTGCAGCTGCAGCTATTCCATCTACAGCGCCTTTACCATGGCCTGTAGCGAAAAAATTCCAAGTCATTTCTAATCCAAAATCCTCAGGAGCATGGCAAATGTTAAAAATATTGTATCGATTTTTAAACTGAGATGCGCAGTTTTATCTGTTATCATTTTTTTTAGCATCCCTCCTTCTTTTATCTCTTATTCTCTCCTTAGCTAGATGTAATTCATATTTTTCTTTGTTTTCTTTAAGCTTCTTCCTCTGTTCGCGCTTTCTGTTTTTCGAATCTATTAAAAAATATATGTATACTTCGCGTTGGTGTGACGGGTGTGACCAAATATTTTTTAGAACCGAATACTAAATTACTGCGATAAATTTTAAGAAAATTTCACTAAGTATTTATCGCGACTACTTTGTTATTATTGGAGAGTGTCAGGTGGTTAAAATGTAAAGTACCAATATAATTAAACTTTTTAAATTTTTTCTGTGACGGGTGTGACCGAAAATTTAAGTATATTAAACACGCCATAAAATTGTTACTATAAAACGTATAATATCGAAACTTCACAGAAATGTAAAACAATGACCTAGTCTCATCACAGGTAACGGTTTTTATTAATATTGAGAATGGAAGAGTATAAAAATGTTAAATAAAGAGACACCTTGCAGAGAATGTGAACTGAATATTCAGTATAGACAAAGTTCAAAGTGTTGCCGAACTTATAAAAATTTACATGAATCCAATTTTTTTTATTCAGCCATAAGAATCATCCTCTTGTGCATATTAACAAATTTAATTTAATTAAAAATAAGTAATTTCTAATTTTGCTGGATAGGGCCGTTTTAGGTGGAATGGACCGTATATAAAAATATGGTGCAGTGAAACAAAGCCCGTGGAAACAACGCCTCGGGCGTTATTTCGTTTTGGGCATGGGCTTTATTTCTCTCTCGGAAGGGCAATTAAGCCCACAGACGAGTTTTTTTTTTAAATATGGTGTATTAGTGAGAAAAGCGCCACAGGCGCAAAATTGGAATAAAAAAATTTTAATTCCAATTTTTCGTTTTTTTTTTTTGAATATGGTGTATTATTAGTGGAAAAAGCGCCGTAGGCGAAAAACGGGGCACAAAATATTTGTACTGCCATTTACAATTGCAACCTTACTGTGTTTTCCAAAGCAATCGCGCTATTTTTTATTCCAATAATAATACACCATATTTAAAAAATCGAAAACGAATGTGTATCAGAGCTTGTTGATTTATCTTTAAAAATCGAAAACCCCCCAAAATATTTTTCTAGGTACGCCACTGAGTGTACTGTTTCAAATTAGAATGCCTACGTTTAGGCGTACGTTCATCGTTCTGTTCAAATCATGCAGGTTGTCACTGAACCTTTAAAAGGTAGCCAGTTGACTGGGTGAAGTGCTACCTTTAACAAAATTTGCACCTGAAAATGGCACCATTTGTGTCGCACAGAAAATGCTATGGGTCTTTGGAATGCATCTGAAACAATAACATACAGTTTTTCACTTGCCATTAGCCAACGAATTATGCAATCCTACATTAAAAATTTTGGCTTTTAGAGTATATGAAAATATGGTTTTTGGCTTTGTTCAGAAACTCAGTTTGAAGCGCAACCTGATTTTGTAGTACAAGCAGAGCGTTCATAAACGTAAATTTTGCATGAAGCGTCGCTTATCACAATCATCAAAATAATAATTACTGCCGCTGTTGCGCTTCATGCTGCGTTTCTGAACATAGCCTATATCAGCGATGCCGCTGTCACTCCAATTGGAAGATTTCACTCCGATTTTGACCTCCTCACTCCGCCACTCCCTCTTGGACTAAATCACTCCCACTTTTTCATTTATGAAATAATTCAGAAATTTTGAATCAACTTTCAATTTTGTATGTATAAAATTACAATCTGGCAGCGTTATTGTTTACGTCTTATAATTCTGCCGCAGTGGCAACACTATCGACTATCTGGTTAATTTAATAGAATTTAATACTTCGTCGCGTATATTGAGACATAATCGATTGCTTGTCGAAATGTCTCATAGAACCAATTATGGTTATAACGAACCAATTGCGAGGTGTATACGAACTTGCAATACTTATGCGCAATTAGTAGATTGGAATGCCACTTTACCTAGATTTAAATAAAATAATAAATAATAAATAATAATAATAAAATTAGACTCCCTGAGGAAGACGGGAATACCGTCGAAACGCGTAGGAGGATGAAGGAAAATTAATAAATTTTGCCTCTTAATCTAATCGGCCTAAAAGCTCTTTAAAATATTCATATATATTGAATTTCATGGCCTATAAACAATACAAATTATAAATATATTTTCTTTTTTGAATTAGTAATTAGTCTGTAAGAACTTCTGTAGACTGAAATTAAATTAAATAAATTAAACAAGCATTGGCAACTTTTTACTGATCTTTGTTTTTTTTTGTATGGATTTTGACAGCAGTTTCACGTGCACGGTAGGCAGGAAGCGACGATAGGTTGCATGAAAATGTCGAGAAAAAAGGAAAGTGGGGTTGTGTTATGTGATGTTTATAGATGGAACATCCGTTGAAATTAAAATCCGAGCTGCTCCTTTTTCAAGGATATCCACATTTTTTGTTTTTTTTGAAAGGATCAAATATTGAGAAAATCGAAAATTCGCCACCGTCCAAATTTTTCCGATTTCAATACATTATTTGGTCGCTAAGGGATACAAAAAAAGGTATTAAAAAGAAAAATGGACACCTGTAGTGGAAAAATCCAATGTGAACAGGACCTAAAGGATAACCACTGAAATATAAAATAACACAAAAAGTACCCACTTTAATTTGCGTATAACTCCTAACATGTTAACTCTACGTGAAAATTCCTTATAATATGTTTCATTCAGAATAAATAAAGGAATATTTCTTTGATATACAATTTTGATGTACCTGCAGTGGTTAATGCACTTTGGTCCATCTAAAGTGAAAATTTCAAAAAAAGTACGTTTTTTTTATGGTGCTATTTTAAGTAAAAAAATATTTTTCTAGTTTATGTAAATATTTTAATCTAATGATCCAATTCTCATTCTTACATATCTATACGTTAATATTAAAAAGAATTAGAGCTGAAATACGCGCTAGCTGTGCACGGTGGGCGGTAAGCAACAATAGGTTGCATGAAAATATCGAAAAAACGATCGCCGGCTAAACACTTACGTAAAATGATATTCTAATATACTTCATAAACACACAGCAAGCGTGAATAAAATCTCCAACATTTTTTTTAAACGAAAATTAGTACCAGCACACAGCTAGGCACATATTCGTTGGGCCATCGTTTTTACGATATTCCCATGCAACCTATTGTTGCTTCCCGCCCACCGTGCACAGCTAGCGCGTATCTCAGCTCTAACTCTTTTTTAGTATTAACGTAGAGATATGTAGGAATGAGAGTTGGATCATTAGATTAAAATATTTACATAAACTAGAAAAATATTTGAACTTAAAATAGCACCATAAAAAAACGTTCTTTTTTTGAAATTTTCACTTTAGATGCACAAAAGTACATTAAGCACTGCAGGTACATCAAAATTGTATATTAAAGAAATATTTCTTTATTTATTTTGAATGAAACATATAATAAGAAATTTTCACGTAGAGTTAAAATTTTAGGAGTTATACGCAAATTAAAGTGGGTACTTTTTGTGTTATTTTATATTTCAGTGGTTATCGTTTAGGTCCTGTTCACATTGGATTTTTCCACTACAGGTGTCCTGTTTTCTTTTTAATACCTTTTTTTGTATCCCTTAGCGACCAAATAATGTATTGAAATCGGAAAAATTTGGACGGTGGCGAATATTCGATTTCCTCAATATTTGATCCTTTCAAAAAAAACAAAAAATGTGGATATCCTTGAAAAAGGAGCAGCTCGGATTTTAATTTCAACGGATGTTTCATCTATAAACATCACATAACACAACCCCACTTTCCTTTTTTCTCGACATTTTCATGCAACCTATCGTCGCTTCCTGCCTACCGTGCGTGAAACTCGAACTCAGTACTATGCTTTATTGAAAGAAACATATTTTAAAAGTCTTTCCATAACACTGGTCGACAAAATTTCAACAAATTTTTGTTACAGAAATAAAATTCTACTTTTCTAAAGGATTTCGGTGCGCTGAATCCGAATCTGAAGTCAGATTTTCTGTGATACGTACAGATTTTTATTAGATATTTATGCCCAAATGGGCGAAAAACACGTGTTTTGGCTATATTCACTCCTCAATATCTTTTAAATTACTTACTTATTTTAAAAATTGATTAAAGCTATTGAAAGCTCAGCCATTTCTCTTGAAGACAACGTTTTAATTTTTCGGATATCTAATTTAGTTATGTAGTAATATATGTTTTTGCACAATAAGGTATTTGTCGTCGAAAACAATAGCAGCATTTGTAGCATGTTATAGGCGCAATCAAATTTTGTAGTTGCTCAGCAGAACAATTTTTTTACGAAGCCACTTACATACGTCCATAATATAATAAACCAGAGACGAAAAATAACTCTTATTGAATTTTTTGAAATCAAAAACATTGGGCACATTTCAATGAAAAAATTTTTCCCTTACATTTAAAAGTTATTATGGGAAAGAAAAAATTTTCTGTTGCTCATAACGATTATATTTAAATTTTTATTTTTTCAATTGCCTCATAACTGTTATTCATGAGAAAAAATTTTTTCCGTTGCTCATAACGTTTATTTTGAAATTTTTATTTTTTCCGTTGCCTCATAACAGTTATTCATGAAAATAAATTTTTTCTGTTGCTTGTAGCTAATTTTTATTTCAGATTTTTGATTTTTACTTTGTATTGTGAGTATTATTTTGTGGAATTGGTTCCTCTTTTGCTCATAGGACTTCATCTTTCGGTAACTAGTGTATGCAATTGGATGGTGCTATGTAATACAGTATATTTATTTTATTCCCAAACCCAAAGCTAGAATGTTTCAATTGGTACTAGCTGTAAATATATCCTAACTAAAATTAAAAAATGCTGATTAGAAATCGGTAGGATTTTCTTTCCGAGCAAACGATTTTTCGAAAATAAAATAATCGATCTCGTGATAAGAATCGATAGCAATAAGAAAACAAATCATTTTGGTATTCAGACTTAGCACGATATTGTCCGGAATCTTCGATATGTATGTACATTAGAGTGCGTTTAAAATTCAAATTAACGATATTTTACTGTATCGCCCCCTCAACATGGTTAAAGAAATCACGGATAAATTTTGGTCCAGATTGGTGGCGGTTAAGGCGCGGTGCATCGTGGTGAAAAATCTATGAAGGTTAAGAAAACCAAAATATTTTTGTAAATTATCTAATACCCAAAATCAATACTTCTATACCCAAGGATAACAAATATAAATTTTGGTCCCGATTGATAAAGGTTTAGTGGTCTTTCACGGGGGTCAAGTTTCAGATGGCCTTAGAACTTAAATTTTTTTACCCCTGTGACACTCCACTAAACAGTCACCAATCGGGAACAAAATTTATGTGTGATATCTTTGACCATGCTACTACCGATTGAGGGGCGATACAGTCTATTATATTTATTGACTAATCCATACCCGCGAAGTCTTCCGCGGAAGAAAATTCAATATATTTTTTTTAAATTATAAAATATTTAAAGTAAAATTGGCAATACACCAAAATAAAAATCCAAGCGAAATCCATTCGAAACCTAAATTAAAATCGAATTAATTTATGATCTTCCATCTTCCACCAAGCTTCAGTTCTCCCTCTTTCTCTCTCTTTACCTTTCCTATTCCCTCTCTCTCCCCCTAATCTTTAACTATCCCTATCTCAATCTTTTTTCACTTTCCTTAGCTAAAAAGCCAGATGGGCTAAGAAGGATGGGTGACAACGCCCACTTTTCCAAAGTTGTCTAAGCTCGATTTAGTGGCCCATATTCCAAATATCATTGATTTACGCAAATAGACTCCGAGTTATAAGGATTTTAAGGACTTCTACTGAAGGGGAAGGAAAGTAGGGGGACTTTTCTGTGTACCATATATGATTTACACGAACGCTTATCTAAAAATCACTTGCGAGGAGTAAACGCTGTTTTTAAAAATCACAACCAAAGACCTTTAGCATGGACAACAAATTCCTACCACACTAAGCCATCTAATCGTACATTCACGTACATATGTATCTCATATTATTCACCAAAAAATAAAGTCCCATAACCAAAAAAAGAAACATATTCTGCAAAATAATACTCACAATATAACGAAAAAATTAAAAAATTTGAAATGTAGAAGTTATGAGGCAACGGAAAAAATAAAAAATTTTAAAATAAAAGTTACGAGCAACGGAAAAAATTTTTTCTCATGAATAACAGTTATGAGGCAATTGAAAAAATAAAAATCTGAACATAATCGTTATGAGCAACAGAAAAAAATATTTTTCAAACATAATAGTTACGACTGAAAAATATTTTTTTTTGGTTTGAAAGAACTCTTAAGAAATGAAAGAAAAAGATTTTTGAATTTTTTAATTGTTATGAAGCAATTTTTTTGAATATTTCTTATAACAGTTATGTCTCTGTAATAAACTGCCTAAAAGCGTACTTCAAAATTTTTAACTATTTTTGTATGGAGAAAATATTCCAAAACTATTGAAGCTTAATATGCAATATTGCAAGTTACAAGAAAGATATCCGAAATATTAAAACGTGTTCTTCAAGAGAAATGTCCGCGTTTTCAATAGTTTTAATCAGTTTTTAAAATAAGTAAGTAATTTAAAAGATATTGAGGAGTGAATATAGCCAGAAATCTCGTTTTTGGCCTCTTTAAACATGAATATCTCAAAAACTGTACGTATTAATCTGACTTCAGATTCGGATTCAGCGCACCGAAATCCTTTACAAAAGTAGAATTTTATTTCTGTAACAAAAACTTGTCGACCAGTGTAATAGTTATATCTGAGATATTTGTTTTTAAGTCTTTTTGTAATTATTATGAATGAGAAATTTTGTTTTATATCTTCAAAGACTTTTTCATTGAGACGAATTTCAAAAATATCTTTAAATAATTATTTTGAGTAACAAATTTATTTTTTATATCTTCGATAAAACTCCTTCATACAATTTCAAATAAGAAATTTTGTTTGAATTTTCTGAGACTTTTTTGAACTTTGCCTCAATGAAAAAGTCTTTGAAGATATAAAAACAATTTGTTACTGATAATAATTACGCAAAGACCTTTTTCAAATTTGTCTCAATATAAAAGTCTTTGAAGACTTAACAAAAATATATCGCTAGCTTAGAGTGCAAACTGTGTAAGTCCATTTTTATGAAAAAGTGTTTTTAAGTGTAGAAAGTTAGAAAAGTCAAATACGCACCACGCCAAACAAGTCTGTGATACTTGTCATATTTCTAATCGTTGTTATTCAGTGATACGCAAATTGTGTAAGTCCAAAAAGCGAAGAAAATTGTGTAAGTCCAAAATTTTTATATGAACAGAAATTTTTTTTTTCATTTTGAAATTTTTTTACTTTTGGTTTTTGGTCGTTTTTATTTTGATAACTACTTTATTATTGAGCTCTCAAGACCATTTTTTTTTTTTTTTTTTTTAAGGAAAAATTAGTATGAAAGATTAATACTTGTTTGGTAGAAGTTATAGATCCATTTCGGAGACCACCACAAAAAAAATGGTCTTGAGAGCTCAATAATAAAGTAGTTATCAAAATAAAAACGACCAAAAACCAAAAGTAAAATTTAATCGGATGAGCCAGCCGACAAACAAACTCTACTAATTAGTGCAAAGCATTGCTCTGGTTTTTATACTCAGCTGTACTAGTACACAGAGTATTATAGTTTTAATCACATAACGGTGGATTGTAACAGAATGAAATAATCGAGATAGATATAGACTTATATATATCAAAATGATCAGGGTGAAAAGAGAAATCGATTGAGCTATGTCCGTCCGTCCGTCTGTAAACACTCTAACTCTCGCAAAAATTGAGATATTTTGATGAAATTTGAAATGCAAGTTGGTATCAAGACAGGAACGGATGGTATTGAAAATGGGCGAAATCGGACCATGACCACGCCCACCTCCCCTATATGGTAAAAATCGGAAATTTTGTATCTCAGTCACTAATAGAGCTAGAGTGATAAAATTTTACACACGTATTGAGCTCAGGCCCTTATGAAGAAATATGGTGAAATTTTGGAAAATGGGCGGTGCCACGCCCACTTATTAAGGGGCAAACATTGAAAGTTTTATGAGTCATAACTCAGAAACCGTTGAAGATATATCGATGAAATTTGGTAGGCGTGATATACTTACTTAGGCAAATGTTTGGACGAAAAATTGCCAAAATCGGTTGACGACCACGCTCACTTTTATATATGGGTATTATAGTGACCTAATAAAAGCATTTTAAGCGATATCTCTGTCAACTATAAAGATATATCATTGAAATTTTATGGAAGGTGTCCAACTATGGACGTAAAACAAAAAATACAAAAATTTTGGAAAATGGGCGTGGCACCGCCTCCTTTTGGAAGCAGGAATATACGAGATTTCTGAGCCCATAACTCGACAAATAATCGATATATTATGACGAAACTTGGTTTATACACTTTCACTACTTGTAGTAATACATGTTCAAAATTTTAGCGAAATCGGTTTGACGACCACGCCCACTTTTATATATGGGTATCATAAAGTGGCCTAATAAAAACATTTTAAGCGATATCTTTGTCAAATATAAAGATAATTCATTGAAATTTTGTGGCATGAGTTCTACAATAGATCGGAACCAAAAAAAAGAAAAATTTCGGAAAATGGGCGTGGCACCGCCTCTTTTCAGACAAAGGAATCAACGAGATTTCGGAGCCCATAACTCGACAAATAATTGAGATATTATGACGAAACTTGGTTTATACACTTTTATAACTTGTGTTAATATACACGCAAAAATTTATTGAAATCGGTTTATGACCACGCCTACTTTTTAACAAAGATATTTCTGGAACACCCTTTGGGAATTTGTAAGTAGACTTCTTTGTAACTAAACCTTTTCCAGTTTAAGTTCAGAAAGTTACAATTGAAGTTCAGAAAATTACAATTGAAGTTCAGAATTTCCAATTGAAGTTCAGAAAGTTACAATTGAAGTTCAGAAAATTACAATTGAAGTTCAGAAAATTCCAATTGAAGTTCAGAAAATTACAATTGAAGTTCAGAATTTCCAATTGAAGTTCAGAAAGTTACAATTGAAGTTCAGAAAATTACAATTGAAGTTCAGAATTTCCAATTGAAGTTCAGAAAGTTACAATTGAAGTTCAGAAAATTACAATTGAAGTTCAGAATTTCCAATTGAAGTTCAGAAAGTTACAATTGAAGTTCAGAAAATTACAATTGAAGTTCAGAAAATTCCAATTGAAGTTCAGAAAATTACAATTGAAGTTCAGAATTTCCAATTGAAGTTCAGAAAGTTACAATTGAAGTTCAGAAAATTACAATTGAAGTTCAGAATTTCCAATTGAAGTTCAGAAAGTTACAATTGAAGTTCAGAAAATTACAATTGAAGTTCAGAAAATTCCAATTGAAGTTCAGAAAATTACAATTGAAGTTCAGAATTTCCAATTGAAGTTCAGAAAGTTACAATTGAAGTTCAGAAAATTACAATTGAATTTCAGAAAATTACAATTGAAGTTCAGAAAATTACAATTGAAGTTCAGAAAGTTACAATTGAAGTTCAGAAAATTACAATTGAAGTTCAGAAAAGTTACTCATACGCCCTGGTATCTCGATTGTAGGAAAATTGTATTGATTTGTTTGAAGATTTAATAAAAATGTAAATTCTCGTATCTTTAACGCCCTTCGGGGTAGATGCATTTTTAATTCGATTAATCGCATATATGTTTTATAGGGCTTGAAACAAACGTCTATATATGCAGAAATTTTGACATTGGTTGCAAGAAAGTGCATCAAGCAATGGGTGTAAACCGAAACCGTATATGAAAAAAATGTTCGCGCATTCACATGGAATGAAACTGATGTTATTACTTTTCATGAACAATGAAGCTAAATATTTTCGGAATTGCATACATATAAGCAAATAAATTAATTATTTACATAAAATGCATTATTTCGGAATAAATACATATGTAAATAACAAGTATGTAAGAACGCGGCTGCCTTAGAGATACCATGCCGTAGTCCTTACACGTTTTATGATGCGAAATGAACATACAAATCATCTTTGTCTGAAAACACTATTATGCAATTGAAAAGTTTGAAAAATGCATCTACATATGTACAACGAAGGGCGCTAAAGACACGAGAATTTACATTTTTATTAAATCTTCAAACAAATCCATACAATTTTCCTGCAACCGAGACACTATGTACATAGGGCATATGAGTAACTTTTCTGAACTTCAATTGGAATTTTCTGAACTTCAATTGTAATTTTCTGAAATTCAATTGTAATTTTCTGAAATTCAATTGGAATTTTCTGAACTTCAATTGTAATTTTCTGAACTTCAATTGTAACTTTCTGAACTTCAATTGGAAATTCCGAACTTCAATTGTAATTTTCTGAACTTCAATTGTAACTTTCTGAACTTCAATTGGAAATTCTGAACTTCAATTGTAATTTTCTGAACTTCAATTGTAACTTTCTGAACTTCAATTGTAATTTTCTGAACTTCAATTGTAACATTCTGAACTTCAATTGGAAATTCTGAACTTCAATTGTAATTTTCTGAACTTCAATTGTAACTTTCTGAACTTCAATTGGAAATTCCGAACTTCAGTTGTAATTTTCTGAACTTCAATTGTAACTTTCTGAACTTAAACTGGAAAAGGTGTAGAAGTCATAAAGGAATGAAATTTTCCACAAAGAATAATATTCATATGCTTAGTTGGATGACTGATAAAAATGTTGAAAATGGGCGTGGCTACGCCCACTTTATGCGGCACTCGCTTTATATAAAATACACCCTATATCGAACAAACGCAAACAAACAATGAAAGCATACAGCTGAGTATCTAATGTTCGATTCCACTCGAACTTAGGCTTCCTTACTTGTTTCTTTTCGTATTATTTGAAAAATTTTCAAATGCTTCACCTCAACTTCTCTTCACCTTCTGATTGTAAAACATAACAAAACGTTTGGGAAATTTTGTATTTCCAAACTAGTTTGGAAAACCTTAAATAAAAGGGTTTGGAAAATATTGCATAATAAGCTAGTTTACTTCACTGCATATTGGGAGCTTTACGTAAATACATATAAACGAGAGGAATTCAATTTTATAAATACATACATATGTATAAAAACTATTGGCACAATCAATGACATTATTATAGTTCTGTTGCACATCCACTATCACTTTTGCATTTGTTATTACCCTGCAAAAAAATGTGCGATTAATACCGAAAGATATTTGTCCCGGATTGATCTCTTTCGAGAACAATCGGTCCACAATTAGTCCCCGATTGTTCCCGTACGGGTATAAATGTAGACTAATTGTAGACCAATTGTTCCCTAACGGGTATAAATGTAGATTAATCGCCTTCATCCCGAACGGGTATAAATGTAGATTAATCGCTTTCATCCCGAACGGGTATAAATGTAGATTAATCGCTTTCATTCCGAACGGGTACAAATCTAGATTCCTTAAATGTAGAAATTTTAGAAAAATGTGCAATGTATTTAAAAAATTGTAGAACAACCGGTAAAACGAATTGAACACCCTTTCTTTTAATAACAATGATGAATAATAATTTTAACAAAATGTTTCCTAAAAAATCCTATGAAAAAATCCTTTAAATTACGCTCATATAATGCATACTCAAAACTTACAATTACAAATATGTGGATGACATACTAGCAATAGTAAAACGAGATGACGTAGAAACAATTCTAAATAACTTCAACAATCACCACAAAAAATTACAATTTACTGTAGAAATAGAAGAAGACAACACCATTCCATTCCTTGACGTACGAATCCATAAAATAAACAAATCTGTGATATTCGATTGGTACGCAAAACCCACATCATCCGGACGCATTATCAATTTTTTCTCTTCACAAACATTCTCACACAAAATTAACACAGCTAAGAGCCTAATCACCCGAGTACTTTCGATAAGCGACAAGCAATTCCATCAAACGAACATAAATAAGATAAAAACAATACTTACAAACAACTATCCACGTAACCTAATACAAAGCCTACTGGGACAAAAAATAATTGAAGTCAACAACAAAAACAATAATGTACCGACGACAGAAAGAGCGGAAAAACAAAAACAATACTATAGCGTTACATATATACCTAAACTATCGGAGAGCATAAACAAAGACATCAAATACGACAAAGAAAAGCTCTCACTGGCATACAAATCAAACTGTACTCTAGCCAAGATCTTCACAAAGACAAAAACGCCAATAGACACATTACAACAAAACAACGTTGTATACAAAATCAAGTGCAATGGAAAAGACAATGAGAACTGCAACAAAATATACATAGGGACAACCAAACGAACATTAGGAGTGAGAATAACAGAGCACGAAGCAGATATACGAAAAAATAAACCAAGCACAGCACTATCACAACATATAACAACAACAGGGCATACAGCTGACTTCAAAAATACGAGAATTATTGACAAAAACAAACAAGAAAAAACGCGATACACAATAGAAAGCCTAAGAATAATGCAAAATAGAGAGAGGACGATGAACAAAAAAGAAGACACGGAGGATATTGCCTCGACTTATTTACTTTGTTTATAGTCTTTTCAGTTTGACGACAATACCAAATATTGATGGTACGACGATAAATGTTTAATTTATTTATTTTTTTTAATTGTTTGTTTTTTAGTTTAAATCATGTAGTGTGCCTTGTTTTGTTTGTACATATGTATGTATGTATAATTATTATTTTGGTGTAACATAATATATGTATTTTATTTTTCTGGTTTTTTTGTTAAATAAAATAGATATACTGCCCCTGAAGAAGCTAGGAAGTCTAGCGAAACGTCGGGTGGAATGATGATATAATTTTTTATATTTTTATTTGCATCAAAAAAACGATGGTCAAAAAGCCTAGCATTACTATATAAATAATATTCACACTAATTGACCGAACATATCGAGCCGTATGCGCCGGAAAGATGTAAAGGCCAAATTCAAAAATGTTCAGGAGAAGGTTTTTTAAAAAATTTTTTACTTTCATTTCTTTATTTCGATTTCTTCTTTTTTTTTGCCTTTCGGCAATTTTTAATCAACTTTAACCACCAAAAATATAAAACTATACTTTTCTAAAATGAAATTTAACGCTGATCCCGAATAGCATATCCATTTTTTTGTGGCAGACCCTGTTTCTAAGATATCGGCAAAAATGTAGAAAAAACCGTATATACAAGACATTGCATGACATACATATGTAAGTGCATAAAAAATTGTATTAGCCACCGTAGCGATTTGGCATCTAATAAGAACTGGTAAAAAGAATCCCAACAAACATTTTTTGCCTTTGCACTTAAAAATTGGTCAAGTAGTTTGGTTACAATGGCAAAAAGAATGAAAAAATCTAAGTTTGTATAAGGAATTTCAGATTCGACTCTTATCTATCCCATAAAGAATTTAAATGTGAACATTTTGAGACTACTTTTGCAATAATGGAATGTATCAGTATTTATATTTACCTAGTTTTATTGAGAGTTCTTAACCTAACATTTTCCGTTTCTTTATAAAACTTTATTAAGGGGTAATACTCAAGATTATTTCATTCCATTTATTACGTGTTTTGAAGTGCACAATGTCTCTCAAAACAGCGATGAATAGGATAAAGAATTAATTGAATAAAAAAATTAATGCATTTCGCGATTTTAAGGAGGGGATAAATAATGAGGGATGTAAGTACTTTTGGCTATTCTTTTGTAATTTTCTGGATTTGTCTCCCATCATATCCTTGTTCCAAGATCCTTGATATCGCCTTTCAAAATCTATTAAGTTCTGATGAAATCTCTAGTAATGTTCATCACTTTCAGCATCTACGTTTGGAGGGAAATTATCGAGATTCAAGAAATTAATTTTGGAGAAAATTTAGAAATACACAACCAGTTTGTTTAAACTGCCCTAATCAGTAACAAAAGGGACCCTAACTATCGTGAAATCGTTAGAACTTTATTCAAAAATTTTGGAGCAATAAAGTGCAATATGCCGCACAAGAAAATCATATTGGTCATCGATATGTAATAAAATACAAAGTAGAAGTCTTCAAAGTGATAAAACCCTTGGTTAAATTCCAACAAAACCCCGTTAAATTTGTTTATTCGTCACTAGTCTTCAATAATTTGAAAAGCAAAAAAGATGTAAAAGCCACTTCGTACTCACAAAAAAAGTAAACAAACTGAACTTATGTACTTACATCAAAATTGCTTTTCATAACGGTACATTTTTCAGACATAAAATTTCTGGAGAAGGTGTGGGTGATGACAAGTAAGCCATTTCTACAAAAAAGTGAAAATCGGAAATCATGGCCTTTACATCTTTCTGGTGCATACGGCTCGATATATACAATTTTTTTAATTTATTTATTGAGATTTTTTTTCAAAAGTAAAACATTGTATAATCTTTATTTATATATGCATGAACATTTACAATTTTTTAAAGATTGTTATTAAAAATTGCCTTGGCGAACAACTTGGAAAAATCAACATTTGTACCCGTTGGCGATGAAAGCGATTAATCTACATTTGTACCCGTTGGGGATGAAAGCGATTGATCTACATTTGTACCCGTTGGCGATGAAAGCGATTAATCTACATTTGTACCCGTTGGGGATGTAAGCGATTGATCTACATTTGTACCCGTTCGGGATGAAGACGATTGATCTACATTTGTACCCGTTCGGGATGAAAGCGATTGATCTACATTTGTACCCGTTCGGTATGTTAGTGATTAATCTACATTGGTACCCGTTCGGGTATACAAGTTGAACAATTAGTCTCTTCATAGGACATGCTCGAACAAATGCGATCAATTCACTCCATATAAAAAGATGTAACGTCCCGGATTAATCGCATTTTTTGCAGGGTATGTACACATGTACATACATTTATGTCTCCTTCGCGTTCGCAATATCAAATTTACAAACTCAAATAAGGTCAGTTATGTTTTTTCTTCGGTCTCAACTTGCCAATCTGCAGCTGAGCAGAGCGATTCTTGTTCAGCGGTAGGCGCGATAGCTATTCTATTGATGGTCCCCAAATTATCAACTAAACTTGATATATCCGACGCAATGGAATTTTGGTCCACTGAGTTTGTAACATAATTGCAGCATCAAAGTTCATCACTTATTTGTGGATGCTCTTGGACGTACTCCTTGGGGAAATATCCGACCTGAAAAAAAAAAAATAAAAGTCTTAAGTCTTTTTGTAGTTATTATGAATGGAAATTTTTTCGAAATGTATGCTGGAGACTATAAAATAAGGAATACTGCAGTAAATGTGAAGACGGAAAGAAGATGAAAAGAAAAATGCAAATAAAACTTTATTTTTTTCCGTTTTCTGCAATTCATACATACAATTAAATTTATAAGCTTACAGCTTTCACAACTCAGCCAGCAAGATCATCGTAAACGAGCTCGTAAACTGATGTTTTCTCGAAGAAAACTCTAATAAAATATCGTTTACGAAATCCGTTTACGATTCGCCTACGAATACTGTTTCGCTTTAAAATGTTCATTGCCTACGAGTGTCGTAAATGTATCGAAAAAGCACTCGTATATGAATCTTTTTACGTCCGTTTTTTATCGTAGATGTAGAAATTTTACAAACATACATACTTACTTTTAAAATATCGAGTTTGAAATTTTTGGTTTCCTGACATGATAGAAAAAAGCTTCTTTTGTTATTGTTTTCTGATTCGAGAATAGCTCGTAAATCGCAATGTTCGTAAAATGTACGGTACCTTTCTGGCTGGGAAGTAATATTTTTCTACAATTACATTTGAAATGCCTATATGACACTACATTTTTTCTCGGTTTTTTTGGTTTGGAAAACCCACCGAAAATCAAAATACAAAAAAAAATTCTTCTGTAGGTTGAAAAGAGACAAATACTCCCTCAAAAATAATTTGATTGACATTAAACTTCAAACTAAATGAAAATAATATATCGACGGCTGAGAATAAGATCGCCCTATTTCAAAAATTGTTTTAAGAACGCCCTATTTGAAAAAATGTTTCAATAACGTCCTATTTCAGATTTTGCTTCAAGAACGCCCTATTTGAAAATTTGTTTCAATAACGTCCTATTTCAGATTTTGCTTCAAAAACGCCCTATTTCAGAGAAAATTCAATATATATTGCTCTGAAATAGGGCGTTTTTGAATAATTGTCTGAAATAGGACGTTATTGAAACAAATTCTGAAATAGGGCGTTCTTGAAGCAAAATCTGAAATAGGACGTTATTCAAACAATTTTTGGAATAGGGCGTTTTTGAAACAATTTTTGAAATAGGGCGATCTTATTCTCAGCCGTCGATATATTTCAAAAATTTTTTTTTTTTAGAAATTTGAATTTAAATTACTGAAATAAAAAAGTTATGAAATTCAAAGGGCAGGATAGCTGTGTATTCCATGTTATAAAGGGAAGCCAGTGCGCAATATAATTTTTCTTCCGGACTTCTTCTTTACCTTTACAGCCATAGCATAAGCTTACAAGATTCAAATTTTAAATTTGTATTTCCATATATTTTTTATTTTAGATATATTTTATTTTCTATTGAAGCAATTGTCAGAAAAAATTACCGAATGCCAAAAAACCTACCGAAATACAAGCTGGCTCGTTGGTTTTTAACCGCCTAGATGGTATTTTGTTTGGTTTTTTTCAATATAGCTTGCTCGCTTGCACCAACGCAAATGGTGAAATGAAAAAAAAAATTTCTGTTCATTTCGGACTTACACAATTTTCTTCGATTTTTGGACTTACACAATTTGCGTATCACTGAATAACAACGAGTAGAAATATGACAGACTTATCACAGACTTATTTAGCGTGGTATGTATTTGATTTTTCTAGCAAAAATACACTTTTTCATAAAAATGGACTTACAAAGGTTTGCACTCTAAGCTAGAGATATCTATGTCTATATATATATAAAAATGATTTGGTATTTAATTGTAACGCTAAAACTTTAAAATCGGCTGAACCAAATCAAATACTTCCTTAGGGGGGTTTGTTTGTTGTTACCCCGCGAAGGTTTAGTCGAAGAGAAAATTAAAATATTTGGGGCGGGGCACCTCCCATACAATCTTAATTTTTAAAGCTGATTATCTCTAAAAGAGTTCAAGGTAGGGAGCTGAAAATTGGCATAGAGGTAGGTGATATCAAAACCCTTCTCACGCAGAAAAGTGGGGGTTATCAGAAAAGAGGGCGTGGCACCTCCCATACAAAATTAATTTTTCATGCTGAATATCTCTAAAATTTTTTAAGGTATGGCCTTGGAAATTGGTGTGGAGATAAACGATAACAATTCTATATTAACGCAAAATAATAGGAGTTATACGAAAAGGGGGCGTGGCACCTCCCATACAAACTTAGCGTTGGAAGCTGAATATATCAGAAAGAATAAATGGCAGGATCCTGAAAATTGCTATAGAGCTAAATGACATTAAAACCACCCCCGCATAAAAGTGGGGGTTATCGAAAAAGGGGGCGTGGCACCTCCAATAGACCCTTATTTTTTTAAGCTGAATATCTCTAAAAGGATTTAAGGCAGGTACCTGGAAATTGGTACAGAGCTATATGATATCAAAGCAATTTTTGCGCATAAAAGTGTAGGTGACCGCAAAGGGGGCGTGGCATCTGCCATATAATCTTAATTTTTCAAGCTGATTATCTCTAAAGGAGTTGAAGATAGGGAGCTGTAAATTGGTATACAGCTAAATGATATCAAAATCATTCCCACGCATAAAAGTGGTGGTTATCGGAAAAGGGGCCGTGGCATCTCCCATACAAACTTAAATTTTCAAGCTGAATATCTATAAAAGCGTGTAAGGTTGGGACCTGAAAATTGATCAGGAGATTAACGATATCAATAGCATGCTTATGAAAAAAAAAGTAGTTTTGGTAAAAGAGGCGTATCACCTCCTATGCGATCTTAATTTTTAAGGCTAAATATCTATGCAGATATACGATATCAATACCATGTCCACCCAAAAATGAAAAGATTTATCCAAAAATGGGACACTGCACCTCAAGGGAGAGGAAAACCGTCCTCGCTATTTGTTTACGCTCCGGGACAGAAAACTAAAAATGTTGTGTATCGTGAAGCCTTAAACTGAATACTAAAATTATATATTTTTGAAGTTGTATACACAATGAAGTAGTGAAAAATCGTTCATTTTCTATTAAAAATAATACCGGTGTAATAACAATTTTTGAAATGAAATTAATAAAAAAAACCTATTTCGGGCAGAACGAAGTTTGCCGGGTCAGCTAGTGTAAATATATCTGTGGCAATTTGCAATAATCGCTTAAGTCGAAAAATATGATTTCGAGATAAATTGATTTTTATATTCGAAGGCATTTCTTAACAAATCATAAAAGTCGATTAAAAACTATTGACGCAAAATCAGTGACCCATCCATAATATTACGATCAAATTTTGTAAATAAAACAAAATTTCATGAAGAAATTTGATTAAGTATATACATCTACTTTGGCTGTTATAGCAAGTTTAATATACCACTGTTGTAAGTTAAGCCTAAATGTTTTTATTTATATCTTTTGATTGAATTAAGTTATAAGCATGGGGGTTTTACAGAAATATAGAGTTTTAAAAGGAGAATAACGTGGTATTTATAACTCGAAATCTTCCTAAGTTGACTTAAGCGGTTATTGCTTGTGACCACAGATATATATATTATATACATACATATGTGGCAGCACACCAAAACGTAATTTTAGCCTTTAAGTTTTGTAATTTAGATTTAAGTTTATAAAATCTGGCAGCACAGATCTTCTGAGTAAATATCGAATGTACATATGTACATTAGATGCGTTTTTTTCGGCAAAGTTTCTCAGATCTTCCCTCCGGCCACAGAATATGAAAATAGAATGTTGTAGGATAACTAAGCTGATTTTTATTTTTTTTTTTTTTAGAAAAAAAACTGAGTGGTCTACTCCAAAAACAGCGATTTTTTTTTAAATTCCATGATAGGTTTAGATTCATATATGAAAAAAACCACAGAATTAAAAATTAAAAAAATATACATATTCTCATGTAAAATTAATGGCTTATTCGAATGGTGTACTCAGTTTTTTAGTGCGAGCCATAGGGAAGGTACCAAGATCGCCTAAAGTGGAATTTGATTTTTTTTAGTCACGGATTTTCTTTTTAATCAAAATATACAGGAATCTGCGCAAATTAATGCAGTTTTCAGAAAAGTACAAAATTCGAAAATTTATTATTTACATACATATGAACAAAAAAAAATGGTTTTCAATATGAAAATGATTTTGGCATGTTTCATTTCAACGAAAGTAGCTTGGACAAAAAAAGCTCGATTTCGATCAAATACACTTTTCTGAAAACTGCATTAATTTGCGCAGATTCCTATATATTTTGATTAACCCTCAGACTACTGGTGACGTGAATTGTCGTTAACGGTATATTGTGGTCTGATAGACCACAAGGAATTTTTTATTTGCAACTACCAAAAAAGTCACCGGATACAACAAATGTTATTTGTTATTTGGCAAATGTTATATTTACGTTCATTTAGCATAAAAACACAGTCCAAATTTGTTAAAGAAATGCATTAATGGGTGTTTTAAACAAGTCCCTAGTTTGTAGGACCTCTTGGCATTTCTTCAGAAACGCATTACGCATGCGTTGGTTTAATGTAAATCACAAACCGTATATTTACATTTAATGCAATGGAAGGAGTTTTCCGGTTTCTTTTATCTGCCTCAAATACCAAAATCCAGCCAGAATCTAATCGCAGATGGGGCATAATCGTGATAAATTCGGCTAGGCTTCACGTAACTCCATATGTGGTTTAAACTTTTCCTGTGCTAATTCAATTAAAAATTCGCGTTATTTATCTTTTCCTTTCTTGGCTTCCCCATCAACATCGCAGGTATAATGTTCAGATGAATTTAGAATCATAGACTTACATATTTTTTTGGCACGTAAGAGCAAGACATTTTCGTAGTAACAGAAGATGGTGGACGACTAGAAGAGGTAAGTAATTCTGGTGGAATTAATCTTTCATCCTCACGAATAGTTCCAACGAAAGCTAGGCTTATGTACATTAGCTCGCTAGCGAATTCTATGTTGAAAAAAGTTGCCTTTACAATTATGATATAGGGTTTCAATGCTGTGGTCTGACAGACCACAACCTTGAAAAACGCATATCTTACACAAAATATGCTTTTTTTTACACAGAAATGAGACTAATATTACCTTTCTATACTGAATTAGAAAACACTCATGGAACCTTACAAAGTCATAAAATGGTTTGCACAAAAATGTTAAGGAAAAAAAAAAGTTGTAGTAAAATTTTTCAAAATGGTCTGACAGACCACAACGCTAGTCTAAGGGTTAAAAAGATTAAAAAAAATAAAATTCCACTTTAGGCGATCTTGGTACCTTCCCTATGGCTCGCACTAAAAAACTCTGAGTACACCATTCGAATAAGCCATTAATTTTACATGAGAATATGTATATTTTGTTTTTTTATTTTTAATTCTGTTGTTTTTTTTCATATCTGAATCTAAACCTATCATGGAATTTAAAAAAAAAATCGCTGTTTTTGGAGTAGCCCACTCAAATTTTTGTCTAAAAAAACAAAAATCAGCTTAGTTATCCTACAACATCCTATTTTCATATTCTGTGGCCGGAGGGGTATGTTAGATCAAAAAAACGCATCTAATGTACATAATATACTCTCAGGAGCGCTCACTGGAATATGAACCGTTAGGTAAAGAAACTATTTTTGTTCTTTTGAGTAAGCTTAAGCTCATGTACCTGCTGAGAAAAAATAAAGATTCATTCGAGAACTTTACTTCAACCACGTGAGTCTTCTACACATATATATACAAATATACATAACAATAAAAATATGTTCAAATGTTCAGGAATAAAAAAACAACAACATGCCGCCAATTTGATATTCTTTATTCTTGATTTAATTGAGAGGAAATTCGTTTCATTTTCTTAGTATTTCATCTTAACTTTATCAAGGAGCAAGTCCTTTTAGATCGATACTATCTCTTCTTATTTTTAAGAAGATTTTCCTCTAGTTGCTCCAAGAAATCTTTTAAATTTTACTAACGAACCAAGTTTCGAATCGCCAGCGATCCGAGAATGAACAAATTTTCGAATCGCCAAGATCAGAGAAATTAAAAATTCTCGAATCGCTAATGATAGGTGATATGCCTGCGAATTCGGATTCGCCGATCTATCGCCGCGATAATATGATCAGAGAAAGCGAATCCGTTGTGTTTATTGGGTTAGCCGGTTTGTGCATTAGCACATCGATATGTTTATATTGAAATGGTAAACACACTTATATGCTGAGAAAAAATATTTTCTCAAATGTTTCAGAATTTCTGTTTCAGTGCTTAATGGGTTTTGTTAATAAACTCACCGTATCGCCAATTTTTCCCCGCCACCAACCTTTGCTATCACCATCCTTGCCTATCACGAGCACTTGGCAACCAGTCTTCAGCTGCAACTGATTACTGCCTTTAGGCTCAAAATCATAAATAGCGGTAGCAATCACTTCGCGGAAAGGCCATTGCAGCGATTGATTTAACCTAAAAACAAAAAAAAAAACATTACATATGAGTTCAACTGACGGTGTATATATGTATGTATGTACATATCGTCGTTCCATACGAAAACTAGCATACGATTTTTTATTGCTGACGAATACAAGCATATTAAATTTTTGGCTGACGAAAAGTAGCAAATTCGGCTTTTGGATGAAAAAAAGTAAAAAGTTCGACTTTTGGTTGACGAAAACTATCAATTTCGTTTAAACAACAACAATTTTAATGTAAGAACAGTATATAAAGTACAAGGCTTATCCAATACAGGTTAAGTTACTTGCGTTTGCTTTATCTTGTTTCTTCTTTAAAAATGTCAATGTGAAAGAGGAGAGAAATGAATTTCAATGTAAAATTTTTCCCAATTCGTTTTGTCTGACATTCACACTTTTTAGTATACATACACAATTCCAATCAGCTTATCTACTACGATATCCTTCTTTAGATAATTCTTGATAAAGTAGCAATAATTTTCGAACAGACGTTTTTAATTGCCAGATTTCGACAGAAATTTCAAATGTCTTAGTTTTCGTATGGTACGACGATATATGCACATATTGCACCCTAAATCATAAAGTGACACAAGTCAAATTTTTTTCGAAATCTCTAGCTATTGCCAAAGAAAACTTTTCAATCTTTGTCTCTTTTGACTGAAAAATAGCCATTATACATGGCCTTTCAACATATTGCTTGTAAAGAAAAAACGTTTTTAGCTCTTATGAAATTTTTTTTAATTTTGGCAAGGCTGCTCAAGGAAATGAACAAAATATTTTTGTTTCAAAAAATTTCAATAAAAATATTCAAAAATGATTTTGGTTTGCAGCTTATCAAAAACAAAATTTTTTCGTTTCAAAAATTATCAATAAACTTTCATCAATGGTTCAGAAGTCGCAACGGTTGCGCAACAGTTATGTTTTTTTTTTTATCTTCTGAACGTAAAGTTGAGTATTTCTAATGAACACAACATGTTGTGAGTTTGCAGACTTTTTTCCATCATACATTTTTTACGCTCACTTTATACAACATGTTGAGCTTACGATTTTGACATATGTACAAAAATATAAATAGTATTTATGAATTTTTAAGTGTAATACAAATGTTTCAAAGCCGCTAAATTATTGGCGATTACGTTGTGGATAATTATAATAATAATTTCAGAAGGCGCAAATTGTATCACTTTCCGATTAGTGATATCTACACAACAGTTGTGCTCAACCGTTGCGACTTCTGAACGTAACCGATATAAATTTTGTTTCGTTGATATCAAAAAAAATGTATTTGTTTTTAATGGCCCTTGGCAACTTACAATCTGGATTGTCCAGTTTGAGTGTTTTTTTGAGTGAGTTAGTCAAAGTTGAGTGTTTTTGTGTGTGTTAGTGCAATCGGCCGCCGTCGTGCTACACGTACTTGTTGTCGGCTCGCGGCGACGAAAATCTAAAATTTTTGATATTTGCGAATACGCTATTCGCTTAAGCGGTTAACTCTACGTATAGGTAGATATAAATTTTTTTCTTGTGCAAAGTCATAACTTTTCATACATACATCTAAACTTGCCTTGAAATTCCTAAAAATCGCGCGGTTTTTGAAGTAGCCCCATTCAGTTTTTGTAAAAAATTAACATACTCTATGATAGACATATACGCCGCCGATTGACGCCGCCGCCGCCGCGCCGATTACCTTCATAATCGGCCGCCGCCGCCATAATCCGTGAAATCGACTAATCGGCGCGGCGGCGTGCGCTGACGCGCCATACCCGTATGGAGCAAGATGTGTACATAATTTCCTAGTTTTGCTAACTGCTAAAGTTCCTCAAAATTAAAAAAAAAGGAACCAATCGACGTGTTTTGACCTCGGGAGCATAATTTTTTCTCAGCTACGGAACTTTTCTGGGATCTCTTCCATTTAGTCCTACTTCTCGAGATCTGTTGCTAATAGTTCTACTCAAAATTGAATATGAATGCCTCCAGAATCGAAAACTCATGGTCTGAACGTAAGAAAGTTGCTGTTTTGAGTAGCCCTTACAGTCGTCGAACCTCAGCCCTATATGGAATATTAAAGAAGACGATGGGGGATCAAAAATGGAAAAATGAGCAAGAGTTATGGAAAAAAATTAAAGAAGCTTGGTACTTAATACCAGTTGCAAATTGCGCTGATTTGGCCAACCTTATGCCACGAAGAAGTAAGGAAGTTATAAAAAATAAAGGAGCTTCAACTAAACATTAGTTTAAATCTAGCTGCAGCAGTAATATTGTAGTTTATTTGAAAAAACAATCGAATTTAAAGTTTGTCCCTATTATTATTTCCAACTTTAATTATACATTTCATTACTTTTATTCATAAAAATTAAATTATTATACAAAACCACCCCAGCGTCACTGAAGCATGTCCTCTCCGTGTAAGCATCAATATATGGTAATTATTATTTGGTCTTAAAATTAAATAAATGGAGAATTGCAAAATTTTGTCCCTATTATTTTTTCCAACACTGTATATACATATATTTATTTTAAAGTGCCTTATATACATACATACATATATATAAATATATATGTAAATATATGTATGCCTGTTTATTATCATACAAAATAAGCAAATGAATTTAAATTTACCCTTACATATGAGTTGAATTTTCTGAAGTGCGCCACTTTTTTTCGAAGTTGTACTATCTATGAAACTTTTTTGGATAGTTCACAACAACCAAAAAAAATACGTTTGGCCCAGTTTTTCGAAATTCGAATTATTTTCAAAGTTATAGCTATCAACACTTTTCGAAGTTCCTCAGTTTTTGCCGATTTTCTCACGATTTGTCAAACCGATTTTGCTAAATTTTGACACAGATAAAAGATGGTATCTTCTACCACACTGCATTTCTTATTTTTGCAAATAATTTTTTTTGCAAACATTATTCGCAATTTTTATGTTCTGGACTGCGGTCGGATGGCGCTTTTGTATGATGTTGTTGGGCATTCCATTAGTAACTATTAGCAAAAAAAAAATTTGGGGCACTTTAAGGCAGCGGGAGTTATGCATGCTTTAATTCATTATTCGTAGTACTCAGTATGTAAAAAAAAAAAATTCATACAAAAATAACAAGCCTGTAAAAAATTTAAGTAACTCCCGCGCCTTAAAGTGCCCCAAAATTTTTTTTTGCTAATAGTTACTAATGGAATTCCCAACAACATCATGAAAAGCGCCATCTGACCGCGGTCCAGAACATAAAAATTGCGAATAATGTTTGCAAAAAAAAAAAATTATTTGCAAAAATAAGAAATGCTGTGTGGTAGAAGATATCATCTTTTATCTATATGTCAAAATTTAGCGAAATCGGTTTGACCAATCGTGAGAAAATCGGCAAAAACTGAGGAACTTCCAAAAGTTTTGATAGCTATAACTTTGAAAATAATTCGAATTTCGGAAAATTGTTAAATACGTATTTTTCTTTAAGCGTTGTGAGCCATACTACCCACTTTCATTAAAATACATGGCCGTCGAAAAAATTTTAGGTGGCTCAGTTCAAAAAATTCAACTTATATGGATTTGTGTATACTCTTTAATATTTATTTTCTTTATTTTATATTTTAGTTTATGTAACAATTGTTTTTTGCTGTTAATAAAAAAGTTTCAATAATTTAAGGTGGAAATTAGTTTATTTATTCCATTCAGCCAGCGCTATTAAGGTAACTAAATAAAATTAAGATTTTAATAAGGATTGTGATTTGTAGATTTGGGGCAGGCGCGCCGGCGCGAAAAAGCACGCCGGCGTCGCCGCCGCCGCCGGAATCACTGTCGGCGTATATGTCTACTCTATGACACCCTATTTTCATATTTCGATCCAAAGAACAAAAAGTGCATCTAATGTATATACATATAAAAGTTGTTGCATATTTCATGGCGTAATTTGTGATTATTATATCCTGTGGTCTTTTGCGTTATTTGTACAAAGATTTTGTCTGAGGGGACCTCTAGTGAAATTTCATAGCGAATAATTTTCTAGAACGTTTTAACCCTCTATCCGCATTGTAAATTGATATTTTCTATATGTGCTTCCAAACAAGGGATAATAGCAGCCATTTGCGTGGGCGTTAGAGGGTTAACATCTTCCACAAAGAAATTCCTTATTATTCTGTAGAAGAAGTCCGAGCTCAAAAACTTCATCTGAGGTAATTTTTAACACGCTTTTATTAGTTTCACCTGTATGTATGTATGTATGTATGTATGTATGGAAACAAGTTATGTATACGCAGTGTAGTTCACTGTATGTTTGCTTGTACGCATTATGTAGCATAACCCTGCAAAAAAATGTGCGATCAATCCCGAAAGAGATTTGTCCTCGATTGATCTCTTTCGAGAACAATCGGTCCACAATTAGTCCCCAATTGTTCTCGTACGGGTATAAATGTAGACTAATTGTAGACCAATTGTTCCCGAACGGGTATAAATGTAGACTAATTGTAGACCAATTGTTCCCTAACGGGTATAAATGTAGATTAATCGCTTTCATTCCGAACGGGTACAAATCTAGATTCCCTAAATGTAGAAATTTTACCAAAATATGCAATGTATTTAAAAAATTGTAGAACAACCGGTAAAACGAATTGAACACCCTTTCTTTTAATAACAATGATGAATAATAATTTTAACAAAATGTTGCCTAAAATATTCTATGAAAAAATCCTTTACATTACGCTCATATAATGCGTACTCAAAACTTAAAATTTTTTTTATTTATTTGTTGAGATTTTTTTACAAAAGTAAAACATTATATACTCTTTATTTAAATATGCATGAACATTTACAATTTTTTGACGATTGATATTAAAAATTGCCTTAGCTAACAACTTGGAAAAATCTACATTTGTACCCGTTCGTGCAGAAAGCGATTGAACGCCCTTTTTTAATAACAATTTTAACAAAATGTTGCCTAAAATATTCTATGAAAAAATCCTTTACATTACGCTCATATTATGCATACTCAAAACTTACAATTTTTTAAATTTATTTATTGAGATTTTTTTACAAAAGTTAAACATTATTTAAATATGCATGAACATTTACATTTTTTTAAGGAAAAATCTACATTTGTACCCGTTCGTGCTGAAAGCGATTGATCTACATTTGTACCCGTTGGGGATGAAAGCGATTAATCTACATTCGTACCCGTTCGGGATGAAAGCGATTGATCTACATTTGTACCCGTTCGGGATGAAAGCGATTGATCTACATTCGTACCCGTTCGGGATGAAAGCGATTGATCTACATTTGTACCCGTTCGGTATGTTAGTGATTAATCTACATTGGTACCCGTTCGGGTATACAAGTTGAACAATTAGTCTCTTCATAGGACATGCTCGAACAAAATTTGTTCAACAAATGCGTTCAATTCACTCCATATAAAGGGATGTAAAATTGTATTAGTCGCATGCTCCCTTGCGATTGATCCCGGACACCCCGGTGAGATGTGCTTATTTATAAGATATTTTTGATAAAGTAATTGCACCTCCAGGTAAAACCATAAAACTTTAACCCAATCTAAAAAAAAACTCAGTCCCTCTGGACTAGTAATCTGTTCGGCAAAGTTGGTCTGGGAGACATCCTCTTTCACAATTAATAGAGTTTGTTCGTGTTGAGAAATCACTGTTGGACAGTGTTATTATTAATTGATCACAAATTCTTATTCAGAAAAAAAAAAAATGTTTTTACGGTGTACATAAGATATGAAATTCATATTATGAATGCTATAATAAAGATTGCACCGTAAGTGCTTCTATGGACGAAAATGGTAATTGTAAAAAACTCAGTGCGAAAAATGACCACAATCATGAACCACATGGTAACTTTATTAAAAAACTTAAAATTATCAATTCAATAAAAAATCTGTGCACCTTTTTATTCCAAATTTTCAGCTGCGGCGCTTTTTTTTTTATCATAAAAAGTAGTTTTGGAAAATGGAAATTAAATTTTGGAATTAAAAATCTCGCAATTTTTTATTACAAATTTTCGCAGCGCCGCCAACCGAAAAAATCTATTTTCAATTTGAAAAAATCTAATATCAGATTTGAAATCAGCGACCTCGAAAACAACCAAACTCCAAGCTTCGAATCGATCTGGTTTATTTTCGACTTTAGTCGCCAGACCATTGTGGATTGTGTGAAATTTTTAAAGTATGGAGTAGTGGATAGTGCTCGCCTACTATACCAGAGGTCTCGGGTTCTAACCCCAGTCCGGACAAACAGCAAACAAATTTTCTAATTAATTAAAACCCAATTATTGGGTTTTTATAAATAGCGATCACCTCTCGACAGTGGGCGGCATACCCTCAGAGTGTATTTCTGCAATGAAAAAGCCTCTCACAAAAAATGCATTCACCGTTCGGAGCCGACATAAAAACTAGGCTCACCTTAATTGTAGGAAAAATGTTAAGCAGCACGCCTCGAATTGGGATTGAAGCTCGGTCATAAAACTCGTCAGAGTTATAAACGTGCCAGTGTATATTATATTTATGGACATGTACTCACCCTGCAAAATTTTCACCCAAATCATTGCGCTCATAATATGAAACCAATTCTACAATTGTTTTAAAATGCCGCCTCGACGAAAGGCAATATACCACAGTGTCACCATCGGGCTCTTGGTTTATTTTCATATGTTTAATAACATGATCGTCAGTTCTAAATAAGTGAACAAAAGTAAATGTATTTCTAAAATTAAAATAATACCAACGAAACGCTTACTTAAGGCTGAGGGCATACATAGTCTCGTGTGGATTCGATGCACCTTGAGGTCGAACACGTAGCAAATAAGTACCAATGCGACGGTTCTCTAGGCGAGAAGCAGCCGTATCACGGTCCATCGTGCCAACGAACCTAAAATTATTTGGAATTGTATGTGCATATTTATTAACTTTATTTTATAACATGTTCTCTAACACGGTAGGCAGGAAGCGACGATAGGTTGCATGAAAATGTCGAGAAAAAAGGAAAGTGGGGTTGTGTTATGTGATGTTTATAGATGAAACATCCGTTGAAATTAAAATCCGAGCTGCTCCTTTTTCAAGGATATCCACATTTTTTGTTTTTTTTGAAAGGATCAAATATTGAGGAAATCGAAAATTCGCCACCGTCCAAATTTTTCCGATTTCAATACATTATTTGGTCGCTAAGGGATACAAAAAAAGGTATTAAAAAGAAAAAAGGACACCTGTAGTGGAAAAATCCAATGTGAACAGGACCTAAAGGATAAGCACTGAAATATAAAATAACACAAAAAGTACCCACTTTAATTTGCGTATAACTCCTAAAATGTTAACTCTACGTGAAAATTCCTTATAATATGTTTCATTCAGAATAAATAAGGGAATATTTCTTTGATATACAATTTTGATGTAGCTGCAGTGGTTAATGCACTTTGGTCCATCTAAAATGAAAATTTCAAAAAAAGTACTTTTTTTTATGGTGCTACTTTAAGTTCAAATATTTTTCTAGTTTATGTAAATATTTTAATCTAATGATCCAATTCTCATTCCTACATATCTATACGTTAATATTAAAAAGAATTAGAGCTAAAATACGCGCTAGCTGTGCACGGTGGGCGGTAAGCAAAAATAGGTTGCATGAAAATATCGAAAAAACGACCGCCGGCTAAAAACTTACGTAAAATGATATTCTAATATACTTCATAAACACACAGCAAGCGTGAATAAAATCTCCAACATTTTTTTTAAACGAAAATTAGTACCAGCACACAGCTAGGCACATATTCGTTGGGCCATCGTTTTTACGATATTCCCATGCAACCTATTGTTGCTTCCCGCCCACCGTGCACAGCTGGCGCGTATCTTAGCTCTAACTCTTTTTTAGTATTAACGTTTAGATATGTAGGAATGAGAGTTGGATCATTAGATTAAAATATTTACATAAACTACAAAAATATTTGAACTTAAAATAGCACTATAAAAAAAACGTACTTTTTTTGAATTTTTCACTTTAGATGCACAAAAGTACATTAAGCACTGCAGGTACATCAAAATTGTATATTAAAGAAATATTTCTTTATTTATTCTGAATGAAACATATAATAAGGAATTTTCACGTAGAGTTAACATTTTAGGAGTTATACGCAAATTAAAGTGGGTACTTTTTGTGTTATTTTATATTTCAGTGGTTATCCTTTAGGTCCTGTTCACATTGGATTTTTCCACTACAGGTGTCCTTTTTTCTTTTTAATACCTTTTTTGTATCCCTTAGCGACCAAATAATGTATTGAAATCGGAAAAATTTGGACGGTGGCGAATTTTCGAATTCCTCAATATTTGATCCTTTCATAAAAAACAAAAAATGTGGATATCCTTGAAAAAGGAGCAGCTCGGATTTTAATTTCAACGGATGTTTCATCTATAAACATCACATAACACAACCCCACTTTCCTTTTTTCTCGACATTTTCATGCAACCTATCGTCGCTTCCTGCCTACCGTGCTAATTACTACTCCAACTAATTTGGTGGTAGAAATACACTATTTTTTGAGAACCCATTAATCTACCCACTAGGCCCAAGTGGCACCAACGAAATACTCAATCACCTCAGTTGTTTTTGTTATTTAAATAATCTTAAAGGACTTGGAAAAAACTCCTTTTGGGAAAATATCACGAAAATTCTGAGTATAAAAGTTCATTCGCAAAACCTTTTTTTATTTACTTACCAATTAAACTCTGAAAGCTGCCGATCGCAAACCGGCGGGGGTATGCTGAGAGGGTTTTGTTTGCAGCGGCCCGTTGACGAAATGCAGCCTTTATGCACGGCTATTTCACACACCTTGCATCGATAGCCCTAAACAAATTTAATGAAAGTAACTAGTTAATAATAAATATATTTTTATGTAACCAAAAAACAAGGCACCTGATGTATTCGCCCCTTTAGAAACTTGGAACAATGTCTGCATGTCGTAGGCGCATCAAATGTATAAATTTCCATTTTATGATCGGTATTACGACAGCCAGGCGGATCTAAGTTTTCCCTACATTTCATAAAAATGAATCATTCCATTATAACAGTTCGAACAAAAGGCATACATATGTGCATATACATATCGTCGCCTTAGAAAACGCCGCGGCATATGTGAAAATTTACGATTAGTTTTTGATGCCGACTAACTAATTTGGATCTGGACTGAGTAGTTTCTCTAACTGAACTCTATCAATGTTCTCGAGTGACGTCACAATGACGTCAATCGACAGATTCTCACTTGACTTGCTTTTTAGGTTGTGACAAAGTGTGGAACGTATTATTATGATGTCAATTTAATTTTCTTCTAGATTTTCTTACAGAAACTCACTTCTGGTATTTTAAATTTTTCAATCCATTTGTTTGTATCCCGTTTAGTTTTTGAGATATTTGGCATGCATTTGTTTTGTTACAAAATTACCACCATTTAGGTACGATTTTGTCGGTGCCGTACAATAACGCCCACGAAAAATTTACGAATATAGAAAACAGAAACAAAGGCTTTGAAGCTTTTTTGGCAAACAAGGGGTTGCCTCCTGACATTTCTTTTTTTAGCTTCTACATCAATATATAGTTAAATGCAATAACTAATAATAATCTATATATATAAAAATGGTGTAAAAAATGTTACTAACCTCATCAGATGAGAACGGCTGGGCCGATTTCTGTAAAACTTTGTGTCAATTGTTCGTATTCTCGAGGAGATGGTTCGTACGGAAGAAAATTTTGGAAAATCCCTCCGGAAAAGTCCGAAAATTGGAAAAATCGGTGTGTATGTGCGTATGTGTGCATCTGTGGATGTGTGTCCTCTATAAATTCCCAAAGTAACCAACCGTTCTTTATGAAATTTTCACAGTAGATTCATGTGGTGTTAGTGCACATAGTAGGATATATAGAATTTCGAAAAATTGGGAGCTTCCCGGAATACGGGCCTAAATGAGGACCCAGATCGATCCACCAAGCCTTCGAGCAATATTGGTATCAAATGAAAGGTGTTTAACAGGCCTTCAACATAAAGTTATTTTTATTGCGATACCTAGGCCGGGTTCCCAGATATGGGTTAACACGTGGGACCGAGTGACCCTGGAAAGTTTCTGAGCGATATTGGTATCAAATAAAAGCTGTTGAGGAGGACTTCAGCAAAGAGCTTTTTAAATAGTGATGCCTAGGCCGGGTTCCAAGATTTGGGTCAAAGCGTGGACCCGGATAACCCCTGAATGTTTTCGAGCGATATTGGTAGAAAATGAAAAGCGTTGAGCAGGCTTCCACATACAGCTATTTTCATTGTGATTTCTAAGGCTGTTTCCCAGAGATGGCTAAAGTAGTGGATGGTGATGGACGGTCCCGGTAAGGTAAAGGTAGGTAGCTACAGGGATAGGGGTAGGGATTGGGATAGGGATTGGGATAGGGATAGGGATAGGCATAGGCATAGGGATAGGGATAGGGATAGGCATAGGCATAGGGATAGGGATAGGGATAGGCATAGGCATAGGGATAGAGATAGGGATGGGGATAGGGATAGGGATAGGGATAGGGATAGGGATGGGGATAGGGATAGGGATAGGGATAGGGATAGGGATAGGGATAGGGATAGGGATTGAGATAGTGATAGGGATCGGGGGAAGTAGGTTTGTCGCGGCGAATATAACTATAACTTTTATTCAGAGAATAGACAATTTTTTGTTATTCGCAGTCATTAAGATGGACTCTAAGATAATGGTTAGCAATACGGTAATCAAAGACTTTTCTTTAGGCTTCATAGGAATAAGTTTTAGCAGAACAACGTCTGCCGGGTCAGCTAGTATATAATAATAATACAATGGCGCTATTATAACTCTGACGAGTTTTATGGCCGAGCTTCTCTCCCAATTCGAGGTGTGCTCCTTTTGTTTTTTCCTACTAATTGGGTGGACCTACAGTTTACAGTTACAGGGTATATAGAGTTTCGAAAAAGTGGGAGCTTCCCGGAACAGAGGCCTAAATGTGCAACCAGATCGATCCAGCAAGTCTTCGAGCAATATGTTTATCATGGTTTACAAGATCTGGAAGTTGAATGAAAAAATAAACATAGGTTTTTCACTAAATCTCTTATAATATTCTTGTTGTTCTACTGATTATAATCCGGTGCAAAATGCTCACTAGGAAATGTGCTATTGACTCAAAGTCTGAAACCAGGAGGTTATTTAATATTTCATAAAAAAAATTACAAAAAAGAAGATGAATGTTGAAAAATTAAAATTTGCATAAAAAATCTTTTATTCGCTGTATCTCCGTCATTTTAGCGTCGATTTTAATTATGAAAAGGGTATTTCATCCTCTCAAAACGAAAATAAAAATCGAGGCGGTAGTGGCGGAGATATTGACAGATTAATAATCCTACTTTTTCTTAGCTCAAAAAATGAAATTTCAAAATATCTCGAAAACTGTTCTACTTTTTAACCATCTGAATACATATTTGGAATCAGCAGAAACTTGAGTTGGCTAGCGTAGAACTAAACTGGTCTATCTAACATTTTTTCAGAAATCGAGTTATGTACATTTTTGAACTTGAGAATCATAAAATTATCCATGCAAAATTGATGTAGGTCTTATTTCTGCACCAAAGTGTCCAAACGATAAAAATGTCACTTTAGAATTCACGTCCTTTTGTCATTTCAAGAAATTCTAAAGTGGTCCAACTAGCATAGACTACCATACACCAGTATAATCTTACACCAGATGAGTGGATGGAATTGGTTAAAAATTGTAGAAAGCATGCTTTTTTGATGTTAATAATATGGTGGGGAAATTTAAGTCATTTGACGAACTACGGCCAATGTTCAGGGACTACCGGAGTATAGTAGACGACGGTGCAAAAGTTTCCCAAATGCGAAGGGCAAAATTTGTCAAGGGTGAATCTGTGATGCAGTTTAATTTAATTATTGTGAAACATATAAATCCGTCGATATAAAGAAATCTAGCGTGAACCTACATGATTTCATAGAGTTCTTGCAGAATTTTACACCAGATCAGGGCAGAGACATACGCGTTTTGAAATTCAAAAAAATGCAGAACATAAAAAAAATGTTGAAATTTGTACCACCGATTAATCACTCCTTTTACCTGTCTCTCCACATGTAAACCGCAGAGATGAAACAGAAAACAATCCAGAAGATTTTCTACCAGCCCGTCGTGGATGAAACTAGGTTACGATGTATTGTGGAACGATCCTCCGTCATCCCTTGTCAAGTTTGGTTTGGAGACAAACCGGTTTCGGCTAATATGCGCTATCTTCAGTGTCTTTTTTCGTTCTGAGTTATTTTGTGTAAGTTCGATAGTACTTATAGTAACTAACTTCCATCGTTTGGTCACGTACTTCGTGTTCGTGTGATGTGTTCGTGCATTCGTGCGTTCGGGCGACGTGCATGCGTGTGTGCGTGTGAGTCTGTGCGTTTAGGTATGTAAATCTATTTTTGGAATACCTCAACGGCCAACACAAAAATATAAAATTCACCATGGATGCAGAGAAAAATGGAAAAATCAACTACTTAGACCTCACAATTAAAATAAACAAAGAGACTAACAAATTTACTTACGAAATATACAGAAAACCCACAGCAACGGATACAGCCATCCTCAACAACACAAGAATGCCACTTTCAGACATTTATTAACACGACTTGAACGGACCCCGTTAGAAAAGGAAGCTTACAACAAGGAACTCAGCACAATATACACAATCGCGGAGAACAACGGATATCAAAAAAGTTTGGTGAAGAAAATACAGAAAAACATAACTTCAAGGAAATCGGAAAACAAAGAAAAGGTAGAGAAGAAATGGGCAGTCTTATCATATACCGGAGCAACATCTTACAAGTTGGCTAAAGTTTTCCAAAAATATAACATTAATGCAGCATTTAAAACGAGGAACAGCATGCAAAAACTTCTACGAAACAACATTAACAAGGAAGATCCCTTTGACAAACAAGGCGTATACAAATTGACTTGCGAATGCCAAAATAGCTATATAGGACAAACAGGACGCCTAATCAAGACGAGATATCGAGAACACGTAAGAGATTACAATAAGAAAATAAGGAAACCATCAACGACAGTGGAATCAAATTTCGCCTACCACATGTCAGAAAACAAATGTGCACCCATGAAAATAGGAAAAACAGCTAAAATTCTCCACATACAACACAAGGGAAAACGACTTAACGTATTAGAAAATATGGAGATATACAAACAGAAGACATTCGTAGGTAAAATAATAAATGAACAAATAAACACCGCATCAGATACATTATTCGAACCGCTTAAGCTATTATACCGAAAAGAGGACAAAAAACCTAAAACCTACATAAACAAAACAACACACAAGAGGACAATAACGGACTTTTACCTGCCTTTTTAATGAGGATACAAAAATAGATTTACATACCTAAACGCACAGACTCACACGCACACACGCATGCACGTCGCCCGAACGCACGAATGCACGAACACATCACACGAACACGAAGTACGTGACCAAACGATGGAAGTTAGTTACTATAAGTACTATCGAACTTACACAAAATAACTCAGAACGAAAAAAGACACTGAAGATGGCGCATATTAGCCGAAACCGGTTTGTCTCCAAACCAAACTTGACAAGGGATGACGGAGGATCGTTCCACAATACATCATATTCCTACCCTGTCGGAAAAACAAGCAACCAAAAACTAGGTTACTGTTACTTTTAATGCAGAGGTGATCATTTACGAACATGTGTATGTTGGAGCTTAAGTGTGCTCTGCCCAATCCACAAAAAAGGAGACTCCACAGTACGCGCCAATTATCGTGGGATAAGCCTCCTGAATATCGCATATAAGGTCTTAGCAAGTGTATTGTGCGAAAGACTGAAGCCTATCGTCAACAATCTGATTGGACCTTATCAGTGTGGCTTCAGACCTGGTAAATCTACCATCGACCAGATCTTCACAATGCGACAAATACTGGAAAAAACCCATGAAAAAGGAACCGACACACACCATCTCTTTGTCGATTTTAAAGCCGCTTTTGATAGCACGAATAGGAATTGCCTGTATGCCGCAATGTCTGAATTTGGTTTCCCTTCTAAACTTATACGGCTATGCCAAATGACGTTGACTAACACCACCAGCTCCGTCAGAATTGGGAAGGACCTCTCCGAGCCGTTCGAGACCAAACGAGGTTTCAGACAAGGTGACTCTCTTTCATGCGACTTCTTCAATTTGATGCTGGAAAAGATAATACGAGCTGCAGAACTTAACCATACAGGAAGCATCTTATATCACAAGAGTGTGCAACTGCTGGCGTACGCCGATGACATCGACATCATTGGCACTAACACGCGCGCCGTATGTTCTGCCTTCTCCAAGCTGGATAAAGAGGCTAAGAAAATGGGTTTGGCGGTCAACGAGGACAAGACGAAGTACTTCCTATCATCACACAAAGAAACAGCACGCCTTGGCAGCCACGTCAATGTTGATAGCTACAAATTCGAAACTGTTAAGGACTTCGTCTATCTGGGAACCAGCATTAACACCAAGAATGATGTCAGCACGGAGATCCAACGAAGAATCACGCTTGCCAATAAATGCTACTTCGGACTAAGTAGGCAACTGAAAAGTAAAGTCCTCTCTCGACAACAAAAATCACACTCTACAGGACGCTCATCGTTCCAGTCCTCATGTACGGCGCAGAAGCATGGACAATTTCAAAATCAGATGAGATGGCACTTGGAGTATTCGAGAGAAAAGTTCTTCGTAAGATTTATGGACCTTTGCGCGTTGGCGTGGGCGAGTATCGACGGAGATTTAACGATGAGCTGTACGAGCTTTACACAGACATCGACATTGTTCAGCGAATAAAGATCCAGCGGCTGCGTTGGGCAGGTCATGTCGTGAGAATGGACGAAGGCGCTCCGGCCAAGAAAGCATTTCTATCGAAACCCGCTGAACGCAAAAGAAAAGGGAGACCTCCACTGCGTTGGGAAAATCAGGTGGACAGCGATGCTGCCTCCCTAGGTGTTCCCAAGTGGCGCCATGCTGCACGAAACAGAAGCAATTGGCGCGCTCTGTTGGACTCGGCCAGAATCGTCTAGACGGTTAAGCGCCAATCAAGAAGAGAAGAAGAAGTATGTTATTTTTGCAATTAAAGTACTTCCTTTCACATATTTTTTGTTGTTTTATTCATATAATTTCCAATTTGTAGTTCAAACTTCCTTAAAAATTAAAAATTCTAAAGTGGTCTATGTAACAAGTTTTCTTGTTACAAACAAATATTATATAAAAAACGTTTCTATAATAATTTTTTTTTAATGCAGAATGTTGAGTTAACTATTAAGCTAACATAATAATTTACAATACTCACTTAACATACATCAACAATCGCACACCGCATTAAAACGCGTTTCGTCTCTTTTCTCCACTTTTGTATTTTGTTAGATAGACCAGTTTAGTTCTACGCTAGCCAGTTAACTCACACTTATAATAGCCATGAAAAAAAAAATACAAATGAAAAACGCCCGAAAAATACTTTTGAATGCGAATCAATATTGATGGATCAAAACATTTTTTTGTTTTATATAACACTAGCTGAGCCGGCAGACGTTCTGCTAAAATTTATTTCTATGAAGCCTAAATAAAAGTCTTTGATTACCGGATTGCTAACCATTATCTTAGAGTCCATCTTAATGACTGCGAATAATAAAACTTGAATAAAAGTTATAGTTATATCCGCCGCGACAAACTACTTCCCCCGATTCCTACCTTTATCTCAATCCCTATCTCTATTTCAATCTCAATCTAAATCTCAATCTCAATCTCTATCTCTATCTCTATCTCTATCCCTATCCCTATCCCTATCCCTATCCCTATCCCTATCCCTATCCCTATACCTATCTACCTTTACCTTACCGGGACCGTCCATCACCATCCGGGCCCACTACTTTAGCCATCTCTAGCAAACAGCCTTAGAAATCACAATGAAAATAGCTTTGACCCAAATCTTGGAACCCGGCCTAGGCATCACTATTTAAAGAGCTCTTTGTTGAAGTCCTCCTCAACAGCTTTCATTTGATACCAATATCGCTCAGAAACTTTCCAGGGTCATTCGGTCCCACGTTTTGACCCATATCTGGGAACCCGGTCTAGGCATCGCAATGAAAATAACTTTATGTTAAAGGCCTGTTCAACACCTTTCATTTGATACCAATATGGCTCGAAGACTTGCTGGGTCGATCTGGGTCCACATTTAGGGCTTTATTACTTTGGGAGTCTATAAAGGACACACATGCACACATACACACGGATTTTACAAATTTTCGGACTTTTCCGGAGGGGTTTTCCAAATTTTTCTTCCGTAGGAACTTTCTCCTCGAAAATACGGACAACTGGCAAACAATTTTTCAGAAATCTGCCCAGCCGTTCTCATCTGATGAGGTTAGTAACATTTTTTATACCATTTTTATATATCGTCGGTGATACTGCAAAACGTGCTATGTTGCCGTAACTAAAGTTTTGAGGAAGGAGAAAAAACTATATATATTTTCTTGAAAGAGTTTTTTAGTGCTTAACACGAAATTTATTTTAATTCAATTTTTAATTGTTGGGGTAAGTGGAAAAAAATTTAACAACTATTTACAGCGAAGGTTGAGTGTATAGCTATTTCACGAAAAACCATTTTCGATCATCAGCACTCTTTTCGGAAGTGGATGCCACTGGGGCCCCAGATGATCGAAAATGGTTTTTCGTGAAATAGCTATACACTCAACCTTCGCTGTAAATAGTTGTTAAAACATTTTTTACCACTTACCCCAACAACTATATATATTATCACTTTTCGCGGTGTTTTTTATATTTTTATAGTATATATAAAAGCGAAGTTATATATAAAAGCAAAATCTATGTGATTGACAAAAATGTAAAAAGATTATTTATATAGGTGTATTCAGGCAGAAGTGAAAAGTGACATGGAACTTATTGCAGTATCACCGACGATATATAGAATCGATAGCTTAGAGTGTAAATTGTGTAAGTCATTTTTTCAAACTTTGTAAAAGAGACAGTTAACAAAAAAGAAAAAAAATTCGAAATGAAAACAAAATTTTCTGTTCATATAAATATTTTGGACTTACACAATTTTCTTCGTTTTTTGGACTTGACAATTTGCGTACCACTGAATAACAACGAGTAGAAATGTGACAAGTATCGCAGACTTGTTTAGCGCAGTACTTATTTAATTTTTCAAGCGTTCTACATAAAAATACACTTTTTCACTAAAGGGAACTTACACAGTTTGCATTCTAAGCTAGCGATATGTTAAATAAAGTACATACATACATTGCTGAAATTAATCCATGGCAGTTTTAATAATTTTCACTTATCACAACTTATGCGAAGCAATAAACAGGACTATAAAATTTTTTTTATTACAAAAATTAAAATTCGATTTACACAATACTCAAGTTTGAACTCATGTGACAGGAGATCTGAAGGTACTACCGGCCTAGTACTTCACAGTCTGTTATGGAGGGTTCCCTATTGCCCAAAAAAAAAACACCAAACCAAGGTAAATTGTATCACGAATTTAATAATTTGACTTTTGGTCAGCTTTTATAATAAAATATCCCTATGTGCGTTTTCTCAAGCGACGATATGTATGTATGTATAAGGTGGTCCAAATAATTAAAACCCAACAAATCATTGCGGAACAAGCTATCTTTATGCTATTACTCCTAAAAAAATATGTGTTCCCTTTTTTAATGATAAAAAATTTAATTTAGTGGTCGCGCAAATAATTTAATTTTTTGCATGCGTAAGGTGGTCCAAAAAATTAAAAGCGAAAAAATCATGCTATTTTTATTCTATTATTTTAAAACAATATGTTTCTGCGTTTAATGAGAAAAAAACCTTTCTTATTCATTAAAGACTTTCCAAAAAAATTATGTACCATCACTGATATAAAAGCAGAAGGAAACTTTGAGGCATTTGCGCGCCCTCTAAACTTTATTATATTAAGGCAAAATTTTCGGATTTCGGGAGAACTTTATTTTGTTCATACAATTTTGGACCACCCTAATGTATGTACAACTTACATGGCCTCAGCGAGCCCCTTACGCCACTTATCTCGTTCTGGTTCGGATTTCAAATAAAGCGTAAAAGCTGTTTTACCAGATTTTCGCGCCAATAACAACTGACACTTGAAACGTGTATCTCTACCCAAAGTACGCCTCGTATGACTCTGCTCCACTCTATAATCAGCTAAATAATGGGAGTCTCGATATGTGTATTGCATATCGCCCATTTTTGTGTGTAAAGGCTTTACTAATATTAATATTTTATCAAAAACAAACGCATACCGTAATTTCGTCTTCTGATCTTCATGAGCTTTTATATGTAGTTCACCATCCAACAACAATCGGCCATATTGCAGGAGGTCCATGCTACCATTTGGGAGCAGATGAAAATCGATTATGCTATCCTATTGAAAGAAAAAAAATTAAAGCGTCAGTAACGAGTACTCATGAACATTGATGTGCAAACAGATTCGAAATCGGGTTTTTGTTCCCTTTCCGAATTGGTAATCTTATTATCTTCGTTGTGTTGTTGTTTTTATTGTGTAAATATGGGTGTTGAGGCCACATTTGTACGCATACATGTTCAAACATGTTGCTCCTTTTTATTTGGTCTATTTTTTGGGTTTTTGCAGAAAACAAGAACAACAAAATCGCTGTTGTTGTTGCTGTTATTTTACTATAATATATATATATATATGTAGGTATGTATGCATACATGTTCCTCCTTTTTATTTTTACGCGTTGTTACAGAAAAAAAAAACAACCTCGTCGTTGTTGTTGTTGCTAATATGTACATTTGCCTATCTATTCGTGCAAACATTTGTTAGTACATGTCTACCTACCACTGACACTGACGGGACGTGTCCGAGATCAATCGCAAGGCAGCATGCGACTAATACAATTTTATATACCTTTATATGGAGCGAATTGATCGCGTTTGTTCGAGCATGTCCTATGAAGAGATTAATTGTTCAATTTGTATACCCAAACGGGTACAAATGTAGATTAATCGCTGTCATCCCGAACGGGTACAAATGTAGATCAATTGCTTACATCCAAAGTTGTAAGCCAGGGCTATTTTTATGAAAATGCCTAAAAATTATAAATTGTAATATATATTAGAGAAAGTTTTATTTGATTAGCTTTCATCTTGTAGACAAATCTTTTAAAAAAATTAAGTATTTTCTCAAAATATTTTAAATTTTGAGAATGCATTATGCGAGTGTAAAAAACATGTGAGGAATTTTTCAAAGTTGTTAGCCAAGGCTATTTTTTATAACAATCTTTAAAAACTATAAATGCTCATGCCTATTTAAATAAAGATTATACAATAAGTTTTACTTTTGTAAAAAAAAATCTATTCCATAAATTAAAATTTTCTTACAGTCAGTTTTGAGTGCATAATTTTAATTGATTTTTCAATGGATATTTTTGGTAACATTTTGGTAAAATTATTATTCATCATTGTTATTAAAAGAAATTGTGTTCAATTAGTTTTACCTATGGTTATAAAGTTTTTTTTAATACATTGAATATTTTTGTAAAATTTATACATTTAATCAATCTAGATTTGTACCCGTTCGGATGAAAACGATTCATCTACATTTATACCCGTTCGGGAAGTATTCGTCTACAATTAGTCTACATTTATACCCGCTCGGGAACAATTGGTCTACAATTAGTCTACATTTATACCCGTACGGGAACAATCGGGAACTAATTGTGGACCGATTGTTCCCGAAAGAGATCAATCCGGGACAAATCTCTTTATGCGACAGTGTACCATTGCGCATGTATGACCATGAAAAATAATTTTCTACTGCAACCAAATTTTCAAGTTGAAAAATCGCAACGCTTTATTTTTCAATTCATATAATAAAATTTGCTGTATTCTTAAAGGTTCTACTAAATCTTCAGTTATAACTTACGCCCCATCCTTACATATCTTAACAAGTTTAGTTATGTACTTTTGAAAAAATTTCATAAATGATATCAACTCTCAACTATTTCTCAATGAATATTCTTCAAATGAATTTTTAATTCATAATTTTTACACTAAAAATATTTTTTTTTTATTATTAGAATTTCCAATATTTTACATTGGTGAATCCAAATTAATTTATAAAACATTTTTCCAAGTTAAAAATTCCTTAGTAATACATTTTTTATTATTATTCAAATATTTATTTTATTTTCAAAGCGTTGCTATATTTCTGTGTTTACCCCATATGCTTAGTTCTTACACCACTGTTGCATAAATCTCTCTGTTCTCACTAACACAATCTCAGTTTTAGTTTTGCAGGGGTCTGTTGTAGACCAATTGTTCCCGATCGGTTATAAATGTAATCGTTTTCATCCCGAATGAGGATAAATGTAGGTTAATGACTTTCATCTCGAACGGGTACAAATTAAGATTCATTAAAGGTAGACATTTTAGAGAAATATGTATTTAAAAAATTGTACAATAATAGGTAAAACCAATTGAACACCCTGCTTTTAATAACAATGATTAATAATTTTAACCAAATGTTACCAAAAATATCATTTGAAACATTCTTTACATTACGCTCACATAATGCATACTCAAAACTGATATTTTTTTTATTTTACTTTATTGCAGAGATTATAAGTAAAACATTATATAATCCTTTTTTAAATATGCATGAACATTCAAAATTTTTAATGATTGTTATAAAAATAGTATTGGCTAACAACTTTGAAAACTCTACCGTTCGGAATGAAAGCGATTAATCTACATTTGTACACGTTCGGATAGACAAATTGAACAATTAGTCTATTCATAGGACATGCTCGAACAACTGCGATCAATTCACTCCATATAGAGGTTTGTAATGTTGTATTAGTCTCATGCTTCTCTACGATTGATCCTGGACACATCCTGGGATTAATCATATTTTTTGCAGGGTTTTTTCAAAATCACTCGTAGCGAAGATAAAGATGTTTACACATAAAAAGAACAATATTTATAGAATATATTTATTTTTAAACTTACTTTGACTTTCTGTATGATCACTAAATGATCAGAATCGCGTTTGACTTCGTTGATATACTGAGACACGTCGATCATTGCCTCTTTGGCACGCTCCAATGCTCGGTAATCCTCGTGAACCTGTCATAATTGCATTGTGGATAATGAATCAGTTTTTGTCTGCCATACTAAGGCAGTTTAATAGCGTTTGTGCGATATTTTCAATATACTTAGTTCCTACACGAAGTAAAAATTTTGAAAAATGTAAAGGGATTATATTCAATAGCGTTCTAATAAGCTATATTTGCTATTTAAGAGTCTCTCAAAATATCAGACCTTGTACAATTTCAACGAGGCTACCTGGATAGCCTGAATTTATGTACTATTACTTACTGCCTAATCTGAGTACAAGAATAGCTAGCGTCTGTTAGTTCTATAAAAAGGGCTATTAAAATATTTGATATTTGAAAAAGAAAAAAAAAAATATATATATAAACACTCAATAACACTACGCAGCAAATAATTAAAAAATACCAAGAAGTTCAGGTATGTGGAAGTAGTGCTGGAAGCGATATTGATATAATATCGATTGATCGATGTTTTTGAACTTTTTCGATATATCGATATTTTTTTCCGATATTCGATATATCGACGGTCATGGATCCATCACTGATAAACGCTGAAAGAAGCTGGTAAAAGACAGCATTGCCGTTTTGTGGGTAATTCCCCAAATTTGGAGATTTTTTTAAAATTTGATTCATATGTAGAAATTCCTGTGTTTAAAAGTAATGTAAATACGAACATTTTTTTTAAATGTTCATTGTAGAACTGCAAAATCAAGAAAAAACATTTTAAATTTAAAAATTTTTATTTCTATTTTAAGTAGAGCTCCAGATTTTTTTTTTGAACATTTTCGAGTAGCCCGAACAAATGTTGTTCAAATGCTCGAACAGTCGTTTGTTTGTTTATTACCCGTATGTTTGTACGGGCATTTGAACAATTCGGGCATTTTGAAGTTTGTTTTTTTCTTTTGTTTATTATTTTTTTTTTCTTCTTCATATGTAGTTTTTTTTATTTTTGTTTTTTCAATACACATTTTTTTTGTTTGTAAGCTCGAATGCTCGAATGTTTGTACGGGCATTTGAACAACAAACGGGCTTCAAACAAAAACGATCAATTCGAACTGTTCGACACCCGGGTATCTAGAGCTCTAATTTTAAGCACTATGAGATTTTGAACCAAAAACTTATGTTTTTTTTCCCATTCATTTTTATTTTTAATTTAAACATTTTCTTTTTAAATCAAAAATATATTTTTATTCCAAAAATTTCATTTTTAATTTAAAAAATTTAATTTTTAAAATAAAATGACTTGGTTGAAAACGTGCGTTATAAAAATAAAAATTCTATTTTTGATTTATTTTCTGAGTGTAAAAGGTATTTAGAATGCATTATTAATTTGTCTATTTCAAACCTTTTAGTCTTTAACATGGTTTTTTAAATAACTTAAATGCGAAATATTTCAGTGAACGACTGTAATTGATACCTACTCTTTCTGGCTGGAACAGAATTTACCTTTTTTGTTTTTTTTTTTTATTATTATTTTTTGATTCCCTTTTCAAAAAAGATTTCTGTTGATAATAAATTGAAATATTTAGTTTAAATGTTTATTTAGTTAATTTTTAGAGTAATATAAATGACTGTCACTCTCGTTCAATTCAGGGCACAATAATGAATGCAGAAATTTCGAAGAATAAAGCTGGTATATATAGATATGTTAAGGTTTATATAAAGTAGAGCTCTCGATTTTTTTTGAACATTTTCGAATGCCCGAACAAATGCTGTTCAAATTCTCGAACACTTGTTTGTTTGTTTATTACCCGTATGTTTGCACGGGCATTTGAACAATGCGGGCATTTGAAGTTTGTATTTTTCGTTTGTTTATTTTTTTTGTTGTCTTCATATGTATTTTTTTTATTTTTGTTTTCCTGGTACAAATTTTTTTGTCTGTAAGCTCGAATGCTCGAATGTTTGTACGGGCATTTGAACAACAACCGAGCCTCAGACAAATTCGATCTTTTCGAATTGTTCGATACCAGGGTATCTAGAGCTCTAATATAAAGGTCGATATATCGATAATATCGATGGGTTTTCTCAAAAATATCGAAAATAGGCGCATTTCTGTCGTACCCAAGCATGAAAAGAATACTCGCTTATTCATAAAATTACCTTCAAAGCAACAACACCAACTCGACTATTTTAAAAATTGATGCATAAGCGAGTATTCTTTTCATGCTTGGGTACGACAGAAATGCGCCTGATATAGATACTCGTAAACATCGATGTTTTTCCAGCACTATGTGGAAGATATGTATATATGGGCCTGCTGAGCTTGGAAATATTTTTTTTTTTTTAATATGGTTATGTTTTTGATATAGCGGTAATTTTGTGTTTTTTTGGTTATCACTTCATTCAACAGTACCTCGTTCGAAAGACAATTAATATCCGCTTCCAACGATGTACAACTTGTAGTAATTGAACCAAACCTCGCTGAATGACAGATGGCCAAAGAATTATTTAATTTTTTGCGATTTTTGAAAAAGTTTTGGTTTTCAAATAAAAGTTTTATTCGTTCAAATTAGCCTGTTTAATTGCAAACACTTTGAGCGTAATATTACCAAGATCCCATAAATATTTTATTTTTGGCGATTTTTTTCGGGTGAAACAAAAAAGTTATTTTATGGGCTAAAAACCAAGTTAGCCGACTCAACCATGTTAAAACGAAAAAAGTTGTAAAACTCCGCCCCTAAATTTGAAGCTTATGTTGAGAGGGTTAAGTTACAACCAATTTTGTTTTTTTTTTTGATCCCGCAAATACCGCCGAAATATTTTATTTTTGCTGTAACTTGTTATTTGACATCCATTTTTAAAATTAAAATGTTATTATTTTAGTCTTTGGAAGCTCTATATTTCCTTCTAAAGCCATTTTTTTGCCTATAAAATATCATTTTTCTTTCACCTGAAAAAAATCGTCAAAATAAAACGTTCATCGGGTCTTGGTAATCTCAGTGTTTACAAACAAATATGCTATTTTTTTTTTTAAGAATAAAACTTTCCTGATTTTTGCATCTTCTAATAAAAAACTTAATAAGAAAATCAAAATTTTTTCAAAAATCGAAAAAAAATCTACAAAATTTTGACTTTGACCGTCTGTCATTCAGCAAGGTTTGGTTCAATTACTACAAGTTGTACATCGTTGTAAGCGTATTTGATTATCGCATTTGCAACTACCGCGAAAATTTAAATAAAGTGATAACCAAAAACACAAAATTACCTAACCATACAGAAATTAAAAAAAAATAGTTCCAAGCTCAGCAGGCCCATGCCTATCTTCCCCCATACCTGAATTTCTTGGTATTTTTTGGCTGTAACATAGGATAATGTATGTAAATAAACAAGGGAAATTGTATTCCATCCTACCTCTTCTAAATGACGAGTAAACTTCGACGCCTCCGTGCAATACTGTACTTAGTCTAAAAACTGTGTTTTGCAGGGGAAGCTCTTAAAGTTTAAATTCGATATGAAACATCAGTTGTATACTAAGTATATCTTCACTTGTAGCTTCTATTTCGATTAAATCGTCAATATCAAAAGCTGTGTCATGTAAGTTAGGGTACATCTATATATTAATAAGCTAACATGAATTTTGTCCGCGACCTTTTGGCGATTCTACTGAACCGATTTTAAAAGTTAGACCATCATTAGAAAGGGAATTCCCTAGAATAGGTCCATTTTGATTTTCATTAAAATTGGTTGGAAAATACGTGCACAATCGGTGTTGGAAATTTTCTGTGTAATTGTTGTTGTTTCAGAAAATTCCTATGTTATTTTTATTGCAAAACACAATAACTGTCATAACTTTACCTAAAATAATTTTTATAATATTTTTTTTGCTTGCTTTTAGGCGTAATAAATGGGCTGTGTTCAAACTAAAACAAAAAAACCAGTGCCATCCAAACTAAGTTAAAAATTAATTTTGTATGAAAAATTTTAATAAATTAAAAGTGGAAAAGGGTTGTGCTTGAACTGCAGATGAGCTTTGAATCAAATAAAGATAAATTTTAATAAAAAAATATCATAAAGTTAAACATATTTTTCTATTCTGGAGGAGCTAAATTACTAGAAAACTGTCGATTTTCGACAGAAGCGGGAACTCATAGTTGTATATAAAACCGCAAGAAAAAATTAAAACTTGCTAAGTGGATTTCTTGAGAAACTCTCAATGTTTTTATATAAATTTTTTTTAAAAGAATAAAATATAAAAAATTTTCACTTTTTTCCAGTCTTGAAGATGACTTCAAATTGAAGTTGAAATATTGACCAATTAAAAACACCTTTATACATATATAAATCGAACTTAATTCGTGCTTCATTTATATGTATATACTCGGTTGGCCTAGAGCTCGCTTAGAAATAAGAAAATTTTATAGTTATATTTCAAAGGCCGAAAATAATAGGTATTAAAATTAAAAAAAATTAAAAAAAAAAATTTTTAAGACACCAAAACGTATGTACACGTATACAAGTCTGCACACCAAATTCCAATTCGATATCTCTTAAACTGCGGCTGAAGTGAATTAAGTCCTCCTAGATTGGCAAAACCTTCCACTGTGCGCCGCCATAATACGTGAAATCGGCGTATCGGCACGGCGGAGTGAACCGGCGCGGTATACCCGTATGGAGCGAAATGTTTATATAATTGCCTAGTTCTGCTAACTGCTAAAGTTCTTCAAAATTAAGAAAAATAAACCAATCGACGTGTTTTGACCTCAGGAACACGATTCTGAATGCGAAAATGTCCAGTATAACCTACCTACCTACCGTTCAAAAGATACATGCAAACAAATTTTCCTCGAAAAGTTCATGTTTCACTTTTTACACGCATATAAACATACCGAATGAACATAATAAACCAAGTTTAAAGCTTTTACATATCGTCGTTCTTGTATTTGTCAGCCACAAAAAATCGTCTGTTAGTTTTCGTATGGTACGATGATATGTACCTATGCATGTATATATGGGCATTTCCACAGCGCAGAACCTCAGTTGGTATATTCATTCACGATTTTTTTTAATATTACCTCATTTGAAAAGATGTCAGGGTTCATTTTTTGTCTTTAAATCTCAGTTTCAGGTACATAGCACTCACTAATGACATCTCATTTGTAATTTTTTCATAAGTTCTTTAACTATAAGCCTAAAGGTCCGCAGCTATTATTAAAAATATAAGTTAAGAGTTGTTAAATATTTTATTTAACATACTGTAATTTACCTGCTTTTAAATTGCTTTTCTTTTAAAAATATTTTTAAACAAATTATCATTGATAATTTTCATTGAAAATTTTCAAATATAAAAATGTAAATTTTCATAGAAATGTTCAGAATAAAATTGCATTACAACATTTGAACATATTGTTCAAAAATAAGTTTCCGGTGTTATTAATTTATATGTCCTATTTTTTTGTGAAGCTTTATATTCTCCGTTTAACTGGTATGTCCTTTCATATTCTTGTACTTTTTTAGCCGCAGCAAGTGATTTTTATAAGCATTTTTATATTGTAACGCGAGCTACAATTTGTACTGAGATATCATGATATTCACATATTTTCATGGACATTTTTTGTTTTTATTTTCTTCTTAAATAAAACTTTTCGTATACATATTAACACGAAAAATACATATAAACTTGTTTTTCATAAATCCCATCATTATACTTTAGTTACACGGAGAAAACTATATGGATGTCACATACATATATATGGATAATCCTGTCTGATCCATAAACTATGGATATCATATCAATATAATGGGTATCACATCAAAAAAAATGTTTAATATATAAAGAAATATGGATATGGCATCCATTATATGGATGTGACATCCATAGTTTAAGGATCAGACAGGATTATCCATATATATGGATGTGTCATCAATATAACTTTTTCCGTGTATACATCGCGTTTTAGCGGAAAATGCATGTATTTTAAAATTTTAATTTTAGGTTATTAGAATTAAAAACAAACTGTCGCCGCCGCCGCCGAAATTTTTTTGGAATGACGCCGCCGCTGCCGGTGTCACTGTCGGCGTATATGCCTAGTACAATCCCTGCAAAAAAATGTGTGATGAATCCCGAAAGAGGGTTGTAAAATTCCAAGCCGTTTTTAATTACAAGTTTTTACTGTCTCCTGTAAAATTAGGATGGCAGCAGATACGCGGTATTGTATTTGATCGATACGCGGTATTGCACCTTAAGCGACGATATGTACATACATACATACCCGGCAAAAAAGTTTTGCTTATTGTTGACAAATCAGGTATAAAAAAGAAGTACGCTGGCAGCTCTGCTTCTGTTATGCACTCACTCTGTCTGCCCCTCCCTCTCTCATGCTTATCTAGGCCTTATTTCGCATGACGGATAAGCCTTTGGAATAAGGTGTGCTCTCAGAGAGAGAGTACTCCATACAAATTTGCCTCCCTTATAATTTTCAGGCCTTATTTCGTAAGCCTTTAAATCTGCTGTTTTAATTCTTAAATAAGGCTTAGATTATCCTTTAGTGGGTACATATCTGTGGGCACAAGCAATAACCGCTTAAGTCGGCTTAGGAAGATTTCGAGTTATATACATATGTATACCACGTTATTCTACTTTTAAAACTATATATTTCTGTAAAACCCCCATTCTTATACTTTAATTCAAGCAAAAAATATAAATCAAAACATTTAGGCTTAGCTTACAATAGAGGTATATTAAACCGTCCCCTCAATATAACAATAGCGTATGTGCTCATACGCCATTATTTTTTTATTGCATATTTAGAATCTCCATCATTGATTCTATGTCTGGTCAAAATTTCGTCAAATTCTACTTCCACAAAGTGGGTCCAAATATCATTGGTGTATAATTTCTTGTTCAAAAATTTCCTTCAATAAGTGTATAAGCTCATATGCGCTATTTTACTTGAAATTGCCACTGCAAAGTTGTTAAAAGAATAATAGTGCATGTGATTTATACTCCATTTTAGCCTGTAGAAATAAATATAATTTGTCAAAACTTTACCTCATAAAATAGCTTATAATAATATACACTATTGTTTGAGAAATAGTTTTATTCCGACCATTTCTATACCCCACATAAGCTGTTTTATTTTCAATACAAATTCGAAAGTTTTATCAGAAATTTACAAGAGTAGTAGCCTATGCGATTTTTACGTTGTTTTGACTACATTAGTGCCAAGGAAATATTGTAGTCATTTGAAATTTCAGCTTGCAAATTCATTTCGCAGAGAAAGTTTGTTCATTAAAAATATGGATTTTAAACATCTGAGTGAGTAACGCGAAAAACAAAAGAGGTAGCAGATGTAGCAGAGGAAGAGAATGAAGACGAATGAATTTCTAGTTATTTTTGATTTACGCAATGTATATCTTCATTTTTCATAATTTTTTGTTTATAATAACCCAAATTGGAAAGTAATGAATAAATCCCACTGAATTAACAAAACTATGAATTTATTACTGTTTTATAATGTTACAAATTGATATTTTTGAGATCAAATATTTTAATAAAAATATCGTAAAATTATTGAATAAAACAGCGTATACCATACAAAATAAAACAGTGTATCAGATACATCATACGAATTCCTTAAAAAATAAAATGGCCTATATGGAGGACTTGCGCTTTGAATAACATAATTATGGTCTTAAAGGATGCGTAGAATAAAAAAACTTGGTGAATTTAAAGACAAGAAACGGTATAATGTATTCATCAAAAAATCCACTATGAAGAATTTTTATTTACCGCGATATTGAGGTTTTAATAGACATCTGATTAGACAAAAACTTTAAACTCGATTTTCTCAAAACCCAAAAAAAATTATACGCTATTGTTATATTGAGGGGACGAAACTTGCTATAACAGCCAAAGTAGATGTATGTATATACTTAATAAAATTTCTTCACATTTTGTTTTATTTACAAAATTTGATCGTAAGATTGTGGATGGCTGACTGATTTTGCGTCCATAGTTTTTAATCGACTTTTATGATTTGTTAAGAAACGGCTTCGAATATAAAAATCAATTTATTTCGACTTAAGCGATTATTGCAAATTGCCACATATGTATGTATTCCGGACTCATATCGAACTCCAAAATTATGAGGGCTCCGAGAATTTTGGCTGGGAAAGTACAATTTTCTCGTTTTTGTGTTTATTTACAAAAAGAAATACACGAGAAAATTTTACTTTCTCAATTTCTGAAAGTACGTCTGGCAGTAGGTACCCTAATACTTGAAAATCCGAAAAACAGCAAAACTTACTAAGTGGAATTAGTGCAGTATTGTTGGGAAGCGTCGACTTGTTAAAGGCACTTTATAACGTGAAACAACTCGTATTCAGTGATATCGAATCGGTATCCAAAATAGGGGTACATAAACTCTTCGTATTTGCTAAAGGGACGGGTATTCAGTCTGAATCCAGGCTTTCAATGGTAACACTATGGACTCATTCAGCCTATGTGAGGACATTAATGGCCAGCCAGTTTAACCTAACTTAACCTACTGATATCGAAGATGACCTAAAATTTTAACAGAAATAACTATAATACTTATACATAATTCTCTTACAGGTGAGGTTTCTTTTACTAGCTTATCTAACAGTAAGTGATATTTGAGAATGCGCTGCATGGGTACGGATAAAATATCTCGCAATTGCAATTTTCCCACATTATATTGACGTTCACATTGCTAGAAAAAGAATATTTTGTTAGGAATGTATTTTTAAGCCATACATTTTCGAAGGCCAGAAAATTACTTGTACAAGCTGCTCGATAATCTGGTTCTTCTTGCATACATCAGCTAACGCATCAATGGCACCCAATAAGCACGAACAATATTCACCGTAGAGCAAAAATGGTTCACGGAATTCTAAAAATACTTGACTCATTTTAAGCTTCGTATTGGGTAAAAGAGATTCACGTAATTTTTCAAGGAACCTTGTGTGGATATCAGCTAATTCCTGAAAAGGAAACGGTTTTTATTTTTTTTCTTTAATTCTCTTTGAATTGTATTTAGAAATGTTTTTCGAACATTTGTGTGTTGAACGTACATAATTAATATATTTATACATATACATACAACGCACACAAGCTGGAGACTTACGCGTATCCGCGGAAATATCTGAGTAATTTCCTCTGGATTCAGGTAGCGTTCAAGTGGTGCCATAAATTTTGTCTTCAATGCATTCAGCACATCCAAATAATTGGATTCGGTATCGATCAGTTCGCGTATAACATAATCGCGTTGCTCGAAACTAGTCGCTGAGGAGATCTGAGTTTTATTGCACCAAAAAAAGGAAATATTAGATAAACAGTCGTCGAATAATATTTGTTGAAATTTTATGTATATTCAACATCAATTAAGAGAAACATGCACATGCCACAGTATGAATTTATAAATATAAAAATCATAAATAAATAAATAAATAAATAATAAATATACATATCGTTGCCGCGAGCACAAAAACAGTTGTTTTTCAGTAACGTTCCAGGACAGCAAAAAAACTGATTCCTGGCGTCCATTGCACTATGGGACCAAAACCAAAATTTGCGGCAAAAACTATTTACAATTGAGCTTGCAGCACCAAATTTGGTATGCAGATAGATTATCACCGCCCTCACAAGAAATTCAGAAAAAATTCGGGTGTCATTATTTTTGCCCAGAATAACCATCAGACCCTTCCTTTCTTCTTGAAACCGGATTCTGCTGCAAAACACGTCCCGAAGACAATAAGTACAATTATTAAAACCTATTTATAAATCTTGTGTTGCCACCTTTCTATTCTTTTTATTTCTGTTTTTGGTAGCTTGAAGTTTGTTACATGCATACGTATGTATGTATGTAGAGTACATAAAGGTGGTTTTACACCAAAGATCAATCTGAACAGAAACAAGTAAGGAAGCCTAAGTTCGAGTGGAATCGAACATTTGATGCTCAGCTTTATGCTTTGTTTGTTTGAGTTTGACGGAAACTCTGTATATTTCACCGCATAAAGTGGGCGTAGCCTCGCCCATTTTCAAAACTTTTTATGTTTCTTATTTTATGTCTATAGTGGAACTCATGCCACAAACTTTCAATGAATTATCTTTATATTTGACAAAGATATCACTTAAAATGTTTTTAATACACCCTTTTATAACACTCATATATAAAAGTAGGCGTGGTCGTCTACTGATTTGGACAACCTTTCTTCCAAGCGTTTGTCTTAGAAATTAATCATTCTTGCCAAATTTCATCGATATAGCAGACACACAGTTTCTGAGATAAAACTTTGAAAATTTGTCCTTTAATAAGTGGGCGTGGCACCCGCCGATTTTCGAAAATTTCACCATATTTCCTTATAAGAGCCTGAGCTCATTACGTGGATGAAATTTTACCACTCGGGAAATATGTTGATTTTAAGTTATGCAGTTTATAATATCAAAATATGTCTATCTCGTATATGCTTCCTAAGTCAAACAAAGAAATTAACCTCCCACCATGCCTTTTATCTAAAATTTTACTTTCTCGTTCACTTTTAGCTCATAACGGCCTTCATTCATTTTCTAATTTAGGATTTAACAAATTTGCAATATGTTTAACAGAGTATTTAAATGGCAGGTCTTTGCAGGAGAAGAACCACGCGCCACATACTTCGCCAACCGTAGTAGATGGTGCCACTGTAAAGAGCAAATAGTGTAAGTGGCGCACCTCGGCGCACCTTCTCACTACGCACATTTCAAAGTATACATCGTCGTACCATACGAAAACTAACATATTTAAAATTTCTGGCGAAAGCTATCAATAAAAAAATTCTGTACGAAAAGTAGAACATTTGACTTTTGGCCGACGAAAAGTAATAAAATCGAGTTTTGGCTGACGAAAAGTAATAAAATCGACTTTTGGCTGACGAAAAGTATCAGTAATTATATACTGTTTTTACATTAAAATTGTTGTTGTTTAAACGAAATTGATAGTTTTCGTCAGCCAAAAGTGAATTTGATTACTTTTCGTCAGCCAAAATTCGATTTTATTACTTTTCGTCGGCCAAAACTTGAACTTTTTACTTTTCGTCAGCCACAAAAAATCTGATGTTAGTTTTCGTATGGTACGACGACATTACTTGTGATAAAATATTAAAAAATTACCGATCAGTTATTATCTGTTTTTTTTTTATTTTCTTTCGAAGTTTCAACTTGTAATAAAAACGCGCTAAATTTTTGACACTTTAAAACAGGGCTGCTCACCTCGTAGGCACTCAAAGCACAATTGTTTTTGTTTTGTTCCGAATCATAGGCACAGATACATATTTTCACTTCAAATATGAAAATAAAATTTTCTTTGCACTTCCCACGGTGGGCAGGAAGCGACGATAGGTTGCATGAAAATGTCGACAAAAAAGGAAAGTGGGGTTGTGTTATGTGATGTTTATAGACGAAACATCCGTTGAAATTAAATTCCGAGCTGCTCCTTTTTCAAGCATATTCACATTTTTTGGTTTTTTTGAAAGGATCAAATATTGACGAAATCGAAAATTCGCCAAAGTCCAAATTTTTCTGATTTCAGTACATTATCTGGTAGCTAAAGGATACAAAAAAAGGTATTAAAAAGGAAACAGGACACCTGTAGTGGAAAAATCCAATGTGAACAGGACCTAAAGGATAACCACTGAAATATAAAATAACGCAAAAAGTACACGCTTTAATTTGCGTATAACTCCTAAAATGTTAACTCTACGTGAAAATTCATTATGACATGTTTAATTCGGAATAAATAAAGAAATATTTCTTTAATATACAATTTTGATGTAACTGCAGTGCTTAATGTACTTTGGTGCATCTAAAGTGAAAATTTCAAAAAAAGTAGGTTTTTTCATGGTGCTATTTTATGTTCAAATATTTTGCTAGTTTATGTAAATATTTTAATCTAATGATCCGACTCTCATTCCTACATATCTATACGTTAATACTAAAAAAGTTTTTTCGATATTTTCATGCAACCTATTGTTGCTTACCGCCCACCGTGCATAGCTAGCGCCTATTTCAGCTCTAATTCTTTTTAATATTAACGTATAAATATGTAGGAATGAGAGCTGGATCATTAGATTAAAATATTTACATAAACTAGTAAAATATTTGAACTTAAAATAGCACCATAAAAAAAACGTATTTTTTTTTGAAATCTTCACTTTAGATGCACCAAAGTACATTAAGCACTGCAGGTACATCAAAATTGTATATTAAAGAAATATTTCTTTATTTATTCTGAATGAAACATGTCATAATGAATTTTCACGTAGAGTTAACATTTTAGGAGTTATATGCAAATCAAAGTGGGTACTTTTTGCGTTATTTTATATTTCAGTGGTTATCTTTAGGTCCTGTTCACATTGGATTTTTCCACTACAGGTGTCCTGTTTCCTTTTTAATACCTTTTTTTGTATCCTTTAGCTACTGAAATCGGAAAAATTTGGACTTTGGCGAATTTTTGATTTCGTCAGTATTTGATCCTTTCAAAAAAAAAAAAATGTGGATATCCTTGAAAAGGATTTTAATTTCAACGGATGTTTCATCTATAAACATCACATAACACAACCCCACTTTCCTTTTTTGTCGACATTTTCATGCAACCTATCGTCGCTTCCTGCCCACCGTGTCCCATAAGTACTCAGATATAAAAAAATTGTATATGTACAATGTACATATGTGCCTATGATTCATATTGAATGTGCAGAGCGAAGGCACTTTGTATAAGAGGTCGAGCACTGCCGTAAGAAATCGAAATTTACACTAACAAATGTGTAATGAAAAAAAAAATTGAAAAAATGAAAGCACTGTAAAAAATTTGTATTCAAAAAATTTTCATATAAAAAATAAAAAAATTTTATGTATGTGATACTACCATTTGAAAATAATTCTAATATTTTATTGGAATTCATAAAAAAATTTAAATGAGCAAGAAAAATGTCAGTGCATATACAAAATTTGTAGATGTATTGAGTTTTGTACTTTCAATACGAGAGCGTTGAGCAGGCCTGCTTTAAAAGTAACGGTACTCACAAGTTGATGGATAAATCAATAAAAAAAATAGGGTCGCCTTATAGTAAAAACTTTAAAGTATGTAAAAAACTCATTTGGGAAATTCAGATTTACAAACAAGCAGTAAACTTCAATTGGTTTCTAGCGCCATTTTTGATTAAAACCCCTGGCAAAACCATAATTTTTCGAAATTCTAAGTTTGTTTAAGACTTGTGTTAAAAACGCGCAAGTCTTAAACGAAAAATATTGTTGAAAATGCCTGAATGGATGCATTGGCTATCGTTTGGCATTAAATTAAATCACCATCGATTTTTGTCATTTTGGCCGCTTCGCGACATTGTGCGACGTGATAAAGATTTGCGCCGTTTTAAGGCACATAGTTGTTTACCATTGTACCTATTATGCAATGAAGATTTGTCAGAAATAATTTGGCTTTTTTAATGAAAAGCTATGTAAAGTTGTGTGTGGACGGATAATACTAATAAGCTGATAACTTTTAAACAAAAGAGATATGTATAAAAAACTGCAAATACAGAATTATTCGCAATGGATAGGGTTAATAAAATATGCAGTAAAAATTTTAATTCACATAACCGTTTATGTATTCACAGCGACGATATGAATATGACTAGAAAGTGGATACAAATGTTTGAAATGTGTTAAATATAAAATGTTAAATGAATTGGAAAAATAAAAAAAGATAGTATTTAAATAAGCAAATAAATACCTGACTTCTACTGGTTCTTTGTAAAGCACACAAATCTTGATAGACTTCTTCTTCTTTGGTGTTTACATGATCATTATTACATGCATTGTTGTCAGAAGTACTATAGCTCGTTGACACATATTTTGAGGTCAAAACAATCATAATGCGAAAGCCAATCCATAATAGTTTAATATTTTATTATTTGATATTTAAAAAAAAAAACAAAGAATGAAAACAAAAGAAAAAATTAAGCTTTTATATACATATACATAATAACTAGTGGCTACAGAAATAGACAAATAATGCGTGTGAAATAAAATATATACATACATACATATGTATGACGATGAAATTCTACAATAAATATTTATCCACCAATTTGTTAAAAAAAAAATAAAAATGGAAATGTGCAGTATACCCTACATTTTCTTTAAAAAATAATAACAATTTCTTTATAATTTTCTATGCTATAAATTGAGATACCATACCATACAAGCGTACGTAGTCTACTTTAACTACCAGGGACCCATAATAATCATTATTCGTTATATTTTCAGTGAAAAAAATCAAATACTTCCAAACATCGTAGAAGCCCAATTTGCCACTGAGTGAAGTCGAGTTCGAATCGAGGTCGATTCGACGTTGTTTTGGGGAACTCGCCGGGGTGAACTCGAATCGAAGTCTTTATTTTATAAAAAAATCAAAGTCGTTCCGACTTCGAATTATAACATCGGATCAATTTCGCGACGATGTCGGTATTTTGTAACAAAGTGGGAATGAATTCACATGTACATCTCAACTTATTTTATACCCCGCACTTCTTAGTCATAACTTAGCTAGAATTAGTTTGAAATTTTACCTATATATACTCAAATATTTCACAGGTATGTATATTTGCTTTGTTAAGCATAGTACTGAGTTCGATTTTCACGTGAAACTGCTGTCAAAATCCATACAAAAAACTGGTTGTGAAACATGTGTGAAATTTCACAGATATTTCACGACAAAGTTGTACTGAGTTCCTGCCGTGAAAATGTTGCGCAACATGCTAGCAACATCATGCCAGCAACATTTTTTCACGCCAATTTAAATATACAACCTAGTACTGAGTTCACAGCCGTGAAATTTCGCCAGCAACATACATTTATTTTGCTGTGAAATGTTTCAAGAATTTTTTTTTTGTCAAATGAGAATAAATGCCAAAACGAAAACTGAGCAAATGTAAAAAGAAAAATTTGGAGCATCGCCTCAGGACCAAGGCTTATCCAAATAGAGGTTATATTACTTCCGTTTTTATGTGTGTGTTTTCTTTAAAAATGTCAATGTGAAAGAGAAGAGACATGAATTTCAAGGTAAAATTTTTGCCAATTCGTTTTGTCTGACATTCACACTTTTTAGTATACATACACAATTCCAATCAGCTAATCTACTGCGATATCCTTCTTTAGATAATTCTTGCTCAGGACCAACTTCCATTTATTTTCGAGTGAAAAGTGACATTTGTTGAAATTGAAAAAAATAAAAATCAAGTATAATAAATATTTTTGATGGAAATAGGAAAAATCAAGAAATAATAATTAAGCTTGAGTAAAAAATTAAAATCATAACATAATACTTATTCCTGATCAAAAAAATTAATATGAATTATTATTCCGTAAGTGTTTTGGAAACGGTTCTTACTGTAAAAAGGAACATGTTGTAAAGCGTTGTAAATCTAAAGACTTTCGCTGTCAAATCAACTACTTTCCGCAGTTGAAATGTACCCAACAACGCTCCGTTGTTGTTTCAAAGGTGCGAGCGTTGTTGATTTAAGTCGACCACGGAAACTGTTGGATCAAATACTTTTGTCTTTAAGTCAACAACGGAGACTGTTGGAAAAATTTTTCACCTAAAAATAAATTTTTGTTTGCATTTTACTCTTCATCTTCTCTCCACCCGGGTCCCAACTGCAAATATGTAGCCTCCGCTTGTTCTCCTCTTCTTCTCTCCTTCTTATCATTCACTGGTTGCTATCTTTATTTCTTATTTTGCTTTTTCTTCTTTATTTTATATTCTCCTCCGGACTCGAACCATGACATCAACCTGAAATTCTATCCAATCATCACATAGTGGAACATTCAACATTATATTCAATTTAAAACCCCCTTTTATACTTCCTCTCTCCCGAAAAAGCATCTATAAATTATATGAATCATTGTAAAAACAAAATTTAAAAAAAATTGTTCTCATTAGTTTTGTTAACAACGGAAACTGTTTCAAATACTTTTGCCTTTAAATCAACAACGGGGACTTTTGGAGAAAATTTCAGAGTTGTAATTATTATAAGAGAAAAAATAAAAATCAAAAAATAATTATTATTGAAAGAAACATATTTTAAAAGTCTTTGCATAATAGTTATTTCTGAGATATTTTTTTTAAGTCGTTTTGTAATTGTTATAAATGAGAAATTTTGTTTTATATCTTCAAAGACTTTTATATTGAGACAAATTTGAAAAAAGTCTTTGAGTAATTATTATCCGTAACAAATTGTTTTTTATATATTCAAAGACTTTTTCATTGAGACAAATTTCAAAAATATCTTGAAGTAATTATTTTGAGTAACAAATTTATTTTTTATATCTTCGATAAAAATCTTTCATACAATTTCAAATTGGAAATTTGCTTGAATTTTGAAGTACTTATATGAAAGTTATTTTTATTTTATACTTATATGAAAGTTATTGAAAATTTTCTGAGACTTTTTTGAACTTTGTCTCAATGAAAAAGTCTTTGAAGATATAAAAAACAATTTGTTACTGATAATAATTACGCAAAGACTTTTTTCAAATTTGTCTCAAAATATATTTGAAATAACTATTATGGAAAGATTTTTAAAATATAAATTTCTGCATAATAATTATAGAAGATTATTACCATTTTCACAAGAAAAAAAATATTGACAAAAGACTTTTATGATTCGGAAGGAAATTTGTGAGACTTTTTTATAATTTGAAAATGAAATAATTATTATTCTACATCTCTGGAAAATTTTCTGCTAAAAATAAACTTTTGTTTGGATTTTTCTCTTCATCTTCTCTCTATCATTATTGTTTTTGTTGGTTTTCTCGCAAAAAAAATTTTAAAAGCAAGCAAGTTTTTGAAACAACAGCGCCCGTTTTTGGATAAATTGCTGGATCAAAAACTTTGCTGTAAAAACAAATACTTTTGCTGTTGAATCAAAGACTGAGATTCAACAGCCGAAAGTTGTTGAATTAACTACGGGTATTTTTTTTTCAGAGCAGAAAAACAATTAAGTGAAAAGAATAGTTATTATCGTCATAAGCGAAGATTTAACCGCCGCACAATGTACGCATTTTGAATTTAGGCCGACAAAAATCATCACAGCCAACGAAGGTAGGTATGGCTATGAAATTTTGCCACCACAATGCACCCATCAACATTGTATTTCATAATAAATAAGTGAATATTTTAAAAATATAAATACGCGCGCGCCATCTGTTGGAACATAGCGGTGGTTATAACCTAATATCATTAGTAAATATGTTGCATATAACTATTTGGGCAGCAGCTAGAAATTACATACATACATACATACAGGTAAAACTAATAAAAGCGCGTTAAAATAGGCGGCATCCACCAACTTTTCCTCCACCTCCCCATATGTATAAGGTGTAATCCCCCTATATAAGTGTGGTAAGGTAACCACAATTTCTAACTTAATAACATTTTCCAGAGTTAACGTATATGAATTTTTAACTTGATACATAGAAGCATTTACGTTATTAACCAAGTTTTGTTTAATTTTTATATTTAAATACATACATATCTATTATATAAAAATGAATGTGTGTCTGTGTGACCTTTATGGACTCCCAAAGTACTCTACCCATCTTTATGTGGTATTAGCGCACATCAAGGCCGTATTTAGGGGGGGGGGGGCTTTGGGTGTTTGAACCCCCCACGAAATTCTGGTAGATATATTTTACTTCTATCATATTCAAAGCTATATGTTGAAAATACTAGTTTACAAATAATTAATTTGAGAAAATACCAAGAATTTCAGGTATAGGGGAGGGCTGGCATGAACCTGCAGAGGTCAAAACCATTTTTTTATGGTTAGGGTTTTGAGATGACGTAATTTGGGGTTTTTTTGGTTACAACTTCAATACAAAGATTCTTTTCGCTGAAGTTACAAATACCCACAAACCGTATCTACTCCGCACAGTGGCACTTTTACTCAATTTAGACGTGAAAAATTAATAAAACGCTGAAAAGTGAATATTATTCGTTCAAATTGGATGTATTAGTAAATATAGGACTCCTGGAAACGAAATCAATAGTTTTCGTGCATATATTCAAAAGAGACAACTCAAAATTTTAGGTTTTTAAAAAAATCGATATACGACTTTTTTTAAATGTTTTGATTTGAACAGGAGAAGTATTGTGGTTCGAAATAACTGAATAACTTCATCACTGATACATCTACGTACGCCTGCGGATTTTATACAGCAAATATATAATCGGATCTGAATAAACAGCAACGCATGCATCAGGTCTTCCATTCTTCTCGAGCGGATTGATCTCCTCTTATTATGTTCATGATGCTGTCTAATGTCTTTATTACGGGCCTCCAATGCTTTTTCCAACAGCATACCCATAGGCAGTGAAACGACTTTATAGTTGCATCGCCATAAATTAAAATTTTATGGACACTTGATGACATTGGATACCATGGATAATGAGTAACATAATTTATAGAAGCACTTTCGCAATACTAAGAAAACTTCTCGTGTGCAATAGGAAAGCCACTCGACATGCAGTTGAGGATAACACCAAAATGACGAATGTGTTCCTCATGTACACCAGTGGCGCTAATAGCTAAGCTATATACTCTTGAAAAAAAAAATGGCTTGATGTGTTACCATCACTGGTTGTGCCATAACCTTGTTTGGGCGTGTCTACCATGAGTTACATTAAACGCTTGATGCTACTTTGAAATTTTTGTTTTTCGATTTGGAATATGGCTTTATGTTCGTCGCTTATAACTTTCCAAACGCGAATGTTGAGGCGGTACCCGCTATTAAAAATACATTCTCTACATCTTATATAAGCACGCAAAGTGCATAATCCAAACTTATACAAAGATTCGTTAATCTCCCGGCCACAAACAACACTAAAGTCTTGCCGTAAATCATTGTCAAGTGCATATCATGACTAATGTGACCAATTTCTTCTTCTACCATAACAATTAAAGGCTGCAACGAAGTAATTTTCACTTTCTAAGTATTCCCAAAACCTTGTTTGTTGCAGATATAGTCCAAAACGGCTTTATATTTTTTGATTTGGTTGCGTTCTCCAACCTACACCTCATATAACTCTCTCCCAATTATCGACATTATTTCTCGCGGGGGCAGATCGGGGCAGAAGAATCCTAATGGAATATATGTAGGAATAAAAGGACGCTACATCTGCACACTAAACGTACAAAAAAACTTGTAGATAGTTGCAAATAAGAGTCCACACTTTTTCCTACCCTAACCTAGTATATATTTTTAAATTTCACTGACAGAACTCTTCTTATTAAATTTTAAACTGACTCTTAATTATATGTGTACTCACTTATAAAAAAATATCACAGTTAAAATACACACTTTAACAGCTGATTACAGCGCGAAAAATGGGGTTAGAAAGGAACAAAAACCACCATTGTCCACAGTGATCATCTGCCATTCGAACTGCATACAAAAGTTTTGAAATTTTTACAACAACAAAATTGAATTATTCACGTCTAAATTGAGTAAAAATGCCACTTCGCGCTTCTGTCGTTAAATTATGTTACATACATTTTCTAAAATTTTAGCATATTTCCTTATAACTGAATAAAATCATTGTATGGCTGAAAATTCATTACTCGGTTTTATTAGTGTCTGGATTATAACATTTTGTGTGTTTTTCTAAAGATCCCATATATGGGATGTGTGTGTTGTTATAGTCCGATTTTTAGTACTAACTTTTCAAAGTCAAAATTTTATTGATTTTTTGCGATTATTGAAAAAATTTTGTTTTTATTGGGGTTTTTATAAGAAGTTGTAAAAATCAGGAAAGTTTTATGCTTTTTAAAATTATTCTGTTTTATTGCAAACATTTTAAGCGTAATATTAAAAAGATTCGATGAATACTTTATTTTTGGCGATTTTTTTCCAAGTGAAACAAAAAGGATATTTTATGGTCGAAAAACTCGGCTAGGTGACCCAACTATATGAAAACCACTTCACAGATCAAGGGATATTAGAGGAAGATATAAAGCTTCCCAAGCACTGTTTGCCAGCATAACACCAACAGTCTCAAAAAAATAAGCTGTTGCTGTTCTGGGAAAGTTACCATAATTTTTTGAGAACTTTTGAATTTCGATTCCCTCTGAAAATATCTGAAGTCGAAGCACAGAACAGTCGAATATATTTGTTTGTTTATTTGTGCTGTTGCTTTACTGTGTAATTTCAAACAGATCAGTCGACAGCAAAGCACAGATAAACAGAATTTTAGTTTTCAGTGCGGCTTTTAAAAAATTTTTTTTTGTACATTACAATTTCGATTGTGTTCCCATAAAGTAAAAAAAAAACACAACAGCAACAGTGCTGTAAAAATTTCCACAATACAGCAACAGTCGACTATAATTTTTTGAAGCTTAAGCCTGCCCAGTTGCTGTACAGTAGAACGCTGTTTATTTTTTAATTTTCAAATGAAAATGAAATTCAATGGAAATGAAAAAAAAAGTTGAAAATAATTTCAAACCCTGCTCAAAAGACTAAAATAATAACATATCTATCAATTTTAAAAATCGGATGTCAAATAACAAAGTTGCAAAAAAAAACAAGTTAGAGTCTCAACATACAGCTGTTTTCGTTTCCACATGGTTGGGTAATCTAACCGAGTTTTTCGTCCATAAAATATTTTTTTTTTCACTTGGATAAAATATCCAATAATAAAGTATTAATCGTGTTTGCAATAGAACAGTCTAATTCTTAAATGAATAAAAGTTTCCTGATTTTTAAAACTTCTTATAAAAACCCTAATTTGAAAATCAAGTTTTGTAAAAAAATTATTCTCCTAAATAGCACTTCAGAAACCAAATTTTTTTATTATTTTTATTTAGTGCACGAAATAGGTTATATATTTTTCTAAAAAAAAAAAATCTACGATGAAAACCCCCCACGAAAAAAATTCCTGGGTACGGCCCTGGCGCACGTAATAGTGTAGATATATAGAATTTCGAAAAAGTGGGAACTTCCCGGAATATAGGCCCAAATGTGGACCCAGAGTGACCCAGAAAGTCTTTGAGCAACTGGTTAACAAATTATTCGAGAAAACCGTGATTAAATATGAAAAAACTGAACAAAAAATTGAATTTTTGAGATTGTTTTTACAGTTTCTCTTGCATTTATCCAGATACATTAATAATTAATATACCGATAGAAGCGGTGGAATGTCACCTTCTTAACGACATCAAACGTGTGTTGATAGGATACGCAGAAAAAGTTATGGGGCCAAATATGACTTAACCTATTAAGGGCTCATATCTCAAAAACTACACGTACAGTTATCATTATACCTTTCATGAGAATGAAATGGTATTATAACTTTGTGCCGAAAATCAAATCTTGAGAGTACTAGGAGGCGTGACAGACCCATCAATATTTATACCGATATAATCAGAATCATGAGCTGAGTCGTTTAAGCCATGTCCGTCTGTCCGTCCGTCCGTCCGTCCGTCCGTCCGTCTGTGTGAACGCAAACTAGTCCCTCAGTTTTTGAGATATTTGATTGAAATTTGGAACACGGGTGAGCTTTGATGCTCAATCGATCATTTGTCGGAATTGGCCGAATCGGACCACTATAACATATAGCTCCCATACAACCGATTGTTCAGATTTATACATTTTGGGGTATACCTTCTCCCTTCTTACAGCTAAGGACACGAAACTTTGGAGTATTTGTACCCATATTGACCCAAACAAGGTTACTGAAAATTGTCAAGATCGGACCACTATAACATATAGCTGCCATACAACCGATTGTTCAGATATACACATTTTGGTGTATAACTTCCCCATTTAAACAGCTAAGAACATGAAATTTTGAAGTATTTGTACACATGTTGGCCTAAACAAGATTACCGAAAATTGTTAATATCGGATCACTATAACATATATCTCCCATACAACCGATTGTTCAGATATACACATTTTGATGTATAACTCCTTCATTTTAACAGCTAAAATCGTGAAATTTTTAAGTATTTGTACCCATGTTGGCCCAAACAAGGTAAGCGAAAATTGTCCGGATCGAAGCACTATAACATATATCTCCCATACAACCGATTGTTCAGATATGGACATTTTGGGGTATAACTTCTTCATTTTAACAGCTAAGGACATGAAACTTTAAAGTACTTGTACCCATATAGGCCCAAATAGAGTTACCGAAAATTTTCAAGATCGGACCACTATAACATATAGCTGCCATACAACCGATTGTTCAGATATACACATTTTGGTGTCTAACTTCCCCATTTAAACAGCTAAAGACATGAGATTTTGAAGTATTTGTGCAAATGTTGGCCTAAACAAGGTTACCGAAAATTGTCAAGATCAGACCACTATAACATATAGCTCCCACACAACCGATTGTTCAGATATACACATTTTGTCGTATAACTCCTCCATTTAAATAGCCCAGATACCATTTTTTCTAATAAACCGTTCCATAAATAACACACAAAATTGAAATTATAAATTATACTAAATCAGGCTATGTACATACATACATAGGTAGCTTTTCATTTCCCCACTCATGAAAGGTATGAAGTCTTCGGTACGGCCGAAGACAGCCACGCTCTTACTTGTTTTTTTATCAGTTACAAGCAGAGCTGCACCAAAATATCGACTTTTTTGTTGACCTATGTAATTGTTGCTACGCTTATGAAAAAATTCTGAAAATTCGCGGAAATTAAACGAAAATTTCAAAGTCCGGGGCTATATTTTTTAGAATTTTTCTATAAGCTTAGAAACAATGATTTAAATGACTTCTGTCGTCAAGTCATACACAAATTTATAGGAAATTATCGAACGAATTTAAATGACGCATAAAGTGTGCCCATTTTAATATTTTTTATCTTTCATCAGCCCAAGCATATAAATAATCTTTCTAATGCAAAATTTCATCCCTTTATCATGTGGCGTGGTTATAAACCGATTTCGCTAAATTAAAAAAAAAAAAGTATACGCCGATTTTCGTCGTAATATCTCAATTATTTGTGAATTTATGGGCTCCAAAATCTCTTAGATTCCTTTGTTTAAAAAGAGGCGCCGCCACGCCCATTTTCAAATCTTTTACGGTTTTTGTTTTATGTCTATAGTGGGACTCATACCACAAATTTTTAATAAATTAGTTTAATATCTGACAAAGATATCGTATAAAATGTTTTCATTAGGTCCCTTTATAATACCCATATATAAAAGTGGGCGTGGTCGTTAACGGATTTTGCCATTTTTCGTCCAAACACGCGTACCAAATTCCATCGATATATCTGCTACGGTTTCTAAGTTATGACTTATAAAACTTTATAAATTTGCACCTTAAAAAATGGGCGTGGCACCGCCCATTTCTGAAAATTTCGAATTATTTCCTTATAATGAAATAAGATCATTGCACGGCTGAAATTTCATCACTAACATCTGTCTTTTTCAAGGTTAGATAGCCATACATCGAACAAAACTCTATGTTTTATATTTGAGGAGGTCGTAGTATTTTCTCAGTCTTAAAAACGAGGAACTAGGGCAATATAAAAACAAAGAGAGTTAAGGTGCACCTCGGTGGACTCACGAGATTTATTTTTATTAGAAGTTGACGGAGAAAATATAACCTCAGTTTTTTTACCTGTATGTACTAAGCAGAGTTGTAATTATTATAAGAGAAAAAATAAAAATCAAAAAATAATTATTATTGAAAGAAAGATATTTTAAAAGTCTTTCCATAATAGTTATTTCTGAGATATTTTTTTTAAGTCGTTTTGTAATTATTATAAATGAGAAATTTTGTTTTGTATCTTCAAAGATACAAATTTGAAAAAGTCTGAGTAATTATTATCCGTAACAAATTGTTTTTTAAGTCTTCAAAGACTTTTTCATTGAGACGAATTTCAAAAATATCTTTAAGTAATTATTTTGAGTAACAAATTTTTTTTTATATCTTCGATAAAAATCTTTCATACAATTTCAAATTGGAAATTTTCTTGAATTTTGAAGTACTTATATGAAAGTTGTTTTTCTTTTATACTTATATGAAAGTTATTGAAAATTTTCTGAGACTTTTTTGAACTTTGTCTCAATGAAAAAGTCTTTGAAGATATAAAAAACAATTTGTTACTGATAATAATTACGCAAAGACTTTTTTCAAATTTGTCTCAATATAAAAGTCTTTGAAGACTTAAAAAATATATATTTGAAATAACTATTATGGAAATATTTTTAAAATATAAGTTTCTGAATAATAATTATAGAAGAGTTTTATCATTTTCATCAGGAAAAAAATATTATCAAAAGACTTTTACGATTCTGAAAATAATAAATAATAATTATTCTACATCTCTGGTACTAAGTATGTAAATAACGAAAAGATACTCAGAACAAAAAATAGAAAGTCAAAACTCCATTTAGAAAAAAAAAATCGTGAAAATACACCAATAAATTATTTATTCAATATTGAAAACTACTTCACATGCTCACACAATGTTTTTTTTTTTTTGTTTAAGTGTCAAACGTGTGTACCTACACAAGTTTCTTTTTTGCAAAATTTTTATTTTTTGCTTAATCTGGCATCCCTGTTTATAATGGGATAGCCAAATTTAAAAAAAATAACGGAAACAAATTTAATTTTTGTCGTCCTAAATTCAAAAATTCGTACGTGTGCGCCGTCTGGAACGGCGTTTTGATGCCGTTTTAAATATTTTCGGCCAAATTACATATACATACATAGCTGCCATACCACCGATTGTTCAGATATGGACATTTCGGCGTCCGTCTGTACGCACTCTAACTCGCGCCAAAAATTTAAATATTTTGATGAAATTCGGAATGCAAGTTTGTATCCAGACTGGGATAATTGGCATTGAAAATGGGCGAAATCGGACCATGATCACGCCCACTTTCCCTATATAGTATATATCGGAAATTTGGTATTTCAGTCACTAATATAGCTCGAGTGATAAAATTTCACCCACGTATTGGGGGCTCAGGTCCATACGAATATGCTGAAATTTTGGAAAATGGGCGGTGCCACACCCACTTATTAAGAGAAAACATTGAAAATGAGCGGGGTTACGCCCACCTATGCGGCACTCGCTTTATATAAAATACACCGTGTTTCCATCAAACGTAAACAAACAATGAAAGCATACAGCTGAGTATCTAATGTTCGATTCCACTCGAACTTAGGCTTCCTTACTTGTTTTTTTTTATGTTGTTTTCCTGATACACATTGTTTTGCTTGTAAGCTCGAATGTTCCGATCTGCTCGGATTGCTCGATACCCATTGACACCATAGGCCTTAACACTCGCGATGTATGTTCTGCCTTCTCCAAGCTGGATGAAGAGAAATGAAGAGAGCATGGGTTTGGCGGTCAACGATGATAAGATAAAGTGCACAAAGAGTCAACGTGTTTTAACAACCACGTCACTGTCGACAATTAGGAATTCGAAACCGTCTATTTGGGAACCAGCAACACCAAAAATAATGTCAGCACGTAAATCCAACGAAGAACCAATTGCCAATAAGTGCTAATTTGGACTAAGTAGGCAATTAAAAAGTAAAGTGCTCTCTTAAAGAACAAAGGTCACGCTCCACAGGATGCTCATGGTTGCGGTACTCTTGTACGGCGCAGAAGCATGGACGATGTCAAAATCAGATGATATGGCACTTGCAGTGGATTGAAAAGTTCTTCGGAAGATTTATGGACCTTTGCGCGTTAGCGTCGGCGAGTATCAATGGAGATTTAATGATGAGCTGTACGAGCTTTACGCAGACATCGACATTGTCCACCGAATAAAAATCCAGCAGGGGGGCAGGTCATGTCGTGAGAATGGATGAAGGCGCTACAGCTAAAGAAATCTGCTAAATGCAAAAGAAAGGGGAGACCTCCACTACTGAAAACTGACTCGTCCTTCCTTGGTATTTCCAATTGGCGACAGGCAGCACGAAACAGAAACGACTGGCGCGATTTACTGGACTCGTCTAAAATATACTATATTGTTACACGCCAATTACGAAGTAGAAGAAAAGGAGGTTCAAAGAAAGTGCCGCACAATGAAAATTTAGGTGAAAATGCGTCAATTTCAGTCGCCTTAGGCATAGAATACAATTTGTGTTAGCCTTAGCAATACAATCAGTTTATAACGATATTTCATTAAATCTCGTCCATAAAATAAGCGCCAAATTGTAAAATGAATATGAAGCAAGAAATAATATTTAAAAATGAAGGTACAGCGAGATTTTAAAAACCTTTATATGTGCATTTGTATTCTACAAGGGCACTTTTCAGCAAAAGCAAATATAACAAGAATGTCATTTGCAAACTAAGTAACTCTTATTTCAGAATCTAAAATCTATGGCTCCGAAGCATAGAAAAAGCAATCATGCAACAAACATAATTTTTTATTGCACCATAAACATAAAGAAAAGTAAGGAAAATAAAACATATATGTATGTACATACATGCATAAACATCTACAACAGCGCTGCTCAGCTCATATGTAGGCACTCAAAGCACAATTGTTTTGTTTTGTTCCGAATCATAGGCACAGATACATATTTTCACCTCAAATATAAAAATAAAATTTTCTTTGCACTGCCATAAGCACTCAGATTTAAAAAATTGTATATGTATGTATGTGCCTATGATTCATATTGAATGTGCACAGCTAAGGCACATTGAATAGGAGCTCGATCACTGCCGTAAGAAATTTAATTTTACACTAACAAATGTGTAATCAAAAAAAAAAATCAAAAAATGAAACCACTAAAAAATTTATATTCGAAAAATGTTCATATAAAAAATTAAAAAAATTTGTATGTATTCCCCGCTAACAATTTTGCCAGACAATTTCTGATTCAGACAATTCTGAAAATATTCTGAGTAAAAATTTGAGTATTTGGACAAGTCCTTCCGATTTCTTAGGTATTTCTATCAGAAATGTCTGGGGAAATTATTTTTTTTTCTCACCCGGCAAATCTTATAGATATCGGACCTATTGCGTGCAGATATGCCAAAATATTTTAAATTGTTTGCCTACAAGTAATTTTCTATTTGTCATCAGTTCAAGATTGAAGAAACAAATTTTGTGAGCTGGAAATATAACTAATAACAATTTGGATGTAAGAAAATCAGGAAAATTGCAATAAAATTATGCTCAATGGTTTTTCAGTTTCCGGAAAATGGGACAAAAATGTCAATCACTCAAACAATTTAAATCCGAACAGGATAAGAACGCCGAACCATGGCAGGCGATTTTGTCCTTTATGAACCCTACGAGGAAGTACAAATTCTGCTACCCGAACAATCCAGTTGCTTGGCCGTTAAATCCTACCCAAAAATATGCGAACTCCCTGTGTGTGCTAACGCTAAATTCATGGCACCCAATGGCCGCATGATAAAATTGCCACACTTGAAAACAAAGGTACCGCATTTGGTCAATGGTTGGATGATGATGTAAAACGGCTCTGGCGGAACGTGTGAAAAGCATTTTAAATATAATAGATCTTAGACTAAGTACGGATGTATGTATACCTAAGTATGCATGTACATCAGACCTGTTAAATTCCGATTAGGATTAGTAATCAATTAAATTGTTTTGTTTTTTAATTGGTAATCATTATTTTAATTCTTTTGCAGAAAAAAAGTAATTTTAATAATTACGATTAAAAAAATCAAAAAAAAAATCAAAAATAATCATAAAAAATCAAAAATAATCCTTTCCTGGACCTAGAAATGAATCTTCCCCAGGTGTAGGAAGGGTTTGTATCCGTATCTAGTACGAAAAACTTCCAACGAGCCAAGGTCTATACAAATTTTGTACTTTTAAATTTGTTGACATTTTAATTAGTGCACACGGTAGGCAGGAAGCGACGATAGGTTGCATGAAAATGTCGAGAAAAAAGGAAAGTGGGGTTTTGTTATGTGATGTTTATAGATGAAACATCCGTTGAAATTAAAATCCGAGCTGCTCCTTTTTCAAGGATATCCACATTTTTTGTTTTTTTTGAAAGGATCAAATATTGAGGAAATCGAATATTCGCCACCGTCCAAATTTTTCCGATTTCAATACATTATTTGGTCGCTAAGGGATACAAAAAAAGGTATTAAAAAGAAAACAGGACACCTGTAGTGGAAAAATCCAATGTGAACAGGACCTAAAGGATAACCACTAAAATATAAAATAACACAAAAAGTACCCACTTTAATTTGCGTATAACTCCTAAAATGTTAACTCTACGTGAAAATTTCTTATTATATGTTGCATTCAGAATAAATAAAGAAATATTTCTTTAATATACAATTTTGATGTACCTGCAGTGCTTAATGTACTTTTATGCATCTAAAGTGAAAATTTCAAAAAAAATACGTTTTTTTTATGGTGCTATTTTAAGTTCAAATATTTTTCTAGTTTATGTAAATATTTTAATCTAATGATCCAACTCTCATTCCTACGTATCTCTACGTTAATACTAAAAAAGAGTTAGAGCTGAGATACGCGCTAGCTGTGCACGGTGGGCGGGAAGCAACAATAGGTTGCATGGGAATATCGTAAAAACGATGGCCCAACGAATATGTGCCTAGCTGTGTGCTGGTACTAATTTTCGTTTAAAAAAAATGTTGGAGATTTTATTCACGCTTGCTGTGTGTTTATGAAGTATATTAGAATATCATTTTACGTAAGTGTTTAGCCGGCGATCGTTTTTTCGATATTTTCATGCAACCTATTGTTGCTTACCGCCCACCGTGCACAGCTAGCGCGTATTTCAGCTCTAATTCTTTTTAATATTAACGTATAGATATGTAAGAATGAGAATTGGATCATTAGATTAAAATATTTACATAAACTAGAAAAATATTTGAACTTAAAATAGCACCATAAAAAAAACGTACCTTTTTTGAAATTTTCACTTTAGATGGACCAAAGTGCATTAACCACTGCAGGTACATCAAAATTGTATATCAAAGAAATATTCCTTTATTTATTCTGAATGAAATATATTATAAGGAATTTTCACGTAGAGTTAACATGTTAGGAGTTATACGCAAATTAAAGTGGGTACTTTTTGTGTTATTTTAAATTTCAGTGGTTATCCTTTAGGTCCTGTTCACATTGGATTTTTCCACTACAGGTGTCCATTTTTCTTTTTAATACCTTTTTTTGTATCCCTTAGCGACCAAATCATGTATTGAAATCGGAAAAATTTGGACGGTGGCGAATTTTCGATTTTCTCAATATTTGATCCTTTCAAAAAAAACAAAAAATGTGGATATCCTTGAAAAAGGAGCAGCTCGGATTTTAATTTCAACGGATGTTCCATCTATAAACATCACATAACACAACCCCACTTTCCTTTTTTCTCGACATTTTCATGCAACCTATCGTCGCTTCCTGCCTACCGTGTGCAGTTGTCGCTGTAGAATACACAAAGACTTGGATACACCTGTCCCCATATTTACTGCAGGGTTACGTACTTTAACATGCGTTCACATACATTTGTACAAACAAACTTTATGCCTCTCTGGCCAAACATGCATGCCTACCTGAATACTTACATATGTGCATGCGTATCCAAATTTCTTTACAACAATATTGAAAAAAATCAAACAAAATAAAAAAAAAATCAAAAAAATCTTAAAAATCAAAAAAAATCAAAAATAATCATAAAAAATCAAAAATAATCATAAAAAATCAAAAATAATCAAAAATAATCAAAATAATTTTACTTGTAAGAGTTTTTAGTGCTTAGCACGAAATTTTTATTTTTAATTCAATTTTAATTGTTGGGGTAAGTGGAAAAAAATCAAATCAAAATAATTTTTTTTTGATTGTTTTTGATTATTTTTGATTTTTTAAGATTATTTTTGATTTTTTTTGATTTTTAAGATTTTTTTTTGATTTTTTTTTATTTTGTTTGATTTTTTTTTCAATATTGTTGTAAAGAAATTTGGATACGCATGCACATAAGTATTCAGGTAGGCATGCATGTTTGGTCAGAGAGGCATAAAGTTTGTTTGTACAAATGTATGTGAACGCATGTTAAAGTACGTAACCCTGCAGTAAATATGGGGACAGGTGTATCCAAGTCTTTGTGTATTCTACAGCGACAACTGCACTAATTAAAATGTCAACAAATTTAAAAGTACAAAATTTGTATAGACCTTGGCTCGTTGGAAGTTTTTCGTACTAGATACGGATACAAACCCTTCCTATACCTGGGGAAGATTCATTTCTAGGTCCAGGAAAGGACAGGGAAGAGCGAATAAATAATTTGATTATGCCAGAGATTATCTTTACGCAAATCTATTTGCAGCATAGCAAATCGTCTACTGCTTTATTATGTAGTAGGCATGCGAAGCCGCATACAAATTCCCAAATAATCCTATTTGAGGAAAAATGGGTATTTCGTGAACGCATCTGTGGCCTTGGAGGGATTTCTTGAGGCAACGTCCTTCACTCTATAGGGAAAGGAAGATCGCGGGCTTGTATCATTGTTCCGCGATCAGCAGAATGCACAATGCTTAGAGAATTTGTTTACAGGAAATTAAATGTTTATCCAGATATGATTAATCCGAGATATTTCACTCAGTTTTTACTAAAGATTAATGTTATATATTCCTTAATTTTATAAAAATTAGCTAATACAAGAAATATACATTTCTTTATTTATTGATGTATCTAAATGTTTAAATTGCAATAAATTTTCATTACAAAACAGCACAATGGTATAGAGAATCTATGATTCCATTGTCTCGGTATGGCCCTAAAAAAGCTAGGCACTTTATTTAAAATGCACATAATTATATGCAGTGAAAATATAGCTGCAGTGAAATAACGCCCGTGGAATTAACGCCCGCGGGCGTTATTTCCCAAAAAAAGGAAATAACACCCGCGGGCATTTTTTTCTTTCCTGAAAAAGAAATAATTCCCGCGGGCGTTATTACGTTTAATCCACGGGCTTTATTTCTCTTTCGGAAGGGCAATTAAGCCCGCAGACGGGCTTTTTTTTAAATATGGTGTATTAGGGAAAAAAGCGCCGCAGGCGAGAAATTGGAATAAAAAATCGCGCGATTTTTAATTCCAATTTTTCGTTTTTTTTTTTAAATATGGTGTATTATTATAGGAAAAAGCGCCGCAGGCGAAAAATTGGAATTAAAAGTCGCGCGATTTTTTATTCCAATGTTTCATTACATACATATTGGCACTTTCAGACCACAATCTAAACAAATACTCATATAGAGTTTTCAACAATTTGACGACAAACCGGGCACAAAATATTTCTTTTGCCATTTACGATTGCAACCTTACTGTGCTCTCCAAAGCAATCCGCACACAATTTAAAGTGATTGCATGGGCTTAAGAGAACATCGCGTGGCTTGGTAAAACAAATAACACACAACAACATGCTTTGACTCTCGCAAAAACTGTCCGCCGTTTCTTCATAGTCAGAACAATCCATTTCGGATACATCAATGTCTTCTGTGTCACATGTCTTATTTTCGGGATTACTCATTTGATTCGCCTGCGGCGCTTTTTCCAATACTAACACACCATATTAAAAAAAAAAACGAAAAATTGGAATTAAAAATCGCGCGATTTTTTATTCCAATTTTTCGCCTGCGGCGCTTTTTCCAATAATAATACACCATATTAAAAAAAAAAACGGAAAATTGCAATTAAAAATCGCGCGATTTTTTATTCCAATTTTTCGCCTGCGGCGCTTTTTCCAAAACTAATACACCATATTTAAAAAAAAAACTAAAAATTGGAATTAAAAATCGCGCGATTTTTTATTCCAACTTTTCGCCTGTGGCGCTTTTCCCACTAATACACCATATTTAAAAAAAAAAAATAAAAATTGGAATTAAAAATCGCGCGATTTTTAGGGCGCGCGGGCGTTCTTTCCCTTTCTGAATGGAAATAAAACCCACGGGTTTAAATTCGGTTTATTCGCAGGCGCTATTTCTTTTTCAAGAAAGGAAAAAACGCCCGCGGGCGTTAATTAACAATTAAACGTACCCATTCTCAATTTTTTCTCAAATATACCAAGGTAAGTACCCAGGTATGTATAAATTAAGGATATAAAAATAAAAACTATATTTTTACCACAATGCTCGGTAAAACGTCGGGAAGCAAAAATTTACTTAAAAATCAATTGAAAAAATAAAATTGCTTTTCATCCAAATGTTATTTGAAGCAGTGGCAACAAATATCTTAATTGTATTCTAGGTTAAGATTTTATAAAAAAAAAATTAAGTCAATTTTTGCTTCCTGACGTTTTACCGAGCATTGTGGTAAAAATATAGTTTTTATTTTCATATCCTTAATTTATACATACCTGGGTACTTACCTTGGTATATTTGAGAAAAAATTGAGAATAGGTACGTTTAATTGTGAATTTCAAAATGCCCTGGAATTAGAAATGCGTATAAACGTTTTTTCAACGTTCGAGATTTTTTTCTATTATGTTTATTGGGCATCATACCTCATATGCTCGTTAGCGCATGCGCTTGTGCTCATCAATGTGCGTGTATGTGTATGCCAATTCTTAGACTACTGTATCCTCGCTACTTCAGTAGTCTTACAGTAAACAGTAAATAATACTGAAATACTGTAAACTTTTTACAGTAGTAAGTAAAGACTACTTATTACTGTAAAATTTTTACAGTAATAAGTAACGCGGTACTTAATACTGTAAAAAATTTTAAGTAATAAGTAAAGCGATACTTAATACTGTAAAAAATTTTAAGTAATAAGTAACGCGTTACTTATTACTGTAAAAAATTTTAAGTAAGCAATATTCTTTTACTGCTTACTGTTTGCTTTACTGAATTACAATTTTACTTCAGTATGCCCATCTATGGTCTTCGGTACGGCCGAAGACAGCCGCGCTCTTACTTGTTTTGTTTTTTTTTTTTTCACGAGGAGGAAGCATCTAAAGCATTTACCCTGTCAGTGTGGGACTTCACCCGCACTAAACCTGCTGTCGTCGTACCTAACGCCCCCTCCCCCACGGTACTATCCAGCTACCGGCGTGAGGTTGGTTGAGCACCAGGCTTTAAGTCCGCAATAGTTGCGTTATTGCCCTCAGTATGCCTTAAAATGCTGCATACATACCTGCATACGTACAAATGTGCATCTTTCTTTACAACGATGTTGATAAAAATAAAAAAAAAATCAAAAAAAAATCATAAAAAATCAAAAAAAAATCAAAAATAATCATAAATAATCAAAAATAATCAAAAACAATCAAAATAATTTTTTTTGATTATTTTTGATTATTTTTGATTTTTTATGATTATTTTTCATTTTTTTTTTTTATTTTTTATGATTTTTTTTGATTTTTTTTAATGGTAATTGCAAAACAATCATTAAAATTTGAAAACAATGGGTAATCAATCATTAAATAGGTACCTGAAAAAATAATCAATCAAACCGGTAATCATTACGATTAATAATCATTATTTAACAGGTCTGATGTACATACATTAATTTTTATATAATAAATAATTAATATTTAATTTGCCACAAAATATATGCCAATTTTAATTGAAAATTCTTGAGATAGCTGTAAGATATCCATCAGATTCTTCGGCAGAAATCCTCACGATTTTTCTTCAGATATCTGTAAGATATTCGTCAGATTCGTCGGAAAACAAAAGAATTTTCCCCTATTGTTCGTTTAGAAATCTGTTAGATATCTACACGAATCATCGGTAAAAAACAAAGAATTTCCCAAGACAAGTCTGTAAGAATTCCTATCAACGTCTTCATACATTTCTCTTGAAGAAGTCATACTTTTTTCACTTTTTATGTAATGTTAGATACATTTATTAAGGTTTGGTTAAGTTTATTTCTGTATTTATCTTTTAGTAACTTTACTTTGTATCTTGTGTTAGTCGACCGCGATTTATGGTCGACTTTAAATAAATAAATAATAATAATATGTACATATGTATTTTAAGCTTATTTTTCAAATTTAAACACCCTAGGTCCATTTTTACTATTTATGCGGCCATTTCTTGTACGAAACGTTCGCATTGTGCGACATTTGTGCCAAAAATTGAAATTGAATTCCTGACGCCCAACTATACGACTTTAGAGCTGAACAGGACATTACAACGAAATATAGAGCTTCCAGAACTTCCCAAAGATAAAATTTATGGTATGGATTGGTAGAGCTGGGCGCTAGGAGTTAAAGTTTGGGATATCTCAATTTTGGCATATGCGGTTATGAAGTTTAAACGACGATATATAGAACGTTATATATATATATATGTACATATACAAACGTTTTGCGTTTATACTATTAGCTAGGTACACCACCAAATATTCATGTTTGGTAAAAAAAACTAGAAATTTACTTATTCCTGCGGTTCATAGTTCTTACCAGTGACTTGGTAAATAAACTTATTTCATAGTGAAAAGGTGTTCTCGGCCGTTCAATACATGCGATGGAACCGGAAAGTACTTTTGTATTTCGTTAACCCCATTAAAAGAATAAAATAGAGCGGGTCTTACTCCCTTAAACACAAAGGGCCGTAGTCATAGTCGTTCACTAAAATCGGTTTTAGTTAAAATCGGTATTAAATTTAGAACGACGTGGTGTGTCATATACGAGTTAGAACAACGTTTTTGCTAAAAGTAACCGGAACAGGGTTACCCATAAAAAAATAATTAGAATAACTGTAATTTTAAGAAATTTCGAGTGTTTTAAAAGTTCACCCCGTGTCTACTTTTAAATTAAAAAAGAACAAGTAAGGAAGCCTAAGTTCGAGTGGAATCGAACATTAGATACTCAGCTGTATGCTTTCGTTGGTATATTCTATGCCAGACCCACTTAATGATGTTGGAAAATGAAACGGTACGCCCACAATATACCAGCGTTTAAAATTTAGTTGTTATTTAATCTGAAAGTGAAGTGTGCCAATACTTTTTTCCACATAAAACTAGGACTTTTTTAATTCCACGAATTAATGTGGTTAAACCATTCCATGAATTAATGTAATCTTTAAAGTATTCTTAATACTTGTACTAATGTAACAAAAATAGGAAATAATAAAAACTTTCTTTCCTTGGAAGCATTTTTTGAGGTCGAAACCAACTTTGTCTGCTGTGCCAATACTTTTTTCCGTGAGTGTGCATATGTATCTACGAGTATATACAGTTTATCATCCCCGAAAACAATTTTACCAGACAATTTTTGATTCAAACAATTCTGAAAAAAATCTGAGTACAAAGTTGACTATGTAGACATATCTTATGGATTTTTTATAGATTTCTATCAGATATATCTGGGGAAATTTACTTTTTTCCCATCCGACAAATCTTATAGATATCTGAACGATTTCGTGCAGAGTGCCAAATTATTTTGATTTGTTTCGTGTGTGAAAATATCAATTGATATTGGGCCCACTATTATTTGTAATTTTTATTAATGACATTAGTAGATGTTTTTCAAACACTAATTTTTTTCTCTACGCAGATGACTTGAAAATTTACTCGATTGTGAAGAATATGTCAGACACGCTGGCATTTCAAGCTGATCTTGATCGGTTGATTTTATGGTGTAGTAATAATTTTTTGCCCCTGAACGTTAAGAAGTGTTTTCATATCACTTTTGCGAAATGCCTTTCCCCCCTGCGGAGTTGTTATTTTTTATCGAATTGTCGTTTGCAAACTGTTAGTGAAACCTTGGATCTGGGTGTTGTATTTGATGCAAAGTTCACTTTCATTAACCATATTAATTATATAATTCCTAAATCTTACGCTATGTTAGCATTCGTCAGACGTAATTGTAAAGATTTTTCATGTCCTTACACACGTAAATTACTCTATACATCATTTGTTCGGTCAAAGCTAGAATATGCATCTTTCATTTGGAGGCCTTATCATGCCTGCCATATTATTAGAATTGAGCGCATTCAAAAAATCTTCATTTCGTTTGCTCTGAATGCCCTTCGCTTTCATGATCCAGTTCCGTCCTACTACTCACGTTGCCTTCTTATAAATTTAAAATCCCTGGAATCTAGGAGAACAATTTTATCTCTATCTTTTGTATTTGACATTATATGTGGTGCTGTTGATTGCCCCCTGCTTCTTGAACGGATTGATTTTAACACTCCGGTCAGAGCGTTGCGTAATTTTGACTTGTTTCATATTGCTATTATAAGAAAGCTGTACGTGATTAGTGCACCCATAAATCGAGCTCTTATTGAATTCAATACGATCTCTAGAAAATGGGAGATTGATTTTTCTTCCGCCAGGCTTTCGTTCATTAGTATGCTTAATCTTGCTATTAAGTAATGTTAATTCATACCTACATATTTTTTATTAAGTTTATAATTTTTAAGCCTTTCTATTAATTATATTAATTATATCCATTAGTCTGTAAGACATTTTGTTTTTGTTGACTAATTAAAACCTAAATAAATAAATAAAAATTCAAAAAATAGAAAAATTAAAAGATGAGAACCATAAGATTTTGCTTCATTTTACTGAAGAATTTATAGCCCTCAGGAGACACGTGGAAAGCGGACTAATCGAATTGAAAGCGCAAAAAGTACTTATTGACTGTGTGATATAAATCTAGAATCGCCGAATGATATTATTACGTTCGATAGTGAATTAAAAGAAGATGAAGAAAAAATAATGAATTTAGTAAGTATATTAAGATTAAAATTTTTAATTTTATGTATTCGCAACTTGTCCTAACTCATTGGAAAATTGTAAACTATATCAATTTCAGAGAAAAATTTTTAATTTTACGATTTTGCAATGATTTATGATAAATAGTGAATCCCTTAATACCATTCATAATATTGCTAATATGATGATTAACTTTAGATATCACGATTCAGCAAGCAAAGCCATGATACTTAATATTAATAAATTCGTGTTTGAAAACTCAAAGTTAATTTTTAAGGATGACACTATAATTGCAAAATATTCTTGGAGTGCGGCGAAAACAACATCGCAGTAAAAGATTTTACATTAATTAAAATTCAGGCAAAATAAGGCGGAAAAGATATCCATTGATACATGAATTGTATGTTTTTTTGTACATTTTTTGCTTTTGTTTTTGTTACTGATTTTTTTTGGTTTCGTTTCTGTTTTTGTCTTTTTTGTTTTGGTTTTTGTTTTTGCTTTTTTTTTGGTTTCGTTTCTGTTTTTTTTTTGTTTTGTGTTTTGTTTTTGCATTTTTTGTTTTTTTTTTTGTTTCGGGTTTTGTTTTTGCTTCTTTTTTGGATTCGTTTCGTTTTTTTGTTTTTAATTTGTTTTTTTGTTTTTGTTTGTTTTTTTTTGTTTTTTTGTTTTGGTTTTTGTTTTTGCTTTGTTTTGTTTTTTTGTTTTTGTTGTTTTTGTTTTTGCCTTTTTTGTTTTTTTTTTTTTGTTTTTGTTTTTGCTTTTTTTCTTTTGTTTTTTCCTTTCCTTTTCTTTTTATACTCAGCTGTACTAGTACACAGAGTATTATAGTTTTAATCACATAACGGTGGATTGTAACAGAATGAAATAATCGAGATAGATATAGACTTATGTATATCAAAATGATCAGGGTGAAAAGAGAAATCGATTGAGCCATGTCCGTCCGTCCGTCCGTCTGTCCGTCTGTAAACACTCTAACTCGTGCAAAAATTGAGATATTTCGATGAAATTTGAAATACAAGTTGGTATCGAGACTGGGACGGTTGGTATTGAAAATGGGTGAAATCGGACCGTGACCACGCCCACTTTTCCTATATAGAAAAAATCGGAAATTTGGTATCTCAGTCACTAATATAGCTGGAGCGATGAAATTTTACCCACGTGTTGAGCTCAGGCCCCTAGGAAGAAATTTGATGAAATCTTGGAAAATGGGCGGTGCCACGCCCACTTATTAAGGGTCAAACCTTGAAAGTTTTTTATGTCATAACTCAGAAACCATTGAAGATATAGCGATGAAATTTGGTACGCGTGATGTACTTACTTAGGCAAACGTTTGGACGGAAAATAGTTAAAATCGGTTGACGGCCACACCCACTTTTATATATGTATATTATAAAGTGACCTAATAAAAACATTTTAAGCGATATCTTTGTCAAATATAAAGATATGTCATTGAAAATTTGTCGCATGAGTCCAACTATGGACATAAAACAAAAAACACAAAAATTTTGGAAAATGGGCGGTGCCACGCCCACTTATTAAGGGGCAAACATTGAAAGTTTTATAAGTCATAACTCAGAAACCGTTAAAGATATATTGATGAAATTCGGCACGCATGATATGCTTACTTAGGCAAATGTTTGGACGAAAAATTTCCAAAATCGGTTGACGGCCACGCCCACTTTTATATATGGGTCTTATAAAGTGACCTAATAAAAACATTTTAAGCGATATCTCTGTCAATTATAAAGATATATCATTGAAATTTTATATCAGGAGTCCTACTGCGGACATAAAACGAAAAACACAAAAATTTTGGCAAATGGGCGTGGCACCGCCTCTTTTTAGAAACAGGAATATACGAGATTTCTGAGCCTATAACTCGACAAATAATTTATATATAATGACGAAACTTGGTGTGTACACTTTTATTACTTGTAGTAATACATGTTCAAAATTTTACCAAAATCGGTTGACGACCACGCCCACTTTTATATATGGGTATTATAAAGTGACCTAATAAAAACATTTTAAGCGATATCTTTGTCAAATATAGAGATAATTCATAGATATTTTGTGGAAAGAGTTCCACAATAGACCGGAAACAAAAAATAGACAAATTTTGAAAAATGGGCGTGGCACCGCCTCTTTTTAGACAAAGGAATATACGAGATTTCTGAGCCCATAACTCGACAAACAATTGAGATATTATAACGAAACTTGGTTTATACACTTTTATAACTTGTGTTAATAGACACGCAGAAATTTATTGAAATCGGTTTATGACCACGCCTACTTTTTAACAAAGATATTTCTGGAACACCCTTTGGGAATTTGTAACGTGACATCTTTGTAACTAGAAGTCAAAAAGGAATGAAATGTTGCACAAAGAATAATATTCATATGCTTAATTGGATGACTGGTAAAAATGTTGAAAATGGGCGTGGTCGCGCCCACGTTATGCGGCACTCGCTTTATATAAAATAATCCGTGTTTCCATCAAACGCAAACAAACAATGAAAGCATACAGCTGACTATCTAATGTTCGATTCCACTCGAACTTAGGCTTCCTTACTTGTGGAAACAATCTTTTCTTTTTCAAAAGCAAAAAAAAAAAACAAAAAAATCAAAACCAAAAACAAAAACAAAAAAATAACAAAAACAAAATAAAAAAATGTAATTTATATGTTTATAATTTTCTGATATCTTGTTTTTCAATTCCCTGTTTAAAATAGTATTAATACACCAAATAATCACATTGTTTATCCATTGAAATCTTCGACCATAATTAATTAATTACATGTAGTTATTTAAGTTAGTTTTAATTTAATAGGTACTTAATTATGAATGCGTTTTAACGCAAAGCCATTGAAATATTCGACCGTCTCTATGCCTTATTAATATAATAGATACCTAATTATTTAAATATGTATGTTTATCCATTGAAATATTAAATCATAATTAATTCGCAATTGATACCGCATTTTAGCTGAGTTTTATTTAAAAATCTGTAAGATATGCATCAGGGTCGTCGGCAAATATTGCAGAATTCTGCGCGATTTTCTTCAGATATCTGTGAGATATCCATCAGATTCTTCGGCATTTAAATCAGAAATCCTCACGATTTTTCTTCAGATATCTGTTAGATATCAGTCAGATTCGTCGGAAAACAATTGAATTTCCCTTCATAATTCCTTCAGAAATATGTTAGATATCTGTACGAATCATCTGTTATAAACACAGAATTTCCCAAGACATGTCTGTAAGAATTCCTGTCAACGTCTTCATACATTTCTCTTAAAGAAATCGCACAGAAAACTTATTGATTTCGGAGCTTTTTGCCGACAATCTGAAAGAAATCTAACAGATTTCGGGTAAAATTGTTAGCTGAAAATAAATAGCATTGTATATTTTAATTGTCGTGAAAAAATGTTGCTGGCATGATGTTGCTAGAATGTTGCGCAACGTTTTCACGGCAGGAACTCAGTACAACCTTGTCGTGAAATATCTGTGAAATTTCACACATCGCACGTTTTATGCAATAGGGATTTAACTCAAAAATTTTTTTTTTTTGGGAAAACGCAAATAAAGTTTTATAATTTCAAATAGCTTCCTTCTACGGCTAACTACAAAATCACTTCTATTTCCGCCATTTTTATCTTTTTGATTATTTTATAAGACTAGACTGAAAGGCACTAACCAGTTATTGAAATACATGGCAAAATCCCAGAAATCGAAAATTTCGAGTTAAATCCCTATTCCATAAAACGGGCGACATGTTTCACAACCAGTTTTTTTGTATGGATTTTGACAGCAGTTTCACGTGAAACTCGAACTCAGTACTATGCTTTATAGAAAAATTCAAAAAATTATGGCCCCGGACTTTGAAATTTTCGTTAAATTTTCGCGAATTTTCAGAATTTTTTCTTAAGCGTAGAAACAATTATTTAAATTACTTCTGTCATGGAATTACATACAATTTTATAGAAAACTAGCTGACCCGGCAGACGTTGTTCTGCTAAAATTTATTCCTATGAAGCCTAAAGAAGTCTTTGATTACCGTATTGCTAACCATTATCTTAGAGTCCATCTTAATGACTGCGAATAATAAAAAATGTCTATTCTCTGAATAAAAGTTATAGTTATATTCGCCGCGACAAACCTACTTCCCCCGATACCTATCTCTATCTCAATCCCTATGTCTATTTCAGTCTCAATCTCAATCTTAATCTCAATCTCAATCTCAACCTTTATCCCTATCCTTATCCTTATCCCTATCTCTATCTCTATCTCTATCTCTATCTCTATCTTTATCTCTATCTCTATCTCTATCTCTATCTCTATCTCTATCTCTATCTCTATCTCTATCTCTATCTCTATCTCTATCTCTATCTCTATCTCTATCTCTATCTCTATCTCTATCTCTATCTCTATCTCTATCTCTATATCTATATCTATCTCTATCTCTATCTCTATCTCTATCTCTATATCTATCTCTATCTCTATCTCTATCTCTATCTCTATCTGTATCTCTATCTCTATCTCTATCTCTATCTCTATCTCTATCTCTATCTCCATCTCCATCTCCATCTCCATCTCCATCTCTATCTCTATCTCTATCTCTATCTCTATCTCTATCTCTATCTCTATCTCTATCTCTATCTCTATCTCCATCTCCATCTCCGTCTCCATCTCCATCTCCATCTCCATCTCTATCTCTATATCTATCTCCATCTCCATCTCTATCTATATCTCTATCTCTATCTCTATCTATATCTCTATCTCTATCTCTATCTCTATCTCTATCTCTATCTCTATCTCTATCTCTATCTCTATCTCTATCTCTATCTCTATCTCTATCTCTATCTCTATCTCTATCTCTATCTCTATCTCTATCTCTATCTCTATCTCTATCTCTATCTCTATCTCTATCTCTATCTCTATCTCTATCTCTATCTCTATCTCTATCTCTATCTCTATCTCTATCTCTATCTCTATCTCTATCTCTATATCTATATCTATCTCTATCTCTATCTCTATCTCTATCTCTATCTCTATCTCTATCTCTATATCTATCTCTATCTCTATCTCTATCTCTATCCCTATCCCTATCCCTATCCCTATCCCTATCCCTATCCCTATCCCTATCCCTATCCCTATCCCTATCCCTATCCCTATCCCTATCCCTATCCCTATCCCTATCCCTATCCCTACCCCTATCCCTATAGCTACCTACCTTTACCTTACTGGGACCGTCCATCACCATCCGGGCCCACTACTTTAGCCATCTATGGGAAAGAGCCTTAGAAATCACAATGAAAAAAGCTGTATGTGGAAGCCTGCTCAACGCTTTTCATTTGCTACCAATATCGCTCGAAAACATTTAGGAGTTATCCGGGTCCACGCTTTGACCCAAATCTTGGAACCCGGCCTAGGCATCACTATTTAAAAAGCTCTTTGTTGAAGTCCTCCTCAACAGCTTTCATTTGATACCAATATCGCTCAGAAACTTTCCAGGGTCGCTCGGTCCCACGTTTTAACCCATATCTGGGAACCCGGCCTAGGTATCGCAATGAAAATACCTTTATGTTGAAGGCCTGTTCAACACCTTTCATTTGATACCAATATTGCTCGAAGACTTGCTGGATCGATCTGGGTCCTCATTTAGGCCTGTATTCCGGGAAGCTCCCACTTTTTCGAAATTCTATATACCCTACTATGTGCACTAACACCACATGAATCTACTGTGAAAATTTCATAAAGAACGGTCGGTTACTTTGGGAGTTTATAAAGGACACACATCCACAGATGCACACATACACACATACATACCGATTTTTCAAATTTTCGGACTTTTCCGGAGGGATTTTCCAAAATTTTCTTCCGTACGAACCATCTCCTCGAGAATACGAACAACTGACAAAAAATTTTACAGAAATCGGTCCAGCCGTTCTCATCTGATGAGGTTAGTAACATTTTTTACAACATTTTTATATATATAGATTATAGAATGAATGAAATCTTTGAAAAAAGTGGTGCAAAAACACTTACGTGGTAAACTGTACATATACATATATATGTATATGTATGTATGTAAAATTCAAAAAATTGCACGACTCAAAAATTTTTGAATCCATGAATCACATCTTTAGGGACTGCTAAATGTTAGACTCCTTGCAGCAACATTCTTTTTCCTTACTAAAATTTGTTAGTGTAATTTTCAATTTCTTATGGAAAGGGGAAGCTTTGAATATTTTTATAATCAATGGGCGAATTTGTATTTGTGTCTGTCTGGGGGGGAAAACAAAAATAAAAGTGATTCAAGGGGATAGGGCATGAGCATCTATGCTCTAAAACATCTATAAGATATTCCGCTGTGGTCTTATCAAAGCGATATCTCGAATAAAATTCCTCTTCCTGCATTTGGCATGTATCACAGCGGTTTCTATATACCTTTGCTCTCCGTTCCGGGATAACATCGTCTATAACAGCAAAATCGTGAACAATTCTGCTATTTCCAAACATATATATTAAAATGTCTTCTTTATACGTTTTATCTATTTATTGAATTCACGTACTCCTTTCTATTTTTACAGTCCTTCACGACACAGGTTCATAGCTCAGAAAATGTTTTAAGATTTTAAAATGACATTGACCTCGTTTTAAAGTCAGACCGTTGTTTTAGTGTTAAAACTGACTTTAAGTCGACTATGACAGAGATAAAATGACGTTTATGCTAGCATCGTTCTAAGTGTTGTAAAACACTGTTTTAAATCGACTATGACTACGGCCCAAAATATTTATAGACCACCAGAGCAGTCACCTCTCATTTTGCGAAAATATCAACTAAAACGTGGTTTTTTAGAATAATTGCTAAATCGAAATGTAATTCATCATCGGCAATACATATCTTTGAATAAATATGAATTTGTGGTGTCCTTAATTGTAAGCTCTTTATGTGTCAAGCGATAGTCATCTACTCTTCTAATTTATCTATCATAGAGGACCTGGTCATTTATGTACATTTGGTAGCTACAATAAATAAGTATATGTACACATATACATATATCGTTAATTAGAAAACCTATAATTGTAATAACTCAGTTTGGCTACTGGGTACTCCCTTTACAGACTACCCTGCTAACAATTTTACCAGACAATTTCTGATTCAGAAAATTCTGAAAAAAATCTGAGTACAAAAGTTGTCTATGTAGACATACATATATGTAGATTTTTTTATAGATTTCTATCAGAATTATCTAAGTAATTTTTAGTTTTTCCTAATCCGAAAAAATCTCATAGATATCTGAAGGATTTCGTGCACACGTGCCAAAATATTTTATTTTTTCTTAAATATTTCCAAAAATCTGTTAAACATCTGTTTGAATCCCTGTCAACATCTCCATAAATTTCTCTTGCAGAAGTCGTACAAAAATCTTATTGATTTCGGAGTTTTTTTTTTTTTTGCTGATATCTGATAGATACCTAATCGATTCGGGTAAAATTGTTAGCTGGGTTGTCACAAAATTCTTTGTAGGAACATATTCTTCATATATTTACCTATGTACATATGTATGTGTGTATGTATATATGTACATGTCGTCATTTAAACTTCATAACCGCCTAGCCGACACTTGTGCCAAAAAAAACTTTGGTCCTTCTAATGCCTTTTTTGTTAGAAATTCAAATCGAATTTTTGGCACAAATCTTGGTTAGCCGGTATGAAGTTTAAGCGGCGATGTGTACTTAATTCACATAAAAGAAAGGGAACAAAACAATTGATTCTACAACACAACAACAAAAGACGACTGTGCTCCTCAGAACATCTGGGGAGTGTTTTTGCCGTTACAACAACTTCGCACACCTCTGCTGGCTTCGAGGAGAACGTGACGTAACATAAGTCCTCGTACACCTTTTCATCCTCATCGAAATAAATATCGTTCAGATACTCGTGACCACCCACTTCCCTAGCAGTTGTCTGATAATTCCAAGCTGTCGCTGCTAAACGTTGCAGATTTTGGTTTTCGTTACTACCACCACTACTCTCTCCTGCAGATCCACTAACAGATACTCGATTATTTATGCCACTTAGATTAGTCATTGTGGTACTGTGCGTATGTGGGGCATTCGTTGATGAAACATTGCTGGAGGTCACAGTTGGACCAGAACTACTACTAATGATGGATGCTTGCTCATCGTCAAAGTTTTCAAATAAATTTGAAAACAAATCCTCTTCATAGTCTTCTGTATCTTCAGTGCCATTTTCTATCGTTATATCACTATTATCCTCCTCCACAGAAAGAGAGTCGCTATGCGAAAACCGATCGTAATAGTCCGAAAATGGACCGTCGAGGCTGCCATTCTTCTTCTGTTCTCTGTTAACGATTAGCGTGTTAAATATGCAAACGAACAAGGACGGAACATTAAAGAAAACAAAAGCATCGATATTTTGTTGTGGTTTCGAACACGGCGATTAATTTATTTGGTATTTCAATTTATTAAATTGTTTGATTAACCGTTCCAATCATTCACAATTTCATTAGTAGCAGTTAGAAGAATATAGAGAATAGAATAACAGTAATAATATATTTTAAAACTAACTTTCGCATAAGGTATAAACAGCTCAGTAACCGCTTGCAACTGAGTAGAAACAAAGAGCACATATCGCCGGCTGAGAATAAGATCGCCCTATTTCAAAAATTGTTTCAAAAACGCCCTATTCCAAAAACTGTTTGAATAACATCCTTTTTCAGATTTTGCTTCAAAAACGCCCTATTTCAGAATTTGTTTCAATAACGTCCTATTTCAGACAATTATTCAAAAACGCCCTATTTCAGAGAAATATATATGGAATTTTCTCTGAAATAGGGCGTTTTTGAAGCGAAATCTGAAATAGGACGTTATTGAAACAATTTTTCAAATATGGCGTTTTTAAAGCAAAATCTGAAATAGGACGTTATTGAAACAATTTTTCAAATAGGGCGTTTTTGAACCAATTTTTGAAATAGGGCGATCTTATTCCCAGCCGTCGATATGTATGTAGCTAGGTACTTATCTATACATATAGCTAGCGAAATAACTTCTACAAATCGTCGTGCCATACGAAAACTAGAACATTTCTAACGAAAGCTGGCAATAAAAAATTCTGTATGAAAAGCTGCACATTTGACTTTTGGCCGACGAAAAGTAACAGTAATTATATACTGTTTTTACCAGGGACTGCAAATAATCGGTATTTTTTAAATTTTGACTAAAAAAAATCTTACTGAAGGAGAAATGCTAAACGCAAAAGAAGTACACAGATGTAATCACCGTAACGCAGACTACCTCTAGGTGCATTAACTTTTATTTTTTCGGTTTTTATAAAAAAAAATTGATTTTTAATTATTATTTTCTGAGTTTTATTTTTCGCTCAGCAAATAAAAGTTTTTTTCTGAGTTTTATTTTTCGATCAGAAAATAAATTTATTTTTTGAGTTTTATCATTTTGCTCAGAGAATAAAAGTTTCATCAGTCTAATTTTAGCTGCAGCTGTCGATTTTGCCACATTAATATGTAAGTAAAGTATATAAATAAAAAAAACTAAAAATTTATTTATATACTTTACCTATTTATATGGCGAAATCTACAATTTCAGCCAAAATTAAACTGTAAAACTTTTATTCTCTGAGCAGAAAAATAAACCTCAGAAAATAACTTTTATTTTCTGATCGAAAAATAAAACTCAAAAAATACTTTTATTCTCTGAGGGAAATATAAAACTCAAAAAATAACTTTTGTTTTCTGAAGGAAAAATAAAACTCAAAAAATTACTTTTATTTTCTGAGGGAAAAATAAAATTAAAAAAATAAACTTATTTTCTGAGAAAAATAAAACTCAAAAAATAACTTTTAAACTCAAAAAGCAACTTATTTTCTGATCAAAAAATAAAACTCAAGAAAAACTTATTTTCTGAGCAAATAATCGTTAAAAATCAACTTTTTGGATATCACTCATTACCGTTACGGTCCCTGGTTTTTACATTAAAATTGTTGTTGTTCAAACGAAATTGATAGTTTTCGTCCACAAAAAAGGAGACTCCACAGTACGCGCCAATGATCGTGGGATAAGCCTCCTGAATATCGCATATAAGGTCTTAGCAAGTGTATTGTGCGAAAGACTGAAGCCTATCGTCAACAATCTGATTGGACCTTATCAGTGTGGCTTCAGACCTGGTAAATCTACCATCGACCAGATCTTCACAATACGACAAATACTGGAAAAAACCCATGAAAAAGGAACCGACACGCACCATCTCTTTGTCGATTTTAAAGCCGCTTTTGATAGCACGAATAGGAATTGCCTGTATGCCGCAATGTCTGAATTTGGTTTCCCTGCTAAACTTATACGGCTATACCAAATGACGTTGACTAACACCACCAGCTCCGTCAGAATTGGGAAGGACCTCTCCGAGCCGTTCGAGACCAAACGAGGTTTCAGACAAGGTGACTCTCTTTCGTGCGACTTCTTCAATTTGATGCTGGAAAAGATAATACGAGCTGCAGAACTTAACCATACAGGAAGTATTTTATACCACAAGAGTGTACAACTGCTGGCGTATGCCGTGATATCGACATCAATGGCACTAACACTCGCGCCGTATGTTCTGCCTTCTCCAAGCTGGATAAAGAGGCTAAGAAAATGGGTTTGGCGGTCAACGAGGACAAGACGAAGTACCTCCTGTCATCACACAAAGAAACAGCACGCCTTGGCAGCCACGTCAATGTTGATAGCTACAAATTCGAAACTGTTAAGGACTTCGTCTATCTGGGAACCAGCATTAACACCAAGAATGATGTCAGCACGGAGATCCAACGAAGAATCACGCTTGCCAATAAATGCTACTTCGGACTAAGTAGGCAACTGAAAAGTAAAGTCCTCTCTCGACAAACAAAAATCACACTCTACAGGACGCTCATCGTTCCAGTCCTCATGTACGGCGCAGAAGCATGGACAATTTCAAAATCAGATGAGATGGCACTTGGAGTATTCGAGAGAAAAGTTCTTCGTAAGATTTATGGACCTTTGCGCGTTGGCGTGAGCGAGTATCGACGGAGATTTAACGATGAGCTGTACGAGCTTTACACAGACATCGACATTGTTCAGCGAATAAAGATCCAGCGGCTGCGTTGGGCAGGTCATGTCGTGAGAATGGACGAAGGCGCTCCGGCCAAGAAAGCATTTCTATCGAAACCCGCTGAACGCAAAAGAAAAGGGAGACCTCCACTGCGTTGGGAAAATCAGATGGACAGCGATGCTGCCTCCCTAGGTGTTCCCAAGTGGCGGCATGCTGCACGAAACAGAAGCAATTGGCGCGCTCTGTTGGACTCGGCCAGAATCGTCTAGACGGTTAAGCGCCAATCAAGAAGCAGAAGAAGATAGTTTTCGTCAGCCAAAAATCGATTTTATTATTTTTCGTCGGCCAAAAGTCGAACATGTTACTGTTCGTCAGCCACAAAAAATCGTATGCTAGTTTTCGTATTATACGACGATATGTACAAGTGTATACTCTATCACTCACAACCACTCCTATTTTCTTCATCAAACGAAATTTAATTTCAGTGATTTTAAGTACTTACGTAGAATGTAAATCTTTATAAATAGCTTCATCCGAATGAGATCGTTCACTAGGAGATAGTTGTATATTGAAGCCACTGAAAATAAGGAACAATAATAGTTTTTAAAATTATTACCAAAAACTCAAATGTAAATAAACGGTTTTGCTAACATTATTTAAAAGAAATATATAATCACCCTTATTACGGTTGTCGTCGTCGACGTCGTTGTCACTTTTCAGTCGACATCACGTCGTCTCGACGTCGTCGTCACATCGACGCAAAATCGGTATTAGCTAAGCGTATTGAGACGACGCCGACTGTTTATCGGTAAACCGAATGACGAAAGTACCATCACTATAATTTCTGCACTAGCTGTTTGATTTTATTTAGAATCTGTGCGCATTTTTTTCCGTATTTTTAATCTGTGCTATTTAGATAATTTATTTCTTTATAATAAATGTATTTTGCATATGATTCATCAAGTTTTAGCGATGAACATAGCAATGAAGTGCTCGAGTAATTAATAAATAAAAGAAAAAATATTTTAGTTGAAATACATATATACATATGTATGTATGTACATAAATATTTAATAAATTAGTTTTCTTCTCAATCTTTCTTAAAGGAGGTGCCAAGGCATTCAATTTAATGGTGATTGCTTCTCAATGTTGTAAAAAATTAGTTGGTATCGTACCCCATTGAAAACCTTTGGGTCGGCTTCGGTATGTGCGCTCACCGAATTTATTTTTAAACTAGTGGGAATTTTTCAATAAAACTAGCAGGAAATATTCTGCGAATGTTGGTTCTACTAATTTTAACACTCCCGTAATAAAATTTTAAAAACAAAAATGCATACATACTAAATTTTCTTCTTGTCACCATTAAACAGCGCGTCGACGAAAATGGCAACGAGTGACCGTCGACGTCGACTTAGCTGATACCAAATATGTTTCGATAGTTGTCACAAGTTATCGACTTTACCATACCTAATACCGATTTTGATAGGTCGTCGCCGACAGCGTCGTATTTTATAATATTCACCCTTATTACGGTTGTCGTCGTCGACACTCACTCGACCCCAGCGGGTTAGGGGGCTTAGAATATACCTGTGGTAAGGAATGCCTGTCGTAAGAGTTGGCTAAAATCCACCGGACTAGAAGGTTGATAATGGCCAAAAAAAATCGTTCGCACGACAGTCGGGCTAGTGTCAGAAGAGACTAGTACCCGAGCGTATTGGATTTATCCGTCAAAGGACTGTCACTTCCCCTACACTCCCGAAAACCTTCGGGGAGTGTCTTGGTGGCTACAACAACAACAACAACTTATCAAAATCGGTATTACGTATGGTAAAGTCGATAACTTGTGACAATTATCGAAACATATTTGGTATCAGCTAAGTCGACGTCGACGGTCACTCATTGCCATTTTCGTCGACGCTGTGTTTAATGGTGACAAGAAAAAAATTTAGTATGTATGCATTTTTGTTTTTAAAATTATATTACTGGAGTGTTAAAATTAGTAGAACTAACATCTACAGAATATTTCCTGCCAGTTTCATTGAAAAATTCCCACTAGTTTAAAAATAAATTCCGTGAGCGCACATACCGAAGCCGACTCAAAGGTTTTCAATAAGTTACGATACCAACTAATTTTTTACAACATTGAGAAGCAATTACAATTAAATTGAATGCCTTGGCACCCGCTTTAAGAGAGATTGAGGAGAAAACTAATTTATTAAATATTTATGTACATAATAATACAATGGCGCTATTATAACTCTGACGTGTTTTACGGCCGAGCTTCTCTCCCTGGCCGCTGTGGTGCAGTGGGTAGAGTGCTCGCCTGCTATGCCAGAGGTCTCGGGTTCAAACCACGGTCCGAGCCAAACAAATTTTTCTAATTAGTAAAAATCCAATTATTGGGTTTTTTAAGAGCAGCGTTCACCTCTCGGCAGTGGGCGGCATACCCTCCGAGAGTATTTCTGCCATGAAAAAGCTTCTCACAAAAAATGCATTCGCCGTTCGGAGCCGGCATAAAACTGTAGGTCCACCCAATTAGTAGGAAAAACAAAAAGGAGCACACCTCGAATTGGGAGAGAAGCTCGGCCATAAAACTCGTCAGAGTTATAATAGCGCCATTGTATTATATTATTCTCTCCCAATTCGAGGTGTGCTCCTTTTTTTTCTACTTATTGGGTGGACCTACAGTTGTTGGGATGGTACTTTCATCATTCGGTTTGCCTCAATACGCTTAGCTACTTAATACCGATTTTGCGTCGATGTGACAACGACGTCGAGACGACATGATGTCGACTGAAAAATGACGACAACCGTAATAATGGTAATTTATAACTAACTTTTAAATGCGTTTGATGAAGTTGCTAGTACACAAAAGTTTATCTCCAAATTTTACTAGTGCTCGCTCTATAAAATCCTCTCCTCCAATACACATTTTCATTAATATAGCCCTTGTGATGCATGCCGTTTTCTCATGCCGTTATAAGGAAATATCCTGAAATACCACGCCCACTAATTAAAGGCCAAATTTATAAGTCATAACTGGGGCAAGGGAGAATATGTATTTAAAATTGAATTTTAACCGCTTACGAATGCTTTCTTAAATTTCAAAATATGCATTTAAATATGCTGCAAAAATGTAAAAAAAAATTTCAAATTTTTGTACCCATATTGTTTCGAATTTTCTGATAGCTTGTATAATATAATAATAGTAGTATTCGATTGGGCAGGACTTAGAGACTTGCGAAAAAAACAACACTGGTATAAAAACAAAGAAACTTGGAAGCACTGAAAAACAAACCAAATGTGTCCGTTCGTTGAAGTAATGGAATCGAAAAAAAGTGTATGGATTTTCTCCTTTTTCTCGTTCTTCTTCAATTTGGACACTTTTCAAAGACTTTGATCAAACATTCAACGAACGAACTTTAAAGCGACAAAACAATTGAAGGACAAAACAGGAATTTATTAAATAATACAAAAAATTTGAGATAACGTGGAAAATGGCAAATGAACGAGAAAATTTGGTATGAAAATATTTTATATACGTAAAAATGTATTGTAATTAGTACAATTTATTTTTTAGGTGTCCCAATATTTTGAAATTGACGAATTACTACTGAGTGCAGATGACGTATTGCCACTTCTTGACAACTTATCCTCAGAGTCAAGCAGCGAATCCTCAAGTTCCGAGGAGTCTGAAAGGGAAGATCATAAGAAATGTGAAAATTTCTGCGAAATCATCGATTCATACACCGAAAAGGAGTTTAGAGCTCACATGAGACTACGACGTACAACTGTGGAGTTTTTAATAGGTACCTTTTATGCAATTTTAGTATTATCGATCATAAAATAACCCATAAAATTTTCCTTCCAGGGAGGTATGCTGGCACTCTTGAACCAAGAACTAATACTGGAGGAAGAGAGAGTATATCACCAAAGAAAAAAATATATCTGTACATTTGGTATCTCAGCAACACGGTAACATTTCGGCAACTGGGGAATTTATTTGGAGTGTCATCATCAACTGCATGGAGCACTGTAAACAATGTTTCTGCATTCTTAATATCAATTGGCCATGAGTACATAAAGTGGCCACAAGGTACTGTTGCAGAGGAGACGAACAGAAAATTTCAAGAGAAGAGTGGTGTGCCAGGTGTCATTGGGGCCATAGACTGTACACATATCCGCATAAAAGCACCAAAGGATAATAAGGAAATGTATTTTGACCGAAAGCATACCTACTCCTTAGTTCTTCAAGCAGTAGTGGATGCGGATAAAAAATTCACCGATGTCACTTGTGGCGAACCTGGATCACTCCATGACAGTAGGGTTCTTCGCAGGTCTAATATTTTTGCTGAAGCGCATTCGGACCCCCATCGTTTATTTGGCAGCAATTATTTTATTTTGGGAGATTCTGCTTATCCGTCTACAAGTTGGTTGGTGCCGCCTTTCAAGGATTACGGAAATTTAAGTGCGCGGCAAAGAAATTTCAACAAATTACATTCAACTACTCGTATTGTTGTAGAAAATGCCTTTGGCTTACTTAAAACACGTTTTAGGAGACTTTTACATTTTACGGAACAGATTAATTTAAATTTAGCTATAAACATTATTGTCAGCGCTTGTATTCTTCATAATATATGCTTGATATTTGACGATGTAAATCCTGAGATTACACAAGATTTCGAAAATGATGCTCAAAATGATCATGTGGAACAAGAACCCATCGAAGACAACATCCCATCAAGTGTTAATAGACGAGACATACTGTTTCAGTATTTGCAAGAGCAAAATTTAATATAGCTTTATGTTTGTATAAATGTGTATATATGAAAATAAAAAATAAATTTATTTTATTAAATTAACAAGTATTTTAAAAATATTTAAAAATATCTTTTATTTGACTAGATGAACACGTTTGTACAGATCATTCCTTTAAAAAGGTACTAAACAAATGGATTAAAAATTACATCCATCGGTAATAAAAAAAAATTTCCTTAGAAATATGTTTTCACATTTCATTTCACAGCACTTAATGGATAGCAAATGGTTGCAGCAGTCATTGCTAATAAATTCATATAGTATTGAAAAAAATGCATTAAAATTGCATTAAAATTTTTTACATATTTACAGCAGCATTTACTGATAAAAAAACAAAAAATATATATATTATTCATTGCTAAGAGAAATTAAAAAAAATATTTCATTTAAAAAAATCCTTACATAGCAAAACTACACAAAAAAAATTTAATTTAAAAAAAATCTTTAAATATTTACATAAAAAAAACTAAAAATATTTCATTTAAAAAAATTTACATATTTACATAACAAAAAAATATTTCATTTAAATTTGTTTTACATATTTACATAACAAAAAAAAAAATATTTCATTTAAAAAAATTCTTTACATATTTACATAACAAAAAAAATATTTCATTTAAATTTTTTTTACATATTTACATATTTCAAAAAAATTATTTACCTTTTTACATTAAATTATTTACATATTTACATTAGTTAAAAAAAAGAATGTTTCAAACATATAAACTAAAAAAAGAAAAATAAAAAAAAAAAATTACCTTAAAGCTACACTTACATACACCACTTATCATATCATATATATTATTTCTAATTGGTGTTTTATAAATATCCCTTTTTCTGCTCGCATAATTCACCAAAATTAATAAGTAAGGCATCGTTTTAAAGGTATTTATTAGCTACGCATGCGAAACGGTGTTTTATTGGGCGTGGTACTTTATATTAAAAGTAAGGGGGGTAAAATGGGGGCTTATCCCCGCAGCGGGGAGTGTTATGGAACCCCATAAAATGTATATCAAATTAAAGGGAATCAAAATACCTATCGAATTGTATAAAATATATTTGAAATCGGTTCAGTAGTTTTTAAGTAATTGCAATTTAAAAAATGCATAATATAAACTTTGACCTTTAATAACTTTGGTTGTTGTTGTTTCCAAAAAAAATTCACTTTTATACTCAACTTAGCCTGTTTATCAATCTTCATACTTCGTTTTTTTGATTTCATAATTGTAGAAATTTCAAATTTGTACCAGATCGTGCTATTTTTTCAACTTTGTGGGGCTGGGGGCACCTCTAAACATGCGAGTAGGTCAATAAAATTTTAAAGGCTTATTACTGGGCTAGAAAGGTGCCGTTCTGGCTTTGGAACAAATTGAATTTCCAAAAAAAAATTTTCACTCCACTTTAATATATACGAGTATATCAAAACGATCAGGATGAAAAAAATGATTGAACCATGTCCGTCCGTCCGGCCGTATACACTCTAACTTGCGCAAAAATAGAAATATTTTAATGAAAGTTGGTACACAGATTCTAATGGGAACAGAGAAAGTTGGGGTTGAAAATAAGGCATATGTGTGTATTTCGAAAAACACGTAAAACATGATAATTCAGTCACTAATAAAACCCGAGTGATGAAATGACGTTATGCCGTTATGAGGAAACGTGCTGAAATTTTGAAAAATGGGCCAATAGGAGCAACTTTTCAAAGATTTATAATTCAAAACTCAGGAACTGTAGCAGATAAATCGATTAAGCCAAGGCAAACGAGTGGAAAAAAATTACCCAAGTCGGCAAGAACCACATATACGCACATAAAAATATACATAAAATATATAAAAATATATTGCACATACATACCTATATAGGGATAATAAAAAAATTTTATGCGATATCTTTGTCAAACATATAGGCAATTCATTGAAAGTTCCATAAGGTCCACCAAACCAAATAAATAATAAGTTTTTTAAAATGGGCGTGACAGCACAAACCATACCGACTGGCGCCACGTATGTTTTGTTATTTTTTGCGCAAGATGCGCACGGGTCCGGCTAGTATATATATTATTCCTAATTGGTGTTTTATAAATATCCCTTTTTCTGCTCACATAATTTACCAAAATTAATAAGTAAGGCATCGTTTTAAAGGTATTAATTAGCTATGCATGCGACACGGTGTTTTATTGGGTGTGGTACTTTATATGAAAAGTAAGGGGGGTAAAAGGGGGGTTTACCCCCGCAGCAGGGAGTGTTATGGAACCCACATAAAATGTATATCAAACTAAAGGGATTCAAAATACCTATCGAATGGTATAAAAATATTTGAAATCGGTTCAGTAGTTTTTAAGTAATTGCAATTTAAAAAATGCATAATATAAACTTTGACCTTTAGAAACTTTGGTTGTTGCTGTTTCCAAAAAAAAAATTCTCTTTTATACTCAACTTAGCCTGTTTATCAATCCTCATACTTGGTTTTTTTTATTTCATAATTGTAGAAATTTCACATTTGTACCAGATCGTGCTGTTTTTTCAAATTTGTGGGGCTGAGGGCACCTCTAAACATGCGAGTAGGTCAATAAAATTTTAAAGGCTTATTACTGGGCTAGAAAGGTGCCGTTCTGGCTTTGGAACAAATTGAATTTCCAAAAAAAAATTTTCACTCCACCTTAATATCAAAGCGATCAGGATGAAAAAAATGATTGAACCATGTCCGTCCGTCCGGCAGTATACACTCTAACTTGCGCAAAAATAGAAATATTTTAATGAAATTTGGTACACAGATTCTAATGGGAACAGAGAAAATTGGCGTTGAAAATAAGGCATATGTGCGTATTTCGAAAAGCACGTAAAACATGATAATTCAATCACTAATAAAGCGCGAGTGATGAAATTACGTTATGCAGTTATGAGGAAACGTGCTGAAATTTTGAAAAATGGGCCAAGAGGAGCAAATTTTCAAAGATTTATAAGTCAAAACTCAGGAACTGTAGCAGATAAATCGATTAAGCCAGGGCAAACGTGTGAAAAAAAATTACCCAAGTCGGCAAGAACCACATACGCACATAAAAATATATATAAAATATATAAAAATATATTGCACATACCTATATAGGAATAATAAAAACATTTTATGCGATATCTTTGTCAAACATATATCTAGGTAATTCATTGAAAGTTCCATAAGGTCCACCAAACCAAATAAATAATAAGTTTTTAAAATGGGCGTGACAGCACAAACCATACCAACTGGCGCCACGTATGTTTTGTTATTTTTTGCGCAAGATGCGCACGGGTCCAGCTAGTTTTTTAATATTTCTAATTTTTTGGCCTCTGTTTCTTTTAACGTTTCCACGATCAAATCGTGAAAACGTTTCTTCTCCTCCAGCTTCTCTCTTTTAATTTTTAATTTTTCTGCATAGTACCTTTCCTTCGCTGTTTTCCTATAACGCTTAGGTGGTACTGATGATGGTGGTGGTGTTGACGGTGAGGGTGTTGACGGTGATGGTATGGATGGTGATGGTATTGAGGGTGATATCATTGACTGTGTTGGGTGTATTAATAATGGAAATGGTGTTGATGTTGCTGGTGAAGGTGATGGTGCTGATGGTGATGGTGCTGATGTTAGTGGTGATGGTGTTGATGGTGATGGTGCTGATGTTGGTGTTGATGATTTTGCTTTTGATGTTGATGGTGCTGATGTTGGTGGTGATGTTGATGGTGCTGATGTTGGTGGTGATGTTGATGGTGCTGATGTTGGCGGTGATGTTGATGGTGCTGATGTTGGTGGTGATGTTGATGGTGCTGATGTTGGTGGTGATGGTGATGGTGCTGATGTTGGTGTTGATGATGTTGCTTTTGATGTTGATGGTGCTGATGTTGTATCCACTGGCAATGCCCGAGCCCTACAGATTCCTACACTGAGAGTCGGAACGCTTGTGACCAGTATACTGGTGCCGAAAATTTCGTCCATTGCACTTCAGCAATCCCTTCGTCTCCACCACAGTCCATGTTTTGCGTTTTCTTTGAAAAAATAAAATTAAGTATTAGCAAATTTAAAATTAATAAAAAGACAACAAATGGAAACTTACGATTTTTCGTCAGCCATTTTAAATTCATTTCAACTCTCAATTGTTTTTTTTTTTTTGACAGTTCGCAATTTACCTATTCACAATCAGGGACGATCTTGGAAGGTAGGCGCATAGGTGAAATCAGAAATTTCCTATGAATTTTGTAATTGAAATTGGTAGAGCGTAATGTCAAAATGATATTTCGCCTTGGTTAAAATCTCAATTTACTTGGGTCTCGCCCATTTCTATTGGGCTATGATGTGAATTCGCTTTGATTTTGACATTACACTCTACTTTTATAAATAAAAAAAAAAGTAGTTTCTGAATCGCTCATGTGCCTACCTCCTTAGATCTGCATTGTTCACAATAGAATTCACAATAGAAAAACTGGCATAAAATAACCAAAACTTGGCTGCACTAAACTTAATCAGTACGACCAGATTAATGAGTAGTTGGCATACTCTCTAACATTTTGTATGAAAACTGTCAGCTAAGAGAGCAGAATCGAGTATAAGCGAGCAGAGAAGTGCCCAATAAAACACTCCTAATAATAATAATAATACACTGGCGCTATTATAATTCTGACGAGTTTTATGGAATTCACTCCAAATTCAAGATGTGCTCCTTAACTTTTTGTTTTCCTACTAATTGGGTGGACCTACAGTTTTTATGCCGGCTCCGAACGGCGAATGCATTTTTTACTTTTCCATGGCAGAAATACACTCGGAGGTTATGCCGCCCACTGCCGAGAGGTGACCGCTAATTACTAATTAGAAAACAATTTTGGTGTTTGCTCGGACTGGGGTTAGAACCCGAGACCTCTGGTATAGTAATTATATATAAGCCTAGAACCATCCTCAATTATTCAGTTCTTAAATGAGATTGGACTTGGGGAAGTGATGTGATGAGCAGTGCACAATAGACTCTAAGATCGCAGTGCAATATATCCTACTAGTATCTATCTAACTCTTCTTTTGGTACTTTCGACAAACCTGTTTCGGCACTAAGTTATAATACCATTTTATTTTCATAAAAGGTATAAAAATAAATTGGCCTAATTTTGACCCGAACGACGTCGGATACTGTGCTTGTAAAAGATAAAAGGAGAAAATATAGCTTGATGATAATTTAATTTAATGAGTTAACTATACCACACAACAAGCTTTAATAATACTTTTCTAAAGCGAATTTTACGCTTGTTGATATTTACCTATTTTTATTGAAAGTCCTGAACCAAAAATTTTCCGGAAAAGTAAAATTTGAACAACCAAAATTGGGTTTATTCATAAAACTTTAGTAAGGAGTAATACTTAATATTATTTCATTCCATTTTTTACGTGTTTTGAAGTGCACAATGTCTCTCAAAACAGCGACTAATAATAATACAATGGCGCTATTATAACTCTGACGAGTTTTATGGCCGGGATTCTCCCCCAATTCAAGGTGTGCTCCTTTTGTTTTTCCTACGAATAGGGTGGACCTACAGTTTTATGCCGGTTCCGAACGGCGAATGCATTTTTTGTGAGAAGCTTTTTCATGGCAGAAATACACTCGGAGGGTATGCCGCCCACTGCCGAGAGGTGACCGCTGCGCTTAAAAACCCCAATAATTGGATTTTTGCTAATTATAAAAATTTGTTTGGTGTTTGCTCTGGCTGGAGTTTGAACCCAGACCTCTGGTATAGCAGGCGAGCACTCTACCCACTGCACCACATCGGCCACAGCGACTAATAGGAAAAAAATTTATTGAGTAAAAAACAAGTAAGGAAGACTAAGTTCGAGTGGAATCGAATATTAGATACTGAGCTGTATGCTTTCATTGTTTGTTTGCGTTTGATGGAAACATGGTGTATTTTATATAAAGCGAGTGCTACATGAAGTGGGCGTAGCCCAAAATTTTTATCAGTCATCCAACTAAGCATATGAATATTATTCTTTGTGCAAAATTTCTAGCCATGGGTAATGGCGCAATTTTTTTGGCGCTGATACAATAACTCCAGCGCCAGTCGTGGCGCCAACTCACGGTACTGGCGCAATAACACCTTTAGCGCAATTGTCATGGAATAATCGATAAATAACATTTTTTCGTTTGTTACTGTTTACCATCCCTGTTTTATTTCTTTTCGCGCAATTCTGCTTACATATACGAGGGCACAATTAATTTAAATTTTCATAATCATTTGGAAACATATTCCGTATATTTGTGAAAATATGCTGGAAATTAAGGTCACTTAGATCACTATCAAGCATACATAATTGTGACGGTGTCATACGTATACATATACTATGGTGCTGTTATTGGCGTTGTGGGTGCGCCATTTTACACTAGCGCTATATTGGTGCTGGTGTTAGCGCACGAAATTGAGTCGGTGTTATATTGCAAAATTGAGTTGGCGCATTTCCCAAATCGGAGTTAGCGCAATAACGCCAGGGTTGGTGTTAGCGCAATTGCTCCGCGCAGCGCAGTGTTACCCATGCCTAAAAATTTCATTCCTTTATGACTTCTAGTTACAAAGATGTCACGTTACAAATTCCTGAAGGGTTTTCCAGAAATATCTTTGTTAAAAAATAGGCGTGGTCACAAACCGATTTCAGTAAATTTTTGCGTGTCTATTAACACAAGTTATAAAAGTGTACAAACCAAGTTTCGTCATAATATCCCAATTATTTGTCGAGTTATAGGCTAAGAAATCTCGTATATTCCTTTATCTAAAAAGAGGCGGGCGTGACACCCTTTTCCAAAATTTGTCTATTTTTTGTCTCCAGTCTATTGTGGAACTAACGCCACAAAATTTTAATGAATTATCTTTAAATTTGACACAGATATCGCTTAAAATGTTTTTTAGGTCACTTTATAATACACATATCGCTAGCTTAGAGTGCAGATTGTGTAAGTCCTTTTTTCAAACTTTGTAGGAGAGACAAAAACAAAAAATAAAAAAATTTCGAAATGAAAAAAAAAATTCTGTTCATGTAAAATTTTGAACTTACACAATTTTCTTCGTTTTTTGGACTTACACAATTTGCGTATCACTGAATAACAACGAGTAGAAATATGACAAGTATCACAGACTTATTTAGCGTTGTGCGTATTTGATTTTTCTAGCGTTCTACATAAAAATACACTTTTTCATAAAAATGGACTTACACAGTTTGCACTCTAAGCTAGCGATATATAAAAGTGGGCGTGGTCGTCAACCAATTTCGCTAAAATTTTGAACATGTATTACCACAAGTAATAAAAGTGTACAAACCAAGTTTCGTCATTATATGGGTGTTTCCATGGTTATGCACGCGACATTTGTACACGTTTAATTGCGTTTGAATGTTGTAAAAATAGAAATACAATGGGAAGAAGTCACATCTTTTAGGATCGTTGCATTGCATGTCATGAGTTTTTTCCAAAAAGTATAAGTATTGGAAAATTGAGCACTGGATACCCAAGTTCCAGTCAATCAAAGTTGACTTACGCACGTGACAAAAATGGAAGTTGCATTTAGAACCGAGAGAAAAAATGCGAAGGTAAGCGAATTGTAGGAGATTTTTATTCCGGTAAATTTTTTTTTATAAAGGTTAATAATGGAGCTTCATAATATTTGTTTGCTTCGAAAACAACTGATCATGGGTTGGCTAAAGAAAAAAAAAATATTGATTACTCACGTGACATTACGCACGTGACACTTTTTACCTTCATGCATATTTTAGTAATTTTACATATCGACGGCTGAGAATAAGATCGCCCTATTTCAAAAATTGCTTCAAAAACGCCCTATTTGAAAATTTGTTTCAATAACGTCCTATTTCAGACAACTATTCAAAAACGCCCTATTTCAGAGAAATATATATGGAATTTTCTCTGAAATAGGGCGTTTTTGAAGCAAAATCTGAAATAGGACGTTATTGAAACAAATTTTCAAATAGGGCGTTCTTGAAGCAAAATCTGAAATAGGACGTTATTGAAAAAATTTTTCAAGTAGGGCGTTTTTGAAACAATTTTTGAAATAGGGCGATCTTATTCTCAGCCGTCGATATATTTTCAGAAGTTTTTGACAAAAAATTAAACTTTTATTCAAAAATGGAAAATAAAAAATAAAAATTAATTCTGATACAGATACAATCATAAAGCGCTTTGCAACTACTTTCTTATTGCAGATTAAAGTATCCTTCCGGCCGGGAGCTTGAACACTTATGTCATCTCGGATATAAAATTCGTGGACTGCTTTAATGTTTTCCAACATATCGACCCCTGCCAGACGATGCAATGAAAGTGCTTTCAGAAAGTGAAAAAGTAAAATATTCTCGTGTAGCCACCAAAAAAGTACTTTCTGAAAGTGTTTTCCGAAATTTCAGCAATTACTTTCTTACGAAAAACTTTCATCGTCTAGCTGCGAGAAAAATACTTTTCAGAAATACGTTTTCACTTTCAATTGTTACATCTGAAAGTGTTTTACTTTCTGAAAGTTGCTAACTGATACGAGTGTTGTCTAAATGATAGAACCGGCATGTAAATATGTTTTCTTTATAAAAATACATATGTATAAACAAAATACAATTATTAAAATAATTAATTATCACGTTATATTTTTCATATGAACACAAAAAACACAAAAGTCTCCACCATCACCATGCCACGCACAGCTGTTTGCTCTCACACAACAAGCTGTTTGCTCTCCTACATCTGTCTTGCTCTCACAGCTGTTTGAATTTAATTTTACAGCTGCCAGAAAGTACTTTCAAAAACTCATTACCCTTTCACCGTGTGGACAAACGAAAAGTAATTTCTGGAAGTTTTCGGAAAGTGGAAGTAAAAAGTGCTTTCTGAAAGTACTGTCATTGCGTCATGTGGATACTCATGAAAGTTCTTTCAATGATTTGAAACTTTCGGAAAGCACTTTCATTGCATCGTCTGGCAGTACCTTATCTAATTGGTGTTGTTGCAAAAAATTCCTATGTTATTGTTATTGCAAAACACAATAACTCTCATAGCTTTACCAAAAATAATTATTACAATATTTTTTGTTGCCTGCTTTTAGACTAATAAATTGGCTGTGTCCAAACTAAAATAAACAAAAAACAGTGCCATCCAAACTAAGGTAAAAAAAAAACAATTTTATATGAAAATTTTTAATAATTATATATAATATATTAAAGATAGAGAAGGGTTCTTGAACTACAAATGGGTTTTGAATCAAATGAAGATAAATTTTAATAAAAAATATCAAAGTTAAAAATATTTTTGCATTCTGAAGTAGCTAAACTACTAGAAAACTGTCGATTTTCGACAGTAGCGGGAACTCCTCGTTATTCTTAAAATGTTCAAAATAAAATCTCTATAGGATAGGGGGGATAACATTTTGTCCCCCATGCAATTTTTCTAATTTTAGGACAGTCGAATGTAAAATTTCTTTAAAAATAATCGATTTTTCTTCCAAGTTTTTTCATTCTTTTAGCCATTATATCCAATCTACTTAACCAATTTTTGAGTGTGAAGGCATAAAATGTTTGTTGGAACACTCTCTACCAGCTCTTCCAAGATGTGAAATGTGATGCAATGTCCTGCATTATAGCTTTTTGTACATTTTTACCGATATCTCAAAAACTGGGTCTGCCACAAAAAAAAAAATAGATATGATATTCGGAATGAGCGTAAAATTTCACTTTAGAAAAGTATTATTCCATTTTTCGTAGTTAAAGTTGATCAAATTTTTTCGAGTATTGTTATTATTCATACTACGCTTGTAAATAAACTGTACTTACATTAAATCCGGATGCAGTTGATGTACCTTACGAGATTGCGATAATTTAGAAAGCGTTATCAGTACACGATGGAAATTTGTCAAATCATACAACATTGTTGGCTCAAAGAGATCCGATTCGCGTAGTCCAAAGTGATTTCGGCAAACATCAAGGAATAGTTTTATATTCTTACAGCACAAAAACTGGAATTAAGCGTAATAATAATTAATAAATACATATGGGTGATTTGAACGTATTAGATTTATTTAAATGAAAAAAAGCTGAATATCAAATTAAAGGTTAAATTTTAAGGAATTCTGTAATACTTAGTACCTAATAAAAACAATATTTATAAATCGTTCCCGAGCTGTTAAAAATCAATTGTATGTTTTTTTATTTACTCTGTTTCCAACAAGAAATGTTTGATTTAAAATGAAAAGAACAAGTAGCATAAAGAGATTTTATAAAAGTATAATTAGTTAAAAGAAGGCATACTTCAAACAAATCAAACAAAATGTTTAATTTTTAAAAAGTAAAGATTACTTTCATTAACCCCATTCTAACGATTTAAGTTAATTTCAGTCTAAAACATGTAAGGAAGCCTAAGTTCGAGTGGAATCGCACATTAGATACTCAGCTGTATGCTTTCATTGTTTGTTTGCGCCTGATGGAAACCCGGTGTATTTTATATAAAGTGAGTGCTGCTTAAAGTGGGCGTAGCCACGCCCATTTTCAACATTTTTATCAGTCATCCAACTAAGCATATGAATATTATTCTTTATGCAAAATTTCATTGTTTTATGACCTCTAGTTACAAAGGTGTCACGTTACAAATTCCGAAAGGGCGTTCCAGAAATATCTTTGTTAAAAAGTAGGCGTGGTCATAAACCGATTTCAATAAATTTTTTCGTGTCTATTAACACAAGTTATAAAAGTATACAAACCAAGTTTCGTCAAAATATCCCAATTATTTGTCGAGTTATAGGCTAAGAAATCTCGTATATTCCTTTATCTAAAAAGAGGCGGTGCCAGGCCCATTTTCCAAAATTTTTCTATTTTTTGTCTCCAGTATATTGTGGAACTACCGCCACAAAATTTTAATGAATTATCTTTATATTTGACAAAGATATCGCTTAAAATGTTTTTATTAGGTCACTTTATAATACACATGTATAAAAGTGGGCGTGGTCGTCAACCAATTTCGCTAAAATTTTGAACATGTATTACCGTAAGTAATAAAAGTGTACACACCAAGTTTCGTCATTATATATAAATTATTTGTCGAGTTATGGGCTCAGAAATCTCGTATATTCCTTTGTCTAAAAAGAGGCGGTGCCACGCCCATTTTCCCAAAATTTTTGTGTTTTTCGTTTTATGTCCGCACGTGGACTCCTGTCATAAAATTTCAATGATATATCTTTATATTTGACAGAGATATAGCTTTAAATGTTTTTTAGGTCACTATAATACACATATATAAAAGTGGGCGTGCTCGTCAACCGATTTTGGCAATTTTTCGTCCAAACATTTGTCTAAGTAAGTATATCAGGCGTACCAAATTTCATCGATATATCATCAACTGTTTCTGAGTTATGACTCATAGAACTTTCAATGTTTGACCCTTAATAAGTGGGCGTGGCACCGCCCATTTTCCAAAATTTCATCAAATTTCTTCTTAGCCTGAGCTCAACACCTGGATAAAATTTCATCACTCCAGCTATAGTAGTTACTGAGATACCAAATTTCCGATTTTTTCTATATAGCAAAAGTGGGCGTGGTCTTGGTCCGATTTCGCCCATTTTCAATACCAACCGTCCCAGTGTCAATATCAACTTGTATTTCAAATTTCATGAAAATATCTCAAATTTTGCGTGAGTTAGTGTTTACAGACGGACGGACGGACGGACATGGCTCAATCGATTTATCTTTTCACCCTGATCATTTTGATATATATAAGTATATATCTATCTCGATTATTTCATTCTGTTACAATCCACCGTTATGTGATTAAAACTATAATACTCTGTGTACTAGTACAGCTGAGTATAAAAAAAGCATTAAGTTTACCAGAAATGAGATCTTAGGCAAATTACTCAAAAATCGACCGTTTTTGGGAAAATGAAGGTATGACACTAAGACAATTAAGTTATATTTAAATTAATATTTATGAAAACTTATTCATTGATGTCTAATGCACCCATTTATTAAGTTTTTTGTTTAATAAGAGACGATTAAAAATAATATAAATTAAAAACTAGGAAGATCTAGTCTAATTTGGCCAATATAATGCTAGATAACTTAAAAACCTAACGTTATGGGACTTTTTCAATATTATTTTCATAATCAGGACCCTGAAATCGATTAAAATTAATCATCAAACCTTAAAGGAGAACAATATTTTTAATTTTTTGCCAACCAGTGTAATCATAAAATATCAAAAATAATCAAAACAACCAACAATAAAAAACTGTTTTTGATTATTTTATTTTTTTTGATTTTTCAATAATAATAATGGCCACCAACATATAATAGTGCTGCCACACCTGCTAAAAGGTAAGACACATGATAAGGTCACATGCGCAGTGCGCGATTCGGAGCCAATGAAATGAGTATATAAAGGCGAAAGCCGCCTGCGCTGAAGGGTGTACAACGCAGAAGGACATCACCGTTAGGGCACACGTCTAGACGGATGGCGTAGCCCAGGGTTATTTTTTATAATGGCGGCCAAAGGCCGCCAGCGCAGAAAAATTCAATACGCCCAACTCGTTTCCCACTGTGACGACGGCCTAGGTTAAATTTGACATTTCTTGCAACTTTAACTACAAATTATTTAAAAACTATACATCTCCGAAATCCAGGACTTTTACATTTAGAATAAGGAGGATCTCCTCTACAACGCCCAATAACTCTTTTTTTCCAACGCGTGGTAGACGGTTGGAAAATTTTCCCCTATTATTAATATTAGCAAAATATTTATGAAAGTTATAAATGTAGATAAAGAAAAGTCTCGCCTAACATCCCCTGAAAGATTCATTTGAAAAACATTAATACTTTTGGAGATATATGTAGCTTTTGGTAGACAGAAGGAAATGTGAGCCCGGCGATTTCGACCATGTACATAAAGGAATCCTTACCTGTGCCATTTGAGGCTTTCGATTGAAATCACGTGGATCCAAACTATTTGCATCCAAATAAATGACTAAATTGCAAAGTAACACTCCATCCCGTAAAGTCAATGCGAGAACACGGATTTCGGAATCTGGCCAATTCGCTTTGTGATCGGATGGGATTATTTTGCAACGAGTAAGCCAGGCAACACATTCACGCCAGAAATCATTGTTAATGCCGCCAATTCCAATATTGTAGGTGCGGGCACTGCCATCAACAGGACAAGGGACACCAACGACACTTCCGGTGTTGTTTGCCAGCGCCATATTTTTATGCTTTTATTGCGGCCGAATTTCAATGTCAATTTATTTATTTTCCTTTTGTTTGATTATTGGATGCTGCATGGTCACAGTTTTAGGTTTCTTATATGTTTTCGTATATGTATATGTTTGTATGTACATACAACTTTTATAAACATTTCACTCTCGCTGATAATTTTGGATACATAAGAATGTAAACGACCACACGCCCGTACGCTTGTACCACTAGTGGAATTTTAATACATTTTACTTTTTTTCTTTGTAATATACTTAGTTTCCCTATAAGACAGTGATAGTCATTTGATATATGTGCACGATTGATGGAAATTTCTCTCACTGCCTACAATTTGCCATCATTTTTATATGGACGGTGTGAAATATGTGATGAAAACATTCTAACCAATTGGTTTTTTAATTATTTAGGAAAATTCAGTTGGATTTTCAACCGCAAATATTTAGTAAACCGGGTGTGTAACGAAATCCCGAAAAACAAAATCCAGAAACACATAATCCAGAAATACACAATCCAGGCTCGACCAAATCCCGACCAATCAAAATCCAGACACGACCAAATCCAGACCAATCAAAATCCACACGCGACCAAATCCAGACTAATCATAATCCAGACACTTCACAATCCAGAGAAAAAATCCCGACAAAAATGCCGACAAATATAAAAATAGTTTAAAAAAAATCGCGCGATTTTTCTCGTTTAATAAGCATCATAACAGTGTTATTGTTTTTTGATTTTATTGTTGTTGTAGTTGTTGGTGTTGGTAAGGATCTGGTTGTTGTTTCTTTCATCTTCATTTTCTTCTTCCTATTTTTATTCATCATCATCATCATCCTCATTCTTCTTTTTCTTCTTCTTCTTCTTCTTCTTCTTGTTATTATTATTATTTTTGTTCTTTTTATTTTTATTCTTCTTCATCATCCTTATTCTTCTTCTTATTTTTTTTTCTTCATCATCATCATCATCATCATCATCGTCATCATCCTCATTCTTCTTCTTCTTATAATTATTCTTCTTCTACTTCTACTTCTTCTTATTTTTACTCTTCTTATTGTTGTTGTTGTTGTTGGTGTTGGTAAGGATCTGGTTGTTGTTTATTTCATCTTCTTCATTTTCTTCTTCTTCTTATTTTTATTCTTCTTCTTCTTATTTTCATTCTTCTTCATCATCCTCATTCTACTTCTTCCTTCTTCGTGTTTTTTTCTTCATCATCATTAGGGCATGGAAATCTATGCAAATACATGTTTTTCTTAGATTTAGGTAGAGCAAAATAAATAAACAATCTTTGCGAATCGTGAAATTGTCTTAAAAATGGCATTCAAATGTTTTTGCATATTTTGGTCATATATCGTCGTTTAAAGTGCATTTTTGCGTAAGAGGTATTTTCATTTTCGAGTAAGGGAAATTTTTGCCAAAAATGAGATTTTCCAACCCTGAGTTCCTGACGCTCAGCTCTATCGATCCATACCAAAACTTTGCAATTCTAACAACAAATACGCATAATAACAGTAAATTTCATAATCGCTTATGAAGAATATTGTTAAAATTTGGCAGCATTACCGCGTATGATTTCAGTTCATTCATACAAGCGAAGTTATATGTTATTAGATAAATAAATTAAATGGCGAATTTATATGAAAGGGAGCAAAAGTTAAATATTTTATTATTTTTAATGTCAGGTAAATATCAAGCAGGTATTATTTTAAACAAATTAAATGAAGTTGCTACTTGGTAAGCTCTGATACTACGTTTTTTTGCTACAATCTTTACAATTTTCCCAACCAAATTATGACTAAAGGTATCAAAAATTAAAAAACAAAACAAGAAAGGAAGCCTAAGTTAGAGTGGAGCCAAATATTATAAGCTTTCATAGTTTTTCTACGTTTGCTGGGAACTAGTGATGAGCGATATATCGCAAACGGTGATTTTTTCACTGTGAATAAAAAATCGCAAATCGCAATTGCGATCACTTTTTCAAAATAGCAGTTCACTACTTATTGGGAACTGCTATCGATGTACCAAGTAAGCAGTTCACCTATGTGAATCGCAATCGCAAAAGCATTATAAATTTCTTTTTGTTTATACTTTTGAGCAGACCACATACGTAATAATATAATACAATGGCGCTATTATAACTCTGACGAGTTTTATGGCCGAGCTTCTCTCCCAATTCGAGGTGTGCTCCTTTTTGTTTTTCCTACTAATTGGGTGGACCTACAGTTTTATGCCGGCTCCGAACGGCGAATGCATTTTTTGTGAGAAGCTTTTTCATGGCAGAAATACTCTCGGAGGGTATGCCGCCCACTGCCGAGAGGTGACCGCTGCTCTTAAAAAACCCAATAATTGGATTTTTACTAATTAGAAAAATTTGTGTGGCTCGGACCGTGGTTTGAACCCGAGACCTCTGGCATAGCAGGCGAGCACTCTACCCACTGCACCACAGCGACCACATACGTATATAGAAATATAAGAAAAAAAAATTATTGAATTTACAATTTATCTTTGAAAAATGTTTACAAATAGCGAAATTACTGCGAAATACGTTGTTATTGCTATCATTTTGTTAACATAAAATGAAGACAGGTTATGTCGCTCAGAAAACGCAAAATTAATCTCTACCGGTAACTGATGATTTTATAGCAGTCCATGCAATCGCAATAGCAGTTTAAAATCGCAGTGATTTAAAAATAGCAATCACCGAAATCACAGATATCGAAAAATCGCAGTTTCTCTCATCTCTACTGGAAACACGGTGCAATTTATATAAAGCCCGTGCCGCATAAAGTGGGCGCAGCCACGCCCATTTTGAAAATTCGTATCAATAATCCGACTAAACGTATAAATATTGTTATTATAAAATTTCATCCCTTTATGACTTTTAGTTACAGAGATGTCACGTTACAAATTTCTGAAGGGCATTCGAGAAATATTTTTACTAAAAAGAAGGCGTGGTTATAAACTGATTTCGCTAAAATTTTGCACATATACTACCGCAAGTGGTAGAAATAAGTCCACCAATTTTCGTCATAATATCTCAATTATTTGTCGAGTTATGGGCTCCGAAATCTCGTAGATTCCTTTGTCTAATAAGAGGCGATGCCACGCCCATTTTCCAAAATTTTTCTGTTTATGGTTTTCTATCTATCGTGGTACTTGTGCCACAAAATTTCATTGAATTATCTTTATAATTGACGAAGATATCGCTCAAAATATTTTTATTGGGCTCCTTTGTAATACTCATATATAAAAGTGGGCGTGGTCATGGTCCGATTTCGCCCATTTTCAACCGTCCCAGTCTGGATAGGAACCTGTATACGAAATTTCATAAAAATACCCTGCAAAAAAATGTGCGATTAATCCCGAAAGAGATTTGTCCCGGATTGATCTCCTTCGAGAACAATCGGTCCACAATTAGTCCCCGATTGTTCCCGTACGGGTATAAATGTAGATTAATCGCTTTCATCGCGAACGGGTATAAATGTAGATTCCTTAAATGTAGAAATTTTACAAAAATATGCAATGTATTTAAAAAATTGTAGAACAACCGGTAAAACGAATTGAACACTCTTTCTTTTAATAACAATGATTAATAATAATTTTAACAAAATGTTGCCTAAAATATCCTATGAAAAAATCCTTTACATTACGCTCATATAATGCATACTCAAAACTTACAATTTTTTTATTTATTTATTGAGATTTTTTTTACAAAAGTAAAACATTATATAATCTTTATTTAAATATGTATGTATGAACATTTCCAATTTTTTAAAGATTGTTATTAAAAATTGCCTTGGCTAACAACTTGAAAAAATCTACATTTGTACCTGTTCGTGCTGAAAGCGATTGATCAACATTTGTACCAGGGCTGCACATTAACGTTATTTTTTATCAATAACCGAAAAAATATTTTGTTTTCAATTCAACTGAAAAATTTTAACGTTAAGTGCCGAACGAAAAAATACTGTTTTGATAATTATCAAAAAAAAATATGAAAAAAAATTTCGTTTTGTCGGTAGCCAACAAAAAAAATTATCAAAAAAAAAAAATAACGTTAATAAAAATTCAAAGTAAAATGAAGCCGTAAGCCCGAAACAAATTTTTATTATTATTTTGTTTTTGATAATCAACGAAACAAAATAATTTTGATAATTTTTTTTTGATAATCAACGAAACGAAATAATTTCAATAATTTTTATTTGATATTCAACAAAACAAAATTTTTTTGTTAATTTTTATTTGATATTCAACAAAACAAAATATTTTTGTTGATATCGTTGTGCAGCCTTGATTTGTACCCATACGGGATGTGAGCGATTGATCTACATTTGTACCCGTCCGGGATGAAAGCGATTGATCTACATTTGTACCCGTTCGGTATGAAAGCGATTAATCTACATTGGTACCCGTTCGGGTATACAAGTTGAACAATCCCTGTAAAAAAATGTGCGATTAATACCGAAAGATATTTGTCCCGGATTGATCTCTTTCGAGAACAATCGGTCCACAATTAGTCCCCGATTGTTCCCGTACGGGTATAAATGTAGACTAATTGTAGACCAATTGTTCCCGAACGGGTATAAATGTAGACTAATTGTAGACCAATTGTTCCCTAACGGGTATAAATGTAGATTAATCGCCTTCATCCCGAACGGGTATAAATCTAGATTAATCGCTTTCATCCCGAACGGGTACAAATCTAGATTCCTTAAATGTAGAAATTTTAGAAAAATGTGCAATGTATTTAAAAAATTGTAGAACAACCGGTAAAACGAATTGAACACCCTTTCTTTTAATAACAATGATGAATAATAATTTTAACAAAATGTTTCCTAAAAAATCCTTTAAATTACGCTCATATAATGCATACTCAAAACTTAAAATTTTTTAAATTTATTTATTGAGATTTTTTTTTTCAAAAGTAAAACTTTGTATAATCTCTATTTATATATGCATGAACATTTACAATTTTTTAAAGATTGTTATTAAAAATTGCCTTGGCGAACAACTTGGAAAAATCAACATTTGTACCCGTTGGCGATGAAAGCGATTAATCTACATTTGTACCCGTTCGGGATGAAAGCGATTGATCTACATTTGTACCCGTTGGGGATGACAGCGATTAATCTACATTTGTACCCGTTCGGGATGAAAGCGATTGATCTACATTTGTACCCGTTGGGGATGAAAGCGATTAATCTACATTTGTACCCGTACGGAATGAAAGCGATTGATCTACATTTGTACCCGTTGGGGATGAAAGCGATTGATCTACATTTGTACCCGTTCGGGATGAAAGCGATTGATCTACATATGTACCCGTTCGGTATGTTAGTGATTAATCTACATTGGTACCCGTTCGGGTATACAAGTTGAACAATTAGTCTCTTCATAGGACATGCTCGAACAAATGCGATCAATTCACTCCATATAAAAAGATGTAAAATTGTATTAGTCGCATGCTCCCTTGCGATTGATCCCGGACACGTCCCGGATTAATCGCATTTTTTGCAGGGATTAGTCTCTTCATAGGACATGCTCGAACAAATGCGATCAATTCACTCCATATAAAGGGATGTAAAATTGTATTAGTCGCATGCTCCCTTGCGATTGATCTCGGACACGTCCCGGATAAATCGCATTTTTTGCAGGGTATTTAAATATGTGTACTATTACAGCTGTGTATAAAAATTAATGTATTACATTGCGATAAAAACATGTTTTTTGTAGGCCATGATTCTTATGCGAAAATTTATAAGACATTCAAGTCAGGTTATAAACCAGATAGAACACGGATGTTCCTAATCCAATCCACAAAAGTCACCTCAAAATTACAAAAAGTAAATATCAAGATTTAAAACACTTAAAACGAGTGATGCCCTACAATTGTCATAGCTTTTATGACAATTTACCACATTTACCTTACGACTTCTCCAGCAATGTGTAAACAAAATTACGTTTTCTTAATTAAAAATATTAATTTTAGCTTTAAATTTAATATAAGTTTAAGTTTTGTTACTTTTTTTTGTATAAAATACTAAAAAATAATTATATTGAACATTTTGCCATTTCATTACCGCATATAAGTACGTGATTTTTGTGCCAAATAAAAATTGCACAAACGCACATGAAAAAAAAGAGTCCAAATAATTCAATTTGTTTCTTTTTTTACACTAAAGTTGATGTTTTAGCTAACAAACTGATCTACGTAACTATTTAAATTTAAGTTTGTACACAGAAAGAAGTAACGGTTTTGAAATGAAACAGTTTTTTTGCTCTCCTGTAAAGTTCAACCAATGTCCGCTACGCGAAAATGAAAATACCTCTTACGCAAAAATGCACTTTAAACGGCGATATGCATATTTTTACATATTTTGCGTTGTTTGCATTTTTTTATTACATATTTCGCATTATATTACCTATTTTTGTAATTTGCTAGTTGACAGTTTTGTACTAACGAAATTCATGCATAACAGCCATAACCTAACTATAGAAGGTCCATGCAAGGGAGAGTAGCTCTTCTTCAGCGTATTTGCAGCTTATGTCAAACTGTCGTCTTTTGTTTTCATTTTGCATTCTTGCGCGTGTTTTTCTTGGAAATAGCTTGTGTGTTCGGTTGTGCGTTTGTGTGTTCGGTAGTGTGTTCGCTCGCGTTTTCTCTGCTTTTGACATTCTTGAAGGACGCCATCTAACTGTAATCTCCTATTTTGCTTCACATAAGAGGACCTGTATAGATTGGTCTTGATAACAGCCATCTGACGACGAATAGAGTTTCGTGTGAACACGGCTATTATTAGTATTTTCGATAGGGTGCATACCTGTCGACAAAGAGCCGTTTTTTAAACATGCTCCTATTACCTCTGTGGATGTAGAACGTTCGTTTTCTATAGGCGTTTTCGATTCGCCATCAGACAAGCGATCGAACAAAAATGTTTGAACCCATAATGAGTAGTAGCCATACTCGCTAACTGGTCGATACAAATTTCCCTCTGCTCGCTATCATTCACATATAAATTTGGCAGAAGGAAATTTATAGCCAGCAGAGAAATTGTGAATCGAAAGCGGCTTATGTATAAGAGCTTTTTTCGACCGAATTGGCAAGGTTTTCTTTATTGCCTTTGTGAGAAATCGGCAAAATTTCTAATTTATTGCAGCAACGTATCGATTTCTTATTACAAGAAATCAGAAACATTTGTTTCCCCTTCTCTTCTTGCCAATTTGTTGCCTTTATAATAAATTGGTAATAATTATTTGTTTTTACTTAGCGATGAGAAATGAAAATATCAGAAAGCCTTGAAACGAATCGTTCAGGTAATAAGAAAACGAATCATTGAGGTAATCAGAAAGCGAGTCGACTGTGCGAGTTGCCTTCGGCGGACGTTTTAGTCCTACTAGTAATAAGAAATCGGTAAGATTTCGATATTGCTTGCAATATATTTATTTTCAAAACGACTCGCTTTTTATTGACATAAAAATTTTTCAATAAAGATGAATTACCTGAAGTTGAAAAAATTTGAATTAATGCATTTTTTTTTCATGCATATTTCTAAGTTTTTGTTGCATTTTGTATGCGCATATTTGTTATTTTTTAGTACATGAAATTCCATGCCCTAATCATCATCATCGTCATCACCTCATTCTTCTTCTTATTAATATTTTTATTCTTCTTCTTCTCCTTTTTCTGCTACTTCTTCTTCCTCATCTTCTTTTTCTTCCTCCTGATATTATTTTTACGATCGTGCTTTCGAATTGAATTTCGCTTTCAAATAGAGCTACAGCGGATTTTGTCTTGTCTGGATTATGATTTGTCAGGATTTCGTCCTCTCTGGTTTATGTTATCTCTGGATTTTAAACTGTCTGGATTTTGTAGTTTCTGGATTTTTAAAATTGTCTGGATTATGTCCTGCCTAGATTTTAAAAATTCGGGATTATGATGCGCACCCATTTCATAAAAAATATCCCGGGGTTATAGAAGTTACTATTCTATAAATCGTGGTGTTGAAATCATTGCAAATAATGGTGGTATGGAACGGGGCACTAACAGGTGCTTCCTATTACCTGTCGAAACGCGAAAAAAAAAACCACGTTACTCCAAATAGTGAAAGAATGGTTTCTTCCAGGAACAATGATAGTGTCTGATTTCTGGAAGGTATAATAAAATGTTTTTATATACAATACGTTTGCTAAATATTGTTAATACTTTCCAGGTGTATGATTGTCTTGAAGACGAAGGCTACATACATTTTAAAGTAAACCATTCGGTCAATTTAAAAGACCCAGAAAAACAACAACACACCACCACTATAGAAGGATTGTAGCGACATACTAAAGTTTCCTTGCCTCAATATCATAGGAGCAAAAAGATGTTTGACGGGTGATTGGCCAAATTTGTATTTCTGCGTCATTGCAGATCGAATGAGCTGGACGCCTTCCAACAATTTTTAATGTATGCTGAAGATCTATACAATCCTCTAATGCCCCAAAGGCCAGAAGAAGTTGAAAACGATAATGAATACAGTGTAGAAATAAAAATTGAAAAACCATTCAACAGTACTTCGTGTAAACACATGCCTAATTTAGAAAAAAACATATTCTGTTAAAAAAAAATTAATTTTTCTTCTTTCCTTTTATATAAATATATATACACACATATGTATATCAAATGAAAGGTCTTAGCCTTCCAAAAACGTATGTATTAATTTTAAAAATCGCCCTAATTTTCGCCTTTCAAAATTTTTAAAATTTCACCTTTACCCCCGTCTAACTCCCCTCATAAAGTATATAAACCAAAAAAAAATAAGTCAGTTCACGTGCACCTATTTTTTTTTTTTTTTTCTAGCTAAACGGTTGGTATTCTGTACTTAAGCCTGAATAGGAATATTCCTGTCTTATATGGTTATGTACATGTGTACAAAATTTTACAGATTAAGCTAGATGTGGGGAAATGTTTCCATTATTCCAGCACGCCCCGAGAAAAATGACTTATACAGGGGTGTAGAGGAGCTCTCACAGATCCCAAATCTGAAAAGCAAACTTGCCGGAGGCTTATGGTTTCCGAGATATGTAAAATTTTAGACGAGTCCCCCACGGCTAGAAAAAAATGGTTTTTTAGGAGGGTAGAGGGGGGCCCCCAGATCACAAAACTGAAGACCCCACCTACCAGAGGCCTATAGTTCCCGAGATATTTGCTGTTAAAGTTCCCATACAAATTTCACCACACATGGAGTTTAGCGAAAATTTTGCAAAAAAAAACTTTTCTGCGTTGGCGGCCTTCGGCCGCGCTTATAAAAAATAACCCTGGGCTACGCCATCCGTCCGGACGTGTGCCCCAACCGTGGCTACCGCCACGGTGATGTCCTTCTGCATAGTATTTTCACAACTTTAAGAAGGAATATCTCGGGAACTATAAGCCTCCGGCAAGTTTGGTTTTCAGTTTTGAGATCTGTGAGAGCCCTCTACCGCCCTGCATAAGTCATTTTTCTCAGGGCGTGCTGGAATAATGGAAAGCTGACCCCTGAATTTTATTATGAAATCACGGTAATCTCGCTAAATAGTGGTGACAATTTTTTTTTTTTTCGACTAAAAATTTGTTCACTTGTATATTTTGTATTTCGGAAGTTCTTCAATCTTTAAACGGATGTTCAGATCGACGTAATTTAACAGTAATTTCAGCTATCGTTGTTTCTGCGTTAATTACCCTGCGTTAATTGCCCTTACATGATCAAACCATTTGATCAAATCGCGTGGTAGTAAGGCTTTGTTCAGAAACTAGGTTTGAAGCGCAATCTGATTTTGTAGTAGAAGCAGAGCGTTCATAAACGTAAATTTTGCATGAAGCGTCGCTCATCACAATCATCAAAAAAATAATTACTGCCGCTGTTGCGTTTCATGCTGCGTTTCTGAACTTAGCCTAAAATGCAAGGTTGATTAATAAGGTTGCCTTGGTAAAACAGCTGACTATTTTTTTTCATTACCTAAATTGTCAAACTTTATGTGTTTCTTGCCTTTCTTGTATGTATATGTTGATTTTATTGTATGCATGTGTTGCTTGGCCAATTAAAAATGGACGTTGGACAATTGAGATAGCAAAACGAGCAACAACAAAATTTATTGCAGGGTTGCTTTTCCGGACTGCGGTAACCTCTGGAGAAACCTTGGTAAAATGTCTATGGGGTCTCACACGTACACGGGTTTATGTCAAGGCTGCTCAACGAAATGAACAAAATAATTTTGTTGGGGTAAGTGGAAAAAAATTCAACAACTATTTACAGCGAAGGTTGAGTGTATAGCTATTTCACGAAAAACCATTTTCGATCATCAGCACTCTCTTCGGAAGTGGATGCACCGGGGATTGAACCCGAGTCCATTCCATCTTCAGCCGCAATGACCCAACGCATAAACACACTCGGCCATTGAGACTCTGTTGAAAATGAAAAAGGCAATAGTGGGGAAAATCCAACAGCTTGCACAGAGTCTCAATGGCCGAGTGTGTTTATGCGTTGGGTCATTGCGGCTGAAGATGGAATGGACTCGGGTTCAATCCCCGGTGCATCCACTTCCGAAAAGAGTGCTGATGATCGAAAATGGTTTTTCGTGAAATAGCTATACACTCAACCTTCGCTGTAAATAGTTGTTGAATTTTTTTCCACTTACCCCAACAATTAAAAATTGAATTAAGATAAAAATTTCGTGCTAAGCACTAAAAAAAAACTCTTTCAAGTAAAATAATTTTGTTTCAAAAAATATCAATAAAAAATATCCAAAAATTATTTTGTTTTGCTAATTATCAGAAACAAAATTTTTTCGTTTCAAAAATTATCAATAAACTTTTAATCAGAATAATTTTGTTTCGTTGATATCAAAAAAAATTAACAAAAATTGAATGTATGTATTTGTTTTTGTTCATGTACGTATGTACATACATACACACATATGTAAAATTTCTTTTCTTCATAGAAAACGAAATTATTGAAAAGTCATTTTTTTCTTTTAAATTTGAAACTATATTTTTTTGAACTAATTGTTTTGATAATAATCAAAACAAAAAAAAAATTGGTTAATTTTTTTGATAACAGTTGAAACGAAATGGATTTTGTTATACTTTTTACGTTTATAAAATCGAATATTTCAACAGAAACAAAAATTTTTTTGTTTATTGTTAAAAATAACGTTATTTTGCAGCCTTGGTTTATGTGTGAGTGTTTTTTGTGTGTGCTTTTGCAATCGGCAGTCGTCATGCTACATGTTCTTGTTGTCGGGCTCATGTTTATGAAAATCAAAACTTTTAGATATTTGCGTCAATCACCCGACTCACACCTATACACTACTTGACATGCCAGATTGTAAGTTGCCAAGGGCCTTAAAATTTTCCACTACGAATATCACTGTAGTTGTTGTAGTCGGCCAACTGATCAAGCCGTTGGCCGACTGTTTCCGTTGGAATAGCATCGGGATGCAAATCCAACTGTTTCAGTTTGTAGTGTGAATTAAGCCCAAATTACATTAGCGCTGTGGCAGTGGGCAGTTGCGGTTTTAGAAATCAGCTGATGTGTCTAATATGAGCAGTGACTGCCAGAACTAATGCCATGTTTACATATAACGTGATTAGCCATATAGAGCTGCATATAGAGCAGCATGAGCTCCATGATGACGTCACTCTACATGTAATGAACGAAAGTAAACAAAACAGAGATCAAAATTAATACCAAAGCGGTTGGTACGTTTGGTTTGCAAAATTAGTGTATTATATTATTACATATTTTGCAAATTCTTGTTCTATTTTTTTAATTAGACAAAACAAAAAAAATAAACTTCAACACCTGATTGCGTAATCTGGGATATTAGCTCCGTTTGTTTCGAACTTCTCAAATGCGCATTTACAAAACGCGGCGGCATGAACACTTTTCGAAAAGCCATCTTCGCAAATGCAAAATGTTGCGTTTCAAATCCAGCATGAACATAGTATTATTGGGCAATACTTACTGGCGTCCATTTTGTTTACTTTTCATTTTGACGTTTCTCCCAAATTCGCCAAAAAAAAAATATCGATAACATGAAAAACACAGGGTTGTATGCAGATAAGTATCGTCATAATCCGAGATTCATTTTAAATCTCGAATTTTTGGTATTGAATTTTTGTATGGCAAATCTCGAATTTCAATCGAAGATTTTGTGCAAACCTCGAAAAAAGTAGATACCCATTAAACACTGAAAAATAAATTTTCAAACGTTTGAGAAAATATTGTTTCTAAATTTGAGAATCAGCATATATATCATTTGAAAATAAACATATTTTCAAGTGTTCATCAAACATTGTGTATCAATTTTAGAATAACTTATAACACATTTGAAAAAAAAAAACTTGTTTCGCATTTTGTACCATTTCACGAATTTCAACATGTCAAGGCTTGAAGGAACGAACAAATTTTGTGTGTTTGCTAATTTCAGTCAGCGTTCGTTGTTCTACTCGAGCAGTCTTTTAACGGTTGAAATAATGATGGTTGAAAATGACTGTGTGTAATAATGATTCTGTATATCTTACTCTTATTTTATTTGTTTGTGGCTTTTTGTGAAGTTACACAAAATTTTATAAAAACATAGCTTGTTTCTCATATGTGTGTATGTATATTAAAAAAGATATTAACATACTCATGTAACTGTACAAAAGGCACCGGCAAAATTCACCCGCACGGGTAAATGAAAAACATCATATCAGAGTACAAATATGTAATACATACATATTTATTTATACATACATCTATTTATTCCATTCCATTTCTGCCTCAAACTCTCACTATCCCTAAATTTTTCCGTACTATAGAGTACAAATATGTAATACATACAAACATCTATTGATTGCATTCTATTTCGTACCACCTTTGAAATAGGTTTGAGAAAATGAAATGAATCAAGTTGAGAATCAGCCCAAGATCCCATACTAAAAATGTGCCGTTTTGCTTGAGAACGCTATCAAGGGAAATTTGATGTGCATTTGATAACTAACGTTTGATATTTGACAATAGGGTTACTTCTCAAATGAACCTCAAATTGAAAATGAAGAAAATTGTTTATTGGGTAATCTCGTATATGTAAATGGCCTATAACACAATACAGCGTTCGCAGTATTTGGCAATGACATCTTTATATATTAGGTCTGTTTCCTTTTAAGGCTGGTATCGACCTCTCAAGAAACAGCTCAAGAAATTTTTGGACTTATTTCTAGAGTAAAAAATAGTAGTAGGCAAGAAATTTTGACGTTTAGAAATCCACCGTGAATACCAAGTGAAATGAAGAAGAGCATCAAAAACGTAAACAAAATAAACCTTTTTTTAAACATAAGCAATTAGTAAGTTCTTAAAAAAAATATTAAATAAAAGCTTTAAATATATGTTTTCAATAGTTTTATTTTGTTATTTTGGGAAATCATCGAAAGCGACGAGGATGACCTTATATTACTGGTAAACTGTGGTATATTGATGGCCGGAATGGAATAAAATATGAGAAATCGATGCCAACTATGCCCTTGCATCATTAGAAAAATTGTGCATTCTATTTTTCGTTTCTTTTTTGCCATTTTCACTAACGATTTCCACGATTTTTCTTCAACACGCAACAAACGTCAAAATTTCCTTAAGAAATAAATGCTCGATATATTTCTTGGCAAAACCTGTGTTGCTGTGTTCGCATAACATTGAAAAATAGTATTAAAAAAGTGTACTAAATTTCTTGAGAGGTTTCACAAGAGAGAGAAAGATTCACAAGAAAAATTTCTTGAGCATTTCTTGTACGTTATTTTATCTGGAACTTTTGCCTTTCTTAAGAGGTCGATACTAAGCTTTACCTTGGACACGTGGTGACTAGTTCACTTTATTTCAGTAGTTCACTTTAGAGCCTATACACACTTGCGACTAAAATTTAGTCACTAAATCGATTTAGTCGGGCTGGGCTATAATACATTGTCAACATATACAAGTCCCACAGCATGATCCAATATCCAATATCAATATATATACCGTGGTACCACAGCTCATCGAAAATCGATAAAATAAAAGTCGACATGTCATCGGCAAATGTCAAAATCGAGGACAGATTGGTATGGCGGCGACTTCCGGGGGTACAGAACTTATAACTTCTCTAATATTTGCATCCACATCACTCAAAAATGAATATAATCTGCCATTCAGAGAAGAAAATCCCATATTTTTAAAATTTATTTTCTTTACTTTCGGTTTTATCTTATTTTGCCACCTTAACTATTAAAAACAGCCGTTTTCATATGCTGCACAAACTTACACCAGCTGTGAAGATGGTGTAGTTTAGTGCAGTAAAGTGTAAGTTAATGCTAACTCGAAAAACTGAGTTGTGAACAGTTTAGTGCAAAAAAATTTTCATCGAACGCTTTTTTCTGCTAGAGCCCTCCCAACATTTGGAAGAGCGTTTTCTCGTCTATCTCAAATAAGTAACGTCTGGGGCACTTGTAGACGTTATTCGAAAGACAGTCTGTATTTTACAAAAACAAATTTCATTGCTATCGCGTTTCTGACTTCTTGCTGTTCTTTCTGTTTTAAATAGATAGCTGCAAAAAAAAATAAAACAATTTTTTTATATGTAGAAAGCAAAAATCACGTTGCGGGATAAAATTCAAATATATTCGCAACGCCACCATGGAGAATTGCGAGCCAAATCGACAGATACATTTTGGTTTGGGCAAAGAGCGTATATGGATAAGAGGCTGCAGTTTGAAAAACTTCACACTAGATGTCACATTTCGCGCGAGATGGGACCCGCGAAGTGTGACATCTAGTGTGAAGTTTCACAAAGAGCATATATGGATGAGGGTGCAGTCAGCGAAACTTCACACTAGATGTCACACTTCGCGGGTCCCATCTCGCGCGAAATGTGACATCTAGTGTGAAGTTTTTCAAACTGCAGCCTCTTATCCATATACGCTCTTTGGTTTGGGCGAAAGATTTCCATGAATTAGTTAAGCGAATAGAGCATGCCACCATGGAGATTATTTATCGGATTAATCACGCTTTTCTACAGAGCATTGATAATATTACATTTGCAAAGAAACCAGCCAGGTGATTATATAGAACTCACGGGTAATTTTTAGATGGTCTATAATAAATTAAAGTTTATCTCACATAGGAATCGATTTCGAATGACAACTTGGCGCCGTAGAATGCATCTGCAATTTATCATTATGTGGGGCCTAGGTATGAGAAAATCGCTATTTAGCCTATAATTATTTATTCCAGAGACCGATTTTAATCGTTATTTGCATTTCTTCGGATGAAAAAATCATTATGAAAACTTCGTTAAGAATAAAATGCAAGTATGCCAATATAATGATTTTAGCACATTCTATCCAAATATGACCTCATCTTTATTCTGAAGATTTTTATTTTTTAAATTTTTAAATAACCATTATTTACGATTTTTATTTTTTCGATCAAAAATAATTTTTATTATTGGATTTAAATTTTTCCGATTAAACTTGATCGATATTTTATGATTTTTATTTTTCGATCAAAAATAATTTTTATTTTTATTATTTATCCCTTTTTCCGATCATAATAAACTCTAAAAAATTGTTTCTTTTGTACCATACTCTATATTATTAATACGCTAACATAAATTTTGTTCTCAAATAGAACTCCGCCAATTTTCATTAAAATTGGTTGGAAAATGCGTCCATAATCGCCGTTGAAAAAATAACTGTATGGGTGTTGTATGCTTTTGAGCAGAACGAAACGGAGCTATGACAATGTGCACGCATAGGTATTTTAAACTTACCAAGCACAATGTTGGCAATCGCCAACTTCGGCCATCAAATATAGGATTCACTAACGTTTGAAAAAGTTTATTATGTTCGGAGAAAAAATATAAAAATTTTGATTAAAGTTGATCGGAAAATTTTAAATCGAATTATAACAATTATTTTTGATCGAAAAAATAAAAATCATAAAATATCGATCAAGTTTCATCGGAAAAATTTAAATCCAATAATAAAAACTATTTTTGATCGAAAAAATAAAATCATAAAATATCAATCAAATTTCATCGAAAAAATAAAAATCAAATTATAACGATTAAAAATTATTTTTTTTATAAAAATAATAATCGTTACGGTCCCTGATTTATTCTCTAATTTTGAAAGCCTGAATGAACGGCTTAAACGATTTGTTTAAATATAATTAAAGCAAATAAAAAAAGATACATTTATATAAAGCCAAAAAACTGTATGAGTAATTAATAATTAACGCTTTTGTGTCTCGCAGACACTCCTGGGCCCTCACTCTGTAGTTCTATTCGAACGCGAAATTCGATTCGAAAGCACATTCGTATTGTATAGAATATATGGAATAGAATTCGAAAGCGAACGAATTTTCTTTCGAATCGAACTACAGAGTGAGGGCCCTGGAAGCGTCGTATTGGTCTATTTGTACGTAACTTTTTTGCCTCTTCCAAACGACACTTGGAAGATACTTCCAGAAGTGTCGTTTATGACTCATTATGGACGTAACGTTGACGTGGAACACTTTTTCCCGAAAAAAGATAAGAAAAAGTTATTGAATTAAACTTCTTCAAGTTACTTTTTCGTCACTTCCACGATAATAAATTTTGGCTGGGAGTATTCTTAGCAACTTACGGTTTTCTAATAACTAAAGTTTGTGTGCGATAAATGTGAAATTTATATTAAAAAGCTATTTTAAATAAAGAAAAATGAAGTGCTGCGTTTTTATTTGTGTGAATAGTAGTTCAATAAAGGTATTTTTGCCTGTTCGAATATTTTCTTTCTCGTCGATAACGTAGTTGATGACGTACTAACCAAAATGAACCCAGTCTCACGGATGAATATTGTGCTAAATATGGCTGAGTGCACAATCTTATTTATTTGAATCATGCATTTTTAGAGATTGAATTTAACTGTTAACCTTTAAAATATTTTTGTTTTTCACAGACAAAAAACAAAAAAAAAACAGGAAAATAAAAATTTCGGTCTTAACAAAAAAAATTGAAATTCAGATTTTTTGGTCTTTCGGTAACAAAAATATTTTATTTTCCAAAATAAATCTCACATGTTGAGAAATATAAAAAACACTTATTTGAAAAATCTACATTGAATGTATGTAGATATGTATATATTTTTTATTTCTTGCTCACATTTTTTCTGTTGAAAATAAATATCAGTGAATAACAGAAAAATTCAAGAAATAAGGTTTTCTCTCAGACAAAAATAATTATTTTTTTTGTCTTTGGATTTTTGTTTTTCAAAGATTGTTAGAGTTTTTGTCTAAGATTTTTTGTTATTTTCAAAACTTTTGAAATTGTTAACAATTATAGGCCATTTACATATACGAGATTATCTACTTTTTTCGATGTTGACACAAAATCTTCGATTGAAATTCGAGGTTTGCCGTACAAAAATCCGCTACAAACAGAAGGGCATCTGACATTTTATGCTATATGAAGCAAAGAAGACTGTTCGTCTACATGGTGTGTAATAAAGAGGTACATGTGGCATCACGACTATCAGGCCTACCTAGGTAGGTAGGTAAATGTGTTTGCTGTACAAAGTGGAAACAATATCCGCTATTTCCATCCATAAATCTTCTTACGTTTCCTTCAGGATCAGTTGCTTGCCCTCATTATTTCTCAAATGTTATTCCACAAAATGTAAATCCTGATTTCCTCCGCACTGGACGAGCGGTGGCAGCCACTAATATCCGACCCAACCTTGTCCGAATATCATTTAACGCCAACTCAAGTTTTTTTATCTGGAAGCTGCTGCTCTTCCTCTTTTCCTTCATATTTTTATCACTCATTCTAAAATTAATTGAAATTTGTACAAATAATATTAAACTTAATACTAAAGTTTTCAAAATAAAAAAAAGTTTTTTTTTTTATTTTAAGCGATAAAAAACAAGTTTCCGGTTATTACAAGTGTTATGGTTCGCACTTGACCTCGATTACGATCTGCGCTTTGTGGCGCCCTATGCCACCAACAGCGATGATCTCTTTGGACAACCTGATCAGTCTCACCATCTCGCCGCAACGCAGTGGCGGCGCAGGGCCTGCCCATCTGGGACTTGCGAGATAGTAAGGCGTCACTGGCTGACCAAAAGCCATCGAGTCAGCACGTTGGGCGCCATCTGTTATGGTACAGCTTTCGACCTCGATTACGATCTACAATCGAGTGGAGCAGCAATGCATGGCGGTCGGCATGATCTAGGGTTGCACTGTGGCTAGTCATTGTCGGCTGGGCGGGGTTCTTGCCTACATTGCTGTCCTGCGCCATAAACAGAAAAAATTCATATCATGCCTTTTCAAACCAAAACGAGTAAAATCACACTAAAACAACATCCGGTTTAGCCGGATGCCACGGACGGACCGTTGGAAAATTCGAAAATTCAAATTAACCCGAAAATCCAAATTCAAGAGGCCAGACGTCAGTTAAATTTAAATAAATACGAACCGAGGGAAAATGTCGTTAAACTTTGAATAGGAATTTTGAATGTACGTTAAAGTCAGACGAACGTTGGCAAAGCAATTAAACCAAAATTTAAGTCGGACGGAAATACTGACATCAAAGGAAAAATTTTAAAATAGATAAGCGGGCGTTAAATTTAAATAATCGCGGACGGAAGAGAAAAGATTTGAAAAATTTAAATTTGAACGTACGTTGAAGTCGATGTGCATTAGAGTTGAATAAACATTATCAAAAGAAACTGTCAGTTAATTTAAATTTGAATATATATATCGCGAGAGAAAAAAAAAATCGTTAACTTTGATTTTAAATTTGAATCAACCGGAACGACCGGTTATTAACGGGCACCTGAAAATACATAAAAAAGCTGAAATTTAAAATATATGAACAATCAAAAAAAAAATTAAAGGCCGAACTCACAAGGGGGTGGCACTGCTGATGTTGTTGCAGCGCCGGTGCGTTTTGTCCCACCCTAATCCATGGTCACTGTCGCACCCGGGTATCAGTGACCCCTTACCTGTGTTACGCCGCTGGTGTTGTTGCAGCGCTGGTGCTTTACTAGCCCACCCTCATCCTTGGCCATCGGTGCACCTATATTTCGATGACCCCGTTCCTGAAAACCCTATGCCTTTTAAATAAGGGTAATCAGCATTCCCATTTTAAATTTTTGACAATTTATTTGGAATTCATTTCCCCTTTTCTTATAGCCTACGTCTATTTTTTCTCTGCGTTTAGCATATTAGGGCGCCCTTTCTAACAAACTAGTATTAAATAACAATATTGTGGCAAGCTTGATAATACTCGATTAAACCATCAAACAAAAGGAAAGGAAACTAAAGAACAATTGTAGGGGACTCAAAACACCGGCCCTTGTGTAAGCCTATAAATGAACTATAAAAGGTGTTATTGCAATAAGCTTACAATATACAATTGTTCTGAAGTCCTATTACATTTCGCTTACTCCCCGTCCTGCTGGGAATCTACATAAGTATGCACATACGTGCGTCAATTCAAATGATGAAAATTTAAAAGAAAAAAAAATTGAAATATACAACTTAATAAAAATAGCTTACGACCTAGGCTCCGGCGACTGGTGTTGACGTTGTTATGATTGTTGGTGCTGTGTTGGTGGTGCTGCTGCTGCTGTAGTTGTTGTTGTAGTTTCTGCTGGTTGCTGTTGTTGCAGCGACAGAATTTTTTTTTTTTTGCTTATGGCTGTTGATGTTGTTGATTCACTACCTGAGACGCTGTTGTTGTTGTTGTGCCGAGCCCAATTTGTTGTTGTTGTTGTTGAGCCAAATTTTTCGCTATTTGCTGCTGTTGTTGTTGTGCCAAACCCAATTTGTTGTTGTTGTTCTAGTGCAAAATTTTTCGGCTGTTTGCTGTTGTTGCTTCGGCTGTGCCGCTATCGGTGTTGTTGAGTCACTATCTGAGACGCTGTTGTTGTTGTTGTGCCAAGCCCAATTTGTTGTTGTTGTTGTTGAGCCAAATTTTTCGCTATTTGCTGCTGTTGTTGTTATTCGATATTTATGTTTTTTGGTGCGTAAATGTTCACTGCGGTTATCATTTAATTCATGAAATTCTATTGTTTATCAGGAAATGCAGCGACAAACCGACACGAATACGATATGACAAACGAATTTGAACGACGAAAAAACAGATTCTTGTGTGCACAGGTGTGTGTGTGTACGTATACGTATGTATATATTTCACTTTACAATCGAGTGTCTACGTAGAACTAGCCATTTAAACTAATTTAACATAATGTACATGTTTTGCAAAATATACTGAACACTGATTTTGTGGTTTCGCATCTATTTTTATTATTTAAGAAGTTATTTATATGCAATATAAAAAAATAGTTTTACACCACGAAAAGGAACCGTCTCGTTTTGACTCTACCACCCAATTGACTTTTCGAAAACTGACTCCCGCTGTACTAAAAAAAAAATTCTTATTAGCGCGTGCCTTCCACTTTTTCTTCTGTATTCGTTTTGGAAGAGTCCCGTTTCTTTTTCGTATAGCCTGTAGTGGTGTAGTGACGTTTGCATAAGAGCCTATACACACTTGCGACTCAATCGATTTGGTCGAATTGGACTGTTGTATTCACACTACTCCAACTATTTAGTCGAATCGGTGGCAGCTATTCACACTTGAGACTAAATAGTCGTGCGATTGACAATGACATAGTGTTGCCAATGTTCACATTTTACTCAGCAAATTTTACATTAGTGGTCTTCATATAAAGTGATGAAGTATTAAATTGTTAAAGTTTATCTGCATTCTTACATGAAAGCACCTTCTTGTCAGCTGTCAACTTGATTAATAAATAAAAAACAATAAAATAAACAAAAAGTGCATACATTATTTGGCTTTGTTTCTTATTAAACTAGCAACTAGCTGTCAAGTAAATGAAAAGAGAAAAACGGAAGGAATTACGCTCATAAAGACCAAGAATTATCTAAAGAAGGATATCGTAGTAGATAAGCTGATTGGAATTGTGTATGTATACTAAAAAGTGTGAATGTCAGACAAAACGAATTGGGAAAAATTTTACATTGAAATTCATTTCTCTCCTCTTTCACATTGACATTTTTAAAGAAGAAACAAGATAAAGCAAACGCAAGTAACTTAACCTGTATTGGATAAGCCTTGATAAAGACGAAACGAACAGAAGTACAAGAAACGGAAAAATAGTAAAAATCAGCCATTAATAATTTTCATGAAATTTCATTTTCATTATTTCTATTTTAAAATGCGATTAATGACATTTGAAGAGAACAACAATATCAAGAAACATATGAAAGCGGAAGTAAATATCCTTAGTTAGATAATTCTTGTCTATAACTACACCATTTCCAGATGGATTTTAGAAAGCGGCAACTGGATTTTAGAAAGGGGAAATTGAATCTTAGAAATGTCAATTGAATTTTAGAAAGGGGAAATTGGATTTTAGAAATGTCAATTGGATTTTAGAAAGGGGAAATGAGATTTTAGAAATGTCAATTGGATTTTAGAAAGGGGAAATTAGATTTTAGAATAGCCAAATGGATTTTAGAAAGGGAAAATTGGATTTTAGAAATGTCGATTTGATTTTAGAAAAGGGAAATTGGACTTTAGAAATAATAATTATTAATTTATACTTTCATACGCAATAAAGAATTTCTATTCGAAAAATTCTGTGTAAAATTTATTTTAAACGCACATTCTGAAATCCAATTCACGCTTTCAAAAATCCAATTTTGTTTTCTAAAATCCTTTTAACGCTTTCTAAAATCCAATTGACATTTCTAAAATCCAATTTCCCCTTTCTAAAATCCAATTGACATTTCTAAAATCCAATTTCCCCTTTCTAAAATCCAGTTAACGCTTTCTAAAATCCAATTTCCCCTTTCTAAAATCCAGTTAACGCTTTCTAAAATCCATCTGGAAATGGTGTAGTTAATAAGAAACGAACCTTTTGTTTTTAAACATTTTGAAAATATTAATTGAAATATTCAATCTCTACAATTTACCAAAAGTGAAATAAAAGTAGTGCTGTCAGCATGGCAACTCTTTCCACTACGAATATCACTGTTGTTGTTGTAGTCGTTCGACTAAATTGTCTCAAGTGTGAATACGTAGAAGGGCGCCTTGCTGATCAAGCAGTTGTACAACTGTTTCAGTTGGAATGAAATTGGGCTGCAAATCCAACTGTTTCAGTTGTACAACTAATTGAATGTAGTGTGAATGCTTCCATACATTCCTATGCAAATCAACATTCGACTAAATCGATTGAGTCGCAAGTGTGTATAGGCTCTAATAGTGGCGTGACTTTACGGTTACCCGAATGTCTATATCATGGTATGACGCTAGCAATGACACAAGCGAGATGGAATACGGTTGCCATGTTACACAAAAAAATTACCAAAACTTTCGGAATAAAATGCCTCAATCATTTTTCCCATGAAACTATCTCAAAATAATCGATTATATTCGTGCCCTAGTAAATTTGCTACTGTAAAATTCTATTAGTGTACATTGTGAATATCAGTAAACATTGTTGTCTTACGCCCAAAGTATAAAAATGGTAAGAGACAGGAAAATCTGATTAATGAAACAACAGTACAAATGTGTGGTAATTAATTATTTAATGTTCTGCGAATAAAAAAAAGTTTAAAGTTGTATAGGGCGAATAAGAACATTTTATAATATGTGCATTTGAAAGTACTAAGTATCCGAATAACCATGTGTTACGCATTTTCACAATAAGAAGTGTTCATGGCAACCCTGGAAGAACCAGTTTGTCCATCACCAATACATGTGCATATCCCGCCATTGGAACGATTGTCAAGGGTGAGATGGGAAATTTCAGTTAAGCTTTCCCCATGCAAGGCCTACTTATAGAGGTTGGCTCGATAGCTTGCCTATTTGCAAAAAAAAAATTTTCATGCAATCTATAAGTAGGCTGACCATAAATATGAATCGAAAATGAGGGACAAAATTTCAAATGATATAAATACGAACATATATTTATGAAACTTGAAATCGTAAAAAATATTTTTTCATCAAATAATAGGCTTACAAACATATGTAATTCACATTCTCTTCAGACTTTTTGTTTTAACAAAAATAAACAAATTTGCAAGTTTAATTATAGGTATCTACAATAAAGCAAGCATAATGCTACGATAAAAAAGAATTTGGTAACTTAATTTAATGTCCACAAATCAATTTTAATACGATTTACCAATTTCTTTCAAATTAATTTGCCACACAGCAGCCACAAAAATTTCATTCCAACAAACATATAGTCAATGAGGATGGTAGTTATTATCGATAACTACTTAAATTCTGATGAGAAAAAGGGCTGCCACCTCAACCTTTTTAATATAAAACAGATTTTAAACAAAAAGGGGATTATTCATAGTCAAAATAAAATATTGATTTTAACTAGCTTAAAATCAGCTTTTATCAAGACTATGAATATGCCCCAAAATAAATAAATGAGGGACAAATGAGGGACACTAGGAAAAAAACAGAACATTTTGAGGTTTTCCGAAAAAACAAAAATACGAGGGACAGACTTCTGAAAAACAGAACGGTCCCTCAAAAAACAGAACGGATGGTCAGCCTATCTATAAGGATTGAAATCTGAAGAATGAATCAAAACCACATAACATAATCTCGGATGCAATTACTTATTTAAAATTTGTTTAGACTCTTAGTGGAGCAAGAAAAGAATTAACTACAGGATTTTGAATAAAAAAAAATGTTACATTTAAGATATCTAGTAACTGAATAAGAAAATACAAATTTTAATTATTGCCAGAACACCACCAGTGGTGCATGAAATTTTTACTCGAACAAGGAAATGACTCCTGTCAAAAAAAAATTGTCAGCTGTTGCCATCGAGACAACCTCATAAATCACCCTCGTTTCGCAGTGCGGCCACCTGTTACACTAGCCCACAGGCCAACATAAAAGGTCGATGCGAGGGAGAATCGCTCTTCTTCTTCTTGGCATATGTCAACTTATTGTCTGTTGCTTTGATTCTACAATCTTGCTTGCGTTGTTCGTAGAAGTAGAATGCTAAGCTCAAGGTTTATCCAAAGAAGGTTATATTAGTTACGTTTTGATGTGTGTGTTCCCTTTAAAAAAAAATGTCAACGTGAAAGAGGAGAGAAATTATTTTCAAAGTAAAATTTTTCCCCAATCGGTTCTATCTGACGTTCGCACTTTTTTTTTTTTTTTTTTTTTTTTTTTTTTTTGCACACATACTCAATTGCAATCAGCTTATCTGCCGCGAAATCCTTCTTTAGACAATCCTTGCTAAGTTGTGTGTTCACATCTTTTTCCCTGCTTTTGACATTCGAAACAAGCCGCCTAACGCCAATCGCATATTCTGCCTCACATGCGACGACCTGTTTAGTTTGGCCACGAGTCAACCATTCTTCTTCACCATGTCAGCACGTCGGCCATTATTGATTGGAAGTTATTGGAAACTACTAAGAAAGAAGCTACTGAAATAGTGGTGCTGCCACACAGCCAAAATTGAGCAACCAAAATTAACCCGTTTATGATCGATATCAGTATTGATATCGATAGCAAACCATAACAGGCCTGCTTCGCTTCGAAGACCTGACGAGGGAGCGAACAGGAAAAATGGTTTGCCTGTAAGGTTGTCGCGAGAATACTCAACTGTTAACTACGTGGGGCACGACTCACCCCTAGATAAGAGTCTCAAATTCTACCACAGCTAACCGGGCAACAGAGGCTCCATCAGGTGATATCAAAAAAAACCATATGCTATATGAACGTGTCCAATCTAGTAATGTATGTAAATCCGAGATTAATTGAAAGTCAGGTATAATAAAAAAATTCATTTGGTAAAAAAAAAACCAAGATGCGTAAGTCCGGTGTTGCGGTGGTTCTCTATTGGCTTAGGCCAGAGAAGCCTACCCCCCCTAGGAGCCCTCCTCCTAGGTGCCGATCTTGGTCGGTCTTAACAACCTGTCCCCCCCGGCTGATCCAACCCCGCACGCTGGACCCAGGACAGGCGGTCTTGAAAAAGACCCTTGGTCCGCTGGTTTCTCGCCCCCCGGAATGGGCTTTACAAAAAAAGAAAATTATTTTGTTTCCTATTTTAAGGCTTCGCGGCCTTAGACATTTTTTTTTTACAGGAGAACGCGTCTAAACTCCGAATACAATCACCCTATCAGCTGGTCTATGGTCCCTAACCTCGCGAAGCTGGACAAAAAAAAACTTTAACAGGGAAATCATCAATACTCCGCTTGAATAGACATTTTTATATTGGAGAACTCGTCAAAACTCCGTGAGGTTAGGCATTTGATATTGGAGAACTCGCCAAAACTCCGTATAAGCAGACCAATTGGAATATGGACTGCTAGATGATCCACGGTTCCCGATGGGAGCGCTTGTGATCCACCTATAATTATAACTGCTCGGGGAGGATACTGGGCGAATTGTCCCCGACCGCCAAGACGCCCAGCGGAGTCTTATTGAGGACGGATATCAGAAGCATGGAATCGTCCTATTAATCTCCCTGTTAAGTCTTCTAAGTCATACAGTGCATTGCCCACTTTTCCACGCACTCGACACTTAAGATATTTTGGCAGGAATTTCGCGTTTATGCCCTGTTTGAAGTTACTCAAGGCAAAATTTCTTCTAAATACCTCTTGACCTTCCCTATAATTCACAAGCCTAGAGCGCTTATTGTAAACCTGCTTGACTCTATCATTTGCCTGCGCTAAGTTTTTACGAATTTGCTCGTGGATTCCTGATAACTTGTCAGCTTTGCTTACTATCGGTACACGATCTTCTTTGAGGCTATCCAATTTCTCTAATAACTTATACGCGGATGCGTGTTGGACCATATTCTGACCATATAATGCAAAGTACGGAGAGCACTGAATTGACGTATGAAAATCACTTCTTAAAACTGATAGAATTTCGGGTATATGTTTGTCCCAATCCGTATGATCCTGCTTATCTTTTAGGAAAATTCTTATCTTGGAAACTATCTCTCTATTCACGCGTTCGGACGCATTAGCTTGTGGGGAATACACTCCTGTTCTAACATGCGTCACACCGTACTTCTCAAAGAACGCTTTCATTTCTTTTGAGATGAATTGTTTCCCATTATCGCTGTGGATATATTCTGGGACCCCTATAGCTGGAAAAATCTCTGTGCCGAAGCAGTTAATTACATTGATAGTTGTCGCTCTCTGCATTGGCTTCAGCCAAACATACCTTGAAAAATGGTCTAGAACAATAAAAAGAAACTGGTTCCTGCGTTTGGATCTCGGATAAGGTCCTAAGAAGTCGCAATATAAGCGCTGAAAAGGTCTCTCTGTAACAAAAGCGCTTCCTATAGGTGGTCTTGACTGCTGATTCGTTGTTTTTACAGCCTTGCAAGTGTCACAATCCTTTACATAAGCTCTAACATTTCTATTAAAATATAGTGTCTGCTTTAATAGTCTTTTTAGGTAAAAAAAACTGAAAGCAAATAAAAAAAGTTTCTATCGTACCAGATAACAGCAAAAAAAAAGTTCTGACAAACTGATTCGTGATTCTATAGCGGTACCGACCTTAAATTCCCTTTTTTTTTTTTGAAATTATATAACATTACATAACTTATACATACATACAAACACACATTGTTAAAAACTGATTAGCGTATAAATCTATATAAGTACATATAAGAAGAAATTAGAAAGATATCAATATACATATTTATTAATTAATGAGAATGCTGACCTCCCATTATAAAAGGCACAGGTTACAGAAATAAAGAAAAATATAAACCCCCTTGAAAAATAAAGCCCCAAAAAAAAATGTTGGACGGTGTGTGCCAACTGGTCTCCAGCGCACCAACCGCAATGCAGGGTTGCTCGGAAGCTAAATCCCTGAGACAGGCTGGCTAACTAAAAGATAGTTAGCAATAACAGAAAAAAATTAAAATTTTGCGAAATACCAACCTATCTCCGCCGCAATGAAAGGAACGGTTTCAATCCGCTATCCCCAGACTTGCGGAGATAGACGATACATCCTTCGGTCTCAGCTCAGCTCATCGCCAGGAAGTGGTGCTAAATGTTCCAAGGCACCCAACTCAGGCATGAGATGAATTGAGGCCTGCATCGCAAACAAAAGAAAAAGACAGAACAAAAGAAATTTGCAACTATACCCTCCTAGTCTCCGCCGCAATGAAAGGAACAGCTAGAGGCTGCTTTCCCCAGACTTGCGGAGATGAAAAGTACCAACTCAGGTCTCAGACCAACCCATCGCAATGAAAGTGGCGCTAGGTGCTACCAACTCAGACGCGGAATGCTGAGTCCTAAATTGCAAAAAAAAATAACGAAAACAAAAAAAAAAAATAAAAAGACGAATTTTCCTTCTGACCAACATCCTATGCTCCGCCGCAATGAAAGGCACGGTTTGAAGCCGCTACCCCAGACTTGCGAAGAAGGATTTGCTAGCTTAGGATCCAACTCAACTCATCGCAATGAAGGCGGTGTTCGAATCTCCACCCCAGACGCGAGATGAGCTAGGCCCCAAAAGAAAAAAAAATCCTATACACAAAACTGCACAAAAGACATATTCGGCAAAAGTTTATAAAAATAAATACTGAATCTAGCGGACATGCCCCTCGGACGACAGTGAAACAAATTTATATTACAAAAAAAAATAAGTGCGTTCAACACTGCCTCTCCGGGTGAAATGCAAAAAAAAACAGACAAAATGACGTTAAGTCTCGTGGAGCCCTGAGCCACTAACAACAATGCCTCTCCAATCAGCCTGATCAATTCCATCATCCCGCCGCAACGCAGTGGCGGCTACGGAGGCTGCCAATCTGGGACTTGCGTGAAGATGAAACTTTACTGACCGACCAGAAAACCACTGAAACCAGCACCCAAGGCCCCACGTTGGGCGCCATCTGTTATGGTTCGCACTTGACCTCGATTACGATCTGCGCTTTGTGGCGCCCTATGCCACCAACAGCGATGATCTCTTTGGACAACCTGATCAGTCTCACCATCTCGCCGCAACGCAGTGGCGGCGCAGGGCCTGCCCATCTGGGACTTGCGAGATAGTAAGGCGTCACTGGCTGACCAAAAGCCATCGAGTCAGCACGTTGGGCGCCATCTGTTATGGTACAGCTTTCGACCTCGATTACGATCTACAATCGAGTGGAGCAGCAATGCATGGCGGTCGGCATGATCTAGGGTTGCACTGTGGCTAGTCATTGTCGGCTGGGCGGGGTTCTTGCCTACATTGCTGTCCTGCGCCATAAACAGAAAAAATTCATATCATGCCTTTTCAAACCAAAACGAGTAAAATCACACTAAAACAACATCCGGTTTAGCCGGATGCCACGGACGGACCGTTGGAAAATTCGAAAATTCAAATTAACCCGAAAATCCAAATTCAAGAGGCCAGACGTCAGTTAAATTTAAATAAATACGAACCGAGGGAAAATGTCGTTAAACTTTGAATAGGAATTTTGAATGTACGTTAAAGTCAGACGAACGTTGGCAAAGCAATTAAACCAAAATTTAAGTCGGACGGAAATACTGACATCAACGGAAAAATTTTAAAATAGATAAGCGGGCGTTAAATTTAAATAATCGCGGACGGAAGAGAAAAGATTTGAAAAATTTAAATTTGAACGTACGTTGAAGTCGATGTGCATTAGAGTTGAATAAACATTATCAAAAGAAACTGTCAGTTAATTTAAATTTGAATATATATATCGCGAGAAAAAAAAATCGTTAACTTTGATTTTAAATTTGAATCAACCGGAACGACCGGTTATTAACGGGCACCTGAAAATACATAAAAAAAAGCTGAAATATAAAATATATGAACAATCAAAAAAAAAATTAAAGGCCGAAATCACAAGGGGGTGGCACTGCTGATGTTGTTGCAGCGCCGGTGCGTTTTGTCCCACCCTAATCCATGGTCACTGTCGCACCCGGGTATCAGTGACCCCTTACCTGTGTTACGCCGCTGGTGTTGTTGCAGCGCTGGTGCTTTACTAGCCCACCCTCATCCTTGGCCATCGGTGCACCTATATTTCGATGACCCCGTTCCTGAAAACCCTATGCCTTTTAAATAAGGGTAATCAGCATTCCCATTTTAAATTTTTGACAATTTATTTGGAATTCATTTCCCCTTTTCTTATAGCCTACGTCTATTTTTTCTCTGCGTTTAGCATATTAGGGCGCCCTTTCTAACAAACTAGTATTAAATAACAATATTGTGGCAAGCTTGATAATACTCGATTAAACCATCAAACAAAAGGAAAGGAAACTAAAGAACAATTGTAGGGGACTCAAAACACCGGCCCTTGTGTAAGCCTATAAATGAACTATAAAAGGTGTTATTGCAATAAGCTTACAATATACAATTGTTCTGAAGTCCTATTACATTTCGCTTACTCCCCGTCCTGCTGGGAATCTACATAAGTATGCACATACGTGCGTCAATTCAAATGATGAAAATTTAAAAGAAAAAAAAATTGAAATATACAACATAATAAAAATAGCTTACGACCTAGGCTCCGGCGACTGGTGTTGACGTTGTTATGATTGTTGGTGCTGTGTTGGTGGTGCTGCTGCTGCTGTAGTTGTTGTTGTAGTTTCTGCTGGTTGCTGTTGTTGCAGCGACAGAATTTTTTTTTTTTTGCTTATGGCTGTTGATGTTGTTGATTCACTACCTGAGACGCTGTTGTTGTTGTTGTGCCGAGCCCAATTTGTTGTTGTTGTTGTTGAGCCAAATTTTTCGCTATTTGCTGCTGTTGTTGTTGTGCCAAACCCAATTTGTTGTTGTTGTTCTAGTGCAAAATTTTTCGGCTGTTTGCTGTTGTTGCTTCGGCTGTGCCGCTATCGGTGTTGTTGAGTCACTATCTGAGACGCTGTTGTTGTTGTTGTGCCAAGCCCAATTTGTTGTTGTTGTTGTTGAGCCAAATTTTTCGCTATTTGCTGCTGTTGTTGTTATTCGATATTTATGTTTTTTGGTGCGTAAATGTTCACTGCGGTTATCATTTAATTCATGAAATTCTATTGTTTATCAGGAAATGCAGCGACAAACCGACACGAATACGATATGACAAACGAATTTGAACGACGAAAAAACAGATTCTTGTGTGCACAGGTGTGTGTGTGTACGTATACGTATGTATATATTTCACTTTACAATCGAGTGTCTACGTAGAACTAGCCATTTAAACTAATTTAACATAATGTACATGTTTTGCAAAATATACTGAACACTGATTTTGTGGTTTCGCATCTATTTTTATTATTTAAGAAGTTATTTATATGCAATATAAAAAAAATAGTTTTACACCACGAAAAGGAACCGTCTCGTTTTGACTCTACCACCCAATTGACTTTTCGAAAACTGACTCCCGCTGTACTAAAAAAAAAATTCTTATTAGCGCGTGCCTTCCACTTTTTCTTCTGTATTCGTTTTGGAAGAGTCCCGTTTCTTTTTCGTATAGCCTGTAGTGGTGTAGTGACGTTTGCATAATAGTGGCGTGACTTTACGGTTACCCGAATGTCTATATCATGGTATGACGCTAGCAATGACACAAGCGAGATGGAATGCGGTTGCCATGTTACACAAAAAAATTACCAAAACTTTCGGAATAAAATGCCTCAATCATTTTTCCCATGAAACTATCTCAAAATAATCGATTATATTCGTGCCCTAGTAAATTTGCTACTGTAAAATTCTATTAGTGTACATTGGGAATATCAGTAAACATTGTTGTCTTACGCCCAAAGTATAAAAATGGTAAGAGACAGGAAAATCTGATTAATGAAACAACAGTACAAATGTGTGGTAATTAATTATTTAATGTTCTGCGAATAAAAAAAAGTTTAAAGTTGTATAGGGCGAATAAGAACATTTTATAATATGTGCATTTGAAAGTACTAAGTATCCGAATAACCATGTGTTACGCATTTTCACAATAAGAAGTGTTCATGGCAACCCTGGAAGAACCAGTTTGTCCATCACCAATACATGTGCATATCCCGCCATTGGAACGATTGTCAAGGGTGAGATGGGAAATTTCAGTTAAGCTTTCCCCATGCAAGGCCTACTTATAGAGGTTGGCTCGATAGCTTGCCTATTTGCAAAAAAAAAATTTTCATGCAATCTATAAGTAGGCTGACCATAAATATGAATCGAAAATGAGGGACAAAATTTCAAATGATATAAATACGAACATATATTTATGAAACTTGAAATCGTAAAAAATATTTTTTCATCAAATAATAGGCTTACAAACATATGTAATTCACATTCTCTTCAGACTTTTTGTTTTAACAAAAATAAGCAAATTTGCAAGTTTAATTATAGGTATCTACAATAAAGCAAGCATAATGCTACGATAAAAAAGAATTTGGTAACTTAATTTAATGTCCACAAATCAATTTTAATACGATTTACCAATTTCTTTCAAATTAATTTGCCACACAGCAGCCACAAAAATTTCATTCCAACAAACATATAGTCAATGAGGATGGTAGTTATTATCGATAACTACTTAAATTCTGATGAGAAAAAGGGCTGCCACCTCAACCTTTTTAATATAAAACAGATTTTAAACAAAAAGGGGATTATTCATAGTCAAAATAAAATATTGATTTTAACTAGCTTAAAATCAGCCTTTATCAAGACTATGAATATGCCCCAAAATAAATAAATGAGGGACAAATGAGGGACACTAGGAAAAAAACAGAACATTTTGAGGTTTTCCGAAAAAACAAAAATACGAGGGACAGACTTCTGAAAAACAGAACGGTCCCTCAAAAAACAGAACGGATGGTCAGCCTATCTATAAGGATTGAAATCTGAAGAATGAATCAAAACCACATAACCATTTAGAAGAATAAAAAAAATCAGTGTAAATCTCGGATGCAATTACTTATTTAAAATTTGTTTAGACTCTTAGTGGAGCAAGAAAAGAATTAACTACAGGATTTTGAATAAAAAAAAATGTTACATTTAAGATATCTAGTAACTGAATAAGAAAATACAAATTTTAATTATTGCCAGAACACCACCAGTGGTGCATGAAATTTTTACTCGAACAAGGAAATGACTCCTGTCAAAAAAAAATTGTCAGCTGTTGCCATCGAGACAACCTCATAAATCACCCTCGTTTCGCAGTGCGGCCACCTGTTACACTAGCCCACAGGCCAACATAAAAGGTCGATGCGAGGGAGAATCGCTCTTCTTCTTCTTGGCATATGTCAACTTATTGTCTGTTGCTTTGATTCTACAATCTTGCTTGCGTTGTTCGTAGAAGTAGAATGCTAAGCTCAAGGTTTATCCAAAGAAGGTTATATTAGTTACGTTTTGATGTGTGTGTTCCTTTTAAAAAAAAATGTCAACGTGAAAGAGGAGAGAAATTATTTTCAAAGTAAAATTTTTCCCCAATCGGTTCTATCTGACGTTCGCACTTTTTTTTTTTTTTTTTTTTTTTTTTTGCACACATACTCAATTGCAATCAGCTTATCTGCCGCGAAATCCTTCTTTAGACAATCCTTGCTAAGTTGTGTGTTCACATCTTTTTCCCTGCTTTTGACATTCGAAACAAGCCGCCTAACGCCAATCGCATATTCTGCCTCACATGCGACGACCTGTTTAGTTTGGCCACGAGTCAACCATTCTTCTTCACCATGTCAGCACGTCGGCCATTATTGATTGGAAGTTATTGGAAACTACTAAGAAAGAAGCTACTGAAATAGTGGTGCTGCCACACAGCCAAAATTGAGCAACCAAAATTAACCCGTTTATGATCGATATCAGTATTGATATCGATAGCAAACCATAACAGGCCTGCTTCGCTTCGAAGACCTGACGAGGGAGCGAACAGGAAAAATGGTTTGCCTGTAAGGTTGTCGCGAGAATACTCAACTGTTAACTACGTGGGGCACGACTCACCCCTAGATAAGAGTCTCAAATTCTACCACAGCTAACCGGGCAACAGAGGCTCCATCAGGTGATATCAAAAAAAACCATATGCTATATGAACGTGTCCAATCTAGTAATGTATGTAAATCCGAGATTAATTGAAAGTCAGGTATAATAAAAAAATTCATTTGGTAAAAAAAAAACCAAGATGCGTAAGTCCGGTGTTGCGGTGGTTCTCTATTGGCTTAGGCCAGAGAAGCCTACCCCCCCTAGGAGCCCTCCTCCTAGGTGCCGATCTTGGTCGGTCTTAACAACCTGTCCCCCCCGGCTGATCCAACCCCGCACGCTGGACCCAGGACAGGCGGTCTTGAAAAAGACCCTTGGTCCGCTGGTTTCTCGCCCCCCGGAATGGGCTTTACAAAAAAAGAAAATTATTTTGTTTCCTATTTTAAGGCTTCGCGGCCTTAGACATTTTTTTTTTACAGGAGAACGCGTCTAAACTCCGAATACAATCACCCTATCAGCTGGTCTATGGTCCCTAACCTCGCGAATCTGGACAAAAAAAAACTTTAACAGGGAAATCATCAATACTCCGCTTGAATAGACATTTTTATATTGGAGAACTCGTCAAAACTCCGTGAGGTTAGGCATTTGATATTGGAGAACTCGCCAAAACTCCGTATAAGCAGACCAATTGGAATATGGACTGCTAGATGATCCACGGTTCCCGATGGGAGCGCTTGTGATCCACCTATAATTATAACTGCTCGGGGAGGATACTGGGCGAATTGTCCCCGACCGCCAAGACGCCCAGCGGAGTCTTATTGAGGACGGATATCAGAAGCATGGAATCGTCCTATTAATCTCCCTGTTAAGTCTTCTAAGTCATACAGTGCATTGCCCACTTTTCCACGCACTCGACACTTAAGATATTTTGGCAGGAATTTCGCGTTTATGCCCTGTTTGAAGTTACTCAAGGCAAAATTTCTTCTAAATACCTCTTGACCTTCCCTATAATTCACAAGCCTAGAGCGCTTATTGTAAACCTGCTTGACTCTATCATTTGCCTGCGCTAAGTTTTTACGAATTTGCTCGTGGATTCCTGATAACTTGTCAGCTTTTCTTACTATCGGTACACGATCTTCTTTGAGGCTATCCAATTTCTCTAATAACTTATACGCGGATGCGTGTTGGACCATATTCTGACCATATAATGCAAAGTACGGAGAGCACTGAATTGACGTATGAAAATCACTTCTTAAAACTGATAGAATTTCGGGTATATGTTTGTCCCAATCCGTATGATCCTGCTTATCTTTTAGGAAAATTCTTATCTTGGAAACTATCTCTCTATTCACGCGTTCGGACGCATTAGCTTGTGGGGAATACACTCCTGTTCTAACATGCGTCACACCGTACTTCTCAAAGAACGCTTTCATTTCTTTTGAGATGAATTGTTTCCCATTATCGCTGTGGATATATTCTGGGACCCCTATAGCTGGAAAAATCTCTGTGCCGAAGCAGTTAATTACATTGATAGTTGTCGCTCTCTGCATTGGCTTCAGCCAAACATACCTTGAAAAATGGTCTAGAACAATAAAAAGAAACTGGTTCCTGCGTTTGGATCTCGGATAAGGTCCTAAGAAGTCGCAATATAAGCGCTGAAAAGGTCTCTCTGTAACAAAAGCGCTTCCTATAGGTGGTCTTGACTGCTGATTCGTTGTTTTTACAGCCTTGCAAGTGTCACAATCCTTTACATAAGCTCTAACATTTCTATTAAAATATAGTGTCTGCTTTAATAGTCTTTTTAGGTAAAAAAAACTGAAAGCAAATAAAAAAAGTTTCTATCGTACCAGATAACAGCAAAAAAAAGTTCTGACAAACTGATTCGTGATTCTATAGCGGTACCGACCTTAAATTCCCTTTTTTTTTTTTGAAATTATATAACATTACATAACTTATACATACATACAAACACACATTGTTAAAAACTGATTAGCGTATAAATCTATATAAGTACATATAAGAAGAAATTAGAAAGATATCAATATACATATTTATTAATTAATGAGAATGCTGACCTCCCATTATAAAAGGCACAGGTTACAGAAATAAAGAAAAATATAAACCCCCTTGAAAAATAAAGCCCCAAAAAAAAATGTTGGACGGTGTGTGCCAACTGGTCTCCAGCGCACCAACCGCAATGCAGGGTTGCTCGGAAGCTAAATCCCTGAGACAGGCTGGCTAACTAAAAGATAGTTAGCAATAACAGAAAAAAATTAAAATTTTGCGAAATACCAACCTATCTCCGCCGCAATGAAAGGCACGGTTTCAATCCGCTATCCCCAGACTTGCGGAGATAGACGATACATCCTTCGGTCTCAGCTCAGCTCATCGCCATGAAGTGGTGCTAAATGTTCCAAGGCACCCAACTCAGGCATGAGATGAATTGAGGCCTGCATCGCAAACAAAAGAAAAAGACAGAACAAAAGAAATTTGCAACTATACCCTCCTAGTCTCCGCCGCAATGAAAGGAACAGCTAGAGGCTGCTTTCCCCAGACTTGCGGAGATGAAAAGTACCAACTCAGGTCTCAGACCAACCCATCGCAATGAAAGTGGCGCTAGGTGCTACCAACTCAGACGCGGAATGCTGAGTCCTAAATTGCAAAAAAAAAATAACGAAAACAAAAAAAAAAAAATAAAAAGACGAATTTTCCTTCTGACCAACATCCTATGCTCCGCCGCAATGAAAGGCACGGTTTGAAGCCGCTACCCCAGACTTGCGAAGAAGGATTTGCTAGCTTAGGATCCAACTCAACTCATCGCAATGAAGGCGGTGTTCGAATCTCCACCCCAGACGCGAGATGAGCTAGGCCCCAAAAGAAAAAAAAATCCTATACACAAAACTGCACAAAAGACATATTCGGCAAAAGTTTATAAAAATAAATACTGAATCTAGCGGACATGCCCCTCGGACGACAGTGAAACAAATTTATATTACAAAAAAAAATAAGTGCGTTCAACACTGCCTCTCCGGGTGAAATGCAAAAAAAAACAGACAAAATGACGTTAAGTCTCGTGGAGCCCTGAGCCACTAACAACAATGCCTCTCCAATCAGCCTGATCAATTCCATCATCCCGCCGCAACGCAGTGGCGGCTACGGAGGCTGCCAATCTGGGACTTGCGTGAAGATGAAACTTTACTGACCGACCAGAAAACCACTGAAGCCAGCACCCAAGGCCCCACGTTGGGCGCCATCTGTTATGGTTCGCACTTGACCTCGATTACGATCTGCGCTTTGTGGCGCCCTATGCCACCAACAGCGATGATCTCTTTGGACAACCTGATCAGTCTCACCATCTCGCCGCAACGCAGTGGCGGCGCAGGGCCTGCCCATCTGGGACTTGCGAGATAGTAAGGCGTCACTGGCTGACCAAAAGCCATCGAGTCAGCACGTTGGGCGCCATCTGTTATGGTACAGCTTTCGACCTCGATTACGATCTACAATCGAGTGGAGCAGCAATGCATGGCGGTCGGCATGATCTAGGGTTGCACTGTGGCTAGTCATTGTCGGCTGGGCGGGGTTCTTGCCTACATTGCTGTCCTGCGCCATAAACAGAAAAAATTCATATCATGCCTTTTCAAACCAAAACGAGTAAAATCACACTAAAACAACATCCGGTTTAGCCGGATGCCACGGACGGACCGTTGGAAAATTCGAAAATTCAAATTAACCCGAAAATCCAAATTCAAGAGGCCAGACGTCAGTTAAATTTAAATAAATACGAACCGAGGGAAAATGTCGTTAAACTTTGAATAGGAATTTTGAATGTACGTTAAAGTCAGACGAACGTTGGCAAAGCAATTAAACCAAAATTTAAGTCGGACGGAAATACTGACATCAACGGAAAAATTTTAAAATAGATAAGCGGGCGTTAAATTTAAATAATCGCGGACGGAAGAGAAAAGATTTGAAAAATTTAAATTTGAACGTACGTTGAAGTCGATGTGCATTAGAGTTGAATAAACATTATCAAAAGAAACTGTCAGTTAATTTAAATTTGAATATATATATCGCGAGAAAAAAAAATCGTTAACTTTGATTTTAAATTTGAATCAACCGGAACGACCGGTTATTAACGGGCACCTGAAAATACATAAAAAAAGCTGAAATTTAAAATATATGAACAATCAAAAAAAAAATTAAAGGCCGAAATCACAAGGGGGTGGCACTGCTGATGTTGTTGCAGCGCCGGTGCGTTTTGTCCCACCCTAATCCATGGTCACTGTCGCACCCGGGTATCAGTGACCCCTTACCTGTGTTACGCCGCTGGTGTTGTTGCAGCGCTGGTGCTTTACTAGCCCACCCTCATCCTTGGCCATCGGTGCACCTATATTTCGATGACCCCGTTCCTGAAAACCCTATGCCTTTTAAATAAGGGTAATCAGCATTCCCATTTTAAATTTTTGACAATTTATTTGGAATTCATTTCCCCTTTTCTTATAGCCTACGTCTATTTTTTCTCTGCGTTTAGCATATTAGGGCGCCCTTTCTAACAAACTAGTATTAAATAACAATATTGTGGCAAGCTTGATAATACTCGATTAAACCATCAAACAAAAGGAAAGGAAACTAAAGAACAATTGTAGGGGACTCAAAACACCGGCCCTTGTGTAAGCCTATAAATGAACTATAAAAGGTGTTATTGCAATAAGCTTACAATATACAATTGTTCTGAAGTCCTATTACATTTCGCTTACTCCCCGTCCTGCTGGGAATCTACATAAGTATGCACATACGTGCGTCAATTCAAATGATGAAAATTTAAAAGAAAAAAAAATTGAAATATACAACATAATAAAAATAGCTTACGACCTAGGCTCCGGCGACTGGTGTTGACGTTGTTATGATTGTTGGTGCTGTGTTGGTGGTGCTGCTGCTGCTGTAGTTGTTGTTGTAGTTTCTGCTGGTTGCTGTTGTTGCAGCGACAGAATTTTTTTTTTTTTTTGCTTATGGCTGTTGATGTTGTTGATTCACTACCTGAGACGCTGTTGTTGTTGTTGTGCCGAGCCCAATTTGTTGTTGTTGTTGTTGAGCCAAATTTTTCGCTATTTGCTGCTGTTGTTGTTGTGCCAAACCCAATTTGTTGTTGTTGTTCTAGTGCAAAATTTTTCGGCTGTTTGCTGTTGTTGCTTCGGCTGTGCCGCTATCGGTGTTGTTGAGTCACTATCTGAGACGCTGTTGTTGTTGTTGTGCCAAGCCCAATTTGTTGTTGTTGTTGTTGAGCCAAATTTTTCGCTATTTGCTGCTGTTGTTGTTATTCGATATTTATGTTTTTTGGTGCGTAAATGTTCACTGCGGTTATCATTTAATTCATGAAATTCTATTGTTTATCAGGAAATGCAGCGACAAACCGACACGAATACGATATGACAAACGAATTTGAACGACGAAAAAACAGATTCTTGTGTGCACAGGTGTGTGTGTGTACGTATACGTATGTATATATTTCACTTTACAATCGAGTGTCTACGTAGAACTAGCCATTTAAACTAATTTAACATAATGTACATGTTTTGCAAAATATACTGAACACTGATTTTGTGGTTTCGCATCTATTTTTATTATTTAAGAAGTTATTTATATGCAATATAAAAAAAATAGTTTTACACCACGAAAAGGAACCGTCTCGTTTTGACTCTACCACCCAATTGACTTTTCGAAAACTGACTCCCGCTGTACTAAAAAAAAAATTCTTATTAGCGCGTGCCTTCCACTTTTTCTTCTGTATTCGTTTTGGAAGAGTCCCGTTTCTTTTTCGTATAGCCTGTAGTGGTGTAGTGACGTTTGCATAATAGTGGCGTGACTTTACGGTTACCCGAATGTCTATATCATGGTATGACGCTAGCAATGACACAAGCGAGATGGAATGCGGTTGCCATGTTACACAAAAAAATTACCAAAACTTTCGGAATAAAATGCCTCAATCATTTTTCCCATGAAACTATCTCAAAATAATCGATTATATTCGTGCCCTAGTAAATTTGCTACTGTAAAATTCTATTAGTGTACATTGGGAATATCAGTAAACATTGTTGTCTTACGCCCAAAGTATAAAAATGGTAAGAGACAGGAAAATCTGATTAATGAAACAACAGTACAAATGTGTGGTAATTAATTATTTAATGTTCTGCGAATAAAAAAAAGTTTAAAGTTGTATAGGGCGAATAAGAACATTTTATAATATGTGCATTTGAAAGTACTAAGTATCCGAATAACCATGTGTTACGCATTTTCACAATAAGAAGTGTTCATGGCAACCCTGGAAGAACCAGTTTGTCCATCACCAATACATGTGCATATCCCGCCATTGGAACGATTGTCAAGGGTGAGATGGGAAATTTCAGTTAAGCTTTCCCCATGCAAGGCCTACTTATAGAGGTTGGCTCGATAGCTTGCCTATTTGCAAAAAAAAATTTTCATGCAATCTATAAGGATTGAAATCTGAAGAATGAATCAAAACCACATAACCATTTAGAAGAATAAAAAAAATCAGTGTAAATCTCGGATGCAATTACTTATTTAAAATTTGTTTAGACTCTTAGTGGAGCAAGAAAAGAATTAACTACAGGATTTGTTATGGTTTGCTATCGATATCAATCCTGATATCGATCATAAACGGGTTAATTTCGGTTGCTTAATTTTGTCTGTGTGGCAGCACCACTATTTTAGTAGTTTTTTAGTAGTTCCCAATAACTTCCAGTGAATGATGGCGACATGTTGGCATGAGAGAGAAAATCATGTACATGTATTGGTGACGCGTGGCCAAACATGAAAGGTCGTCGCATGCATGGTTCAATTATAGAAGGTTTTTGCAGTACTATATACGGACATACATACATACACACTCCATGTAAAATTGGTTGTGTATTCTGTGATGCTTCTGTCAAAATCATAGCCGCCATTGTAGAAATCACATTGCGTCAAGATCAAATTGTCATAAGTTTTGACACAAGCACCACAATATGGAAAAAAAAATATAGGGAAAAGTCTGCAATCAGCTGTTTAGTAGGTTAACCTTCTATAAATTAGCCTTGGCCGCAAGTGAAGGAGAATGAGGTTGTATTATAGGGGTGGTTTCGATAGAATAGCTTACAATTTTTTTTTGCCGTCAGTAACTTTCCTGTTCGAGTAATTTCATTTACCAATTATGGTGTTCTAGCAATAATAACGATTCGTATTTTCTCATTCAGTTACTAGATATTTCAAATGCGAAATTTTTCTTTGCTCAAATCCTGTAATTAATTCCCTTTTTCCTCCATTAAGTGTTTAAACAAAATTTAAGTGAGTGGGTTTATCCGAAATTTACATAGATTTTTTTTTATTCTTCGAGATGATTATATGGTATTGCTTCATTTTTTTTTTAGAACCCGAGCTTTATAGATCGCACATAAATTTTTCTTCAAATCTGGCAAGCTATCGAGCCGACCTCTATGAGTAGGCATCATGAGAAATTTCCCCTCCGAATCTTCACAATCGTTCCAATGGCGGGAGATGCACAAGTATTGGTGATGGACAAACTGGTTCTTCCAGGGTTGCCATGAACACTTCGTAATGTGAAAATACGTAACACGTGGTTATTCGGTGACTTGGTACTTTCAAATGCATATTTTATAAAATATTCTCATGCGCTCCATACAATTTTAAAATTTTACATAGTTCTCAGAAAATTAATTACTATTGTTTCATCAACCAGATTTTCCTGTCCTACCGATTTCATAATTTGAGCGTAGGACAACAATGGGCCATATTGATAAGATTAAGGCAAATGCTTTTGCTGGAAATTGCAGAAATTTGACATAAATTTGTATGAACCAAATTTCAAAATTTGAGTAAAATATCTGAGATCTTAAACAAATGCAGATGCTTGGCTTTTGTTAATATGACCCAATGTCCATTATATTCCCAATGCACACTAATAGGATTTTACAGTAGCAAATTTTCTAGGGCACGAATACAATCGATTATTTTGAAATAGTTTCATGGGAAAATGCTTGAGGCATTTTATTCCGAAAGTTTTGGTAATTTTTTTTTGTGTGTCATGGCAACCGTATTCTATCTCGCTTGTGTCATTGCTAGCGTCATACCATGATGTAGACATTCTGGTAACCGTAAAGTCACGCCACTATTATGCACACGTCACTACATTGTTATACGGCACTACATTGTTATACGATAGGAAACGGGACCCTTCCAAACAAATACAGAAAAAGGGGAAGTGAGCGTCTAGCTAGGCACGCTTGATTAGAAGTTTTAAGATAGTAGGGAGTTGATAGAAGTCAGTGATTGCGTGCGGACGCGTGTGTGTAGATACATATATACGAATTATATCAAGGCAGTTCTAATGATCGTGTTTTTTTTTCTAAAATTTAAAATTAAATTGCCAACACTTTTAAACTATTTGAGTGTACATTTGATATGTAGACTTCATTTATTTCACTATGCACAAGAATGAATATTAATATACGGTCTATGAGCGTTAACTTATGCATATGATTATAGAGAGTTTTCACTGAAAAGCTTGTAGAAAACGAAAGAATATAGTATTTGCAGCCCGAATAACTGTCATTTTACGAGCAGCTAAAAAGTGTGTTAAATGCATAAATAAAATAATACATATATCTAGATACGTGTGCGAACATAGATACATATATAAAATAGCGGAGACAATGTTATTATCAATAAGAAAAAAACCCAGAAAAGAAATTAAACAAAGCAGTAACTAAATGAAACTAATAAAAAAATCAATAATAAAATAGAAAACTACCTACATATGTAAACATTGCTATGTATATATTTAAGATGTGAAACAAGAATTAAATAAAAAGCGCCGCTTCACATTACAACAAAGAAATAAATAAGAAACAAAAAGCGTGTAAACAAACATACATACATGAAACTTAAATAATTTATTTTAGCAACCATATTATAGTAGATTATTGACAAGGGTTAAAATACAAAAAAAAAAAAAAAAAAAAAAAAAAAAAAAACTACAAAAAATCTGATAAATACTTATCTATGCAGTAATCAAATAAAATCAAAATGATTGTAAAAAAAAAATAATGACATTTGTTCATTTAGTGCCGGGAAAGTAACGAACCAAAGGTAATACCCATGGTATAAAAAAACATACAGTGTCCCAGCACTAACAACAACAACAAGCATAAAGCCAAATCAACAGCAAAGCAAACAACAGCAACAACAACAACATTTAATTGAACAACAGTACCCCAGCTAAATTTGTTATTTGCAACATTTTCGCCAACATTACGATTATTATTATTATCAGCAGCAGCAGCAACAGCGTTATCGGTTGCCGGTGTTTCCGCGTTTATAATTGCAAATACAGCAACAACAAGACCGACACCAAAAACCACCAACAACGACAACAACAGCAGCAACAATCACCGGCGCATAGTCCGTAAGAATTATATTTTTACTTGTTATTTAATTTCACTTTATTTTAGTAAAGTTGATGTACATACATATGTGCATATTTATGTGGATTTGCCTTGCCTGTACATATATATATATACAGAGGCGTTAAGTATACTGAGTTACCACAAAACAAATTTTATGTTCAAAAAAAAAAAATTTTTTTTGGCACAAGCACATACGCATAAATACGTACATATTACCATACAACAAAGACAAAGGTGTATAGCACTTAATATTTGGGGTTGGCTGAAAATCACCCTAATGCTCGAATGTAATATCGTTTTATCAAAAGGGGCGCCCTAATCTATATAATTTGTAGCATTAACACTTGAACGTAGGGTATACTAACTATATAATGAAAGAAAATTGAGGACTTAGATTTTAAGAATAAGGAAAATGAATTCCAAATAAAATTTTGTAACTAAAATGGGAATGTTGACCACCCTAATTTAAAAGGCATAGGGATTTTCAGATACGGGGTCATCGAAATATAGGTGCACCGATGGCCAAGGATGAGGGTGGGCTAGTAAAGCACCAGCGCTGCAACAACATCAGCGGCGCACCACAGGTAAGGGGTTACTGGTATTCGTGTGCGACAGTAACTATGGATTAGGGTGGGACAAAAACGCACCGGCGCTGCAACAACATCAGCAACGCCACCCCCTTGTGAGTTCGGCCTTTAACTTTTTTTGATTGTTCATATATTTTAAATTTCAGCTTCTTTTATGTATTTTCAGATGCCTGTTAATAACCGGTCCTTCCGGTTGATTCAAATTAAATTCAAATTTAACGATTTTTTTTTGCGATATATATATATTCAAATTTAAATTCACTTTGACAGTGGTTATTCAAATTCAGTGCATATCGATTTCAACGTACATTCAAATTTACATTTTGGTGCAACGATTATTTTCTCGTCCGTCCGCGATTATTTAGATTTAACGTGCGCTCATCTATTTTTAAATTTTTCCGTCGATTGTCAGCATTTCCGTCCGATTTAAATTTCGGTTTAAATGTTTTGCTAACGTCCGTCTGATTTTAACGTACATATGTACGTACAAAATTCATATTCAAATTTTAACGACAATTTCCCTCGGCTTGCATTCGTTTAAATTTAACTGACGCCTGGCCTTTTGAATTTGATTTTTCCGGGTTATCTTTTGAATATTTGAATTTTTCAACGGTCCGTCCGTGGCATCCGGCCAAACCGGATGCTGTTTTCGTGTGATTTTTCTCGTTATTTTCAAAAAGGCATGATATGATTTTTTCTGTTTATGGCGCAGGACAGCAATGTAGGCAAGAACCCCGCCCAGCCGACAATGACTAGCCACAGTGCAACCCTAGATCATGCCGACCGCCATGCATTGCTGCTCCACTCGTATAGAATGCGTAACCATAACAGATGGCGCCCAACGTGCTGACTCGATGGCTTTTTGGTCGGCCAGTGACGCCTTACTATCTCGCAAGTCCCAGATGGGCAGGCCCTGCGCCGCCACTGCGTTGCGGCGAGATGGTGGGGCTGATCAGGTTGTCCAAGGAGGTCGTCGCTGTTGGTAGCATAGGGCGCCACAAAACATAGATGGTGGGCTAACCATAACAGATGGCGCCCAACGTGGTGTCTTGGGTGCTGGCTTCAGTGGTTTTCTGGTCGGTCAATGAAGTTTCATCTTCACGCAAGTCCCAGATTGGCAGCCTCCGTAGCCGCCACTGCGTTGCGGCGGGATGATGGAATTGATCAGACTGATTGGAGAGTCATTGGTGTTAGTGGCTCAAGGCTCCACGAGACTTTACGTCACATTGTCCGTTTTTTCCTTTGCATTTCACCCGAAGAGGCAGTGTTGAACGCACGTATTTTTTTTTGTAATTTAAATTTGTTTTCACTGTCGTCCGAGGGGCATGTCCGCTAGATTCAGTATTTATTTTTTTTTTATAAATTTCTTTTGCCGAATATGTCTTTTGTGCAGTTATGTGTATCGGATTTTTTTTTCTTTTGGGGCCCAGCTCATCTCGCGTCTGGGGTGGTAATTCGAACACCGCCTTCATTGCGATGAGTTGAGCTGGATCCTAAGCTAGCAATCCTTCTTCGCAAGTCTGGGGTAGCGGCTTCAAACCGTGCCTTTCATTGCGGCGGAGCCAAGGATGTTGGTCATGAGGAAAATTCGTCCTTTTATTTTTTTTTGTTTTCGTGATTTTTTTTTTCTATTTGCAATTTAGGCCTCAGCCATCCCGCGTCTGAGTTGGTTGCACCTAGCGCCACTTTCATTGCGATGGGTTGGTCTGAGACCTGAGTTTGCACTTTTCATCTCCGCAAGTCTGAGGAAAGCGGATTCAAACCGTTCCTTTCATTGCGGCGGAGATTAGAGGGGTATTTTGCGAATTTCTTTTGTTCTGTCTTTTTCTTTTGTTATGCGATGCAGGCCTCAGTTCATCTCATGCTTGAGTTGGGTGCCTTGGAACATTTAGCACCACTTCATGGCGATGAGCTGAGCTGAGACCGAAGGATGTATTGTCTATCTCCGCAAGTCTGGGGATAGCGGATTGAAACCGTTCCTTTCATTGCGGCGGAGATAGGTTGGTATTTCGCAAAAATTTTAATTTTTTTTGTTATTGCTAACTATCTTTTAGTTAGCCAGCCTGTCTCAGGGATTTAGCTTCCGAGCAACCCTGCATTGCGGTTGGTGCGCTGGAGACCAGTTGGCACACACCGTCCTAATTTTTTTGTGTTTTTATTTTTTTCAAGGGGTTTATATTTTTTTTTTCTGTAACCTGTGCCTTTTATAATGGGAGGTCAGCATTCCCATTGAATAACGAACATATATATATTTTGCATTATATATCCATTTACATTTACATATTCACGTATATGAACACGTTTATTTATACAATTTTTTTTTGATAAGCGAAGTGAAGTCATTTTGAATCGATATTGTTAGCAAAACTTAAGATAAATTTTTTTTTGAATCACAAATAATTATTACAATTATTGCTTGATTTTTCACACCAAACGCGACAACTAAAGTTTTACTACTTTTTCGGATGTGACATAATTTTGTACCGGCATAGAGATTTAAATAGCAAATAATCATTATTAATATTCGCTGAAAGCTTGATCAAACACAAAACCAAAGTTTTGTTATTTTCTTTTGGATGCGACATAATTTTGAATCGAGATAAAGATCTAAATTTCGTTAATTGTACAAATATTTACATTCGAGCTTTGACACCAAACGTGACTTATTCAAGCAGTTAATTGCTTTAGATTTGATACAACCGTTCAAGCGTGCCTTGTTTTTTTTTGAAGCGCTCAAACGTTCGATTTTTTTTTGAAAATGCCTCAAAACACTCAGCAGTCGGCTGAAGGGATGCAAACTAGGAGTTCGACTAGAGGTAGTGGTTCTAAAAACAGAAGTAGCGGGGTATATTATAGAGGAAGAGGAAGTGGAGGTGCAACTCCGAAACCCCCAGCGAGCCGACCTTTAGTAATGCATTCCCCAATAGTCAGCCGAACAACAGTAGATCCATCCAGGAATGTTCCAAATACTGACCCTTCCGAAAAATATGATAGACCGGCTAGTGCAAATATCCTTGATCTAGACAGTCTTATTAGGAATATGCCGGAGCCGCCTGAGCAAGGCGCGACAAATACAGTAGACGAGGCTAGCGCTTTACCACAGGTTCGGTTACAACCAAACGTTTACAACGATAGGGCTTCCAATCATGAGACCCATCCCGAAGTGACTCCTTTGAATTCGTGGGTACATGTCCTGCATCAGTTATTCCAAACGTCACAAGAAGAACTGCGCCATGAAATGAGAGCTATTAGGGAAAACGTGAATACCCTGAACGCTGCAGTCGCAGCCTCTCGAACGGCGGCAGATTTTGTTAGGAGTGATGCTAGATGTGATACTAGGGATGATGCTAGACAGCAGCCGAACCAAGCGCAGACTTTTGTTAACAACTCAATTGTTCCCATACCTAGTAATACGGTTGTGAAACCACAAGACTGGAAGATTTCTTATGACGGTACTGGTAGTGTTTCAGATTTTTTGTTTAAATTGGACACCTTGCGTGAGCGCACGCAGTGTACAGAAGATCAGCTTATGGCCAGTTTTCACCTTTTCTTGTCAGGACGTGCCGAAGAATGGTATTGGTTATTTACCAAACAAAATTCCAACGCAAACTATCCATTTTTGAGTTATTCTTTAAAACGGGAATTCGGTACAATGAAAACGGACCACGAGCTGATGATGGAAATATCTGTGCGTAAGCAGAAAGTGAATGAGACATACGACGTTTTCCACACGGACATTCTGGCATTAAACGCAAGACTTAGAGAGCCCATGTCTGAAGCCTTGTTAATAGATATCATCAAACGCAACGTTAATGGTAATTTGAAATTAATGCTGTTTAACGCGGATGTAAGAAGTCTGCATGACCTCCGCGATGTAGCTCGAAGAGGTGAGCAAGTATTGAAAGAGAGCAGAAGCTTAGTCTCAAATTACCATAGGCCAAGCGTAAACGAAGCACGTGCCATAGCTCCGGAATGTGGGGTTGAAAACGAAGATTATATAGTAGATCCGCAGGTGGAAGCATTGAATTATCGTCGTATGGGTAAACCAGACTATTCAGGGATTAAATGTTGGAACTGCCAGGCAATGGGCCATTCTTATATTTACTGTGAGGAGCCCATTAAATCTCAGTTTTGTTTCAAATGCGGTCAGAGAGGAGTGTTGACTCCGAAGTGTCCCAACGACCACCGTGGTCAGGGAAACCGTTATCCGAGCGAGAAGAGAGAGGGGGAAACTCGTTCGGGACTATAGCCCCCACTTCAGTCAATACCCAGCCAATCATCGCGAGTACTGAGCCTAGTCCATTTTCGACCAGTTTCGCAAGTAGTCAACAAACACCAATAGTAACTTTCCCTGATAGTACGGATAATTCAAATAGTTCGGATTCAGATAGCCCGACTTCGTCACAAACCAATTCTCGACCAATTCGTATTTTGAAAGCTTCAGTTAGAAATGTTAGTTGTCAGACCATTTTCCGGCCCAGTTTAGAAGAAAGAGAACAAAACTATCAAGTGGTTAGGTCAAATATTTTCACGAATGATTCCCAACTATATCCACCCGAAAAAATTTTGCAGTGTAGGAAGAGATATAGCAAACGTGTCCAGGTGCGCAAGCTTTTGGAAAGCACCACACTCGTCCTTACAGACGATGAAAGACCAATGATTAGGGTGAGGATAGGAAATGGGTCACTAGTGGGATTATTGGATTCAGGAGCCAATGTCTCTATTCTGGGTAAGGACTGTTTGAAATTTCTAGAAGAGAACAATCTTAAATATCGTGAAATGAATGAATGTATATATACGGCAGGCGGCGACAAACGGAAGATAATAGGTTGCAGTTCATTGCCTGTCACTTTTAAAAATACAACAAAATCTATATCTTTTTACCTTGTTCCTTCGCTTCTCCAGGAAGCCTATTTCGGGGTAGATTTTTGGAAAGCATTTGCTTTAGCTCCCGAAATATTTCCAAGTGTATCATGTCTAGAAGCAAAGGAAGATACAGAAGGTCCCAATTTTCATGATTTGACTCCATCCCAGAAGTACGATTTGCAAAAAGTTATTGATATGTTTCCGTCGTTTGAAAAATTAGGCCTAGGGCAAACACAGCTGGTGGAGCACGACATTGACACGGGTGACGCAGTCCCAATTAAAAGCAAACATTTTCCTCTTTCGCCACCAAGGCAGGCTGAAGCCTACAGCGAAATTGATAGATTATTGAAAATGGGAGTCATCGAAGAGTCGAATTCGCCATGGTGTAGCCCAGTTGTCCTAGTACGGAAACCTGGTAAAGTTAGGCTCTGCATAGATTCTAGGAAGGTAAACGCAGTCACGAAGAAAGACTCATATCCGCTGCCGCATATCAACGGGTTATTGAGCCGACTAAAGGATACGCACTTTATTAGTGGTATCGACTTAAAAGACGCGTTCTTCCAAATTAAACTAACTGAGTCGTCAAAAGAGAAGACAGCGTTTGCGGTGCCAGGTAAACCCTTGTACCATTACAAAGTCATGCCCTTTGGGCTGTGTAACGCGCCGCAAACAATGAGTCGACTCATGGACAAAGCAATTCCCTCGTATATGCGAGAACATGTTTTTGTTTATTTGGACGACCTGTTGGTATGTAGTGCGGATTTTGACGACCACATCAAACTTTTAGCAGATGTTGCGAGGTGCTTGAAGAGTGCAGGCCTTACAATCAATGTGAGTAAAAGTAAATTTTGCCAGAGAGAAATTCGTTACTTAGGGTATGTTATAGGCAGTGGGTGTTTGAAAGTGAATCCAGAGAAAATTGAGGCAATGCAGAATTTCCCCATTCCCAAATCTCCTCGGCAGGTTCGCAGATTTGTGGGTATGGCAAATTGGTACAGGGCATTTATTACCAATTTCGCTGATTTAGCAGGCCCTTTGACAGATTGTTTACGTAAGTCACCTGGTCCTTTCAAACTCACTCCAGAAGCAATAGAAGCCTTCGAAAAACTTAAAGTAGCTCTGAGTTCCGCTCCAGTCTTAGCTCAACCTGATTTTTCCCGAGAATTTGTCATTCAATGTGATGCTTCCAAAATAGGAGTAGGAGGCGTGTTATTCCAGGTCGATGATAATGGTGCAGAGCATCCAATAGCTTTCGTTTCAAAAAAATTAAATAATGCTCAACGCAACTATACAGTCACCGAGCTGGAATGCCTCGCCGCAATTGTCAGCGTCAAGCGTTTCAGACCCTACGTTGAAGGGCTGCCATTTCGTATCATCACGGACCACTCAAGCCTTAAATGGTTGATGACGCAAAAAGACCTTAGTGGTAGGTTAGCTAGATGGTCACTGTTACTACAGAGATATGATTTCGAAATGCAGCATCGTAAGGGAGCTCTGAACGTAGTACCGGACGCTCTGTCGCTTCTTGACGTTGACGAGTTGACTTCATCTCCCGCGCCTTACGAAATAGACTTAGACTCATCCGAATTTAGAGCCAATGAATATCTGGATCTTATAAGAACAATTACAGTAAACGGTGAGGCTCTCCCGGATTTGTGTGTCAGAGACGGTTTGATTTTTAAAAGAGTTAAGTTTCGGAAGAGTGTGGAGGGTGAAGAAGGCTCGTTATGGCGGTTGTGGTTGCCCGAAGGACTCAGGGAGGAAGCAATACGAATGGCACATGACGCAGTTAGGAGTTATCACGGAGGTTGGCGAAAGACATTGGAACGGGTTAGGTCGAAATACTTCTGGCCACAACAAGCTAGGGACGTTAGAGATTATGTAAAGGATTGTGAAACTTGCAAGGCTGTAAAAACAACGAATCAGCAGTCAAGACCACCTATAGGAAGCGCTTTTGTTACAGAGAGACCTTTTCAGCGCTTATATTGCGACTTCTTAGGACCTTATCCGAGATCCAAACGTAGGAACCAGTTTCTTTTTATTATTTTAGACCATTTTTCCAAGTATGTGTGGCTGAAGCCAATGCAGAGAGCGACAACTATCAATGTAATGAACTACTTCGGTACAGAGATTTTTCCAGCTATAGGGGTCCCAGAATATATCCACAGCGATAATGGGAAACAATTCATCTCAAAAGAAATGAAAGCGTTCTTTGAGAAGTACGGCGTGACGCATGTTAGAACAGGAGTGTATTCCCCACAAGCTAATGCGTCCGAACGCGTGAATAGAGAGATAGTTTCCAAGATAAGAATTTTCTTAAAAGATAAGCAGGATCATACGGACTGGGACAAACATATACCCGAAATTTTAGCAGTTCTGAGAAGTGATTTTCATACGTCAATTCAGTGCTCTCCGTACTTTGCATTATATGGTCAGAATATGGTCCAACACGCATCCGCGTATAAGTTATTAGAGAAATTGGATAGCCTCAAAGAAGATCGCGTACCGATAGTAAGTAAAGCTGACAAGTTATCAGGAATCCACGAGCAAATCCGTAGAAACTTAGCACAGGCAAATGAGAAAGTCAAGCAGGTTTACAATAAGCGCTCTAGGCTTGTGAATTATAGGGAAGGTCAAGAAGTATTTAGAAGAAATTTTGCCTTGAGTAACTTCAAACAGGGCATAAACGCGAAATTCCTGCCAAAATATATTAAGTGTCGAGTTCTTGGGAAAGTTGGCAATGCACTGTATGACTTAGAAGACTTAATAAGGAGATTAATAGGACGATTCCACGCTTCTGATATCCGTCCTCAATAAGACTCCGCTGGGCGTCTTGGCGGTCGGGGACAATTCGCCCAGTATTCTCCCCGAGCAGTTATAATAATAGGTGGATCACAAGCGCTCCCACCGGGAACCGTGGACCATCTAGCAGTCCATATTCCAATTGGTCTGCTTATACGGAGTTTTGACGAGTTCTCCCAAATTAAAATGTCTAGTTTTATGGAGTTTTGGCGAGTTCTCCTATATCAAATGCCTAACCTTACGGAGTTTTGACGAGTTCTCCAATACAAAAATGTCTATTCAAACGGAGTATTGATGATTTTCCTGTTAAAGTTTTTTTTGTCCAGCTTCGCGAGGTTAGGGACCATAGACCAGCTGATAGGGTGATTGTATTCGGAGTTTAGACGCGTTCTCCTGTAAAAAAATGTCTAAGGCCGCGAAGCCTTAAAATAGGAAACAAAATAATTTAATTTTTTTTGTAAAGCCCATTCCGGGGGGCGAGAAACTAGCGGACCAAGGGTCTTTTTCAAGACTGCCTGTCCTGGGTCCAGCGTGCGGGGTTGGATCAGCCGGGGGGGGACAGGTTGTTAAGACCGACCAAGATCGGCACCTAGGAGGAGGGCTCCTAGGGGGGGTAGGCTTCTCTGGCCTAAGCCAATAGAGAATCACCGCAACACCGGACTTACGCGTTTTGGTTTTTTTTTACCAAATGAATTTTTTTATTATACCTGACTTTCAATTATTCTCGGATTTTCGTACACTACTAGATTGCACGTTCATATAGCATACGTTTTTTTTTGGTATCACCTGATGGAGCCTCTGTTGCCCGGTTAGGTGTGGTAGAATTTGAGACTCTTATCTAGGGGTGAGTCGTGCCCCACGTAGTTAACAGTTGAGTATTATCGCAACAACCTTACAGGCAAACCATTTTTCCTGTTCGCTCCCTCGTCAGGTCTTCGAAGCGAAGCAGGCCTGTTATGGTTTGCTATCGATATCAATCCTGATATCGATCATAAACGGGTTAATTTCGGTTGCTTAATTTTGTCTGTGTGGCAGCACCACTATTTTAGTAGTTTTTTAGTAGTTCCCAATAACTTCCAGTGAATGATGGCGACATGTTGGCATGAGAGAGAAAAGCATGTACATGTATTGGTGACGCGTGGCCAAACATGAAAGGTCGTCGCATGCATGGTTCAATTATAGAAGGTTTTTGCAGTACTATATACGGACATACATACATACACACTCCATGTAAAATTGGTTGTGTATTCTGTGATGCTTCTGTCAAAATCATAGCCGCCATTGTAGAAATCACATTGCGTCAAGATCAAATTGTCATAAGTTTTGACACAAGCACCACAATATGGAAAAAAAAATATAGGGAAAAGTCTGCAATCAGCTGTTTAGTAGGTTAACCTTCTATAAATTAGCCTTGGCCGCAAGTGAAGGAGAATGAGGTTGTATTATAGGGGTGGTTTCGAGAGAATAGCTTACAATTTTTTTTTGCCGTCAGTAACTTTCCTGTTCGAGTAATTTCATTTACCAATTATGGTGTTCTAGCAATAATAACGATTCGTATTTTCTCATTCAGTTACTAGATATTTCAAATGCGAAATTTTTCTTTGCTCAAATCCTGTAATTAATTCCCTTTTTCCTCCATTAAGTGTTTAAACTAAATTTAAGTGAGTGGGTTTATCCGAAATTTACATAGATTTTTTTTTATTCTTCGAGATGATTATATGGTATTGCTTCATTTTTTTTTAGAACCCGAGCTTTATAGATCGCACATAAATTTTTCTTCAAATCTGGCAAGCTATCGAGCCGACCTCTATGAGTAGGCATCATGAGAAATTTCCCCTCCGAATCTTCACAATCGTTCCAATGGCGGGAGATGCACAAGTATTGGTGATGGACAAACTGGTTCTTCCAGGGTTGCCATGAACACTTCGTAATGTGAAAATACGTAACACGTGGTTATTCGGTGACTTGGTACTTTCAAATGCATATTTTATAAAATATTCTCATGCGCTCCATACAATTTTAAAATTTTACATAGTTCTCAGAAAATTAATTACTATTGTTTCATCAACCAGATTTTCCTGTCCTACCGATTTCATAATTTGAGCGTAGGACAACAATGGGTCATATTGATAAGATTAAGGCAAATGCTTTTGCTGGAAATTGCAGAAATTTTACATAAATTTGTATGAACCAAATTTCAAAATTTGAGTAAAATATCTGAGATCTTAAACAAATGCAGATGCTTGGCTTTTGTTAATATGACCCAATGTCCATTATATTCCCAATGCACACTAATAGGATTTTACAGTAGCAAATTTTCTAGGGCACGAATACAATCGATTATTTTGAAATAGTTTCATGGGAAAATGCTTGAGGCATTTTATTCCGAAAGTTTTGGTAATTTTTTTTTGTGTGTCATGGCAACCGTATTCTATCTCGCTTGTGTCATTGCTAGCGTCATACCATGATGTAGACATTCGGGTAACCGTAAAGTCACGCCACTATTATGCACACGTCACTACATTGTTATACGGCACTACATTGTTATACGATAGGAAACGGGACCCTTCCAAACAAATACGGAAAAAGGGGAAGTGAGCGTCTAGCTAGGCACGCTTGATTAGAAGTTTTAAGATAGTAGGGAGTTGATCGAAGTCAGTGATTGCGTGCGGACGCGTGTGTGTAGATACATATATACGAATTATATCAAGGCAGTTCTAATGATCGTGTTTTTTTTTTTCTAAAATTTAAAATTAAATTGCCAACACTTTTAAACTATTTGAGTGTACATTTGATATGTAGACTTCATTTATTTCACTATGTACAAGAATGAATATTAATATACGGTCTATGAGCGTTAACTTATGCATATGATTATAGAGAGTTTTCACTGAAAAGCTTGTAGAAAACGAAAGAATATAGTATTTGCAGCCCGAATAACTGTCATTTTACGAGCAGCTAGAAAGTGTGTTAAATGCATAAATAAAATAATACATATATCTAGATACGTGTACGAACATAGATACATATATAAAATAGCGGAGACAATGTTAACTATTATCAATAAGAAAAAAACCCAGAAAACAAATTAAACAAAGCAGTAACTAAATGAAACTAATAAAAAAATCAATAATAAAATAGAAAACTACCTACATATGTATACATTGCTATGTATATATTTAAGATGTGAAACAAGAATTAAATAAAAAGCGCCGCTTCACATTACAACAAAGAAATAAATAAGAAACAAAAAGCGTGTAAACAAACATACATACATGAAACTTAAATAATTTATTTTAGCAACCATATTATAGTAGATTATTGACAAGGGTTAAAATACAAAAAAAAAAAAAAAAAAAAAAAAAAAAAAACTACAAAAAATCTGATAAATACTTATCTATGCAGTAATCAAATAAAATCAAAATGATTGTAAAAAAAAAAAAAAAAAAATGACATTTGTTCATTTAGTGCCGGGAAAGTAACGAACCAAAGGTAATACCCATGGTATAAAAAAACATACAGTGTCCCAGCACTAACAACAACAACAAGCATAAAGCCAAATCAACAGCAAAGCAAACAACAGCAACAACAACAACATTTAATTGAACAACAGTACACCAGCTAAATTTGTTATTTGCAACATTTTCGCCAACATTACGATTATTATTATTATCAGCAGCAGCAGCAACAGCGTTATCGGTTGCCGGTGTTTCCGCGTTTATAATTGCAAATACAGCAACAACAAGACCGACACCAAAAACCACCAACAACGACAACAACAGCAGCAACAATCACCGGCGCATAGTCCGTAAGAATTATATTTTTACTTGTTATTTAATTTCACTTTATTTTAGTAAAGTTGATGTACATACATATGTGCATATTTATGTGGATTTGCCTTGCCTGTACATATATATATATACAGAGGCGTTAAGTATACTGAGTTACCACAAAACAAATTTTATGTTCAAAAAAAAAAAAATTTTTTTGGCACAAGCACATACGCATAAATACGTACATATTACCATACAACAAAGACAAAGGTGTATAGCACTTAATATTTGGGGTTGGCTGAAAATCACCCTAATGCTCGAATGTAATATCGTTTTATCAAAAGGGGCGCCCTAATCTATATAATTTGTAGCATTAACACTTGAACGTAGGGTATACTAACTATATAATGAAAGAAAATTGAGGACTTAGATTTTAAGAATAAGGAAAATGAATTCCAAATAAAATTTTGTAACTAAAATGGGAATGTTGACCACCCTAATTTAAAAGGCATAGGGATTTTCAGATACGGGGTCATCGAAATATAGGTGCACCGATGGCCAAGGATGAGGGTGGGCTAGTAAAGCACCAGCGCTGCAACAACATCAGCGGCGCACCACAGGTAAGGGGTTACTGGTATTCGTGTGCGACAGTAACTATGGATTAGGGTGGGACAAAAACGCACCGGCGCTGCAACAACATCAGCAACGCCACCCCCTTGTGAGTTCGGCCTTTAACTTTTTTTGATTGTTCATATATTTTAAATTTCAGCTTCTTTTATGTATTTTCAGATGCCTGTTAATAACCGGTCCTTCCGGTTGATTCAAATTAAATTCAAATTTAACGATTTTTTTTTTGCGATATATATATATTCAAATTTAAATTCACTTTGACAGTGGTTATTCAAATTCAGTGCATATCGATTTCAACGTACATTCAAATTTACATTTTGGTGCAACGATTATTTTCTCGTCCGTCCGCGATTATTTAGATTTAACGTGCGCTCATCTATTTTTAAATTTTTCCGTCGATTGTCAGCATTTCCGTCCGATTTAAATTTCGGTTTAAATGTTTTGCTAACGTCCGTCTGATTTTAACGTACATATGCACGTTCAAAATTCATATTCAAATTTTAACGACAATTTCCCTCGGCTTGCATTCGTTTAAATTTAACTGACGCCTGGCCTTTTGAATTTGATTTTTCCGGGTTATCTTTTGAATATTTGAATTTTTCAACGGTCCGTCCGTGGCATCCGGCCAAACCGGATGCTGTTTTCGTGTGATTTTTCTCGTTATTTTCAAAAAGGCATGATATGATTTTTTCTGTTTATGGCGCAGGACAGCAATGTAGGCAAGAACCCCGCCCAGCCGACAATGACTAGCCACAGTGCAACCTTAGATCATGCCGACCGCCATGCATTGCTGCTCCACTCGTATAGAATGCGTAACCATAACAGATTTTGAATAAAAAAAAATGTTACATTTAAGATATCTAGTAACTGAATAAGAAAATACAAATTTTAATTATTGCCAGAACACCACCAGTGGTGCATGAAATTTTTACTCGAACAAGGAAATGACTCCTGTCAAAAAAAAATTGTCAGCTGTTGCCATCGAGACAACCTCATAAATCACCCTCGTTTCGCAGTGCGGCCACCTGTTACACTAGCCCACAGGCCAACATAAAAAGTCGATGCGAGGGAGAATCGCTCTTCTTCTTCTTGGCATATGTCAACTTATTGTCTGTTGCTTTGATTCTACAATCTTGCATGCGTTGTTCGTAGAAGTAGAATGCTAAGCTCAAGGTTTATCCAAAGAAGGTTATATTAGTTACGTTTTGATGTGTGTGTTCCCTTTAAAAAAAAATGTCAACGTGAAAGAGGAGAGAAATTATTTTCAAAGTAAAATTTTTCCCCAATCGGTTCTATCTGACGTTCGCACTTTTTTTTTTTTTTTTTTTTTTTTGCACACATACCCAATTGCAATCAGCTTATCTGCCGCGAAATCCTTCTTTAGACAATCCTTGCTAAGTTGTGTGTTCACATCTTTTTCCCTGCTTTTGACATTCGAAACAAGCCGCCTAACGCCAATCGCATATTCTGCCTCACATGCGACGACCTGTTTAGTTTGGCCACGCGTCAACCATTCTTCTTCACCATGTCAGCACGTCGGCCATTATTGATTGGAAGTTATTGGAAACTACTAAGAAAGAAGCTACTGAAATAGTGGTGCTGCCACACAGCCAAAATTGAGCAACCGAAATTAACCCGTTTATGATCGATATCAGTATTGATATCGATAGCAAACCATAACACAAGGTAGTCGGTTACTGGCCTAAATGAATTTGTTGAATATGCTTAAATCTCACATTAAAAAAAAATTGGTAGGTTCGAAGCCATTTTGGTAGATTTTTGGTAGGAAAAAAATTTTCTTAGTGGCATCCCTGATTGAGAGGAAGTGTATATGTGTGTGTTGGGTGATTGAAGCAGATAACAAAAATTTTTGAATTTCGTCGCCGCGAGCCGACAAGTACGTGTAGCACGACGGCTGCCGATTGCACTAACACACAAAAAAAATTAAATTTGACTAACTCAAACTGACAATCCAGATTGTAAGTTGCCAAAGGCCTTAAGGGCCGTTTTCACCATCTCCGGTTAATTTAATCGCTGGTTAGTTTGACGTAAATTGTATGGCGAGCTTCGCGACGGCAATCAGGACCGCAGTGTTGCAAGTATCACGTTCTTCGCGTTAGTGATGGGCGAGTCCGAGATGTTTAGACAATCGAGAGAATCGCCATCGTTGCAAAATCACAATCGAGTCAAAAGTTGACTCGCTCCTCGACTACACAATCGAGATGTTTTTGCGATTGTTCCGAGTCGGCGGGCCGGCTGTTGTTTTGATGATATGTTTTAGTTGATAAAATAAACTGAATGAGGTTTGTTGATAAAGAAAGTAGGATTTTTAATGGAAGTGAGGCAAAGACATAAATAAATAACCAAATTGAAAAATATGCTATACATAGACGTTGCATTATTGCAATCACAACTAAACAGTGTCGTGCATAATAATAATAATTAATTATTTAAACATTAATAAATTTTCTGAAGTGAGACGCTTAAGAAACAAATGAATTTTACGAGTAGCAACAACGGCAATAGATTTGTACCACTCTGTATGTTTTGTAAAGCAATTTTAATATTCAAGCGGCAACAACAATTATTATGTATTTTTTGCAGCGAGTCCGAGATGTTGTAGGGTTGCTTTGAAAACGAGAGGAATCGTTGGCGAGTCCGAGATGTTTTAGCGATTGTTTCGACTGACGGCCATTTACGACTTGACTCGAATACGAATGAAAACCATCGAGAGCATTCGAGATGTTTCAACAATCGAGAGAATCGAATAAAACATCTCGGACTCGCCCATCACTACTTCGCGTGTTTGTGGAAACACTTGCAAAAGTCAAACGTTCGTCTGACACATCAACCGTACAGTTTTTTTGAATAATGGGCAACAGAAAATTTGTGTCTGCAATTTTTGCTTTAAAAAAATGGAAAGAGGGGCAAGCATGATTGCTATAATATTTAATGGAATATGCAATAATGTAATTTTAATAACACAAATTAATTGCAAATACTTTTAATAATTCTGTTATCGCAATATATCAGCTGAGTATCAGCAGACAAGTGCAAAATAAGCAACGGGGTTGCTGTTCTGCTGCAATTATAAATTTTCATGAACGTACCGTGTTTGTGTGAAATGCAGAATGCAGAAAAAAAGAGCGAAACGCGTTATGTGGAGATATATGTGTTATCGGGCTTGAAAAAAATGCCTATGGTGAAATTTCAACTTTGGTTGCACAAAAGTGCAATAACTGATGCAGATACGTGGAAAACATATAGGAGAAAATTGTTCACCTATTCATTTTGAATAAAAGTGTTTATGTTGCTTTTTCACGCAGAATGACTATTTTCGGAGTTAATCTGAACAATCGATTGTATGACAGCTATGTTATAGTCACCCGATTTCAATTATTTTCAGAAAAAGTTAAGGCAATGCTAAAATATGGTCATGTGCAAAGTTTGGGCAATATATCTCATAAACTGACTGAGTTATTAACAAAAAAGTCCAAATTGATGGTGTAGTGATGTTCATACATATATTCATTTTGAATAGAAATTTTATGACACAAAAAGAAAAAATTATTTTTTAAATCATAGTAAAAAGTAAAGCAAAATATTATACAGTAGGTACGCCACAATGGTAATCTTTAAATACCGTTCTCTCATAGACCGGAGCCAGTTTGGAAAAACGAATGATGCCATTGAATTTAGAATGCCCGAATTAAGTAAGAACAACGGTCAAAATCCTTACTTACTTAATTGGCACGTAACCGTCTAGACGATTTTGGCCGAATCCAAAATAGCGCGCCAGCTATTTGTTTCGTGCAGCGTGGCGCCATTCGGGAATACTTAGGGAGCCATCATCACTGTCCACCTGATCTTCCCAACGCAGTGGAGGTCTCCCCTTTCTTCTGCGTGCGTTCAGCGGGTTTCGAAAGAAATACTTTCTTGACCGGAGCACCTTCGTCCATTCTCACGACATGACCTGCCCAGCGGAGCCGCTGGATCTTTATTCGCTGAGCAATATCGATGTCTGCGTACAGCTCGTACAGCTCATTGTTAAATCTCCGTCGATACTCGCCCTAGCCAACGCGCAAAGGTCCATAAATCCTCCGAAGAACTTTCCTCTCGAATACTCCAAGCGCCATCTCATATGCTTTTGATATAGTCCATGCTTCTGCGCCGTACATGAGAACTGGAACTATGAGTGTCCTGTAGAGTGTGATTTTGGTTCGCCGAGAGAGGACTTTACTTTTCAATTGCCTACTTAGTCCAAAGTAGCATTTATTGGCAAGAGTGATTCTTCTTTGGATTTCAGTGCAGACATTATTTTTGGTGTTAATGCTGGTTCCCAAATAGACGAAGTCCTTAACTGTTTCGAATTTGTAGCTATCAACATTGACGTGGCTGCCAAGGCGTGCTGTTTCTTTGTGTGATGATAGGAGGTACTTCGTCTTGACCTCGTTTACCGCCAAACCCATTTTCTTAGCCTCTTTATCCAGCTTGGAGAAGGCAGAGCATACGGCGCGCGTGTTAGTGCCAATGATGTCGATGTCATCGGCGTACGCCAGCAGTTGAACACTCTTGTGGTATAAGATGCTTCCTGCATGGTGAAGTTCTGCAGCTCGTATTATCTTTTCCAGCATCAAGTTGAAGAAGTCACACGAAAGGGAGTCACCTTGTCTGAAACCTCGTTTGGTCTCGAACGGCTCGGAGAGGTCCTTCCCAATTCTGACGGTGCTGGTGGTGTTAGTCAGCGTCACTTGGCATAGCCGTATAAGTTTAGCAGTGAAACCAAATTCAGACATTTCGGCATATAGGCAATTCCTATTCGTGCCATCAAAAGCGGCTTTAAAATCGACAAAAAGATGGTGTGTGTCGGTTCCTTTTTCATGAATTTTTTTCAGTATTTGGCGTATTGTGAAGGTCTGGTCGATGGTAGATTTACCAGGTCTGAAGCCACACTGATAAGGTCCAATCAGCTTGTTGACGGTGGGCTTCAATCTTTCGCACAATACACTTGCTAAGGCCTTATATGCGATATTCAGAAGGCTTATCCCACGATAATTGGCGCGTACTGAGAATCTCCTTTTTTGTGGATTGGGCAGAGCACACTTAAGTTCCAATCGTCGGGCATGCGCTCGTCCGACCATATTCTGCATAGGAGTTGATGCATGTTCCTTAGCAACTCTTCGCCACCATGTTTGAATAGCTCGGCTGGCAAGCCGTTGTAATGGTAAAATAGATAACTAATCAAAATCAAAATCAAAATAGTCAAAATAAAATCGTCACGCTACCTGTTTCCAATTTGTGGCAACCCTGTTGTCCATTGTGAATGGTGTTGAAACAAAATGGAAACAGGCAGCGACGGCTATGAAGAAGCCGGCCGGCCATTGCAAAATCATTCAGATCGCGAAATTGAAACCGACCGGCAGCGTAAGATATAAAAAGAGAAAAAAAATAGAAAATTAAAGTAAAGTTTGAGTTTAAGAAAATTAAAAAGACTAAAATATTAAATAACTTAAGATACAGTGAATAAATAAATAAAAAAGAGTTTATAGAAAAAACAAAAGAATAGAAAAACAAAAGAACATAAATAAATTTTTTTTTATTTGGAAACAAGAAGAAAGGCGATAGTGCTAAGGTGAAAAGAGGTGAAGAGTGGTACAGCTTAAACCGTCAGTGCCCGGGGCCTTGTTATTTTTAAGCCGAGACATTGCTATTCGCACTTCGTCATGATCGGGTGGTGGAACATGCCTACCATCATCTGCTATTGGGGATTCGGGTCGAACATCTTCTCCTTCCGCAATTTCATTGTTGTCGTTATCTAGCAAGGAGAAGTGGTCCCTCCACAACTTAAGTACACTCTGGACATCAGGAATTAGTCCCGGTCTTGAAACCTTCAGTCATCCGCCTGACTTTTTGATAAAATTTTCGAACATCATTCCTATCCGCCAGCATCTCAAGCTCTTCACACTCGTGCCTTTCGGCCTCCCTTTTCTTCATTCGAAAAAGGCGCCTCTCTTCCCTCTTAGCCGTCCGATAGCACTCCCATACGCTTCGTGTTGCGCCCGCACACAATGTATGTAGCTCTGTAGGCGGCGTTCTTTCTTTCCGAGGCGTCGCGGCATTCCTTATCATACCAGGTGTTTTTTTCTGCGGGCTCGCTGGTATCCAATAGTTTCCTCAGCGGCGGTGCGAAGTGAACGAGCGATGTGTTCCCATTCCTCGGATACATCGTTTGGTGGAGGGTTGCTCTCAGAGAGCAGGAGTGAGAGCCGGGTGGAGTATTCATGGGCTGTCTGCGTCATGTGCAGCCTTTCGACTTCAAACTTTCCTTGCTTTCCTGTTGGCACATTCTTTGCTGCACAGTGGCGGGTGCGTACCTTGGCTGCCACAAGATAATGGTCCGAGTCGATATTGGGACCACGGATTGTGCGCACATCTAGGATGCTGGAGCTGTGTCTGCCGTCGATCATGACGTGATCAATTTGATTTCGCGTTTTTCGATCAGGTGACAGACATGTGGCTTGGTGTATTTTTTTTGTGCTGGAATCTGGTACTGCTAATGACCCTGTTTCGGGCCCCGGCGAAATCGATCAGCCTCGTCCCATTGGGACTAGTTACGTCGTGGAGACTGAATTTTCCGACTGTGCCGCCAAAGATACCTTCCTTGCCCACCCTGGCATTAAAATCGCCAAGCACGATCTTTTTATCGCGGCGGGGGCAGCGGTCGTAGATTTGTTCTAACACCTCACAGAAGGAGTCTTTGGTCGCATCGTCCTTCTCTTCCGTCGGGGCGTGGGCACATATGAGCGATATATTGAAATACTTCGCTTTGATGCGGATTGCGGCTAGGCGCTCGTTCACTGGCGTGAAAGACAGTACTCGGTGGGTGAGTTTCTTCCCCACCACAAAACCAACACCAAATATGTGCTCCTGTGCATGGCCACTGTGGTATATGACGCAAGACCCGATTTTCTTTGAGTCATGCCCCGTCCATTGCACTTCCTGAATAGCGGTGATGTCTGCTTTTGCTTTTTCGAGAACATCAACCAGCTGGGCAGCGGCACCTTCCCTATTAAGGGTCCGGACGTTCCAGGTGCATGCCCTCTAATCATAGTCCTTTAAACGTTTGCCATGGTCGTCATTAAAAAGAGGTGGTCTCATCCGAGGCATTGTTGGATTTTTCATCGGATAGAATTTTTTACGTGGTGGGTCCCAAGCCCGACGCACAACCTGCACTGCAGGAGTTGTTTACTGTTACACGTTTATATAGAGCCGCTCGCAGCCGCACCTTCTGGTGTTCAGACGCTGCAATTATTCCCCTCAACAAACCCTTAAACCGTATACGACGGAGTGGCCTTGTCGAGTTGTCGCCTTCTCACTTTAGTTCACCACCAAACGGGTTTTCGGTGGGTATCCAGCATGAAACGCAACAGCGGCAGTAATTATTTTTTTGATGATTGTGATGAGCTACGCTTCATGCAAAATTTACGTTTATGAACGCTCTGCTTGTACTACAAAAGCAGGTTGCGCTTTAAACTGAGTTTCTGAACAAAGCCTAGGTGACGGACGATCAGCCTACTTGCACTCGGAAGGTTTGAGCTTGCACTAATGATAGGGCTAATAACAGGTCATATAATTCTGGGGAAGAATGCAGAAAGGATGAATGCTCCATATTACGATTACTGTAGGGCTTGTGAGGATGAAGAGGAGCCCAAAACAGTAAAACACTTGCTGTGTGATTGTCCAGCACTAGGAAATAGGCGACTTAAGAATCTAGGAGCCTACCAATTTAGGGAACTAGGGGATCTAGTTACAATAGAATTTAGGAAAATTCTAAGATTTGTTGAATCCACACGATGGTTCGAGTAAGGGGTTACAAGAAAGTTATCCGAAAAATTACAACGCTGTCTTCAAGAAAAATGGCCGAGCTTTCAATAGTTTTAATCAATTTTTAAAACAAGTAAGTAATTTAAAAGATATTGTGGAGTGAATATACCCAAAAAAAACGCGTTTTTCAGCTCATTGTGCATGAATATCTTAAAAACTGTACGAAATCCTTTAGAGAAGTAAAATTTCATTTTTTTAACAAAAATTTGTTAAAATTTTGTCAACAAGTGTTATTTGCGTAACTTTCTCCTCTAGAAATATGTATATGCTGCTTACGTCAATTCGGCAGTTATGGCTCGATATACGCAGTGTCGACGCGTTTCAAACTGTGTAGTAGCACTTAAGCCAGTCGAATCGCGTTCTTATTTTTTTTTTTTTTTTTTTTTTTTTTAGCATCCAATATATTTTGCCAACTGTATAAATAAAATACATCCAACAATTTTGTGGTTCGTTAAAAGTAATTAGTAATTAATAATGACTTAATAAACATGGTGGGCATGTATGGATTGCTCTCAGTAGCGCATCCATTTATTGTAGTGCATCAGCAAAGATCTGTAAATGATTTTCTTTTGAGGCGTACGAAATTGGTTGGTCTTGCCGTCAGGGCTAGAACGAGTGGGTTGGGGTGAGCTAATATTCTCATTTTGTATGATGCAGCATACTTTCTGATTTCTTGAGAGATAGTAGCTATCTTTAGGTCACGATGTAGTTGGTCGTTCGTGACGTAGTAGGGCGCATTTACAATCATTCTAATGGTTTTCGATTGGAATCTTTGGAGAATCTCTATATTTGAGTTTGCTGCGGTTCCCCATAGCTGTATGCCATAGGTCCAGATGGGTTTTAAGATAGCTGAGTAGAGCAGGAGTTTGTTGTCGATTGATAGTTGGGAGTTTCGATTCATGAGCCAATAAAGATTTCTCAGTTTTATACCAAGAGCTTTTCGTTTGGTGAATATGTGGGTTCTCCATGTTAGTTTTCTGTCGAGATGCATACCCAGGTACTTTGTTACGTCACTTTGCGGTATATAAATGCCATTGAGTTTTACGGGTGGGCAAGTGTTGCGTCTAGTGGTAAACGTCACTTGAACAGATTTTGATTCATTTGACTTTATCCGCCAGTCTTTCAGCCAATGGGTAATTTTATTTAAACTTCGTTGAAGCTTGAGTGAGGCGACGTTAGGGTTGAGGTCTGAAGCCAGTACAGCAGTGTCATCGGCAAAAGTGCCGATAGTGACTCCTTCTGCTATTGGGAGGTCGTATGTGTAAAGTAGGTACAGTATTGGGCCCATTACACTACCTTGCGGGACGCCTGCTAAGCTCTCGTAAAGCTCAGACTGCTCTGCTCCTTCTTTGACGAAAAAGTAACGATTTTTTAGATAAGATTGTATAAATAGAAAGTAGCTTGTAGGGAGAGTATTTTTTATTTTATAGAGCAGGCCGTCGTGCCATACGCGATCAAAAGCTTGGGATATATCTAGAAAGGCAGCTGTACAGTATTTTTTTTGCTCAAAGGCAGAGTAGATTTTCTCGGTAAGTCTATGTACTTGTTCAATTGTTCCGTGTCCTCTTCTGAAGCCAAATTGGTGATTAGGTATAATGTTACGCTCTTCTATTTTGGGTAGGAGTCTTTTAAGGAAGAGAACTTCCAAGACTTTTGAGACAATGGGCAGCAGACTAATGGGTCTGTAAGACGCTGCCGTATCAGGGGGCTTTCCTGGTTTCAGAATCATTTTCATCTGAGCGACTTTCCATTGAGGGGGTATGAATGCAGTTATTAGTACTGCATTAAAAAGTTGGGTGAGAAATTTTATGCCTTCGTAAGGTAAGTGTTTTAGTACATTGCCATTAATAATATCGTACCCAGGAGCTTTCTTTGGGTTGAGCATCGCTATTACGGTTTTTACCTCCGATATTACGAATCGTTTTATGGGGAGGTCCATTTGATAGGGATGACTCAGAGTATTTTTCACTTCTGTTGTTGTGCTTAGTGGGGGTTCAATATCATGTGGGGTGAATACTGATTTTAGGTGGCGTGCAAAAGTATTTGCTTTCTCTGCGTCACTTTTCGCCCATTCGTTATTTTCCATTCGTATTGGAGAATTGTAGAAAATCGGCCTTTTTAGCTTACTAGCAGCTTTCCAAAGGGAGTAATCAGTTGCAGCTGTTGCATCAATATTTTTTTTAAATATTCATTTATTATTATAACTTATAGTTTATTTTTGCGACATTTACACAGAGAATATATACATATGTACATACATACATATATGCATATGTTAAATTAAAAAAAAAGGTGAAATGAGAAAATATTTTTTTTTTCATTGTTTGTTAATAAAATATTAATTTCTTTAGATAATAAATAAAATAGATATGTATTACTGTAATCTATTATCTATAATTAAGATATACTAACTTATTAATTAAGTCAACTATAGCGAATACCCACAGATTGACGTTTTTCAGTATTCCTACGATTACAGAATATCGCATTTATTGTGAGAATGAGAAGCTCGGCTAGAGATAAAATAAAATGTTGCGTTGCGGAATTGGTCCAGCTATGATAGACTGTATTAATGAGCGCTGGTTATTCATACAAGTAAAAACGGGCGCATTTGACGGAGACAAAAATCAATATCCTGTTGACATATAATACAGTATAATTCCAAAGTAACTTATTTTTCCTTTCCATGTAAATGAGAGAGCAACGATTCGATTTCGTCCATTTGCAGAATTTCTGTGGAGTCTACGGGTTGCGGGGCTGAGGTGGATGCGGACGATTCCTTTGAAAATACTACGATTTCCTTTATTTCTTGCCTATAAATTAATGAAGTATTAATCAAGTTAATATTACTCAACAATGTTTTAAAGTTCAAAGTATAGCGACTTATACTTGCAATCTATTTAAGGGCCGGTTTCACCACCTCCGGTTAATTTAATCGCTGGTTAGTTTGACGTAAATTGTATGGCAAACATCTCTGGTTAAGTGCTTAATCGGAGATGGTGAAACCGGTCCTTAAGGCCTATACGCAGCTCTCAAGAAAACCAAAAAATCTATGTAATTTGACGTACAAGAAATGCTCAAGAAAAATTTCTTTTGTCATATTTTCTTTTGCGGTACGCAGTTCTAAAGAAATTATACTACCATTTTTTTAAGATTTATTAGAAAAAGGGCACAACTGAACTCTGGTTCCGCCAAGAAATAATGAATTTTCTATTATTTCTTCAAGAAAATTTGACAGAAGAGGTAAATAAACTCAAATGTGACATTTCGTTTGAAAATATAATTACTTTCCTACTACCATTTCAACGCTCAAGAAATAATGCAATTTTTTTCTTGAGCGTTTTCTTGAGAGCTGCGGAAAGGCCTTCAGTGTTATATTTGTATTTAGACAGAAGTCTGGCAAGTATCTCTGGTTGGTCACCTCCAGATAATTAAGAATGCCTGCATCAAACATTTTTTTCAAGCCTTTGTGAATCAAAAATGACAGTTGGACCTTGGGACTGTTTCAATATTTTCTAACACGCTTTAATTAGCTTCACCTGTATGTATCTATTAGAGCATTGAACATTTTCGAGTAGCCCGAACAAATGTTGTTCAAATGCTCGAACAGTCGTTTGTTTGTTTATTACCCGTATGTTTGTACGGGCATTTGAACAATTCGGGCATTTTGAAGTTTGTTTTTTTCTTTTGTTTATTATTTTTTTCTTCTTCATATCGACGCCGGAGAATAAGATCGCCCTATTTCAAAAATTGTTTCAAAAACGCCCTATTTGAAAAATTGTTTCAATAACGTCCTATTTCAGATTTTGCTTCAAGAACGCCCTATTTGAAAATTTGTTTCAATAACGTCCTATTTCAGAAAATTATTCAAAAACGCCCTATTTCAGAGAAATATATATGGAATTTTCTTTGAAATAGGGCGTTTTTGAAGCAAAATCTGAAATAGGACGTTATTGAAAAAATTTTTCAAATAGGGCATTCTTGAAGCAAAATCTGATCAATTCGAACTGTTCGATACCCGGGTATCTAGAGCTCCAGTATCTATGTATGTATTTATGTAATTTCTTTTTGTGCCTAAATGTATGCAACATATTTACTAATGAGATTATGTTATAACCAGCGCTATCTTCCAGCAGATTGCGCTGGTTAAAACCTAACTAATATTAGGCGTTCCCGTGGCAGTGATCCAGATCCGGATAAAAATTTTGCAGGCAAATGCAACAACAGTTTTGTGATCCTGATCTGGATCAAAAAAATGTACTACAATCTATACGGATACAAAATTGATCCAGATAAATATCAGGATCACAAAATTTTCATCCGGATATGGATCACTGCCACGGGAACCCGCTTAATGATGTTTACAGCAGTGGGAATTAAAAAAGCCTAAGCGTGTATTTATATTTTTAAATTATTCACTTATTTCGTTTCAAAATGTTTTCACCAGGGTCTATATATTCGGTATTCGACATTCGTTTTTGGTATCCCCCTTACTTCACAGTGACAAAGTCTGCATTGCGAAAATTCGGACGGCGCCCATTTTTCTCAAGTGTTTCGATAATGGTCCCACTCGAAAATTGCAATACGGAAACAATCGTACGCGCAATATTCTACCACTGGATTGCGAGGTACGGGGTGCCACTTCGAATAACTTCCGATTGTGGTGGGCAATTCGAATCTCCTCTGTTTCGCCAGCTCGCCCAGTTATTTGGAATACACCACCTGAAAACCACACCCTACCACCCTCAGCTAATGGGCGTGTAGAGCGTTTGCACAGGCAATCAGCGCTTCCCATTATTCTCTTGGGTTTACGAGCGTCATGGAAGAATAACATTTCAACAAAATCCGCTGAGTTAGTTTACGGCGAACCAATACGGATTCCTGGAGAATTTCTAAATGCTGCTCAAATTCAGCCAATACTTCTTCGCCGATTACAACAACATTTTCATAATTTAACACTGGCCGATATGTCTCGCCATGATAAGAAAAATTTGTCTCGTTTCAGAGAACTAGATACGTGCTCACATGTTTTGGTACGCCAAGGACAATTAGCACCATCCTTAAGTGCTCCATACCAAGGACCATATCACGTCTTATCACGCCACGAGAAACATTTTTATATTGATATACAAGGGCAGCGCACTGCTGTCGCAGTTGACCGCCTTAACCCCGTCTTCGAAGCCGAGAAACAGAATACAACAACTCCTAGCGAAAAAACACCGAGGCGCGGTCATTTCGCAGAAGATTGATATACATTTCATTAAATAGTTTAAGGTATTTTATTTTCTACTTTTTGACACATTTAATCATAAATGCGCACAACGTTAGTGTGGTCAATACACTACGTGAAGAAAAAAGACAGCTAATTATCAAAACAGAATCTCTTCAGTCTGAGCTTCACTCGCTGCGTACTAGTATTCGATTCGAAGAGGTGGTCTCTGCTCTATCTATTCTCACTGCTGACGTTCAAGCTCTACGTGCAAGTGTTGACAAAAATAAAAATACTTATAAGGCAAAGAATAATAAAGCTTTTCGCTCTCCGTCTACCAACAACAATGTTTTTCCCATGTCTGTTGATTCGCCTGCTTTGCCCTTAGCAACACCCACCACTTCTCAATCTATTGATTTAGCTGCTGATGCTACAGGCGACGTCATTTCAGAAAATACCAACACTTATGCTGCTGTCGCTATTGCCGGTGACGACGCTGATATTGCAATTACGGCCGAGGCTGCTACTACTGCTGCTGCTGCTCCAACCCAAGGCAGCGCCCGCACTGCACAGTGGTCTAGTGTACGTGATAAGAGGAATAAAAAAGGGAACAGATCTCGAAATGTAGTACTGGGAGTCAATTCTAGCAAGGATCTGGATGTAGTTCCCCCAGCGGAGTGGATTCACATAGCCTCTTTCTCTCCGAATGTATCTGAAGAAGATATTATGTCTTACGTTGAGAAGAACGCAAGTATCGATCGAAAGCATTTGGCCTGTGTTATGCTTGTAAAGAAAAACACTGACTTAACCACACTAAAGAAGGTTAACTTTAAACTTGGTGTGTCTCCAATGTTCTATGACAAGGTTTTGAATCCTGCTCTGTGGCCTGCTTTTGTCAAAGTGCGACCGTTTGAGTTTTTTCCAAGATTAGCTCTGTCGGGCAACCCAACATAGCAGCATCTGGTAAAACAGGTGCCTCTAATATTCTTCCAAAATATGGTAGGGATTCGTACTAAGACGGAAGCCATTTTTTTGGGAAGCGCTAATGGAAACTATGATGTTATAATCTTTGTTGAGACGTGGCTCAATAATAACTTTTATGACTCGGAATATTTTGATCCGAATCTGTTTAACGTTTTTCGTAAAGACCGGGATGTCTCTAGTACGCGCTGTTCCTTGGGAGGCGGTGTGCTTATTGCGATTCGCCGTAACCATCGTGCATGCAATATCTCGCTAATTAACCCTGACCCGAAGCTGGATCAACTTGCTATTTGCATAAAGGGCAGTCTTGGGCAGGGATCTTTATATGTGGTGGTCTCGTACATACCACCCAATAGCAACTACGATATATACAAAGCCCACACGGATAATATTGTTCATTTAGTCCACAATCAATTAGCCGATGATCACTTTTGTATATTTGGCGACTTCAATCTACCTAACATTAACTGGTCCAGCAATTTTTCGAAACTTGGTCTCATTCCGATGAATGTCACTACACAAACCGCAATAGGTAGATTAGAGCGTATCCAAAAGGTATTTCTCAAATACGCTCTCAAGTCCTTGAGCTTTGAATCTCCAAAGCCATCGTATGCATCTCGTCTAATGCTACTTCATTTAAAAACTCTTGAAAACGGTAGGTCTATATTATCTTTGACCTTTGTCCATAATGTCATTCAAGGATCGGTTGACTGCCTCTTCCTCCTTGAAAGAATTAGCTTTAATGTTCCAAAGCGAAATCTCCGCATATCTTATCCATTTTACTGGACCAACGCTCAAACTAAGTATGCAGCTAATGCGCCTTTATCAAGGGCCATGCGAGAATTCAACTTACTTTCCCATAACGTTGTCTTAGATTATACTATATACAAACCAGAATTTGTAAGTTTGATTAATGATCTCTTTTAAAGTCTAATACTTTTACATTGTGTATTTAGTTTAGTTTATATATGCATGTACGCATATGAATGCATAGTTATATTATAAGTCTGTAAGAATTTTGTATTCATAGACGTAAACAAATAAATAAATAAAATTAAAAAAAAAAACAAGGGGAGCTATGTGGCAACTCCCCCACTTATTAGAAATAGTACTCAACTTAACTAAGCCTCTCTGTCTTTCACTGGAAGAAATGTCATTTATATAACCGCTCCGCTTCTCAGTGGAAATAATGTAATTTTGTTGTAAGCTTTTGTATATTCATATTACCTGAAATAAAACAAGCTTTGACTCGCTCTCATTCGCTGTATAGTCTGCAAAACTTTTGTGGCAAAAACTCTCAACACAAATGCAAAAATTGAATGCTACCAACACTCTTAGAGGAGATTATCTTTATATTTGTATGCATCTATATTATTAATACGCTAACATAAATTCTGTTCCATCTGCTCCGTCGAAACTACCGAACCGATTTTAAAACTAAGAACATTAGAATGGTATTGCTCTCAAATAGAACTGCCCCAATTTTCATTAAAATTGGTTGGAAAATGCGTCCACAATCGTCGTCAATTTTTAGTACGATTTTTAAGATTAAAGCGTGGTTTTTAGTTTATTTACTCTATTATTTATTTTGAACTTTTTAGTTAAATTTTTCATTAAAGAATGTTTTATGCGGACGCAAGAATAAAAGTAAAAAGAAGTCTGATGAAGGGATGTGGTAATCTCCGAAATAGATCTACATAATAATAATACAATGGCGCTATTATAGCTCTGACGAGTTTTCAACCCGCATGGGTTGGTTCTACAGAGGTAGTACAGGCCTCTTGCGAGCGATGACCAAGGGCTACCCCTCCCAATCCAGGGTGTTAAGCGAGGCCGTGCCCATTGGAAGTTTGCAGTCGGGAGGTTTTCAGGCTGTATTAGAACGGCGCCTTCCTGACACCGAGCCACCTCAGGAAGTAACCACGGCGTATATCCCAATGGTGTGGAGAAGGGCAAAAGTGGTGTTTATACCAAAGATAGGAAAGAAGGATTACTCCCACGCAAAGTCATTCAGACCAATAAGTCTAACCTCCTTTGTCCTCAAAGCAATGGAAACGGTCATAGATTATGAAATAAGTTCGAACACTCTGAGGAAGTTTGCGCTACACCCGGATCAGCATGCGTACCGAGCAGGTAGATCCACAGATACTGCTCTGTACCAGCTGACGACGGAGATACAGAGTGCTTTCGAGCAGGGAGAAGTAGTACTATGTGCCTTTTTAGACATAGAAGGAGCCTTTGACAACACAGACCACAACAGTGTATGTCGGGCCTTAGAAAGACGGGAAGTTCAAAGACCAATCCGCATGTGGATAGAATCTTTACTTCGCACGAGGATCGCTGAGATCTCCATAGGCGAAGGCAGCGTACAAATCAGAACCACAAAAGGATGTCCGCGGGGTGGAGTTTTATCCCATCTCCTCTGGAGCCTAGTGGTGGATGAGCTCCTGCAACTGTTAACTGATAACGGAATACGTTGTTTGAACAAGTGACCAAGCGCACCCTGTTGAATATGACAAGGGAAGGTTTTGGGAAAGGCAAGGTTGTATCATCGCAAAACTGGGTGAAGATCACTGAGAAGCTCCCGATCTCTCAACTCCCCAGGGATGATATCAACAGGGTAATCAACTTTGATAAAAGGTTTAAAATAGAACTAGGAGACAAGAAATCATGGAATGTCTCTAGAATTGAGAGTTACCAACAACCACATAATCTAATATGGTATACTGACGGCTCGAAAACTCCCGAGGGGATTGGAGCTGGAGTCTTTGGCCCAAGGACCAAGATATCCGCTCCTATGGGGATGTATCCGAGTATCTTTCAGGCAGAAGTATATGCCATAAGTCAGTGTGCAGGCTTAATACTGCAACTCGTTTGGGTACTCAAACGAGAATATAATCATTCTAAGTGATAGTCAGCCGGCACTTAAGGCAATATCATCATATGAGATAAAATCCTCCATAGTGGTAGAATGCGTAAACAGACTAAACGAACTGGCAACTCAAAATTCCATTAGGTTGTCCTGGTACGATATGTCGGAAAAAAATGTCGAATCTTAAAAGACCGAGTAAAAAAAGACCGAAAAAAAATGTTGAAACCGAAAATGTCGAAAAAAAAAATGTAGAATGATAAAATGTCGAAGCAAAAAATATATACCTTTCAGCGGCGGCGATAAATATGTAAGTATACAATTTCGGCCTCATTTCAATATTTTGTAATTCGGTCAAAAATGTATTCGGTATAATAAGGCTTTTTTCAATTCGGTCTTGTAAGATTCGACATTTTGTTACATACATATATATGTACATACATATATATGTACATACAAACATACAGGTGAAGCTAATAAAAGCCTGTTAAAAAAGCAACAGAAGCATAAAAACAACAAGTAAGGAAGCCTAAGTTCGAGTGGAATCGAACATTAGATACTCAGCTGTATGCTTTTATTGTTTGTTTGCGTTTAATGGAAACACGTTGTACTTTATATAAAGTGAGTGCTGCATAAAGTGGGCGTAGCCACGCCCATTTTCCAAAATTTTTATCAGTTATCCAACTAAGTATATGAATATTATTATTTGTGCAAAATTTCATTCCTTTACGAGTTCTAGTTACAAAGATCGTTAAAAATTCCCAAAGGGTGTTTCAGAAATATCTTTGTTAAAAAGTAGGCGTGGTCATAAATCGATTTCAATAAATTTTTGCGTGTCTATTACCACAAGTGATAAAAGTGTACACACCAAGTTTCGTCATAATATCTCAATTATTTGTCGAGTTATGGGCTAAGAAATCTCGTATATTCCTGCTTCTAAAAGGAGGAGGTGCCACGCCCATTTTCCAAAATTTTTGTGTTTTTTGTTTTATGTCCATAGTTGGACTCCTGCCATAAAATTTCAATGATATATCTTTATATTTGACAGAGATATCGCTTAAAATGTTTTTATTAGGCCCCTTTATAGTTCCCATATATAAAAGTGGGCGTGGCCGTCAACCGATTTTGACAATTTTTCGTCCAAACATTTGCCTAAGTAAGTATATCACGCCTACCAAATTTCATCGATATGTCTTCAACGGTTTCTGAGTTATGACTCATGACTGAGTTATGAATAAAACTTTCAATGTTTGCCCCTTAATAAGTGGGCGTGGCACCGCCCATTTTCCAAAATTTCACCATATTTCTTCATAAGGGCCTGAGCTCAATACGTGGGTAAAATTTCATCACTCCAGCTCTATTAGTTACTGAGATACAAAATTTCGGATTTTTACTATATAGGGGAGGTGGGCGTGGTCATGGTCCGATTTCGCCCATTTTCAATACCATCCGTTCTCGTCTTGATACCAACTTGCATTCCAAATTTCATCAAAATATTTCAATTTTTGCGCGAGTTATCGTGCTCACAGACGGACGGACGGACAGACGGACAGACGGACGGACGGACAGACGGACGGACATGGCTCAATCGATTTCTCTTTTCACCCTGATCATTTTTATATATATAAGTCTATATCTATCTCGATTATTTCATTCTGTTACAATCCACCGTTAGGAAATCAAAACTATAATACTCTGTGTACTAGTACAGCTGAGTATAAAAACACAGAGTCAAGGAATAAGTAGGATAAAAAGGAATTAATAAAGAATTAAGGAAAAGGGAAGAGGAGAAATAGAATGAGAAAAGTATGTAGGTAGGTAGAACAATTAGGAAGGCGAGTAACAACACCAACAACAAAAACAAACATCATCAATAACAACAATTACAACAACAAGAACAAGCATCAACAACAACAATAACAAATTAGTCCTATGGTTGTTGCTTAATTGCAACAAGGATATTTCAATATCTAAATGAGAAAACTTAAGTGCGACGCCGACCATTATATACCGGACTTAGCGTTTAAGTTGCTTTTTCGTGATAAGCGCAACTTTTGTATCAATGATTGAAATAACCGCTGAGACAACAGTTCTGAAATTTTACAGTTAGACCTGAACTCGAATATCACAGTTCCGCAGATGATATCGTGGCGAATTCGAGGTGAGTTCGCGAAAGTAGATAAAATCAGTTTTTAATCAAGTAAATAGATAAGTATGAGTATGTAGAAAAAAGAAATCAAATTTGTTTAAGCAAAATGACTTTATTTGATGCAGCAACGGAACAAAATAAATATTACTGCTTAAATTTGTTTGAAAAGCTTTTGTTACTTCATGAAAGTTAAACTTTATTTATAAAAAATATTTTAAGTACTTTGTATTACTTTATGCGGATTTAACCCATTGCCATTAAACGAAACTCTGAAATGGCCAATATAAAAAATCTCCAATCGCCAATGATCCAAAAAAACAAAAAATTCTCGAATCGCCTATGATAAAATATTCGAATCGCCAACGATCCCAGAAATTAAAAATTCTCGCATCGCTAATGGTAAAAAATTCGAATCGCCAGCGGCGAGAGTTTTAGCCAATTTGTTTTTTATTATGACCTTTTCTACTTCAATATGGAACCCGACGTACGAAAGAGCCCCTAAAAGGCGTGTTTCTAAACTTTTAAGTTATATATTCTTTTCTCTTCAATATATGTGAGTTTGGAGACTTTTTCCACCATAAATTTTCTTATGCTCACTTGAGATCCGCGCAGTAATATTTACAGCACTGTTGCGGCTTCTAAGCCCACCCATTGCGTTTCAGGTGGATCTTGAGCCAGCATACATACATATGTATGTAAATCATTGATACAATTTTCAAGGTCGCCAAAGTCGATTATAAAAAATCTAAATTTAAATTATTCGAAATAGCTCTTTTAAGAAACACTGTTTATCCAAGGGATATCGGAAATTGCTCATTTAAGGAGCCCGTACGAAGCGTTTACTATTTTCTGTGATTTCCGGGACTACGAAATCGTTCATTTAAGGAGCACTAATGGGACTCTTTTACACATTTTAAAGGGTAGTTTTATTCACCGTTAGGAGCTTCTGTGTCGATGAAACCGTGTTATAAGCTACTATTACGTGACCATATCCAACAAAAGCCCTGTGTATTCGTAGACGAAGGGTATACTAGCAACTTCGTAGACATCATTTGATTTTGATTTAAAATTTTTGTTTCAATCAAAACATTCAAAAAAAGCAAAACCAAAACACGGATATATGTAAGTACTTAAAAAGTACTTATCAGTAGAGTACTTGTACTTGTACTGAGGTACTGGTACTTGCACCTTACAGGTCTGGTAGTTTCTTATAATTTTTGCGTGTTGCGTGTTAAGCAAACATAAAAAGTGAATGTACTTACTTTTTTTTGGCCTCCTCAGTACTACTAATAGCTGCTACCCCTCTTGGTGTTGAAGTTGCTACAGGTTGTTTAGCTTTAGCGCTGGAAGAATTCGTAGGTGTATTATTAATACTACTAGTAACAGCCTCCATCGTCCCCCGACTCGTGGTACTAGGCGGTAATATCTTGGTTGTGCTATGAACTACTCCAAAAGTTAGATCTACTTTATCGTCATCACTGCCGCATGTATCTATGCGAACCTTACGTTTTTTTGGGATATTTCGTATTTGCTGAGTAGAGGAAGAAGTGTTGAACAATACCAATTCATCGCTGATGCGCCAAATATGTTTCTCATTTTCATCGAAAGCAACAACCATTTTGAAGTTCGTAAAGTCGCGTCGCGGTAGGGGATTCGATGGCGAAACATCTGATCCCATATAGGTTACTGAAATATAGCGTACTGGATCATCTTCTGTTACGCTAGTGAGTCCACAACCTTCCAAAGGATCATCCTCGGATATTTCTGTTAGCGCTGATTCTATATTTGTGGTCGAAGTCGGCGTCGCAGTGTTTCCGCTATTATTGCTTGTTAAATGTTCCACAGCGGATGTACTAATTATTGTATTTTTCTCATCTCCTGAAGAGCCCTCAATGGTGTTAACTGAAATGACTGTGTTTTCTTTCTTACAACTTTCGTCATCAATTTCTGGTTTACTTTGCGCTCCTGTTATATTCCTATCCACCGTTTTTAAGCCCGATAAAACTTCTCTTATAGTTTTTGTTTTATCTGCTTCGACTGCTTTTTCCGACTTTGTTGTAGTCCCTTCAACTCTGTCAGTTCTTTCCACGGTATTTGGCTCCTCAAATATGTCCGTTTTTGTATCACATATGGTAGCTGTCACAGCTGTCTTAACGGGTATTACCTTAGTTTTGAATTGCTTTTCTTTATTCACATTCTCTATTTTTGGAATTTGTTCGCTCTCTTTTTTTAAGCTTTTCTCCCGTTTTTCGTCAGTTGTATGCCTAACACAGGTTTCATGGATTGCGGCCTTTCCGCTTCCGACATCCTGGCATGCCGTATTCAAGTCATCAGTAGGTATTGATATTTTTTCTGGCACAGCTTTCGTGTTTTGGATTCGTCCCGACCTTAGCTTTCTAGTTGGAGTAGTTTTTTTAATTTTCAATTGCCTTTTCGGAACCACTGGAGCTACTTCAGCATCATCTTTTTGTTGCGATTCTTTGTTAGCTCGCAAACGCGGCGAAACTCGTACTTTGCTGCTCGCAATGGCTTTACATTCTACTGAAGTTGTTTTTATTTTGCTTCTTGGCACAGGAATTACTTTTGACGATTGTCCTTCATCAATGCATTTTTCCTTATTCTTCTCAGTACCACATTTACTACTGTTTTTAGTTACCACTTTTAGTGGTGATTTTACTTCTTCGAGGTCCTCGATTGCATTAAGCTTGACTGTACCTTTGAAACCAAGAGGGTTCCGTACGATTTTCTTACGTCCAACTTTGGAGGAGCGTGGATTTTTTAAAACTGGTATCGGCTCTATTTGTAAACATTTTTTTTGTTTAGCTTTTATTTTTGAAATAAGTGTTTTCAGGGGCAAACGTTCCGCTTTCTCCGTGAGCTCATTAGGCATTGTTGTAGTATTTGAGAATAGCGTTGATACGGCATTATCGTCACAAACTACCATTGTAGGTTGGCCAAGCGCTCTCCGTTTTGATTCAACTTCAGCGGATTCGTGAGTTGCTGTCTTTTTGGCTGACAGCTGAAGCGCTGTCAGTACTTCGATTGTACGTGATTCTTCTACTACCACTACTGCCGGTTCCACAGGTTTCGGTATCACAAGTGTTGATGTTCTTATATTAACTTGATTCGATTTATCTCGCATGGCGGCGATCTTGCGTGTTGCATTTAACGCCGCTGACATGCCACTTGGCGAAGTGGATGGAAAGTTCGACTGTTTCTCACGCCGCTGACTAGCATCTCGCTTCAATTTCTCCATTATGCGCTCTCGTTTGAGCTGTAAGTCATCTTCTAAACGATTTCTTTTTTCAGCAGACTTCAACGGAACTGTGACTTTGATGATTGTTTCATTTGCACCAGGTATTGCTTCTTTATTGGCTTTGTTTGGTGTTAACCAACTACGTACCGGATAACGTACCTCACCATCATTGCTCACCAACTGAGAGTTATCTTCTTCTGTTACGGCTAACTTCTGCCAATCTTCGTCTTCCGTACTACTTATCGATGAAAGATTATCCAGTGATAAACGTAATTTATCAGGGGTCTTATACGGATTTACTGAACATGGCATTGCTTTCTCCTTAACTAATTCTGCTGAATGCGAAGAGCTTGAGCTCGTTGACGAGCTGTCCGTTAAGGATGAGGATGAACTAGATAATATACTGGAAGAGTCGGATGATTCATCCTCTGCACATATTTCAGGCAATTCGGAGACGAGCGTATAATGTGGATCAACATTTAAACCTTCGGCGTTGAGTTCGACACTCTCTTCACCATCAGCTCCGAATGACTTAACGCGCTTGAGCACAAGCGGTTCAACTCGAAGCTTCTCAGTTGCTATCTCAACACAAACTGCCGATGCCTTTTGGTCCTGGCACATCGAAGTTTCAACTTCTTCAGGATTTCTAAATTTTTCTAGTGCCTTGGACCTATTATCTTCCTCTTCGTTTACTTTCTGAGTTGAAACACTCAAATTTTTTTCGAAATTTCGATCTAAATCATCCGATTCATCAGGTTTATAGTACGATCCACCTGACGAGTAATCCGTAGCGGGTGCTATACTACGCGGCGTTACATCACGACTCGAACCGAAGGGCGTAAACCGTATGCCTGGTGTTATAGCACTAAGTTGTGGTGTTTCCAGATCACTCTTCGTAAGCGAACCAAATAGGTAGGATGTCGAATGTGTTTCTCCTGTGCCACAAGAAAGCTTTGTCGCCGGTGTTTCTAATAAACAAGGTGATATGCCGGGCGTTGGCGGAACCTCATTTGTTTTGATTGTGTTAGGCGCCTTAAATGGAGTTTCCAGTAAGCAGGCAATATTAGCTGTACGCCGATCGCGTTCCTGTTCCAAACGTTCGTCTGTTACTTCCGATTTTGGGTTGCTTTCTCTGCCGCATTCCTTTGGAACTTCGAATGTTTGGTCTATGGAATCACGTATGACCTTTACCGCCACTTCGGGGCTGGTATTTTCCATGATCTCATTCTTCATTTTTATTGCAGACTCCCGTTTATCTTTTTGAGGAGTTGGAATTTTTATATTGAATTCCCTAGAACGATCTTTACTCGATCGCTTTTTACCTTGTCCGCTTTTTGTTTTTAACTTTTTTTCAAATTTTTCGTCGTTATCTCTAAGTTTGGCATCTGTGTTGGCTCCATTGCTGCTCCTAGGCTCTGGTACATCATCGTCCACAGTGTTAGTTAAGCACTTTGGCACTAAAGACTTCTTTCGGCGCGATTTGCGTTTTTTCGGCGTATCCCTTTTCCGGTGCAGACCAGATTTGGGCAGATCCGCAGTATGTTCAGCATTCAGCTGACGCAGGCGTGAATCGAGATCACTTGTACTGGCACTTCGAAATCGTAACCATTCTTCCATCATTTTTTCATTATTCGACTTTGCCTCGTTTTTATCTGTTCTTGGTTCTTCACGAACAGGAGTAATCTCTAGTATTTTGCCCGTTTCCGTTTCAGTTTTAGTTGCAGCTATAGTCTTTTTATCCCCTTCGTCCGATGATTTTGAAATCTGTCGTTTGCAGCCCCGTACTGCTGTCCTACGTACTTGCCTACGCTTTGGAGTATCTGTGTGGTGATTATTTGGTATCGATAAATTGTTTCTGGCATCCTTTTCCTCCAAAGTCCGGGTTATCTTATCCGGAAGGTAAATATCTTGACCCTCTTTCATTGATAGCTCGGTTTTAATAACAGTCTGATTACTGCTCTCCTCATTTACAAAAAGTGGGGGCACACTACAGCTATTGCTACTTTCATTCGCATTTCCATCGCTTACAATAGCGGTCATGGCTGTAGAACCACTGAAACAAGGTAATATTTCCACATTTTTTATGATTGGCTTAACTGGCGCATCTGTAGAATTTCTCAACCCTTCATTCTCTTTCGTCTCAAGAAGACTCGTAGCCTCATGTCGTACCTCACATCGCGGCGAAAGTGGAGTTGCTCCTTTCGGTGTTGGGGAAAATGAAAGCGTACGTACATGCGAGGTACGCTTCCGTGGTGTTGAGAGACTTTTATAGGCTTTTGTGTTCATCATACCTTTTGTGGAAGGCGTCCCTTGATCCGAAAGCAAACGCACATTCAACGATGAAGGCGCTGCCGAACTCTTTGGCTTCTTGCATTCAGTGCGCGGTGGTGGTGCGCTTGGTAAACGTTGCTCTTCTGCTGTGATCGCTTTCTGAGAACTTGTCACAATGATAGAGTTTGGTGGTAGTTGATCTGCCGAAACTATAATAGGTTCTGGAAGGGGTATTTCAATATTAGAGCCATCTAAATTGCAGATGTTGTCCGGTTGAAGCTGTTGTGTTATGGCCTCATTATTGACAAGAAATGGAAAATTTGTCAGTAAACCCTCGTCGGCGAGAAAAAGCGGAATTGTGAGTTGACCAGTGTTGGCATCGAAGTAAACCTTTTGGAAGATGTTTAAAACTTTAGCTCAATCTATTATAAAAATCAGAGATGCTTAACGAACGAACTGATTCTATTTCGTTTTGTTAATTCACAATGCTAAATTATCAAAATGGTTTTGTTTCGTTAATTCGCTAAATTATCAAAACCATTTCGTTTCGATAATTGACAAAACTAAATTATCAAAATGCAACCGGTAACGTTGAAACGAAGTAAATCAACAAATCGTAGCAGTTCGTCTGCATATGCATATATGTATGTATGCGAGTACTCGGCCGATTGTTCGCGACGGCATTGCGAGAGCACTAAGCATTTCAACGTTATAAATTTCGTTATGATAACGCTAATCAACGAAATGAAATTATTTTGATAATTTCTTTTCGCTAATCAACGAAATGGTATTATTACGATACAGACCTGGGCACCCTCAATTATATTTTGTAATTGATTACACCTTCAATTACAATTACATGTAATTGTAATTGCCATTTTTCAATTAGCAATTACATATAATTGGTAATTGGAATTCTACAATTACAAATACATGTAATTGTAATTGAGATTTTTCAATAGCAATTACATGTAATTGGTAATTGAAAAATGGCAATTACAATTACATTTAATTGTAATTGAAAATTTTCAATTACAATTACTTGTAAATGTAATTGAAAATTTCCAATTACAAGTAATTGTAATGGAATGGCATCAATTACATTTTTCTTGGGTTTGAGAAAATTTAGTTATACAATTTGTTTTTATTTCTATTCTTGTTTTTTTGTTATTGTTATTGTTTTGTTTTTGATTTTGCTTTTGGTTTTGTTTTTGTTTTTGCTTTTGTTTTTTTTTTGTTTTTGCTTTTGTTTTTTTTTGCTTTTGCTTTTGCTTTTGTTTTTGCTTTCGTTTTTGTTTTTGCTTTTGTTTTTGTCTTTGCTTTTTTTGCTTTTGCTTTTGTGTTTGTTTTTGCAAAAACAAAAAAAAAGCAAAAACAAAAACACAAGCAAAAACAAAAACAATAACAAAAAGAACAAGAATAGAAACAAAAACAAATTGTATAACAAAATTTTCTCAAACCGAAGAAAAATGTAATTGGTGTGATTCCATTACAATTACTTGTAATTGAGATTTTCAATTACATTTGCAAGTAATTGAAAAATTTCAATTACCAATTAATGTAATTGTAATTGAAAAAAAATGTAATTGAGGATGCCCAGGTCTGTTACGATAATTGCATTATCGTTATTTTGCGACTATAAATTATTTTGATAATTGTGTAAACGGTAAAAACCTGAATAGCTTCAACGGAAACGATTGCTTTTTTTCGGTAAACGATAATATTAACGTTACGATGCATCCTTGATAAAAATATATAAATGAATGTGTGTGTGTGTCCTTTATGGACTCCCAAAGTACTCAACCCAGCAAGTCTTTGAGAAATGAAAGCTGTTGAGCAGGCCTTCAACGTACAGTTATTTTCGTTGCAATGCATAGGCCGGGTTCCCAGATATGGATCAAAATATGGAACCGAGTGACCCCGGAAAGTTTCTGTCTGAGCGATATTGCCAGCAAATGAAAGGCGTTGAGCAGGATTTCAACATACAGATATTTTCATTGTAATTTCTAAAACGGTTCCCCAGAGATGGCTCGACTAGTGGGATCGGATGTTCCCGGTAAAGGTAAAGTTAAAATTAAAGGAGAAAGGGAAATTTAGAAGAAAATACTCATTATAACATCAAAACTTTTTTCGTCGCTGCAAAGCGGGACGGGTATTTGCTAGTGTGTAATAAATACATACATATGAGCAGGGGCCGAAAATAACGGTTATTTTTTCTAGTGTGGTGAAAAGGTTATGCAAAAATAACCTTTATCTTCTTTTGGTCCTTAATAACCATTATAAAAACCAAAAAACCGTTTTGGGCCTGAATAACCGTTATGGCAACCAAAAAAGTGTTTTGTGCCTGAATAACCGTTATGGTAACCAAAAAACTGTTTTGGGCCTGAATAACCGTTATTCAGATTTTTTTTTTTTTGGTCAGCTATAAAAATCAGTCCTATTTATTTGTCAAGATTTCTGGACGATACTGGTATCAAATGAAAGGTGTTGAGCAGGGCTTTTACATAGAGGTGTATTTGTTAAGATTCGTAGGTCGGGCTCCCAGTTATGGATGAAAAGTGGACCAGGATGTTTTAAGCAATATTGGTATGAAATGAAAAGAGGTAATGAGAGCTACAATCCCTGCTCAACACCTTTCATTTGATACCAATATCGTCCAGAAATATTGGCAAATAAATAGGTTTGATTTTTATAGCTGACCAAAAAAAAAAATAAAAATCTGAATAACGGTTATTCAGGCCCAAAACAGTTCTTTGGTTGCCATAACGGTTATTCAGGCCCAAAACGGTTTTTTGGTTTTTATAATGGTTATTAAGGACCAAAAAATTTTTTTTCTCATGATAATGGTTAAATATGACTTTTACCCCATTTCTCTTATAACCGTTACGTCCCTGCATATGAGTATCTAAATCTAAGATTTTCTTCCTTCGTTTGGACTTAATTTCATATAAATTAAATGTAGTCTGGGAACATGTGCAATCATCCCCATTAGTTCATAAGCGTAACATAAGTATTCATGTATGTATATTTTAGGTAAAGAACACTTGATATTGACATCAAATACCTAATTAACTAACAAAAAAATAATAATTTTTTAGTACCTGCTCTTCTGTAGACCCTTCCACAGCAGTCAGTTGATTAATAATGTGATCCGCAGTAGAATTACCAATACTTTGATCAGCTGAAGGCGGTTGCTTCTGGGCACTCTCATTTGAATTCAATACAATTAATTTTGATATAGAAAAGTTCGGATCGATCAACGAGCCAAAGGAATTGTTTGATGTAAGTGACGACAGGATTTGCGATTCACCACCAGCAGTATTCAAAGAGGAGCCCGCCGCTACAGCATTGCGAATAATGAGTGGTGTACGAGGAACATTACATACTGAATTCGTTATTCAGATTTTTTTTTTTTGGTCAGCTATAAAAATCAGTCCTATTTATTTGTCAAGATTTCTGGACGATACTGGTATCAAATGAAAGGTGTTGAGCAGGGCTTTTACATAGAGGTGTATTTGTTAAGATTCGTAGGTCGGGCTCCCAGTTATGGATGAAAAGTGGACCAGGATGTTTTAAGCAATATTGGTATGAAATGAAAAGAGGTAATTAGAGCTACAATCCCTGCTCAACACCTTTCATTTGATACCAATATCGTCCAGAAATATTGGCAAATAAATAGGTTTGATTTTTATAGCTGACCAAAAAAAAAATAAAAATCTGAATAACGGTTATTCAGGCCCAAAACAGTTCTTTGGTTGCCATAACGGTTATTCAGGCCCAAAACGGTTTTTTGGTTTTTATAATGGTTATTAAGGACCAAAAAATTTTTTTTCTCATGATAATGGTTAAATATGACTTTTACCCCATTTCTCTTATAACCGTTACGTCCCTGCATATGAGTATCTAAATCTAAGATTTTCTTCCTTCGTTTGGACTTAATTTCATATAAATTAAATGTAGTCTGGGAACATGTGCAATCATCCCCATTAGTTCATAAGCGTAACATAAGTATTCATGTATGTATATTTTAGGTAAATAACACTTGATATTGACATCAAATACCTAATTAACTAACAAAAAAATAATAATTTTTTAGTACCTGCTCTTCTGTAGACCCTTCCACAGCAGTCAGTTGATTAATAATGTGATCCGCAGTAGAATTACCAATACTTTGATCAGCTGAAGGCGGTTGCTTCTGGGCACTCTCATTTGAATTCAATACAATTAATTTTGATATAGAAAAGTTCGGATCGATCAACGAGCCAAAGGAATTGTTTGATGTAAGTGACGACAGCATTTGCGATTCACCACCCGCACTATTCAAAGAGGAGCCCGCCGCTACAGCATTGCGAATAATGAGTGGTGTACGAGGAACATTACATACTGAATTCGTCTCTGTTGCTTGATGTGATATGGTTGTTAAATTGGGCATTGTATTTAAATAATGCGGCTGTGGCTGCTGTTGATGTGAATTTTGTTGCACTACAACAATTTGCTGTTGTTGATTCTGCTGAAGAGCGCCTACAATAGTAGGATTTTGCATATTTACCATAGAGGTGGACCCTACGGCATTATCAATATTGCATTGCATACCTGCTGAAACGTTTGTCGATTGCTTAGATACTGTAAATAAATAACAATATTTAACTTCAGTTAGGTGATCATTAAATTATTTCTCACCCCCAATAACATTTTCGATAATTGCATCGAATGCTGGATCCTTTTCGGTCGCCTTCAAGATATCTCTTACCATTTGATCTAACATTTCATTGGAATTAATTATTTGTTGTTCTTCAGATGTAATATTTCCAGTTGATGGCGCATTAACAGTAACAGCACCTAACACGTTCTCTTGATTTTTGAACCACCCAATTTGTTCTTCCTTGTTTGTAGAGCTGCTTAGGGCCTGATTGATATTATCCACCAATTTCATTTGAAATTGGGGATTATCTAAAATTGCTTGCGAGAGCTCCTGTTGGCGAATTGAGTTAAAGTGTGAAGAAATTAGTTTTTTTTTAAATGAAAATCATTTTTATTACCGGCACAGATGGTGTCAGAAATTTTTCTTTTGTCAACTTATTTCTTGGCGTTGATTCTTTGGTGGGCTTATCCGCTAGGCAGGAACTAGTGTCATGAAATGAAGCGTTTCTTTCTTGATCCTCCCCTACATCAATTTCATCTTCATTCACCGTCTCTTCATCATATTCATCATCCGTTTGCGTTTTACCATCACTTGTCGAAGAAGTATTTGAGCTTTCGTGCCGGCGTTGCAGTTCAATTTGCTTTGAACTGAGAAAACAAAATCGTTCGAGTAAGCGACGCCTTTTTGCAGGTTTATTTCCTATAGTGCCTGAACTTTTCCGGTCATCAGATGAGGAAAGAAACGAAGGCCTGTATGAAAGGAAAGTGAAAAAATAATTCTTAATGAGTGTAAACTGCTGTTCTACGTAAATGAAATGCAATCATTGCGAACATATTCGAAACTGATAGTCCTAATTTTTTTAATTAAACCCCAAATGTCGAATGGAATAAAATGCTTTAGTTCAATAAACTAATTACAAGTCGTATTTCGTTTCGTTTATCTCAAAAACCTACCCATCCAAAATACACTGAAGATAGTAAAACTCAGTTTTTTCTAAAAATTGCGAGGACGTACAATTTTATGCCGGCTACGAACGGCATATGCCTTCTTTATGAGAGGGTTTGTCGCCAACTGCCGAGGGGTGACAATTAAGTATTAAGAAAATCGTATAAATAGGATGAACAAATCCAAGGTCGCAAAAAACCATATATTACAGAAATTCTGTATGTGGGCATCTTTTTATGATTAGCTGATCGTTTGTGGGAATCGACTACATCGGACCACTTTAACATATAACTGCCATACACCAGTTTGTTCGAATATATATTTTTGGATATAACTTCTCCATTTAAACAGATAAGAACATGAAACTTTGTAGAATTGTTACTGATATTAATCTTGACAATTCTGGTGAAAATTGTTAAGATCCGATCAGTATAACGTATAGCTGCAATACAACCGATTCACACTGTGAAGGAGCGGCCAAATATAAAATCGAAATTAAAGTACATATTAGCAAATCAATTTTTTAAGAGCGATTGACAGATATACAAATTGTAAAGAAAAGCTCATATAAAAATGTGCGAGTCTCAAAGCTGATAAAAAAATAGGTCTTTTTATCTCTCAACAATTACACCTTATATAAAATGCTGTCTCATTCAATTACACTGCTCTACAGCCAAAAAATACTCTGAACGCGACCATCCTATCTATATGTAAAATCGGTCGCTGATTCCAAAAATCGGGTTCATTTTTAATTCTATGGGAAGGTTTTAGAGATATGGGCAATTTACCGTTATTTGGCCAATGGGTCCACCTAATCCTGTATATCTCTTTAACACAGTGAGCTAAATTCCTTGGGGTGACACCAAACGAAAGAAAATTAAATTTCCTGGCTGCTATCATGCATAGAATATACCCGTCCAGAGGCATTGCGCGACTTTGATGTATTTACTTGATCGCCTATAACTTTTCCATTTTACCATGGATTTTATTCGTTGATAGCTTATCTTTTTCCCAATAGTAGAATTGAGCTTCACGTAAAAGAGTAAAACCGAAGGTGAAGACATTGGTTTTAAAGATATTGCCTGACAAAGTAAATTTTTTCTTCAAAAAATCGTAAAAAATCTAAAAAATTCAAATTGAATCGTAAATATTTCAGAAACTGTAAGAGTTAGAGAAAAATGTTATAGCAGCCATGAAAAGGAAATTTAATTTTCTTTCGTTTGGTGTCACCCAAAGGAAGATAGCTCACTGTGTTAAAGAGATATACAGGATTAACTGGACCCATTGGCCAAATAACGGTAAATTGCCGATATCTCAAAAACCTTCCCATAGAATTAAAAATGAATTAAAAATGAACGATTTTCGGAATCAGCGACCGATTTTACATATAGATAGGATAGTCACGTCCAAAGTACAGACAAAAAATTTAATTTTGTGATCCAGTGTTATTAATGTACGTAATCGAATGATACATCATTACATAGATATTGATTTGGTCTTTTAGAAACAATAAGCTTTTTGTAAACAGCGATCACTCTTGGTTTTATATGAACTCTCAATTATTTATTTATTTATACAATGCTTATATAATAATTAATTATTACACAAACTAAAGCAAACGCAGCAACAGAGGCTTACGGCTGGCTGATGAAGAAATAATTGATTAGATATTACATATAATAGAAATATTTAGATACGTCTGAGTAGGTCGGTATATTTGAGGTAATTATAAATTTTGTTGACATTAACTGCGGAGGGATCTTTCAGCGTAAGGGGGGATTCGGTGCTGCGGAAATGTAGTAGCCTTTGAGTAGCAAGTTGAGGACAGGACAAAAGGTGATGAACTGTGGCTGTGGATGGACAGAATGGACAGGAGTAGGGGCACATACGTTTTTTACAAATATGGAGCATTTGGGTTTTATTGGGACATATTGATAGACCTGAGGAAAGTGACCAGGAGGATAAAAAAAGAATGATTTCGGAGAACGTATTTTTTACGTGAGTTATGTTGTTAGCCTTGGAGAAGAGGAGTACGTCGTCGGCGTAAATTTCACGCTAGGGAAACGGTTTAGGATGTCGCTTATTTCGCTATTGTTATAGGCTATTGTTATAACGGATAACGGGGATCCTTGAGGTATGCCGTTGTCAAGTGGGAAAGTATCGCAACGGGTGTTTGAAATGAGAACGCTTAATTTTCGGTATGAAAGAAAGGATTTGACATAGTTGTAGGTTTTCGGGCCTATTTTCCATTTGCCAAGTTGTCTTAGTACCACTTATATTCCGACTCGATCAAAGGCTTTTTGAAAGTCAAGTGAGAGGCGGGTAGCATGGTTCATAGAGGATAATGCGTTTGGCACGAAGTGGTCGAAATATAGTAGAGCGTCGCACATTGGGGTATTTAATCAATCTGGGCGGCCAAAACACTTTTTTGGCTTTAAATTGTTAATTATGTTACCCATGGTGATTTCAATTCAATTTAACATAAAAAAAAATGTGGCTTTACATTTTTAAAAAGTGATGTAGTGAGACCAAACCGAACTCAGATTTGGATTCAGAACGTCGAAATACATGTTAGTAGGTTAGGTCGATGAAATGTGCCATTTGGGGCTTTTTTTTAGCTTTTCGCAATTTTCTCGAATTTTTGGGGGTATATTGGACAAGCGGACTTTGGATTCGGAGCTCGTAGATTTACATGTTCCTAGATGGGTGTTGTCGAATCCACAAACAACTAATTCTTTTTGTGTGGTGTGGTCATTTTTCCCAACGTGAAAAATCGCCTGTTTTTCTTAAAACCGGAAAAAACCGGGACCGATCTTTCTTGAACTCAAAATAACAGGGAACAGACTATCTAGAAAAAAAGAGTCAGTGCCGGACAATGCCGGGCACCTAAACAAAAACCCTTTTGAAAACAAAAAATTGGGAAATTTTTTTTTATTATATCATTTTTTAAAAATGTAATTAAGAAGACGCTAACAACTAACTAAATCTCAATAAACATGAATTTTGTACTCGATTACCTGTATTATAAGAATCCATAACAGTATTCTAAAAAACTTCACTTAAAACCGTAAAAATATTAATTGGAAATGTTGAAACTTTAAGAACGTTATAAAATGCCGCGAGAAATACACGAATGACCAAACTTTCATTGACTGTAAAAACTTTGTGTTTGAGTTTTGAGAATAAACTTTTATTGAAAATGATGCGTTAGGGTCCTGGCCTACTAAAAAATTTTATTTTTTGGAAATCGGGCCAGTTTTAGGAAATGAGGTTTTGGCCGCCCAGATTGATAAAATACCTCTATGTGCGTCGGTGGTAGGCATGGGTAACACTGCGCTGCGCGGCGCAATTGCGTTAACACCAACCCTGGCGTTATTGCGCTAACTCCGATTTGGGAAATGCGCCAACTCAATATTGCGCCAACTCAATTTTGTAATATAAAACCGCCTCAATTTCGTGCGCTAACACCAGCACCAATATAGCGCTAGTGTAAAATGGCGCAACCACAACGCCAATAACAGCACCATAGTATATGTATACGTATGGCACCGTCACAATTATGTATGCTTGATAGTGATTTATGTGACTCTAATTTCCAGCATATTTTCACAAATATATGGAATATGTTTCCAAATGATTATGAAAATTTAAATTAATTGTGCCCTCGTATATGTAAGCAGAATTGCGCCAAAAGAAATAAAACGTGGATGGTGAACAGTAACAAGCGAAAAAATGTTATTTATCGATTATTCCATGACAATTGCGCTAAAGGTGTTATTGCGCCAGTACCGTGAGTTGGCGCCATGAGTGGCGCTGGAGTTATTGTATCAGCGCCAAAAAAATTGCGCCATTACCCATGGCTAGTCGGTGGTACTTTAGACCTTTGTTGAAAGCAACTTGGTGGGGGTATTAGATTATTTAGGTGGGCATACCATGTAAGCCTGGTTGCAATTATTTTTTCCATTAATTTATCCAAGCAAGGCAATAGGGATATAGGGCGATAACTGTTAACTTCAAGAGTGGGTTTGCCAGGTTTAATGAGGGGAAGTATGGTGCTAATTTTCCATGTAAATAGTAGAGTAGTGACCAGAGTGAAATATGTTGTAAAGTTTGATTAGACGGGGAAGGAGAGAAGGTGGGAGGTGTTTTATCATGGGGTAGGAAATTTTGTCAATCCCGGGGGTAAGGCCTTTGACCGCAGCTAGGGCGTGTTGGAGCTCTAGGAGGATAAATCGGTTGCAGAAGTTTGGCTGAGTAAGAAAGAGGTGTTGAAGTGATTCGATGATGGTTGATCTAGGAGTTCTTGGAGGTAATGAATTTAGGTGAGAAAGTGTTATCTGTGGAGGCATGTGAAAAATGTCTCGGGTCGGAGGAAGAGGATATACTACTGGTCAATTTTTGGAAAGCTTCTAGTTTGGCTTTCCGACGGAACTTGACATTCCGTTTTTTATATTGAACCAGTAAAGTGGGAGCGCGTTGCCTTTTGTAATTGTGCCAGGCGAGTTGCTTGGCTTGTCGGAGGGAGCCGATTTCATTGCTCCACCATATGAGGGCTATTTTGATGGACTTGGTTGAGGAAAGGGGGATTGTGTAGTTGGCAGCACATCGAATAATTTTTTGCATGTTGGAGGCTTCTTTGTTAATGTTGGAGGAAGGAGGGAAGGTAAGGGACAGGGATTCACAAGTACGCTCAAATTTACTCCAGTCGGCTTTGTCAGTGAGGAATTTTATCCTGGGAGTGAATAAGTTTTTGGTACAAGTGATATGAGGAAGTGGTCGCTGCCGTGGAGGTCTTCTATAAGGTGTCATGATGAATAATTTGAAAGGGATGTATATTATATTACTTATAAAGATGACGAGTTCCTCAATAGATTTCGGTTGGCAATACATTTTCTAGAATGCATAATGTCACAGTGTTGCGTGATTTCGAATCAATTTTGATTTCAAATCAATTTTCAAATAAATCAGCTTGATTCGTGATTCAAAATACTTTCAAATAAAAGATAATTATTATTTGTGATTCATTTCACAAAAGAATCAAAAATACTCTTTGATTCGTGATTCAAACTATTTTCAAATCAAAGATAAATTTGATTTGTGATTCATTTCTCAAAAGAATCTTTTTTGATTCTTGATTCCAGAAATATCTTTGATTCGCTGTATTATTTCTATTCTCCTCCGGATTCGAAACGTGACAACAATATGAGATTCAGCCCAACGACATTCAACATTATATTCCATGCTTCATTGAGGCTTTTAAGTTACCTTTCTTCAAAATAGCCTCTACGATTTTCATTCAATTCACTCTTGCATACGGCCAATAAGTAACAATCTTTCTATTCTGTTGTTGTTGTATTTGCAATGAAAACAGCAGCATGTACATACATACGTACGCAAAGCAAGAACTGGTTTTGTTTGTTCAAATTCTATTTATAGCACGGTTGCCGAACTTGGTAATTACCAAAATAGGTTATTTTTTCGCTGTTGGTTTCTTGGTAACTTTTACATGTGTTTGGCATTTTTTATTTTCAAGAAGTTGTTTACTATTTTTGGTATACAAGAAAATATGGAAGTGATTATAGGACAATGAGAATATTTTGAAGCACTGACTGTTCATTGTGAATATGCACAGGCAAATAAAGAAGAGCATATCTCCGATTAAAAACTGAAATAGTATTGCTTCGATAAACATAGTATTTGATATTTTTGAAGTTAACTTCTTAGGCGGCGATACAGAGTTTTTATGGAGAGTGAAATTTGAAATTTGATGCAACGGAAGTTGCCCCCGGAAATAGCAGCCATTTTAGTTGATTTTTAATTTAAAAAAAAATCAACCTTGATACCCGCGCGGTTCGAACTCACAACTCCTCGCTTCCAGACCAGACGCAAAACCTCTGCGCCACCACACCACTTGCGTTGAGTATGTCAAATGCTGCACTTAAATTGAACTAACAAGTACAACTCACTCACCTAATGAAAGCAACAAGTAACAAGTTTGATATTTGCGAATACATATGTACATATTACAATGAAAGCAACCACCCGTTTTGTTAGTTCAGTTTAAGTGCAGCGTTTGACACACCCCACGCAAGTGGTGTGGTGGCGCAGAGGTAGTGTATCTGGTCTGGAAGCTAGGGGAGGTAGGTTCGAATCAAGCCAGGCGACCGATTTTTTTTTTTATTTTTTTTATTTTTTTTTTTATTTTTTTTATTTTAATAATAAATAATAGCTTAAAAAAAAACTAAAAAGCACGCTTTAATCTTAAAATCGCACTAAAAACTGAGAAATAATTTAATATAAAAACAAAACGATGAACGAAAATATAAGTACCTATTTAAGGAAAAGCATTAGGTGCTCAGTATGTCAAAAAAAATTTAAAATCGGTATTTTTTACTAATACATATTTTTATTTTAAATTCTTTTGGAGATTTGTATGTACATGTATGTATGTACATATGTAAACGTGTAAGTACATAAGAAATTCTAACCAGAACAGCGCTGTGGTGAAATGAGCGAGGTGAGAATGTTAATAACACAAGAAGAAATTAGAGTACACCGTATGACACAACTTACGTAACTAGCGCGGTAGTTCAGTTGTAAGATGCTAGGCTTCCAATTCAAATGAACCTGTTTCAAGTCCAGGTCGAGTCAGTTTTATTTGTTGCTTTTTTTTATTAAACAATTTTCTTTGTAATTTTTTATTAAATAAAAGTGCCACCCGAATATCGGGGATTACATACTAGTTAATTATTAAAATAAAAACGATCAAACAACCAATATAAAAACCAATCGGATGAGCATGCCGATAAACAAAATCTAATAACGAGAACAAGCTTCGCCTTCTCTATAAATAGAATTTGTACAAACGAAAACACACAACCACATGTATGTACATGCGATAGTTTTCATTGTAATATCCCTGCAAAAAAATGTGCGATTAATACCGATATACATAGATTTGTCCCGGATTGATTTCTTTCCGGAACAATCGGTCCACAATTAGTGCCCGATTGTTCCCGAACGAGTATAAATGTAGACTAATTGTAGACCAATTGTTCCCGAACGGGTATAAATCTAGATTGATTATACATATGTAGAAATTTTACAAAAATATTCAACGTATGTATGTATTAAAAAAAACAATAGGTAAAACTAATTGAACAAGCTTTCTTTTAATAACAATGATGAATAATAATTTTGACAAAATTTTACCAAAAATATCCATTGAAAAATCAATTACGATTATAAACTCAAAACTGTCTATTTAAAATATTTTAATTTATTGAATAGATTTCTTTACAAAAGTAAAACTTATTGTATAATCTTTATTTAAATAGGCATGAACATTTATAATTTTTAAAGATTGTTATAAAAAATAGCCTCGGCTAACAAATTTGAAAAATTTCTCACATATCTTTTACACTCGCATAATGCATTCTCAAAACTTTAAATATTTGGAGGTGTTCAATATTATTGTTCAATATTATTGAATATCTTATAAAGAACTAACTTATTTTGCAACTCTGTAATAAATACTAATTTTGTCTAATACGACAACCCTGAAATGTAAAGAGAATTTGTTGTAGTAATAAAAGTGAACTGAATTCTATTATACCGAAAAGAGAAGCACATGTCTTTTTTTCTGCTACGGACATATCTCACAAATTTCTGTTTTTCTACTTATCTATTAATGTTTCCGCAACATTAAATTGGTGCCGAAACCCGGGACGGAGCACAAATTGGATCAACGACAAGCTACATCTACGCTTAATTGATTTACCAGTTTGTGATCTTAAAACTAAATTCCTAACCTATAATTCTATTACACAGATGGAGTCCATAGACGGTGCAATTGAAGACCAGCGCAGAGCTTACGGTCAACTTATACGACTGCACCACAATTTTACGTCTAAACAACCATCTGAGATCTCAAGAGGCTACATACAGAGTCTTCTCGCAGAGACTGATACTATCTTCCAGGACTTTAAGCGCCGTCACGATCAAATCCACATTCTCATTCGAGACACTTCGATAGCAGAGGACGATGTTCCCTATTTACAAGAAGAAGTTTTCTATAAATGCTACGATAAATATATCGGCTTTAAGTCTACTCTTATTGATCGCCAACATGACCTCGCCCTCTTGCCGTCGCCAAATGCTCACGCGAGCACCTTTGCCATGACCACAACTCGAAATGATACCACTATTACTAATGCTACAGCAAGGTTGCCAAAAATTGAGTTGCCTAAGTTTTCTGGAGACTATCTAGAGTGGATCCCATTTCGCGATATGTTTCTATCTCTGGTTCACAACAACGACGCGTTAACTCCCGTGCAAAAATACTTTTACCTAAAAGGTTCTTGCCTTGGCACACCAAAAGAAATGGTGGATGAGTTTCCAGCTACAGCTGCTAGCTACGAGCCTGCCTGGGCTGCACTGGTAAGCAGATTTCATAACAAAAGAATACTGGTGGATCAAATCTTAAAAAGACTTGTTAACGCACGAAATACGGATGGCGGTTTGCAAAGCATTAAGCTACTACTCGACCTCACGCGCAATAGCCTTGCTCTATTGAGAACTTTGGAAATCGATACCGCCAATTGGGATCCTATGCTAATTTTCCTACTTACTCAAAAACTTGACAAACAAGTTAGAAAAGAATGGGAAAAATCTTTGAATGGTTCATGTGATATTCCATCAATACAAGTTTTGCTCAAATTTCTCGAAACCACTTACCGAGCCCTTGAATTCATTGAAGAAGAGAATACCTCAAAAGATATTGCTAATCGCTCACATAGCGACAAGCAAAAACAACATAAAGCTTTTCGCAAACCATTGCATGCCAATGCAACTGCTACTTCTTCCGCCTCAGCGTTGTCGAATGCTGTCTGTCCGTGTTGTCAAAAACAACATCTCTTGTACAAATGCTTTAAATTTTCTGCCCTAATGCCTCAGACACACATGTGGTAGAAATATTATAATATCAATACTATGATTTGGCTTTACTATGAAAATTTTCAATTAAACTACAATATGAGAGTGACACATATCGAGAGTGACATAGATCGCAATATTTCTACTATACTACGATGTGTGTCTCTAGCATAACAGCTGCAGAGAAACATAACTTTGTTTTACAAAATAAGTTATGCCTAAACTGTTTAGGTAAGGGTCATACCTACAGCGAGTGCAAAACTAATTCCCGCTGTCAAGCTTGTAAACAGCCTCATCATACTATTATACACAACGCATTTGCACTTTCCAACAACAAAACAAGCGAAGAAAAGCTTTCTGTAAATCTCACCACAACTTCTCACGTTATGAATACCGAAGCGCATTTTGACCTAACTAATACTCAAGTTCTACTCGCTTCTGTTCTCGTAATTATTGAAACACCTGAACGAAAATACCATTTAAAAGCTCTCGTTGATCAAGGCGCCCAAGCATCTTTCATTACAGAGGATGCCGCTCAATTACGAAACACTGAAGTTTTTGTTGCTGGTATTGGCGGAGCAAAAACATTAATGTCAAAAAAGTTTCTAATCTTGTGCTTGCGCTCACATTATGAAAAAGACTTTAGAATGGAATGCACTGCCATTATTTTGCCAAAATTAACCTCGTACAAACCATCGCCACACCATGTAAGCAGTCTGCCAGATTTATCCAACGTATTTCTTGCTGATCCAACATTCGCTTCGCCAGTCAATGTTGACCTCGTTTTAGGTGCGGATGTGTACGGCGATATTTTACTAGCTGGCATGAAAAAATACAAAGGTGGTATTCTTCTGCAGGAAACGCATTTTGGGTGGATGGTGTCTGGTCCATCCACTGCAATGACTACTCAAAACACTTTGCAAGCAAATTTATGTACTCTTGATGACCAGCTTCGTTTATTTTGGGAGCAAGAGGAGCTGTTAGAGAAGCGACAGCTCTCTACGGAAGAAATAAATTGTGAAAATCATTTTCTGCAAACGCATAAACGTAATGAAAGTGGCAGATACACAATCCACTTGCCATTTAAAAGTTTATTTACACAAGGAAAGCGACCGACATTTAGTGGCACCGACTTCAGCGCTGTTAAAAGGCTCAAACAGTTAGAAACGAGATTTAAAACGCAGCATGAATTTGCAAAGCTCTACAAAGACTTTATGGCCGAATATGAGCACCTGGGTCACATGAAAGAGGTCGGTTTCTACCCAGAAGATATACCTGAAAATTCCTATTTCTTTTGCCATCATGGTGTGCTAAGACAATGCAGTAGCACGACGAAATTACGCGTTGTATTTGATGGAGGAAACCGTTCCCCCCCACAAAGCTCTTTAAATGATGAACTTTCTGTAGGGCCGGCATTGCAAAATGATTTGCCAACTGTTATTTCTAAATGGCGCTCTCACAAAACTGCTTTTACAGCTGACTTAGAGAAAATGTTCCGGCAGATAAACGTTTGCAGCGAAGACCAGAACTATCAGTGTATACTTTGGAGAGAAAGCTCTGCGGAACGAATTAAAATATATAAACTCTGCACTGTCACATACGGTACAACTTCCGCTCCGTATTTAGCAATTCGGGTTTTACGTCAGCTAGCCATTGATGAGCGAGAAAACTATCCACTCGCAAGCAAGGTGTATTTGAATGACAGCTACGTTGACGATATAATTTCAGGTGCGGACACAGACGCAGAGGCAATTGAATTGCAGCAACAACTATGTAAGCTCTCTCATAGTGGTGGATTTAATTTGAGAAAGTGGAACTCAAACTCAACTGCGCTGCTGCAACCTATTCCATCTGAAAACAAAGAGAACGCAGATCAAATTGAACTTAAATCAGATAAATTAGTCAAAGCTCTTGGACTTTTTTGGGACACCAAACGGGATGAATTCTCATTCAAAATTAACTTTAGTTTTGCAGCTTTCATAACAAAAAGTAGTATGCTGTCGGATTCGGCGAAACTATTTGATCCACTTGGTTGGCTGGCTCCCACTACAATTATTGCTAAAATCATGTTTCAAAAGCTTTGGATGGAAGGCTTGGATTGGAACGACCCCCTTCCCAGCAAATTAAACACAGAATGGCTACAGTATCGAGATTCTCTGCATGAGCTTGAAAACATAAGAATTAAAAGATGGTTAGTGTGCGAAAAATCTAGTAAAGTGGAGTTGCATGGTTTTAGCGATGCGTCACAGGCAGCGTACGCTGCGGTTGTATATGCGGTAATCTACAACAACACAAATAGTTCAGCATCGCTTATTCAGGCTAAAACAAAGGTAGCACCTCTAAAAACTGTGTCCATTCCGAAACTGGAATTATGTGCAGCAGCATTACTGGTCAAGCTCATGGCGAAAGTAAAAACTTATTTCCAAACAGAAGCTTCAGTTTTCTACTGGACTGACAGTACCGTAGTTTTGAGTTGGATTCGCAGTCATTCAACGCGCTGGGCTGTGTACATTGCTAACCGTGTAGCTGAAATTCAACGTCTGTCTAACGTATGTCAGTGGAGGCATGTTCCAACGAGCGAAAATCCAGCGGATTGTCTAACGCGCGGTATAAGCCCAGGATCTCTTAAGACGAATGTATTGTGGTGGTTTGGGCCGGAGTGGCTAACTGGGCCAACATCTAACTGGCCAGATCAAAATATAAAATTTGAAACTTCTCTAGAAGAAAGAAAATCGAAGTTATCTTTTCACACAGCTACGTTAACGGAAAATATAGAGGAATACCCAGAATTCCTAAGTAAATTGTCTTCGCTTTCACGACTGGTGCGCGTCGTCGCATATATTTTGCGCTTTTACAATAACTCAAAAGCAATGCGTAAAGAAGGGTACAATTTACGTAATACTAGTTTTCTGACGTCACTCGAGCTAAAAATTGCACTCAGAACAATAATCAAACAAGTGCAGCGAATTGATTTTTCCCAGGAGATTCATTGTCTGGAAAGTAAGCAACCTCTTAACAAGAAGAGTAAGTTGCTTCAGTTGACACCTTTTCTGGATAATGAAAATATGTTAAGAGTCGGAGGTAGAATTCCGCAAGCCAAAACTACATTTGACTTCAAGCATCCGCTCTTGTTATCTAAACAGTCTCCCCTATCGCTTCTCATAATCTCCAATGCTCACCAGCAAACACTGCACGGAGGGGTGCAGCAAATGTTATCATTCGTCTCTCAGCGTTACTGGATTTTGTCAGCGCGGAGTATAGCTAAATCCGTACTCCACAAGTGTGTGGTCTGTTTCAAATTCACCGCGAAAGTTAATCAACAACAGATGGGAAATTTACCTGCTGTTCGTATTCAACCTACAAAACCATTTCAGCATAGTGGACTTGACTACGCTGGTCCAATAACTTTAAAGCTTTCATCACTTCGAAAAGCAGCGACTACGAAAGGTTATATATGTGTGTTCATTTGCATGTGTACGAAAGCTATACACCTGGAAATAGTTTCAAGCTTAACTACGGAAGCTTTTATCGCCGCATTTCGTCGCTTTATTTCCAGAAGAGGGCGATGCGAGGATGGTACGACATTCGTCGGAGCTAACAAAGAGCTTAAGATTTCATTTGAGCGACAAAGAGCATCTCTACCAGATCATCTTGCTGCTGCTCTAGCAAATGACGGAACGACATGGCATTTCATTCCGCCCGCTTCGCCCAACTTCGGTGGTTTATGGGAAGCGGCGGCTAAGTCAACTAAACATCATTTGAAGCGAATCACACGGGACCGTATATTGACGTTTGAGGAAATGAGCACACTTCTTGCGCAACGACCACTTTGCCCATTGTCAGTACACCCAACTGATCAAGCATTAACACCCGCTCACTTTCTCATAGGTGAACCCACAATTTGCGTTTCAAAGGAGAGCAAACTTGACTGTAATATCAACAACTTAACTCGCTGGAAACTAGTTGAGCGATTGAAACAACATTTCTGGCACAGATGGGCTAACGAATATTTGCATACTTTGCAAACTCGTACAAAATGGACACAAGTTCGAAAAAATCTTCGCGTCAATGACATCGTTTTGTTGTTACATGAGCGTAGCGCTCCTGGTTACTGGCCGTTGGCAAGAGTTCACGAGGTACACCCTGGAGTAGATGGTCTAGTAAGGGTCGTTACATTATATTAATAATATAATAATAATATAATGGCGCTATTATAACTCTGACGAGTTTAATGGCCGAGCTTCTCTCCCAATTTGAGGGGTGCTCCTTTTTGTTTTTCCTACTAATTGGGTGGACCTACAGTTTTATGCCGGCTCCGAACGGCGAATGAATTTTTTGTGAGAAGCTTTTTCATGGCAGAAATACTCTCGGAGGGTATGCCGCCCACTGCCGAGAGGTGACCGCTGCTCTTAAAAAACCCAATATTTGGATTTTTACTAATTACAAAAATTGATTTGGTGTTTTGCTCGGACTGTGGTTTGAACCCGAGACCTCTGGCATAGCAGGCGAGCACTCTACCCACTGCACCACAGCGGCCACGTTACATTATATTGCAATGGAAAATATCTTAAGCGACCAATTTCTAAAGTATGTTTGCTGCCCATCAACGACAATACTGAACAAGGCAACGATATTCCGCAAATGGGTCATCTTACTAATTAAAAACATTCGTTTTTGCTGTGGGAGAATGTTCAATATTATTGTTCAATATTATTGAATATCTTATAAAGAACTAACTTATTTTGCAACTCTGTAATAAATACTAATTTTGTCTAATACGACAACCCTGAAATGTAAAGAGAATTTGTTGTAGTAATAAAAGTGAACTGAATTCTATTATACCGAAAAGAGAAGCACATGTCTTTTTTTCTGCTACGGACATATCTCACAAATTTCTGTTTTTCTACAGGAGGAAATACTTATTTTTTTTAAATTTACAAAATGAAATCTAATCGAATAAACTCTTCTAATATATAAAACGATTTATAATTTTTAGAGATTTTCAGAATTGGGTGAAAGCGATTGATCTACATTTGTAGCCGTTCGGGTATACAAATTGAACAATTAGCCTCTTCATAGGACATTCTCGAACAAATGCGATCAATTCGCTACATATAAAGAGATGTAAAATTGTATTAGTCGCATTTTCCCTTGCGATTGATCCCGGACACGTCCCGGATTAATCGCATTTTTGCAGGGATGTATTTGCAAATTCGTTTCTCATATGATATATGAAACTTGTTACTTGTAGCTTTCGTGCGAATATAAATTGATGTAAGAAGTTAACTTCTATCTCGTGTACTGTGCTACACGCGGGTTTTTTTTCGTTTATGCTATAGACACACATCGTAGTATAGTAATAATATTACGATCTATACCACATATATGTCAACCTCATATTGTAGTTTAATTGAAAATTTTCATAGTATATCCAAATCATAGGCCCGGTTTCACCAACCGGTCTCAACTTAGTTAAGCCGTTTTTTTTACGTTTTCAGTTTCACCATCCAACTAAGCTAAGTCTCAAGTTAGTCAGCTTTTGTCTTGACTAAAACGAAACTAAGAATTTGAGTCGCTTTAGCAAATTCAACTACCAAAAGAGCGAATATGACAAAAAAATGAGCAAATACAGCAACCAAAACAACCAAAAAACCCAGTATTCGCCATATTTTCTTAGACTATTTGGTGGAACCCAAAAGTAAGTTAGCCCCAAATCTGGGCTAAACTAAGTCAAATCTTAGTTTTAGCCTTAGTCACGTTGGTGAAACCGGCCCATAGTATTGATATTATGATATTCATACCACATGTGTGTCTGAGGCATTAGACTTCATTTTTGAGCTTTTATGACCAATGTTTTTTTTTTTTTATAAGGGAAAAATTTATGTGAAAAATTAATATTTTTGGTAGAAGTTATAAATACATATGTACATATGTAGATATGTAGATCTATTTCGGAGATCACCACATCCCTTCATCAGACTTCTTTTTACTTTTATTCTTGCCTCCACATAAAACATCCTTTAATGAAAAATTTCACTACAAAGTTAAAAATAAATAATAGCTTAAAAAAACTAAAAAACACGCTTAAAAATCGTACTAAAAATTGAGAAATAATTTAAGTAGAAACAAAATGATGAACGAAAATATAAGTATTTAAGGAAAAGGAACATGAAAATATTCGATTCGTACAACTAGTACAAAAATATACATACCTAGCTGCGAAATTAAAGAGTACGTTATATGAAATCTCAAAAAAGTCAAAATAAAAATGTTAGTAAAAAAACAGCGATTTTAAATATTTTTTGACATACTGAGCACCCGACGCTTTTCCTTAAATTCTTATATTTTCGTTCATCATTTTGTTTCTAATTAAATTATTTCTCAATTTTTAGTACGATTTTTAAGATTAAACACGGTGAGCTTAAACAACTTATTATGAAAAGTCAAAGTAACCAAGATATTATTTCATGGTTGTATTCTTGGACATATTAGAAGATGTTCTGAGCCAAAATTGAAATCATTCATCGGACACATTTTGAGAAATTCCATTTTTTTTTTAAAATGGTCAATTTTTTCTTTTCATCCGAGCCCCTGTTCTTTTTATGGCACCCACGGTAAAATGACTGTTCTGTTCTTCTAGTATATAAGTGTATAGTAAAATTCATTACAGTAAAAATACATTTTAAGACGTTTATTATTTATTATTTATAATAGCTTTGTTCGTTTACGGATATTTTTTGATGTTTTTCGAAAACTTTTAAAAACAAAGACTTTGTCGCAGTTTTTTTACGCCAAATCTCCAACAGAAGAGAACCAACTGAAAGAGAAAACTGACATTTCATTTTGTGAGAAGCTGTTGAATTTTGTTGGACAAATTTTTGCCAACAGCACTTTTCCAACAGGAAAACAGCTGATCAAACAACAGCTGACTTGAATTTTTGCAAGTAACAAGATTTGCAAAATATACAAATCAATTATAAAATTGGAAAAATACACTAAATTGGCAACAAATATGGATAAATTAAATATGCAAAATAAGTTACATACTTTTTGCGAAGTATTTATATGCATATTATGTACCTTAGTAAATTGTAATCTCCTTTGCGGGAATATATATTAACGGGGCCGCTGTGGTGCAGTGGGGAGTGTTGTGGCCACTGTGGTGTGGCGGACAGTGGCTAGTCTGCCATACCAGAGGTCATGGGTTGGATCCCCAGCCTGGATAGAGGGAAAATTTGTATATAATGATCCACGATCCGATAACAATTAATTTTCCAGAGGGTAGGGGTGGTCTCACAGATCACAAAAAACAAAGTACTACCCTCCGGACGCTTATAGTTCAGGAGACATTCCTTGTTAAATTAATGTATGTATGTGTAGAATATCTTTCTGCGTTGGCGGCTTTTGGCCGCGCTTCAATAAAATTACCCTGAGCCGGCAGAATTCTCTTTCTGGATTAATATCCATGGAGCATAGACATCTTAATACATCGGTGTTTTCCAATAATTTCTTACAACTATTGCGTTAATGTGGGCTGAGAAGTTCTATGTCCAATAAAAGATTTTTCGTGGTTGCTCAGGTTTTGATGGGAATAGTTGTAAGAAATTATTGGAAAACACCGATGTATTAAGAAGTATATTTCCTTTAGAGCGCCTAAAATACGTAAAAGCTTTTAACGATTTTCATTCAGTGGTCGAATGTTGCTTCACTATTGATTTGAAAAGTAATTATATTAACTGTATTTCTAATTTCCGAAAGAGTTACAACGATCTTTCTATACCCATAACCCCAAAAGTGCATACAGTTTTTTTTTTCATATAGAAGATTTTTGTTCAAGGCAGGAAATAGGATTAGGGTATCATTCAGAGCAAGCCATGGAGGCTGTGCATTATGATTTCAAAAAAACATGGGATTATAAGTATCGAACTAGACCAAATAACCCAAATTATATGGAGAATTTGAAGAACCCTGTATGTGAATATAATATTCTTCATATTTAAAAAAAACTGTCAACCTTTTTATGTTTATATTAAAATATTATAAATAATAAATAATAAACGTCTTAAAATGTATTTTTACTGTAATGAATTTTACTATACACTTATATACTAGAAGAACAGAACAGTCATTTTACCGTGGGTGCCATAAAAAGAACAGGGGCTCGCATGAAAAGAAAAAATTGACCATTTAAAAAAAAAATGGAATTTCTCAAAATGTGTCCGTGAATGATTTCAATTTTGGCTCAGAACATCTTCTAATATGTCCAAGAATACAACCATGAAATAATATCTTGGTTACTTTGACTTTTCATAATAAGTTGTTTAAGCTCACCGTGTAAAGCGTGTTTTTAGTTTTTTAAGCTATTATTTATTTTTATTTGAAATACATTTTTGATTCAAAATAATTTTTTGATTCGAATAAAAAAATTGATTCGAATCAAAAATTTATTTAGAATCAAGATCCAAAAAATATTTTTGATTCGAATCAAATTTTGATTCTAAATAATTTTGATTTGAAATGAAGGTTGAATCAAGAATCAAAAAATAGTTTTGATCAAGGCTGCACAACGATATCAACAAAAATATTTTGTTTTATTGAATATCAAATAAAAATTAACAAAAAAATTTTGTTCTGTTGAATATCAAATAAAAATTATTGAAATTATTTCGTTTCGTTGATTACACAGGCCGACAAGAAATTTGACCATAAACCAGACCATACTTTCCTAAAAGTTTTCGATGCGCTGAATTCAAATCTGGACGCAGAATTGCTCTATCACGTCAGGATTTTGAGATATCCTAACCTAAATGTGCAAAAAACACCGTTTTTGCCTATTTTTGAGGTTATATATAAACGACAGATTATTTGTAAAAAAAAGCACAAATAGCATCTTATAGAAGAAGTATTTCTCTAACGAATGACGTTGAGTTTGCTCAAATATCTTTTTTTTTCGCTAAGATAGAGCAATTTAAAGTTTATATGAATTAACGTAGGTATGATGCAGTAGAACACATACCTCTTACGATAAGTCTGCAAATTTCGATTGCTCCATCTTAGCGAAAAAAAGGTATTTGAGCAAACTCAACGACATTCGTAAGAGAAAGACTTCTTCTTTAAGATGCTATGTGTGCTTTTTTTTTTAAAAAAATAATTTGTCGCTTATATATAACCTCAAAAATAGACAAAAACGGCGTTTTTTGCACATTTAGGTTAGGATATCTCAAAATCCTGACGTGATAGAGCAATTCTGCGTCCAGATTTGACTTCAGCGCATCGAAAACCTTTAGGAAAGTATGGTCTGGTTTGTGGTCAAAAAAATCGGTCTCATTTTGTCGGCCTGTGTTATCAAAAAGAAATTATCAATATTATTTTATATTATATATTTAAGTTCATTTGAACATCCCTACACTTTATTCGCTACTTATGTTTAATCATATAATAATATGTAAATATGTACATATGTATGTGCATAAGTTAGAAACGAATTATAGTAGGAAAGAAACTAGCAACAAATTTTCTATCAGATGTCGAAGGCAGGCAATAGCTCAGCGGTTAGAACTGTAGTTATTGTACTGCAAGGTGCGCAAGTTCGTATTTGTCGAGTTATGGGCTCCCAAATCTCGTTGATTCCTTTGTCTGAAAAGAGGCGGTGCCACGCCCATTTTCCGAAATTTTTCTATTTTTTGTTTCCGATCTATTGTAGAACTCATGCCACAACATTTCAATGAATTATCTTTATATTTGACAAAGATATCGCTTAAAATGTTTTTATTAGGTCATTTTATAATACCCATATATAAAAGTGGGCGTGGTCGTCAACCGATTTCGCTAAAATTTTGAACATGTATTACTACAAGTAGTGAAAGTGTATACACCAAGTTTCGTCATAATATATCGATTATTTGTCGAGTTATGGGCTCAGAAATCTCGTATATTCCTGCTTCTAAAAGGAGGCGGTGCCACGCCCATTTTCCAAAATTTTTGTATTTTTTGTTATATGTCCATAGTTGGACACCTTCCATAAAACTTCAATGATATATCTTTATATTTGACAGAGATATCGCTTAAAATGTTTTTATTAGGTCACTTTACAAGACCCATATATAAAAGTGGGTGTGGTCGTCAACCGATTTTGGCAATTTTTCGTCAAAACATTTGCCTAAGTAAGTATATCACGCCTACCAAAATTCATCGATATATCTTCAACGGTTTCTGAGTTATGACTTATAAAACTTTCAATGTTTGCCCCTTAATAAGTGGGCGTGGCACCGCCCATTTTCCAAAATTTCACCATATTTCTTCATAAGGTCCTGAGCTCAATACGTGTGTGAAATTTTATCACTCTAGCTCTATTAGTGACTGAGATACAAAATTTCCGATTTTTACTATATAGGGGAGGTGGGCGTGGTCATGGTCCGATTTCGCCCATTTTCAATACCATCCGTTCCTGTCTTGATACCAACTTACATTTCAAATTTCATCAAAATATCTCAATTTTTGCGCGAGTTATCGTGCTCACAGACGGACAGACGGACGGACATGGCTCAATCGATTTCTCTTTTCACCCTGATCATTTTGATATATATAAGTCTATATCTATCTCGATTATTTCATTCTGTTACAATCCACCGTTAGGAAATCAAAACTATAATACTCTGTGTACTAGTACAGCTGAGTATAAAAACGAGAAAAAGAGAAAATTATCAACCAAAGTTATTGAACAAAAAATCGTAAACATTTTCAAGTAAACAGCTGCTGCGCTGTTTTCACAATTTGATTTTTAGGTTAGGTTGTAATGGAAATCTTTGAAATTGAAAATGAATGTAAATAACTGAATTAGGAAGACGAAAATCTACTTTGGATATTCCATAACATCGTCAAGATTATTTTTTGCGCTAATTTATTTAGTATGCAATTAGAAATTTGCGATTAAAATGTTTGCATATTTCCAATTGAAATTTTTGTGATCATATGTTTTTGACGCTTCTATTTTTTTTGAAAGCTGCAAGTAGTTGCAAGTGAAAATTTTACTTGCAACCAGTGTTGCCACTGAAAAAAAATTTTACCGACCAAATTACCGCCCAAGTCCGCCAAAAAAAGCCCAAAAATTAGAAGTCAACTTAAAATGGGATTACATATTTATTTTTAAATATATGCATATGTACATACTGAGTAATATCCATTTTAACATGCGTAAGGATGTATATACTATGTATACAGAAATATGTTCATATAGGAGATCAATCGCGTTATAAAAACCCACATTGGTTCAAAAGTTATATTCGCAAATAACACTTAAGAATCAAATCAAAATTTATTTCCTAACAATTCACACATTTCTAAAAAGAAACAAAATATGTACATATGAATTATATGTGATCAATGTACATATCATATAGTTTTTCGCGTTGTAAAAAATTGCATTACTTCAAAAAGTTATATTCAAAAATAACATTCGTTGAACTAGTTCATCCAAGTGAGTGAACCCAAATTACATACCATGGCTTACCCATAAAGTGGGCTCATCTCGTCAGCGGATTTCTCCTTTTGTATTTGCAAAGTTAATTGCGCCCTGCGCCCTCACTCTGCAGTTTAATTCGAAAGAAAATTCGTTCGATTTCGAGTTCTATTCCATATATTCTATACAATAATAAATAATAGCTTAAAAACTAAAAAAACACGCTTTAATCTTAAAAATCGTACTAAAAATTGAGAAATAATTTAATTAGAAACAAAATGATGAACGAAAATATAAGTATTTAAGGAAAAGCGTTGAACATGAAAATATTCGATTCGTGCAACTAGTACAAAAATATACATAGTTGCGAAATTAAAGAGTACGATATATGAAATCTCAAAAATGTCAAAATAAAAATATTAGTAAAATAACAGCGATTTTAAATATTTTTTGACATACTGAGCACCCGACGCTTTTCCTTAAATACTTATATTTTCGTTCATCATTTTGTTTCTAATTAAATTATTTCTCAATTTTTAGTACGATTTTTAAGATTAAAGCGTGTTTTTTAGTTTTTTAAGCTATTATTTATTTTTAACTTTTTAGTTAAATTTTTCATTAAAGGATGTTTTATGCGGACGCAAGAATAAAAGTAAAAAGAAGTCTGATGAAGGAATGTGGTGATCTCCGAAATAGATCTACATACATATGTATTTATAACTTCTAACAAAAATATTAATTTTTCACATACGTTTTTTCCTTATAAAAAAAAAACATGGGTGATGAGAGCTCAAAAATGAAGCCTAAACGAAAAAATATCAACTAATATGTACTATGTGTATCGAAGCAAAACTATTTCAGTTTTTAATCGGAGATATGCTTTTCTTTATTTGCCTGTGCATATTCACAATGAACAGTCAGCGCTCCAAAATATTCTCATTGTCCTATAATCACTTCCATATTTTTCTTGTATACCAAAACTAGTAAACAACTTCTTGAAAATAAAAATTGCCAAACACATGTGAAAGTTACCAAGAAATCAACAGCGAAAAAATAACCTATTTTACCAAGCTCGGCAACCGTGCTATAAATGCTATAATTTATAGCCTATAAATAGAATTTGAACAAACGAAAACACAAAACCAGTTCTTGCTTCGCATACGTACATATGTATGTACATGTTGTTTTTTTCTTTGCAAATACAGCAACAAAACAGAAAGCTTGTTACTTATTGGCTTGTAGAGATGAGCGAAACTGCGATTTTTCGATATCTGTGATTTCGGTGATTGCTATTTTTAAATCACTGTGATTTTAAACTGCTATTGCGATTGCATGGACTGGTATAAAATCATCAGTTACCGGTAGAGATTAATTTTGCGTTTTCTGAGCGATATAACTTGTCTTTATTTTATGTTAACAAAATGATAGCAATAACAACGCATTCCGCAATAATATCGCTGTTTGTAAATATTTTTCAAAGACAAATTGTAAATTCAATAATTTTTTTTCTTATATTTCTATATATGTACGTATGTGGTCTGCTCAAAAGTGTAAACAAAAAGAAATTTATAATGCTTTTGCGATTGCGATTCACATAGGTGAACTGCTTACTTGCTACATCGATAGCAGTTGCCAATAAGTAGTGAACTGCTATTTTGAAAAAGTGATTGCGATTTGTGATTTTTTATTCACAGTGAAAAAATCACCGTTTGCGATATATCGCTCATCACTATTGGCTTGCATACGGGAGTGAATTGAATGAAATTCATAGAGGCTATTTTGAAGAGAGGTAACTTAAAAGCCTCAATGAAGCATGGAATATAATGTTGAATGTCCCACTGAATATTTCGGTTGGGGAATGATAATCCTCAGACGAAATTAATTTGGAATGAAAGACCAGAAAAAAAGGTTTAATGAGTAAATTGGAATGGATTTATTAATAAGATTTTTCTGATGCACATATGTATATATGGATTTTGTATATGTGTATTTAAAACATAGGAGTTTTGAGGGATGAACTTACCGCTGTGGTTGGATAATCGCAAGTGACTTTTGACAAAAAGGAGAAAAGCGCGCTGACCGGCAGAAAATTTAGCTTTCCTTGGGTCAACGGTTTTATACATACATATATGTGCGTGTGTACAAGCATACGTTGCAAGGTATATATGCATGTATAAGTGCACATGCATTAGGGGTGTCCGAAATATTTAGACTCCTGGTCTAAACACCCACTATATGATGTCGTTGGGTTGAATCCCATGTTTTGATGTCACGTTTCGAATCCGGAGGTGAATAGAAATAATGGAGGAGAGAACACAATAAAAGTAAAGTGAATGTTTTAAAAAAATAATAATTGAGTTAAACGTTGCAACTTTTAGGATGGGATGAAGTTACATGCATACATACATACATACAGGTGAAGCTAATAAAAGCGTGTTAAAAATGTGCTTTCGAATCGAATTTGTCTTTCAAATAGAACTACAGAGTGAGGGTCCTGGTGAACTGAATTAGTTTTTCAAAAAGGAGGAGTAATCCGCTTTCTTCTTGTTGTATCGCAACGGGCCTCTGCACTGGCCTAAGTGCGACTCTATGGCAGCCACTCCAACCTAACCTATTCGTGGAATAGCCCGTATGAAACATAATTTGTCTCAAATTTCAGCATTTTATTTGCAAAATAAATGTCAGATTGTCTGATTTTGCCGTTTCATTAAACTTAGCATGCGATACGAGTTCCAAGCGAATTTAGATATAACGAGTCCCAAGCGAATTTATGCGAATTGTGTGTTTCACCAACAATAAAAGAACTTTACACAGTAAAGATAAAATGTTAAGCGTCAGAGAAATTGTGTCCACTAAAAATATTCATATTACAAATCGGACCAAAATTGATTTTAGCCGCCCAACAGCCCAAAGTAAATTTAGCGGACCAGATTTGGTCCGAAAGGCCCAATTTCGGCATCACTGCTTGCAACTATTTTCAACTCTCTCAAAGTCTTACTCTCCCAATTTGGCTCTCTTTTGCAAATTTTTTGGGTTATTGAACATAAAATTCGCAACTATTTATAAAAGCCATATATATAATACTTCTATATTGCTAGTATTCACTTGTTTTGTTCGTCAAACATCACAGTAACGATATACTGTTAGAAAGGGAAGCAAGATTCCATGGGCGCCGTTAAACTTTTGTTTCCAAAAACAAGGGGAACCACAGAAAAATGTTGATACTATGAAATAGGTATTTTATTTAACAAAGATAAGTCCGAATTTTATTAATTTGTACATATGTATGTACATATATATGTGTATACTTACCCAAGAAACATTTTAGTTGGAAATTGATTTGAGGTCGAATGGATATTCAACTCGTTTCCCAATTTCAAATTAGATTCAAATGAAAAAATATTACTTACTAATAATTTTACTTGTGCATATTGGGTATACATACATGAATAAAATGAAATAAAAATGAAATTCCAAAGAGCGTTCATTGGACGTTCACGAGCATGTAGGTATGCACGTTATTTGGTTGTGAAATACGTTGAAATAATAAATACATTATTTTGTTTTCGAAAGATTGGCATTTCATTGTTTAATCTACTGTTTTGTGTTTTTATAACGATCATGAAAATTTTATATGAAGGGAATAACGACCCCTTTTAAACCCCCTTCTGTTTTTTTTTTGTAATGCTACTACAATTTTACAAATGTGTATGTGACATATATTCACATACACGACTTTTGCTTGTGTTGACGCATGCGCACAAATTACATATGCAGTCAGAACCGAGTTCATGAATAGCGTAACTGAAACACATTGAATAGATAGATTGTTAGCAATATAGAAGTATTACATATATGGTAAAAGCAATTAAAAATTTTGAGTTATTGAACAAAGCTAATAGCTTTGTTCAACAACTTTACTTGCAACAAGAGCACCAGTGACAAATTAAGAGTAAAAACGAGTAAAAGAGAAAATTATCAACCAAAGTTATTGAACACAAAATCGTAAACATTTGCAAGTAAACAGCTGATGCGCTGTTTTCACAATTTGATTTTTAGGTTAGGTTGTAATTGAAATGTTTGAAATTGAAAATGAATGTAAATAACTGAATTAGGAGGACGAAAATCTACTTTGGATATTCCACAACAACGTCAAGATTCCTTTTTGCGCTAATTTATTTAGTATGCAATTAGAAATTTGCGATTAAAATGTTGGCATATTTCCAATTGCAATTTTTGTGATCATATGTTTTTGACGCTTCTATTTTTTTTAAAGCTGCAAGTAGTTGCAAGTGAAAATTTTACTTGCAACTATTTTCAACTCTCTCGAAGTCTTACTCTCCCAATTTGGGTCTCTTTTGCAAATTTTTTGGGTTATTGAACATAAAATTCGTAACTATTTGTAAAAGCAATTAAAAACTTTTAGTTATTGAACAAAGCTAATGTTTGCATATTTCCAATTGAAACTTTTGTGATCATATGTTTTTGACGCTTCTATTTTTTTTAAAGCTGCAAGTAGTTGCAAGTGAAAATTTTACTTGGAACTATTTTCAACTCTCTCGAAGTCTTACTCTCCCAATTTGGCTCTCTTTTGCAAATTTTTTGGGTTATTGAACATAAAAGCTTTGTTCAATAACTCAAAATTTTTAATTGCTTTTACAAATAGTTGCGAATTTTATGTTCAATAACCCAAAAAATTTGCAAAAGAGATCCAAATTGGGAGAGTAAGACTTCGAGAGAATTGAAAATAGTTGCAAGTAAAATTTTCACTTGCAACTACTTGCAGCTTTAAAAAAAATAGAAGCGTCAAAAACATATGATCACAAAAATTTCAATTGGAAATATTCCAACATTTTAATCGCAAATTTCTAATTGCTTACTAAATAAATTAGCGCAAAAAGGAATCTTGGCGATGTTGTGGAATATCCAAAGTAGATTTTCGTTTTCCTAATTCAGTTATTTACATTTATTTGCAATTTCAAAGATTTCAATTACAACCTAACCTAAAAATCAAATTGTGAAAACAGCCCATCAGCTGTTTACTTGCAAATGTTTACGATTTGGTGTTCAATAACTTTGGTTGATAATTTTCTCTTTTTCTCGTTATTACTCTTAATTTGTCACTGACGCTCTTCTTGCAAGTAAAGTTGTTGAACAAAGCTAAAATTCGTAACTATTTGTAAAAGCAATTAAAAAGTTTGAGTTATTGAACAAAGCTATTTTAAATCAAGGATCAGAAAATAGCTTTGTTCAATAACTCAAAATTTTTAATTGCTTTTACGAATAGTTACGAATTTTATGTTCAATAACCCAAAAAATTTGCAAAAGAGAGCCAAATTGGGAGAGTAAGACTTCGAGAGAGTTGAAAATAGATTTGTTCAACAACTTTACTTGCAAGAAGAGCGTCAGTGACATATTAAGAGTAAAAACGAGAAAAAGAGAAAATTATCAACCAAAATTATTGAACACAAAAGCTTTGTTCAACAACTTTACTTGCAACAAGAGCACCAGTGACAAATTAAGAGTAAAAACGAGTAAAAGAGAAAATTATCAACCAAAGTTATTGAACACAAAATCGTAAACATTTGCAAGTAAACAGCTGATGCGCTGTTTTCACAATTTGATTTTTAGGTTAGGTTGTAATGGAAATCTTTGAAATTGAAAATGAATGTAAATAACTGAATTAGGAAGACGAAAATCTACTTTGGATATTCCACAACATCGTTAAGATTCCTTTTTGCGCTAATTTATATAGTATGCAATTAGAAATTTGCGATTAAAATGTTGGCATATTTCCAATTGCAATTTTTGTGATCATATGTTTTTGACGCTTCTATTTTTTTTAAAGCTGCAAGTAGTTGCAAGTGAAAATTTTACTTGCAACTATTTTCAACTCTCTCGAAGTCTTACTCTCCCAATTTGGGTCTCTTTTGCAAATTTTTTTGGGTTATTGAACATAAAATTCGTAACTATTTGTAAAAGCAATTAAAAACTTTGAGTTATTGAACAAAGCTAAAATCGTAAACATTTGCAAGTAAACAGCTGATGCGCTGTTTTCACAATTTGATTTTGGCATAAGTGCAGAATAGCTACATATTGCAAATCGACAAAATTTATATTGGGATCGATAAAGCTTCTCAAGGTGAGTTTAAAAATATAATTTTTTTTGGTGCAAATATAGATATAGGTGGGGAGTTAGGGGGGGAGGCAAAGTTTCAAAAATGTAGCTATTCTGCACTTATTCCGGACGATGTATCTTACTCACCGTTTTCTCTTCTGTTTGTTTTCCTTTTTTGCTGTATTCTCCTTATCCGAGTGTATGCTGATACTGGCCATGGAACTTTGGTGTTGGTTGCCATATTTATTAGTAACATCACTTTCTTTCTCATTTTGTAAATAGGAATCTAGTCCACGTTCCAATAAAAATTTGACTTTCTCGCAAAGTTTATGGTCAAATAAACTTAACCGTAGCTTTTTCGGTAATGACTCCAGTATTCCATTAACTACAAGAAATCAAAAACATTTTTGGCTACTATTTATTTCAGTTTTAATTTGACTGTACTTACCTGTACGTTCAATATTTACATATTCGCATATTATATCTTCCAGTTCAGGACAAAAACTGTAAGGCGTGAAACCTTTTTTGTATGCCGAAAATTCGTGCCTAAGATGTGGTGATGTTTTGCAAAATGAACGAGCTGTTTGCTCTAAATTTTGGCGCTTCAAATAGCCTTAAAAGGGAGGGAAATCAATATTATGTAGGTATTGCTGGTAGCACCAGATTCATGAGAAAATACCCAACTTACCTAGAACAAAGCGCGCAATGTCCGAATGCAAAACAACAGCGTCCATTTTTTTGATTATAAATTTTTAATCAAGCAAGATTACTCATCCAAATAGGAACATTATTTATTGTATTCAAATTATTTTTCATGAGACTTATTTAAAAGAAAAAAAGAATTTGACCATAGACAACAATTCAACCGCTTATTGGGGTAAGTTACACGGTCAATGTATATTGATGAAATCCATGGATCGACTTTCATATTGAGCCCTGTTAGGGTGAAAACAGAATCGGAACGTAACGACACGACATTAGCTTTGTTCAATAAGAGCCTATACACACTTGCGACTCAATCGATTTAGTCGAATGTTGATTTGCATGGGAATGTATGGAAGCATTCACACTACATTCAATTAGTCGTACAACTGAAACAGTTGGATATGCAGCCCAATTTCATTCCAACTGAAACAGTTGGACAACTGCTTGATCAGCAAGGCGCCCTTCTACGTATTCACACTAGAGACAATTTAGTCGAACGACTACAACAACAACAGTGATATTCGTAGTGGAAAGAGTTGCCATGCTGACAGCACTACTTTTATTTCACTTTTGGTAAATTGCAGAGATTGAATATTTCAATTAATATTTTCAAAATGTTAAAAAAAAAACAAAAGATATTAACTAGAATTATCTAACTAAGGATATTTACTTCCGTTTTCATGTGTTTCTTGATATTGTTGTTCTCTTCAAATATGTCATTAATCGCATTTTAAAATAGAAATAATGAAAATGAAATTGCATGGAAATTATTAAGGGTCTTCATCTAAAGTGATAAACTGCTGGTAAATGGGGTAAACTGATAAAATAATAATTGTGATAAATTATCTGTCAAAATTTGTTTGAAAATATTTTTAAGCAAAGTTTATCACTTTACCGAACGATTTTCTTGCGTAAATTTATAAATTTCGGTAAAATTTAAGTCGGACACATTGTCAGTTTTATTTTTTCAATTCAAAAGAGGAAACTGTGCTTTCTTTCGGCATTTTAGTACGAATTATTAAAATAAATTTTTACAAAAATGTGATGCATTTTTTGTTTATTTTATTGGGTTTTTTATTTATTAATCAAGTTGACATTGACAGCTGACAAGAGTTTAAACAATTACTTACCAAGGTGCGTTCATGTAAAAATGCGGATAAACTGATAAATTTTAACAATTTAATACTTTATCACTTTAGATGAAGACCACTATTAATGGCTAATTTTTACTATTTTTCCGTTTCTTGTACTTCTGTTCGTTTCGTTCTTTATTAGCGTAATTCCTTCCGTTTTTCTCTTTTCATTTACTTGACAGCTAGTTGCTAGTTTAATAAGAAAGAAAGCTAAACAATGTATGCACTTTTTGTTTATTTTATTATTTTTTATTTATTAATCAAGTTGACAGATGACAAGAAGGTGCTTTCATGTAAGAATGTAGATAAAGCAATAAAAGCAATTTAATAATTCATCACTTTATACGAAGACCACTAATGTAAAATTTGCTGTGTAAAATGTGAACATTGGCAACACTATGTCATTGTCACTCACCCGACTATTTAGTCTCAAGTGTGAATAGCTGCCACCGATTCGACTAAATAGTTGGCGTAGTGTGAATACAACAGCCCAATTCGACCAAATCGATTGAGTCGCAAGTGTGTATAGGCTCTAACTCAAAATTTTTAATTGCTTTTACAAATAGTTGCGAATTTTATGTTCAATAACCCAAAAAATTTGCAAAAGAGAGCCAAATTGGGAGAGCAAGACTTCGAGAGAGTTGAAAATAGTTGCAAGTAAAATTTTCACTTGCAACTACTTGCAGCTTTAAAAAAAAATAGAAGCGTCAAAAACATATGATCACAAAAATTTCAATTGGAAATATGCAAAAATTTTAATCGCAAATTTCTAATTCCATACTAAATAAATTAGCGCAAAAAGGAATCTTGGCGATGTTGTGGAATATCCAAAGTAGATTTTCGCCTTCCTAATTCAGTTATTTACATTCATTTTCAATTTCAAAGATTTCAATTACAACCTAACCTAAAAATGAAATTGTGAAAACAGCGCATCATCTGTTTACTTGCAAATGTTTACGATTTTGTGTTCAATAACTTTGGTTGATAATTTTCTCTTCTTTTGGTTTTTACTCTTAATTTGCCACTGACGCTCTTCTTGCAAGTAAAGTTGTTGAACAAAGCTATTGAGACAACGACAGCCTGTCTGTCAAAATTAAAACCCATGCATTCTTATGAAAACAATTATAATAAAGACAACGCGGCACGACGTCGTCCAGCGACAAAATTACGTTTTCGTCAACTTAGGCCGATTTCTAACTTTGGTGACGACGACGAGCGGACGATGAGTTGCCACTGCGTTATAAAATATGAAAATTTTGACAAATCAATAAATTTAACGAAACTACAAAAAAAGCAGAAGTATTCATACACAACCAAATATAATAACAGTTTAAAGCATTCAATTAATAAATTTAACTATTTAATTTATTATTTTACATTAAAAAATTACGATCTGAACCAAAAACTTTTTAGCTGTGAATGAAAAACTGTAATGTGGCAGCAACGAGCCTTCTGTAGGGCCGGTCGTTGCCGCATTTATTATGTTTCAGTCGCTGGCTTCGCACCGACATTTTTACGTCAAGGTACTAGGACCGTTCGCCGGCAGCAAATTGCTGCAAATTGCAGAAAAAACTGCAAATTCGCGTTTTTTGAGGCATAAACTCAGTCAAAATTTGCAGAAGAGAGCGCAATTTTGACAGTTCAAAGAAGAAGAAAGCTGCAAAGTTTTACTGACGAAATTTGTCATTGCAAAGTTCAGTAGACTGAAAAAACATATGATTTGCGATCATATGGTTGCAATTTAAAAAAAAAGTCGAAAGTGATTTCAAGTCAAAAAACTAAGAAAATCGGGAATATATCTGATTTAATAGAAAATGAAGTGAGAAAATTATATTATTTTATTAATATACTTTTCAGAGCTTTTTGGCCGGTGAATTATAAAGCAAAACACAAAGTTTTCTTTTTTCTCCTACGCGTTTCGGCGCATACTTGCGTCTTCCTCAGGGAGTCTATTTATTTTCCACAAATATATAAAAAGACGTATATAAACATTAATTACATTAATATAAATTATTTAAACACTAACATTAAACAAACATTTAAACCCATCACTTACATTTAAATAAATTACGAATTTATGACGTTTCCCAACAATACATTATACACGATTAAATTAATTTTTGTATCTATGTACATAGTGCATTTCCTATTTTCTTTTGTCGTTTTTTCTTCTTTCTTTTGTTATTGTTGTTCTGTAAACGCAGTTTATGTTGTCGACGTCCTCTTTAAAATTCATTGCGTCATTTATTTTCTCTTGTATTCGTAAACTCTCAATCGTCAATCTTGTTCTTGTCTTTCTCTCTATGTCTAATATTCTTGCTTGGTCAAAGTCCGCTGCATGGCCAGTATCTCTTAAGTGTTGTGATAATGCTGTTGTTGGTTTGTGGTTTCTTGCGTCTGTTTTATGTTCGCCTAGTCTTACTCCTAGTGCGCGTTTTGTAGTTCCTATGTAAGTTTTGTTGCAAGGTTCGTTAGTTTTACCTTTGCATTTGATCTCGTACACTACGTTGTGTTGTTGTTCCTTGTTAATATTGTCTTTCATCTTATTAAATATTTTGTTAAGTGTTTGTTGTGGTTTGTGTGCAAAAATTAGGTCGTCACTTTTTATGCACTTTCTTAAAGTTTTGTTGTCCGTCAGTCCTTGTATGTATGTAACTCCCCTAAAAGTTTTGTTATTATTGTTGTTTGTGTTCGTTGATTTCGCTTTGTGTTGTGTTTGTCTAAGCTTTGTTGTTCTTAACCACTGATCTATCACCTTATTTGGATATCCATTTTTAGTTAATATGTCTTTAATCTTTATGTTGTTTTCTTTTATGAACTCCTGGTTGCTCAACGCGTAGATTTTGTTAATAAGGTTGATCGCAGTATTCTTTTTTTGGGACCAGGGGTGGTTAGAATTATAGTTTATTATCCTGGATGAGGATGTTGGTTTTGTATACCAATTTGTCAATAGTCTATTTTCTTTTTTATGTATTGTTACGTCTAGGAAGGAAAGTTTTCCATCTTTTTCCAGTTCAGTGGTGAACTGGATTTTTCTGTGTTGCGAATTTAGTGTCTTTAAAATTTCCTCCACGTCATTAACTTTGATAATCGCGAATATATCATCTACGTATTTCGTTACGTATTTGATATATATGTCCTTTAATTTCAGTTCGGCTATCGCGTCGTCCAGTATTTTGTCAAGAACTATGTCAGCCACCGTTGGTGATAATGGATTGCCCATCGGCATGCCGTGAATTTGTTGGTAATAAGTTCCGTCGTATATAAAATAGTTATTGTCCCTTAAGGCTGGTATCGACCTCTCAAGAAACAGCTCAAGAAATTTTTAGCTTTATTTCTTGAGTAAAAAATAGTAGTAGGCAAGAAATTTTTACGTTTAGTAATCCACCGTGAATACCAAGTGAAATGAAGAAGAGCATCAAAAACGTAAACAAAATAAAAATTTTTGTAAACATAAGCAATTAGTAAGTTCTTAAAATATATTAAATAAAAGCTTTAAATATATGTTTTCAATAGTTTTATTTTGTTGTTATTTTAGGAAATCATCGAAAGCGACGAGGATGACCTTATATTACTGGTAAACTCTGGTATATTGATGGCCTAAAATATGAGAAATCGATGCCAACTATGCCCTTGCATCATTAGAAAAATTGTCCATTCTATTTTTCGTTTCTTTTTTGCCATTTTCACTAACGATTTCCACGATTTTTTTTCAACACGGAACAAACGTCAAAATTTCTTTAAGAAATAAATGCTCGATGATATATTTCTTGGCAAAACCTGTGTTGCGGTGTTCGCATAACGTTGAAAAATAGTATTAAAAAAGTGTATCAAATTTCTTGAGAGGTCGATACTCGCTCAAGAAAGTTTCACAAGAAAAATTCTTTGAGCATTTCTTGTACGTCATTTTATATGGAACTTTAGCGTTTCTTGAGAGGTGGATACTAAGCTTTAGGCAAAAATCCATTACGTCTAAAAATTGCTTTCTTGTCAGATTAGTATTACTTTTAAGTGATGTCCATTTTTGCATTATTGTTCGTGTAGCGAGTTGGATTTGGATATTCGTGAAGAGTGAAACGACGTCAAACGAAATAAGGATCTCATCTTCTTCAATAGTCAGATTGCTAATCCGCTCTTTAAATTGTATTGAGTTTTTGACGTTGTAGTTTTCAGAAATTAAATGTTTGAGCTTTTGTCCTATGAATTTTGATAGTTCTAGACATGGTATATTTGTCGATGACGAGATAGGTCGGAGAGGTGTATTAGCTTTGTGTATCTTTGGTAGTCCATAGAGTCTGGCCCGATGGGCAATCCATTATCACCAACGGTGGCTGACATAGTTCTTGACAAAATACTGGACGACGCGATAGCCGAACTGAAATTAAAGGACATATATATCAAATACGTAACGAAATACGTAGATGATATATTCGCGATTATCAAAGTTAATGACGTGGAGGAAATTTTAAAGACACTAAATTCGCAACACAGAAAAATCCAGTTCACCACTGAACTGGAAAAAGATGGAAAACTTTCCTTCCTAGACGTAACAATACATAAAAAAGAAAATATACTATTGACAAATTGGTATACAAAACCAACATCCTCCTCCAGGATAATAAACTATAATTCTAACCACCCCTGGTCCCAAAAAAAGAATACTGCGATCAACCTTATTAACAAAATCTACGCGTTGAGCAACCAGGAGTTCATAAAAGAAAACAACATAAAGATTAAAGACATATTAACTAAAAATGGATATCCAAATAAGGTGATAGATCAGTGGTTAAGAACAACAAAGCTTAGACAAACACAACACAAAGCGAAATCAACGAACACAAACAACAATAATAACAAAACTTTTAGGGGAGTTACATACATACAAGGACTGACGGACAACAAAACTTTAAGAAAGTGCATAAAAAGTGACGACCTAATTTTTGCACACAAACCACAACAAACACTTAACAAAATATTTAATAAGATGAAAGACAATATTAACAAGGAACAACAACACAACGTAGTGTACGAGATCAAATGCAAAGGTAAAACTAACGAACCTTGCAACAAAACTTACATAGGAACTACAAAACGCGCACTAGGAGTAAGACTAGGCGAACATAAAACAGACGCAAGAAACCACAAACCAACAACAGCATTATCACAACACTTAAGAGATACTGGCCATGCAGCGGACTTTGACCAAGCAAGAATATTAGACATAGAGAGAAAGACAAGAACAAGATTGACGATTGAGAGTTTACGAATACAAGAGAAAATAAATGACGCAATGAATTTTAAAGAGGACGTCGACAACATAAACTGCGTTTACAGAACAACAATAACAAAAGAAAGAAGAAAAAACGACAAAAGAAAATAGGAAATGCACTATGTACATAGATACAAAAATTAATTTTAATCGTGTATAATGTATTGTTGGGAAACGTCATAAATTCGTAATTTATTTAAATGTAAGTGATGGGTTTAAATGTTTGTTTAATGTTAGTGTTTAAATAATTTATATTAATGTAATTAATGTTTATATACGTCTTTTTATATATTTGTGGAAAATAAATAGACTCCCTGAAGAAGACGCAAGTATGCGCCGAAACGCGTAGGAGAAAAAAGAAAACTTTGTGTTTTGCTTTATAATTCACCGGCCAAAAAGCTCTGAAAAGCATATTAATGAATTCAAAATAATGGCCTAAAAATTGCAAAAATTATATTATTTTAATTTATAAAGTTTATTTAAATGATTTAATTTGTTAATAAGGTACCAGCTGAAAGGAAACATGTTAATGACAGCGCAGTGGGACCATCGTCTGCACTCTCGGGATTCTGCGTTGTTGAATCGCAAATAGGAGATAGTATACTACTTAAATGGGAAAATTGTCCATTAATGACGCACGCCCCGAAAAAAAACTTTTTCACAGATGTCATAACAGAAATAAAAACTTGCCAGAAACTTATAGTTTATGAGATATGTATTTGTTGGTAAAGTTGTAAAATACACCAAACAAAACACCAAAACTGCGTACTAATTCCGTTGACGCCCTTGGGCCGCACTTTAAAAAGATAACCCTCAGCCGGCAGAAATCCTTTTCTGGATTTATTCCTGGACCAATCCACAGTGCTTTTGTGTAGAACATAGGACACTGCAAATTTAGCTTTCCCTTCGATTCCATTTCGTAAAATTTTAATTTGGGTTGGCTTTCCGATAATGTCACACGCCCCGAGAAAAACGACTTTTACTGGGTTGTAGGGGAGGTGGAGTAGGTTCTGAATCAGTTAAATTTAGGCGCCGGACGTACCTAGTTTTCCGGGAATTTGTTAAAGTTGTTAAATTTTTACCAATAACAACCCCATTTCCTCATTTACAAAACAAATTTCACTCTTTATTTTAGTCACAACACGTATATTACTAATATATTTAATAATATTTACAATATTGCGTTAAAATGACTTTTATTAAAAATGTTGCTAATAGCGACTTCACAGGGTGTACTACGCAGAAGGACATCACCGTGGCGGTAGCCACGGTTAGGGCACACGTCCGGACGGATGGCGTAGCCCAGGGTTATTTTTTATAAGCGCGGCCGAAGGCCGCCAACGCAGAAAAGTGTTCTGCGCAAAAGTTTTTTCTTTATCTATCGAATTTATATGGAGTTACTAAACTATAACCATAAATTCCTCGAAAACGAGGTACGTCCGGCGCCTAAAATTTACGGATTCAGAACACCCTTCCCTTCCCCTACCACCCGGTAGAAGTCGTTTTTTTGGGGGCGTGTGACATTATTGTAAAGTTTCCCCTTTAATTTTGTTATTCACTTGTGAATAAAGGCGAACAGCTGATTTGCTGCAAATTTTGACAAACTTCTGTTCGTTTAAATGCCAGTAAATTTGCATAAGTTTCTCTCTTTCGGAGAGCAAGACATATTTTTCTTTGATTGCAAATTGCGGCAATTTGCAGCCGCCGAACGGACCTACTGTCGTTGTCGCAATGTCGTGTCGTTACGTACCGATTCTGTTTTCACCCTTACACCATCAATCCATATTACGATACTGGATCGCGATATATATTGATGGTTTGATAATTTATTGAACGTATGCTAAGAACCTATACACATCAGCGACTAAATCGATTTATTCGGGCTTTGATTTGCATGGGGATATATGGAAGCAAGGTTGATCCATAAGGTCACCGCAGTGCGGAAAAGCAACCCTACCATACATTTTGTTGTTGCCCGTTTTGCTATCTCAGTTGTCAAACGTCCATTTTCAATTGGCCAAGCAACACATGCATACAAGGAAAGCAACACATACAAGAAAAGCACCAAACACAGAGAGTTTGACAGTTTAAGTAATGAAAAAAATAGTCAGCTGTGTCTACCAAGACAACCTTATGTATCAATCTTGTATGGAAGTATTCACACTACAACCGATTAGTCGGCCAACTGCTTGATCAGCAAGGCGCTCTTCCACGTATTCACACTACATCCAGCCCGACTAAAGGTCCCCACAAACAGAAGCGATACGATACAGCCCACATATGCAAATCGTATCGCGTCCTACACGATTTTGCTGTGTGGGCTGTATCGTATCGCTCCTGTTTGTGGGGACCTTTAATCGATTTAGTCGCTTGTGTGTATAGGTTACACTATTGCCGCCCATTAACCGGAAAATTTATCGTACTACACCGTCGTACGATAAATCGCATGCTTCGCCACCAACTTTCCAACTTCTACATCGATTTACCGTCAAACATTATCTTTACCAACGCTTTGAAGAGTAAACAACAAGCCAATGCATACGGATTATACATGTAATAATTAAAAAATACTAATTTTTATGTTATAAAAATATATAAGTTAACATTTTTCGCACTTAATATTGCACATGTATCAATATTTTTGTAGCAATTTATTAAATTTTGCCACTTTTATTTCTTATTTCCAACGCGATGCGCGCGATGCTTTCACTTCAGCGAGAAAAAAATTATGAAGTTTGTCAAACATATCCACTAACCTTCCAATTTGTTGTACAACGCGACAAATTATCAAAATCGTTTGATCTTCATCCAACTTGCAGTCAAACTTGTACAACAAGCCCACTAACCTGACGATTTGTTGTACAACGAGGCTAGGTCGTACGAAAATTTGCATGGTTAGTGGGCTACATATAAGTTCAATGGCATATGTCAGACGGTCAATATATATTCATAAAATCCGTGGATCGCGATTCATATTGACAGTAGCTTTGTTCAATAACTCAAAGTTTTTAATTGCTTTTACAAATAGTTACGAATTTTATGTTCAATAACCCAAAAAATTTGCAAAAGAGACCCAAATTGGGAGAGTAAGACTTCGAGAGAGTTGAAAATAGTTGCAAGTAAAATTTTCACTTGCAACTACTTGCAGCTTTAAAAAAAATAGAAGCGTCAAAAACATATGATCACGAAAATTGCAATTGGAAATATGCCAACATTTCAATCGCAAATTTCTAATTGCATACTAAATAAATTAGCGCAAAAAGGAGTCTTGACGATGTTGTGGAATATCCAAAGTAGATTTTCGTCTTCCTAATTCAGTTATTTACATTCATTTTCAATTTCAAACATTTCAATTACAACCTAACCTAAAAATCAAATTGTGAAAACAGCGCATCAGCTGTTTACTTGCAAATGTTTACGATTTTGTGTTCAATAACTTTGGTTGATAATTTTCTCTTTTACTCGTTTTTACTCTTAATTTGTCACTGGTGCTCTTATTGCAAGTAAAGTTGTTGAACAAAGCAAAGAGTGTATATGGATAAGAGGCTGCAGTTTGAAAAAAGTCACACTAGATGTCACATTTCGCGCGAGATGGGACCCGCGAAGTGTGACATCTAGTGTGAAGTTTCACAAAGAGCATATATGGATGAGGGTGCAGTCAGCGAAACTTCACACTAGATGTCACACTTCGCGGGTCCCTTCTCGCGCGAAATGTGACATCTAGTGTGAATTTTTTCAAACTGCAGCCTCTTATCCATATACACTCTTTGAACAAAGCTAGCGTAGCATCGAGTATTGATGGATCGCGATTATGGATCGCAAATTTTTAGAAATTTTGCAATCCGGATCGCAATGTTAGGTGAGTTCTCGTGGCAGTGATCCAGATCAGGATACAAATTTTGTATGCAAATGCAACAACAATTTTGTGATCCTATTATTTATATGGATCAATTTCGGATCCGTATAGATTGTAAGAGCCTACCCAGCCAGCAAAATCTTCGTAAACGAGCTCGTAAACTGAAGTTTTCTCGAAGAAAACTCTAATAAAATATCGTTTACGAAATCCGTGTACGATTCGCCTACCAATACTGTTTCGCTTTAAAGTGTTCATTGCCTAGGAGTGTCGTAAATGTATCGAAAAAGCACTCGTATATGAATCTTTTTACGTCCGATTTTTTATCGTAAATGTAGAAATTTTACAAACATACATATTTACTTTTAAAATATTGAGTTTGAAATTTTTCGTTTTCTTTTTTTTTGGGACATGGTAGAAAAGAGCTTCTTTTGTTATTGGTTTCTGATTCGAGAATAGCTCGTAAATCGCAATGTTCGTAAAATGTACGGTACCTTGCTGGCTGGGTATACACACTTGCGATTCAATCGATTTAGTCGAATTGGGCTGTTGTATGCAAATCCAACTGTTTCAGTTGTTCGACTAATTGAATGTAGTGTGAATGCTTCCATACATTCCCATGCAAATCAACATTCGACTAACTGTGTAACCTAAATCAAACGCACGCCGTCAATTTACTGTCAAAAATTTCTCATGCCCATACAACTTGTATGGGAGTAACCGAAATTGAACGGCGTGCGTAAAAAGCAAATTCGACGCCCAATTTTTGTTTTGCGTGACAGTTGAAATTAAGCATTGTGGGTGATTGTTTGCAAAAAAATTGACACTTGCTTTTGATATCGTGTCTGTTAGGTACATATTCCACAAAATAACAAGATTTTCTCTGATTTTCTGTATTTTTCTATTTCTTTATCTGAACACGCACGCAAGTCAATTTCGGTTCAACGCATATGAAAAATTTGCGTGCGTGCGTTAAATTGACGACTTGCGTTTGATTTAGGTTACACAGTAAGGGCCGTTTACTCAACCTCTGATTAACGCTAACCGGAGGACAAAGGCCCGGTTAAGCAATGGACTGCATTATCGACCACATGATAAACACGTGGTTTGGTGAAGTCGATAATGATGGACTACATTATCGACCACATGTTAAATGTATGGTTTTCCAAACTCGATAATGATGTTTAACCGAGCTTTAACCGTGGTTAGCGTTAATCAGAAGTTGAGTAAACGGCCCTAAGAGCCTATACCAGGGATGGGCACACAAACACATTCAAACAATCTCCGAAAATTAGTGTGTGTTGGTGCGCCTACTGTAGGCCAAAGTGGAAAACGACAAACAATAATCAGTCTGCATGCAGATGTTGAGCGAGCAGGGTCATGCTGTGCACGCTTTGCGAAATTATGAAACAACGTACGTATACAAGTACATAAGTATGTTATATGCAAACTCTTCATAGTTTTGTTTGTTGTCTGGCTTCTGCAAATAAAACAAAAGAATGTCAAGCGACGATCAACTAGCGACCACTTGCTTTCACGACAGTCGAAGGCAAATTAATTATTTTTGGTAAGCATGGTCCCATCGTAAGCGCTCGTTTTACGCTCTTTATTTCTCTGTATTAGTGACAATCGGTGTGTATACGTGTGAATCGCAACCAGCTGGTCTGCCCGCGGGCAAGAGGCTGCGCATCGCTGGCCTATACACACTTGCGACTCAATCGATTTAGTCGAATGTTGATTTGCATGGGAATGTATGGAAGCATTCACACTACATTCAATTAGTCGAACAACTGAAACAGTTGGAGTTGCAGCCCAATTTCATTGCAACTGAAACAGTTGTACAACTGCTTGATCAGCAAGGCGCCCTTCTACGTATTCACACTAGAGACAATTTAGTCGAACGACTACAACAACAACAGTGATATTCGTAGTGGAAAGAGTTGCCATGCTGACAGCACTACTTTTATTTCACTTTTGGTAAATTGCAGAGATTGAATATTTCAATTAATATTTTCCAAATGTTTAAAAAAAAAAACAAAACGTTCGTTTCTTATTAACTAGAATTATCTAACTAAGGATATTTTCTTCCGTTTTCATGTGTTTCTTGATATTGTTGTTCTCTTCAAATATGTCATTACTCGCATTTTAAAATAGAATAATAATTTTCTCTTTTTCTCGTTTTTACTCTTAATTTGACATTGACGCTCTTTTTGCAAGTAAAGTTGTTGAACAAAGCTATTATCTTGTTATTAATTTATATATATATATTTACATTTTGTTTGGGATTTAAAAAAAATTTATAAATGTTTTCTTTCCTTTCTTTTTAAAAATAAAATTAAAGTAATAATAAATGTTTCGTTTAAGTAGACATACTATTTTTTCCATGTGAACACATATATGTATATTCGATAACATTTTACAATCTTGTTGAGTTAGTTGTATAATGCTGTGAAAATCACTGTTTAAATATTTAATAACTAAAAATGTTCAACTGGCAACCCTTCTACCTTGCAACCATGCGAGCTATCAGCTGCCACGTTTTTACGTAAAAAATCAAAATGATTTTGATTTCTGCGGTACGGGCTTCTGCGTCGTACGTCGTTGAATAATCGGTTACATACAAATCCCATTAAATAGGTTGGATCAGCTGACACGGTACACGGGTTTACGTTCTCGACTAACTGGGCTATTCCTCCCACGAGTAGCCATGGGTAATGGCGCAATTTTTTTGGCGCTGATACAAGCTTTGTTCGCGTACTTTCTCCAACAGCATTTACTCAGCAGCCTCCAACAGCCAGGTGTTGGAGAAAAATGTAACCTATCCTCTCACAAGAGAAAAATATCGTAAGAGGTAAACGAACACAAAATTTGCAGAGTTCAACAGCTTTGGCAAACAGCTGATTTTTATTTACATTCACAAGCCCCAAATTCAAAGGATAAAAAGGATTAAAATTAAAATGATAATAAAATTGGTGGAAATTATTGCTGTTAATTATGTATATATGTACATATAACATAAAAATAATAAAATAAAATCTAGTTTTTTTTCTTATTTAATTTCTTTTGATTCGTTTTGGGTTTCGTTTTGGTCAGTCTTTTGTCACCTCGCGATAACCTCCTCAATCTAAAAATCGTTCGCATAGGCTCGCAAAAAGGTTTTTTGAAGTTCGGAAATGCATCCGGAACTCTCTTTTACAATAAATCGGCACTGTTTGTTCTATATAAATGCTAATGGAGTTACAATTCTGCCTGAAAACAGTGGATATATATTCACATATGTATGTATCTGCAATACAATTAACTTCAAGTTGTTGTTGTTGTAGCCACCAAGACACTCCCCGAAGGTTTTGGGGAGTGTAGGGGATGTGACAGTCCTTTGCCGGATAAATCCGGTACGCTCGGGTACTAGTCCCTTCTTACACTAGCCCGACTGTCGTGCGAACGATTTTTTCTGGTCATAATCAACCTTCTAGACCGGTGGATTTTAGTCGCGTTTTACGACAGGCTTCCTTACAACGGGTATATTCTAGACCCCCTAACCCGTTGGGGTTCGCTGTTAATATCTAATAAATAGGATTTCATTGTAATAATTATCACACTAACAATTGCTTTTCTTTGTACCCATGTCCATACTGTTTTCCACCGCAGTATGTTTTCGCGTCTGCTGCCCCGCAGAAGAGATTTCAATTTAATGCACCCGGCCCTGGCCATGCTTTAAAAAAATAATCCTCTATGGACCGATCCACAGTACTTTTGAGTAGAACAAACTTTTGCGTTGGCGGCATTTGGCCGCGCTTTAAAAAAAATAGCGCCAGCCAGCAAAATTTCCTTTCTCGAATTATATCTGCGGAGCGATCGGGAGTGTTATAATTAGTAAAATTAACATCCATAGAAGATTTCCCGAAAGTTCCAGTGGTTTGAAAATAAATACGGCGGGCGCATTATACTGAAGCCGACCTACTGCAGAACTACTCTCGGATGGTGTGCCACCCACTGCCTAGAGTGGCTGCTATTTTTAAAATACGGATAATTGGGTTTTAGTTAGAATTTGTTGTCTATCCAGGCTCAGTGAAACTTTCAGGAAATATTCTGTAGATGATAATTCATCTTATCTTAACACTTTCAACTATTATTAAATTATAATATTAAAGTTCTCCAGAAATAGAATTCTCCCGGCTGAGGGTTATTTTTGTAAAGCGCGGCTGAAGGCAAAAGGTGTTCTATACAAAACAACTGTGGATTGCTCCATGGATATTAATCCAGAAAGAGAATTCTGCCGGCTGAGGGTAATTTTATTGAAGCGCGGCCAAAAGCCGCCAACGCAGAAAGATGTTATACACATACATACATTAATTTAACAAGGAATGTCTCCTGAACTATAAGCGTCCGGAGGGTAGTACTTTGTTTTTTGTGATCTGTGAGACCACCCCTACCCTCTGGAAAATTAATTGTTATCGGATCGTGGATCAATTTATACAAATTTTCCCTCTATCCAGGCTGGGGATCCAACCCATGACCTCTGGTATGGCAGACTAGCCACTGTCCGCCACATCACAGTGGCCACAACACTCCCCACTGCACCACAGCGGCCCCGTTAATATATATTCCGGCAAAGTATTATTATCGACCACATGATAAACACGTGGTTTGATGAAGTCGATAATGATGGACTACATTATCGACCACATGTTAAATGTATGGTTTTCCAAACTCGATAATGATGTTTAACCGAGCTTTAACCGTGGTTAGCGTTAATCAGAAGTTGAGTAAACGGCCCTAAGAGCCTATACCAGGGATGGGCACACAAACACATTCAAACAATCTCCGAAAATTAGTGTGTGTTGGTGCGCCTACTGTAGGCCAAAGTGGAAAACGACAAACAATAATCAGTCTGCATGCAGATGTTGAGCGAGCAGGGTCATGCTGCGCACGCTTTGCGAAATTATGAAACAACGTACGTATACAAGTACATAAGTATGTTATATGCAAACTCTTCATAGTTTTGTTTGTTGTCTGGCTTCTGCAAATAAAACAAAAGAATGTCAAGCGACGATCAACTAGCGACCACTTGCTTTCACGACAGTCGAAGGCAAATTAATTATTTTTGGTAAGCATGGTCCCATCGTAAGCGCTCGTTTTACGCTCTTTATTTCTCTGTATTAGTGACAATCGGTGTGTATACGTGTGAATCGCAACCAGCTGGTCTGCCCGCGGGCAAGAGGCTGCGCATCGCTGGCCTATACACACTTGCGACTCAATCGATTTAGTCGAATGTTGATTTGCATGGGAATGTTTGGAAGCATTCACACTACATTCAATTAGTCGAACAACTGAAACAGTTGGAGTTGCAGCCCAATTTCATTGCAACTGAAACAGTTGTACAACTGCTTGATCAGCAAGGCGCCCTTCTACGTATTCACACTAGAGACAATTTAGTCGAACGACTACAACAACAACAGTGATATTCGTAGTGGAAAGAGTTGCCATGCTGACAGCACTACTTTTATTTCACTTTTGGTAAATTGCAGAGATTGAATATTTCAATTAATATTTTCCAAATGTTTAAAAAAAAAACAAAAGGTTCGTTTCTTATTAACTAGAATTATCTAACTAAGGATATTTTCTTCCGTTTTCATGTGTTTCTTGATATTGTTGTTCTCTTCAAATATGTCATTACTCGCATTTTAAAATAGAATAATAATTTTCTCTTTTTCTCGTTTTTACTCTTAATTTGACATTGACGCTCTTTTTGCAAGTAAAGTTGTTGAACAAAGCTATTATCTTGTTATTAATTTATATATATATATTTACATTTTGTTTGGGATTTAAAAAAAATTTATAAATGTTTTCTTTCCTTTCTTTTTAAAAATAAAATTAAAGTAATAATAAATGTTTCGTTTAAGTAGACATACTATTTTTTCCATGTGAACACATATATGTATATTCGATAACATTTTACAATCTTGTTGAGTTAGTTGTATAATGCTGTGAAAATCACTGTTTAAATATTTAATAACTAAAAATGTTCAACTGGCAACCCTTCTACCTTGCAACCATGCGAGCTATCAGCTGCCACGTTTTTACGTAAAAAATCAAAATGATTTTGATTTCTGCGGTACGGGCTTCTGCGTCGTACGTCGTTGAATAATCGGTTACATACAAATCCCATTAAATAGGTTGGATCAGCTGACACGGTACACGGGTTTACGTTCTCGACTAACTGGGCTATTCCTCCCACGAGTAGCCATGGGTAATGGCGCAATTTTTTTGGCGCTGATACAAGCTTTGTTCGCGTACTTTCTCCAACAGCATTTACTCAGCAGCCTCCAACAGCCAGGTGTTGGAGAAAAATGTAACCTATCCTCTCACAAGAGAAAAATATCGTAAGAGGTAAACGAACACAAAATTTGCAGAGTTCAACAGCTTTGGCAAACAGCTGATTTTTATTTACATTCACAAGCCCCAAATTCAAAGGATAAAAAGGATTAAAATTAAAATGATAATAAAATTGGTGGAAATTATTGCTGTTAATTATGTATATATGTACATATAACATAAAAATAATAAAATAAAATCTAGTTTTTTTTCTTATTTAATTTCTTTTGATTCGTTTTGGGTTTCGTTTTGGTCAGTCTTTTGTCACCTCGCGATAACCTCCTCAATCTAAAAATCGTTCGCATAGGCTCGCAAAAAGGTTTTTTGAAGTTCGGAAATGCATCCGGAACTCTCTTTTACAATAAATCGGCACTGTTTGTTCTATATAAATGCTAATGGAGTTACAATTCTGCCTGAAAACAGTGGATATATATTCACATATGTATGTATCTGCAATACAATTAACTTCAAGTTGTTGTTGTTGTAGCCACCAAGACACTCCCCGAAGGTTTTGGGGAGTGTAGGGGATGTGACAGTCCTTTGCCGGATAAATCCGGTACGCTCGGGTACTAGTCCCTTCTTACACTAGCCCGACTGTCGTGCGAACGATTTTTTCTGGTCATAATCAACCTTCTAGACCGGTGGATTTTAGTCGCGTTTTACGACAGGCTTCCTTACAACGGGTATATTCTAGACCCCCTAACCCGTTGGGGTTCGCTGTTAATATCTAATAAATAGGATTTCATTGTAATAATTATCACACTAACAATTGCTTTTCTTTGTACCCATGTCCATACTGTTTTCCACCGCAGTATGTTTTCGCGTCTGCTGCCCCGCAGAAGAGATTTCAATTTAATGCACCCGGCCCTGGCCATGCTTTAAAAAAATAATCCTCTATGGACCGATCCACAGTACTTTTGAGTAGAACAAACTTTTGCGTTGGCGGCATTTGGCCGCGCTTTAAAAAAAATAGCGCCAGCCAGCAAAATTTCCTTTCTCGAATTATATCTGCGGAGCGATCGGGAGTGTTATAATTAGTAAAATTAACATCCATAGAAGATTTCCCGAAAGTTCCAGTGGTTTGAAAATAAATACGGCGGGCGCATTATACTGAAGCCGACCTACTGCAGAACTACTCTCGGATGGTGTGCCACCCACTGCCTAGAGTGGCTGCTATTTTTAAAATACGGATAATTGGGTTTTAGTTAGAATTTGTTGTCTATCCAGGCTCAGTGAAACTTTCAGGAAATATTCTGTAGATGATAATTCATCTTATCTTAACACTTTCAACTATTATTAAATTATAATATTAAAGTTCTCCAGAAATAGAATTCTCCCGGCTGAGGGTTATTTTTGTAAAGCGCGGCTGAAGGCAAAAGGTGTTCTATACAAAACAACTGTGGATTGCTCCATGGATATTAATCCAGAAAGAGAATTCTGCCGGCTGAGGGTAATTTTATTGAAGCGCGGCCAAAAGCCGCCAACGCAGAAAGATGTTCTACACATACATACATTAATTTAACAAGGAATGTCTCCTGAACTATAAGCGTCCGGAGGGTAGTACTTTGTTTTTTGTGATCTGTGAGACCACCCCTACCCTCTGGAAAATTAATTGTTATCGGATCGTGGATCAATTTATACAAATTTTCCCTCTATCCAGGCTGGGGATCCAACCCATGACCTCTGGTATGGCAGACTAGCCACTGTCCGCCACATCACAGTGGCCACAACACTCCCCACTGCACCACAGCGGCCCCGTTAATATATATTCCGGCAAAGTAGATTAAAATTTACTAAGGTACATAATATGCATATAAATACTTCGCAAAAAGTAGGTAACTTATTTTGCATATTTAATTTATCCATATTTGTTGCCAATTTAGTGTATTTTTCCTATTTTATAATTGATTTGTATATTTTGCAAATCTTGTTACTTGCAAAAATTCAAGTCAGCTGTTGTTTGATCAGCTGTTTTCCTGTTGGAAAATTGCTGTTGGCAAACATTTGTCCAACAGAATTCAACAGCTTCTCACAAAATGAAATGTCAGTTTTCTCTCTCAGTTGGTTCTCTTCTGTTGGAGATTTGGCGTAAAAAAACGGCGACAAAGTGTTTGTTTTTAAAAGTTTTCGAAAAACATCAAAAAATATCCGTAAACGAACAAAGCTACAATAACTCCAGCGCCATTCGTGGCGCCAACTCACGGTACTGGCGCAATAACACCTTTAGCGCAATTGTCATGGAATAATCGATAAATCATGCCTATTACGGTATCCGACGGATGCCACTCCCGCGAATGCCATCCGATTCGCACTCCCCTCGCCGATCAAATTTCACGCTATTACCATAACCGTCGGATTACTGCTTTATCGATTCACCCTGCGTATCATGTCAAAAGCTTTTTTACATTTTACTACATTGTCAGTTGTGATTTATTTGCATTTTGAAAGAATATAATTGAATAAATTGAAGAAAAATTGATTTTTTTTTGCAAATGGAAGTACTCTTTGTTGTGTTTGCGGACTTGAAGCTGTTCCAATTTCTTACGAAGTACTCGCTAAATTTTGTACTTCTGCATTTGGTCTCGAATTATTAACGGATGGTTCGCAATCAACGCTTATATTTTGATCATCGCGCTACAGAGCCTACCAAAATGTCTTCCAGTGAACTTCTGCGTTTTGTCCTCCACCTGTAACTTGCATTTGGAAGCGGTTATTTGTTAGCTTGATCTTAATACAGGATTTGGATTCAGACCAAGTAATTTTGATGTTGGTCCCAAAGCATTCAAATCCGTGCTTAATGTTGTCCAAAACTCAGATCAACTTCTGGAAACTGCTTGCTCATGTTATTTTGCGATATTTTCGTTAAGCTTCTTCCGCTCAATCAAAAAAGGAAACTGCCCACGTTTTTCGTACGAATTCCATTTAAAAATAAAATTAACTCATATATGTATATTTACTTAAAATATATGTATGAATTATTTTGTTATTCGTTAAATTTCATTGTAATTTACTACGCAATGAAAATTCAATTTTTTAAATTTCTATTGAATCCACACCAATTTTATGACGAATCGAAATCAAAAGAAATTACAGCTACTGCGTTTCGATTACGGTTATAGTAATGCGGTGAATCCTCGAACTGCTTTATCAACATATTTTTTATTCCCGGACAGCATTGACGATCGGTTATGAGAATATCAAATTTTATCAAAACGATTCGCATTCCCTGCGAAAGGCATCCGCCGGATACCGTAATAGGCATGAATAACATTTTTTCGCTTGTTACTGTTCACCATCCCCGTTTTATTTCTTTTGGCGCAATTCTGCTTACATTTACGAGGGCACAATTAATTTAAATTTTCATAATCATTTGGAAACATATTCCGTATATTTGTGAAAATATGCTGGAAAACAGAGTCACTTAGATCACTATCAAGCATACATAATTGTGACCATGGTAATTGTGATGGTGTCATATGTATACATATACTATGGTGCTGTTATTGGCGTTGTGGTTGCGCCATTTTACACTAGCGCTGTATTGGTGCTGGTGTTAGCGCACGAAATTGAGTCGGTTTTATATTACAAAATTGTGTTGGCGCAATATTGAGTTGGCGCTATATTGAGAAGGCGCTATATTTAGTTGGCGCATTTCCCAAATCGGAGTTAGCGCAATAACGCCAGGGTTGCGCAGTTACCCATGCCTACCCACGAGAGATAATTATCCAAAAAAGTAAAAAAATGCAAATCTATTCAAATCTTGCAGCAAAGACGAACAGCTGATCAAATTAAAATGATAAGAATTAACAAAATATATATAAATCCTATATTTACAAAAATTTAGAAGTAATTCGTATTACTTTAGCTTAGTTTCAGCAGAAGATTATGCCTGCATTATATTTGGAATTTGCCTTGACAATAAGGATTGACTGTGTAGCATGAAAATTTTGCGATCCCTCAAAATGCGTGTACGGATTGACTGCATAGCAGGAAAATTTTGCGATCCATCAAAATGCATGTATTTTTAGAAATTTTGGAATCCATGATCTGGATCCAGCGTTGCCGTTTTAAATTCTTGAGATTACCCAAAAAAATATTCAAATTACCCATAATTGCCCAAAATTCCCCATACAAATTTTCAAATTACACTACCCGACAAAATTTAAAAAATTTTGATATCCTCGACATTTTATACATCTTGTATTAACTTATTTTTTGCATAAAAAACAAATCCTTTGTCCGCCATAATTCACTGACTTTAACGTCGGTTTTATGTGGAATTGGAAAAGGTATTTCATCCTCTCAAAATGAAATGAAATAACATAAAACTCAAGACTGTAATGGCGGATATATTGACAGATTAGTAATCCTCCTTTTCTTCTTAGCCCGAAAACTGAAATTTCAAAATATCTCGAAAATTGTTCTACTTTTGAAACATTTGATTACATACATATTTGGAATCAGCAGGAATCAAATATCAAATGTCGAGGATATTTTTTTGTCGCGTAGTGTTATCAAGAGATTTCCAATAAACAAGTATTTTCAAATTTATTTTACTTTATAACGGTTTGTATTTTTAAATTCATATATGTATGTAGTATATGTGTGGTTAAAAAAAGTTATAAAGAAACATAAAACAAGTAAGAGAGAAATGAAACATTAAATAGTCCAATTTTCTTTAATTTATAGGTACCTCCAATTCTGTGGGTTGTTTATGCAAATATTTATAAACAAATATTGTAATGATCTTAGCAATTTAAGTGGAGAAGTTTTACCCCAAAATTTATGGTTGGTTGTAGGGGATGTTATAATGATCCAATTTGGCCGATTCCGACAAATGATCAGCGTATCTTAATAACTGAGGAACTAGCTCATGATTCTGATATATCGGTATATATTTTGGTGGGTCTAATTTTTCTCCTTCTGGAATTTTCGACAAACCTGTTTTGGCTCAATGTTATAATACCATTTCATGTTCATGAAAGGTATAAAATTGCTTATTTCTTTCCAAGCTAACTTCTTACTTTAATGGGCTTATGAAATTTGCTTGTACATGTTCGACCAGCCGGTAATTCAAGATTAAATAAATGCTGCGAAAACTCATGCACACTTTCACACAATGCGAATGTAATAGAAACTCAGCAAAATAATTAATTTTTTTATAGGTATTATTATTCATATAAAACTATGAAAAGGCAAATTCCCCAAAATTCCCCAAATCATAGCACTCCCCAAAAATTACCCAATAATTAAAAAATTCCCCAAATTTGGGGAATTACCCACAAAACGGCAACGCTGTCTGGATCACAATATTGGCAATAAACGAATTGAAAGTGAAAGTGTGAAAAGAACGAAAGTAAAATATTTTGAATCTCAGAGCGAGAAAAATATTGCAATATTCATATTGAACGTGTAGCACCAGTTTGCGATTCTCGAGAAATAACCAAATAATTTAACTTTATTGGATGGGCTTTAATTGTTTTCAGACAGAAAATTAATGTAGTACATTACATTTATAATTGAACTATAAATGTTTGTTTTTAGCTTTAAACCAGGCCTGCTCAATGCTCTCGTATTGATTAAAGTACAAAACTCAATACATTTACAAAATTTGTTATATGCACTGAACAATTTTTTTGCTCATTTAAATTTTTTTATGAATTCCAATAAAATATTATTTTAGAATTTATTTTCAAATGGTAGTATCACATACATACATTTATTTTATTTTTAATATGAAAATTTTTTTAATACAAATTTGTTACAGTGCTTCATTTTCTGATTTTTTTTTTCATTACATATTTCGTCGTACCATACGAAAACTAACATACGTTTTTTTGTGACTGACGAAAAGTAACAAGTTCGACTTTTGGCTGACGAAAAATAACAAGTTCGACTTTTGGCCGACGAAAAATAACAAAATCGACTTTTGGCTGACGAAAAGTAATAAGTTCGACTTTTGGCTGACGAAAACAATCAATTTTGTTTAAACAACAACAATTTTAATGTAAAAACAGTATGTATATAATTACTGATAAGACTTTATACCCTTCAATGAATGAGGGAATACCGTATAGTGAACTATCTAATACACGATACTTTTAATCAGGGCATCGGAGCAAACGTTTTTTTTTGCTCTGGCTACGCTCTTAGCTCCGAATTTTTTTTCCCTTACGACCAACTAGATGGTATTTTGTTGGTATTTCGTTTGGCTTTTTAAATATAGCTTGCTCGCTTACACCAACGCAAAACTGTATTTGACCATCTCCTTCACACAAAAAACCTTGTAGAATACCAGAAAAAACGTAGTGTCATATGGGCTAAAGCAAAGTATTTGACGCAATAACTTTTTTTTTATTATTTTTTAGAGAAATGCTGTACCTATGATAGTATCAATGAAATGTTTCGTTCCCTTACATATTTATATGCCTACGTCTACCTACCTATATATCGCACTTGTTACTTTTCGTACAGAATTTTTTTATTGATAGCTTTCGCCAGAAATTTTAAATATGCTAGTTTTCGTATGGTACTACTACTATTTGTTAGTGCAAATTTCCATTTCTTACGGCAGTGCTCGAGCCTCCTATGGAAAGTGCCTTTGCTGTGCACATTCAATATGAATCATAGTCACATACATATAAATATGTACAAAAAAATTTTATATTTGAGTGCTTATAGCAGTGCAAAGAAAATTTAGTTTTCATATTTGAAGTGAAAATATGTATGTATCTGTGCCTATGATTCGGGACAAAACAAAAACAATTCGTCGCTATAGAAGAAAACAGACACAAACTGTTTTTTGAGGAAGAAAGACGCAAACTTTTTTTCTTTCAAAGGAAGACGCATTCAAAATATTTTTCGAAAGAAAGACTCTATTTTTTTTGATAACGAAGAAAGACGCTTTATTTTTTTTTACTATACAGAAAGACGCATTTACATAAATATTTTTTAGGAAAGAAAGACGTATTCGATTTTTTATTTTTCTTTGTCAATATTATTGCTAATGCGTCTTTCTTCGTCGAAATATTTTATACTGCGTCTCTGTTCGTCGAAATATTTTTTAATGCGTCTATCTTCGTCGACATGTTTTGTAAAGCGTCTTTCTTCCCCGACATATTTTTAATACGCCTTTTTTCGTCGACAAATTACTGACATGCGTCTTTCTTCTTCCGGAGCGACGAATTGTGCTTTGAGTGCCTATGAGCTGAGCAGCCCTGCTTTAAACAGAACCAATCGCCGGACGTGTTTTCGCGTGGTGCGGAGATGACATTTGTTTGCGAATATCGCCTAGTAAAACAGAATCAAGGCGAAATTGCCATATGCATATTTTTATAATTACAATGTTTCCTTACTGTTCCCATTGATTCTTCTCGTCTGTCCACATTTTCAATTTTTTTACATAAAAAAACGTATATTTTTGTTTTATTATATGTTTTTATCAAGTTCCAAATAACTTATTTGACAGGCGATAGCGTCCAAATTAGAAATAAGTCTATTCTGACGAATTTTCGCCGGGCGATTTTCGCCAGAATTTTCGTTCTGTTCATTCTCATATACTGCCGTGTATTTTAATCGTTTGACAGAACGCCGCGGCCGACGAAAATTCGTCCGACGCTGATTTTGTTTAAGCTATTTCACACACACTCATAAAACAAGATATTGTTTTAGGAATAAAAGAATAAAAATAGCCTTGCCCCGCAATAATTTGTTGGGTTTAAAATTTTTGGACCACCTTAATGTACATGTTTACTAATATGCTAATTCGAACTTTACAGGGTCAATTTTTGCTGACTGGGAGATCGGCTGAACGCAAGTCTACTTGAGCTAGTCGATTTTTGTCGACTGAGATATTTACACGGTCGATTTTGGTTGAACGACAAAAATCGACCCGTGAAGAGGCCGCATATCGGAGCATTTAGATCTTTCCCTCATTTTTCAGGAAATCTTGTACAAACTTCGAAACACCAATGTGGAAATCTTCTTCTATCATACTGGCAATCTCATTAGACAACCTATCTGCAATTCTGTGCGAAGAAAAAAAATAGTTAAATTAATTATCACAAGATTCAAAATAACATACATAGTACATACTTCGATAATACGCTCCATGGTTGATTAAAATTAGGGTTTGCGTAAAATCGGATGTTGTTGCATAAACGAAGGAAATATTCACGCTCATATATCAAATCGTCAATACTTTGACTTTTACCTTGGGAACTAGATCGTTTATTAAACCTCCAAACATTTTGACTTGTTTTAATATCATCTTCTTCATCATATCTGGTATTGGTTTGTATTTTATTGTTAGATTTTATGTTTTTTAAGACGGTGTGGTTTTTATCGCAGATGGTATTAATTTTCCGCTCTTTGAGTTCTGCATGTTTCGAATTTTCCTTATTTTGGGATTTTTTTCGAGTACCCTCAACATCCAATTTTTCATAGGGCAATTCGCCAGCATAGACAGTTACATACCTAGGAAGCGAAAGAAATATGTACATATGCTTAACGAAATCTACACGGTATTTACGCAATTTCACTGGTATTAAGTTAATTGTATTAGGTAAATATATTTATGAAAAGCAACACTTCACTTTGCCCGAAATAATGTCGATACCGAAGTAAGAGTTATATGAGGTACATATGCGTTACAGAATGCATCCAAAAGAAGAAATAATTGGGAAGACCTGAGAGCAGTGGCGGATTAAAGGTCCAGAGCGCCCTAGGCAGCCACTTTCTCGGCGCCCCTGTACCGACCATAAATGGCCATCATAATACTATAAATTTTAACTACCTAGTTGTTTTACACCCTAACAATCAAAATCTTTCCTCTTTATAATATTAGTGTAGATGTAGATATAGATGATGTAAAAGCTTAGATAATTTGTTAATCTCTACATATAATAAAATTGTAACAGGTCGATGTCTGTACATTGCAGATATCGAGAAAAAAATGATTGGGGGAAGCATTATTAAGCCAGTAGACTCCAAATCAACCATTTTTAGAATTTTTGTCTGTCTGTCTGTCTGTCTGTCCGTATGTTTGTGGCCGTATCACTCAAAAAGTGCTGAATGGAATTGAACGATTGGATTGCTAGACGCTCAACTTAAAGTTTAAGGTATTATTTGTTTCGATATCTCGACCGGTTTCGGAGTTATCGGCCAATATGTGCACCAAAATGTGTTAGTACAATATGGGTATCAAACGAAAGGTGTTTATGAATGCTGCCATAAACCATTTGATTAATTTCAATACCTAAACTGGCTTCGGAGATATCTCATAAAATGTGAACCTTCTTAATCTCAAAATGCTTAATATGGCTATTTTGTTATAAGAAATAAAATAATGGCTACCTGGTAACCGACGTACAGAGTGTACTTATGTTATGGAGCGATAAATTCTCCTCATTGATAAATTTCGAGGGAGTCGTCGAACCCGATACCACAATACCTGACGGTGGAAAAAACATTCCACCACCCGACTATGATGAAGTGAGGACAGCTATACCCCGGGTCCAAAACAATAAAGCTCCTGGAAAAGACGGACTACCTGCCGAGCTGTTCAAACACGGACGCGAAGAGCTGGTTGAAAGCAGGCATCATCTTAGAGTTGAAATCCAGTCTTTTTTGTTGGCACTTATTATTTACCAACAGAGTTGAAAAATAGAAGAGAAATTATACGCATACGAAGTCGCGGGCAACAGCTAGTATTTAATAAATTAACAAAATAAGTTTTGAATTATTTATTGAAAAAATATAAGTGGTTTGCACTCAAGTGTGCAGAAAATGGTTGCCAGAGTATGTAGTATATATTTATTTTCTCAATAGATCTCTACATATCGTAAGATTTATTGGCAAAGTGGAGATAATGGGTCGTATTAATAAACAAAAAGCAATTGCTATTTCTCAAATTTTTTGTAATTTCACAAAAATTTTTATGAAGAAACTTTCAAAATTTGAGAAAAAGGCTTGAAAAGGTAATTGCTTTTTTATTAATATAATCTAATATTTTGATAATCGCCAAAAAAGTCGCCATCGCCAATTTTCATAAATTGGTCGCCAAAGTTTGTAAAAAATCGCCAATTTGGCGACAAATCGCCAGTACTGGCAAGCCTGACGAGGCAACAAACGCGCAATATTGCACAATATATCGATGCTTGTGCAATATAATCGATTTATCTATTATCGGTCAGCTTTAATTCTTAATCGTCGATATGTTATTTTCTTTATTTGTTTAAAAATTCTGAGCTCGCGCGCCCCTTGTAACTACGCGCCCCTAGGCAAGTGCCTAGTTTGCCTTAGGGATAATCCGCCTCTGCTTGAGAGTAGTGATGGGCGAGTCCGAGATGTTTTATTCGATTCTCTCGATTGTTGAAACATCTCGAATGCTCTCGATGTTTTTCATTCGTATTCGAGTCAAGTCGTAAATTTCCGTCAGTCGAAACAATCGCTAAAACATCTCGGACTCGCCAATGATTCCTCTCGTTTTCAAAGCAACCCTACATTTCGGACTCGCTGCAAAAAATACCTAACATTTGTTGTTGCCGCTTGAATATCAAAATTGCTTAAAAAAGTATACAGTGGTACAAATCTATTGCCGTTGTCACTGCTCGTAAAATTAATTTGTTTCGTAAGCGTCTCACTTCAGAAAATTTATTAATGTATTAATGTTTAAATAATTAATTGTATTTATTAAGCACGACACTCTTTAATTGTGATTGCAAAAATGCAGCGTCTATATATAGCATATTTTTCAATTTGGTTCATTTATTTACATATGTATTTACCTCACTTCCATTAACAATCCTACTTTCTTCATCAACAACACTCATTCAGTTTATTTTATCAACTAAAACAAATCATCAAAACAACAGCCGGCCCGCCGACTCGGAACAGTCGCAAAAACATCTCGCTTGTGCAGTCGAGATGTCATCGAAACAACCTCCGACTCGCCGACTCGGAACAATCGCAAAAACATATCGGTTGTGTAGTCGAGATGTCATCGAAACAACCTCCGACTCGCTGACTCGGAACAATCGCAAAAACATCTCGATTGTGTAGTCGAGGAGCGAGTCAACTTTTGACTCGATTGTGATTTTGCAACGATGGCGATTCTCTCGATTGTCTAAACATCTCGGACTCGCCCATCACTACTTGAGAGACGCATTTGGTAGAGAAATATGCCGAACTTTCTTGAGTTGCGTGGATGCATTTAAATGCTGCTACAAGTGCATTGATAGATACTGCAAGTGTATAGATAGAAGTTACGGAATCCTCACCTGATAGAGCGAATGACTCTGTACAATGTGAATTAAGTCGATATTAGCGGTGGAAAATGGTTAAGAAAGCTTCTATTGGTCAATTGAGAAGGAATATTTATATTTTCAAAAGTTTGCCCTCTTTATGTTCTTATCCCTTTCTTCCTCGTATCAGTCTCCCACTCTCTTTCCCTGTACTATTCCATTTCTCTTTCCCTTTCATTTGCGTTTTCTTTCCTCTTTCCCGTTACATTTCCCTTTCCCTTCCATTTCCCTTTATCCACCGCTCTTCCTTATCTCTCTTTTCTGTCCCTTATTCCCCATCCTATTCCTTCTCCCCTTTCCTGTGCTACTCTCTCTCTCTTCTCTCTATCCCATTCTCGTTTCTTTTCACTATCCTTTCCCGTCCCATATCCTTTCCCCTTACCATTCCTTTTCCCTAGGGAACCTAGTTCAGCTTAACATCGAAGAGAGCTCTATATTGAAGCCCTGATTTCACCTTTCCATTTGAAACCATTATTCCTTAGAAACATTACGGGGTATCCGGGCCCAATTTTTTATACTTAACTGGGTACCCGGCCTAAGAATCATAATGAAAAGAGCTCTGGTCAACACCTTTCATTTGTTACCAGTATTGCCCACGTATTGACCCATATCTGGAGACCCGACCTAGGAATCACAATGAATATATCTCTTTGTAGATGGCTTACCTCTCATCTTCACTTCTCATCCGTTTCTAAAATAACTCAGAAACATTCAGGGGATAGCCGGGTCCATGTATTGACCCATATATGGAAACCCGGCCTAGGAAACATAATAGGTAGAGCTTTAGGGCACGATTAATTTTTCAACTTCGCGGCGCAGATCAGTTTTATCCATGCCTAGTATTGACCCATATATGTATGGATATCCGGACTAGGAATCACAACAAATAGAGCTATATGTTGGAGCCGTGCTCTATGTTGAAGCCTTGTTCAATCCCTTTCAGTATATACCAATATCGTTCAGAAACATTTAAGGGTAGTCCGGGTCCACATTTTGACCCATATCTGGGAACCTCACCTAGGAAATAATGACCTTTGGACCTCTATCTACTACCGACAAAATAATCGCTCTGGCCATCCCCAAGTGCAGGCCCGTAGCTACGTAGTACGTACGGGCGTGGACGGGCCTTGCACGTACAAGCGAATTCTTTGCCCGTTAGTACAAGAAAAAACCGATGTTTGAAAAAATTTTGACATAAAAATCACTAAAAATTTTGCATACTAAATGGTTGAAGTTTTCAGTGCTAGTGATGTGATTGGATAGCATTGGAGAATAGGCACACCTGTGTTTGTTGATATTACTTTGAGTTCGAGTTATTTCTACCTACATATGTGAAAATTTGGTATTGCAACTTTGACAAATGTTACCAAACTGCGCAATCCTGAACCAAACATTCATCAAATTCTTCGAATAATGGGAATTCTGCCTGCCCACCAATGAACGCGCCTTCTCAACGTTACGGATGATCAGCCATGACTGAAGATAGACTATAGCCTGTGTCTTGTTTTCGTCAATTCAGCCGAGAACAAGTTTTCCAAAATTTGTATTTCAAATCAATATATAAAAAAATAGTTTAATTAAGTAATCACTCTAATAATCAAATTTCTAATAATTGGAATTATTGAATTACACTGGTCGACAAAATTTCAACAAATTTTTGTTACAGAAATGAAATTATACTTTTCTAAAGGATTTCGGTGCGAGATATTCATGTCCAAAGGGGCGAAACCCCGTTTTTTGGCTATATTCACTCCTCAATATCTTTTAAATTACTTACTTATTTTAAAAATTTATTAAAGCTATTGAAAGTTCGACCATTTCTCTTGAAGAAACCGTTTTAATATTTCAGATACCTTTCTTGTAACGCATATACACATGAACGCCGTCAACGCAGCAATAAAAAGTATGTACCTTCAGCTTTAGTTTGGTTTGCTCAGTTAAGGCCCGGTTTCGCCATCTCCGGTTAAGCACTTAACCAGAGATTTTTGCCAGGTGAAGCAATTTATTTGACAGCTCGCCATACAATTTACGTCAAACTAAATTTAACCGGAGGTGGTGAAACTACGGTTTGCAATGAAGCGCCACATAATACAGCAGAGGCAGCTGGCAGCACCGCTCCGTTTAGCCCAAATTCTAAATTCGCTGCCGCTGCCTTGAATCGCAGCCAACTTCTAAGTGTTGATGTGAACTTATGTCCGTTTCCGCACTATCCAATGTAATATATTTTTACTAATTTTGTGTTTCCGTACTTTGATGCCAGCAAGGGGGAGAGAATTTAATTTTTACTTAATTGATTTCCACAAGCAACCCAACAAACACTGAGGTTAGTTATCGATTTGAGAATGACTCGAGAACTAGCTTCATTCTCAAACCTCTAACGTTAGAGGACGACTCGAAAATCTATCGAGAATCATAGCGTTCTCAAACAAAAGGGTACCTAATTCTCAAATCGAGAAAATTATAATTCTCGAATCGAATTCTAATGTAGTTCTCTAGTGAGATTCTAATCAGAATTTGCAAATACTTCCAATTGAAATGAAAAACAAAGCTTTGTCTCATTTTACATGATTTTTTCATTCTTTAGATTTTATTAACGCAATATGTGCCTAAATTGCATATGATTATATACATTGACATGTATATGTTTACCACATTTATAAGAACTGAAATTTAAACAAAATTCAGTCTTATTATTTAAATTAAAGGTACTTCTTGTACTTTTTAATGGAAAACATTGTACTACGGTAATATTAACTTTACCATTTTTTAGTATCTAATTTCAATATATGTATGTATATTCAATATATCACAGAAATATATTGAGAATTGATAAAAGGCTCCTTCTCTAATCACTCGCTAATCGAATTCTAGTGTAGTTTTCAACCCTAGTTATCGATTTGAGAATATATAGAGAATTACACTAGTTATCTAAGGTAATCTCGACAAAATCTCTAACGTTAGAGACTGTGTTTGCTGGGAAATATTGCTGGCGGGATGAAAAAGCAAAGAAGAAGAAAGAGTAGAGGAAAAAATGAAACAAGATTGCTTATTTTAATTAAAAAAAATGGACATGAAAATGGTAAGTAAATTTATGTCACCACGTGTCCAAGGTAAACAGACCTAATATATAAAGAAGTCACTGCCTAATACTGCGAACGCTCTATTGCGTTTGGTCTGGCAAGGTGTGCTCCTTTTGTTTTTTTCCTACTAATTGGGTGGACCTACAGTTTTTTGCCGGCTCAGAACGGCGAATGCATTTTTTGTGAGAAGCTTTTTCATGGCAGAAATACATTCGGAGGGTATGCCGCCCACAGCCGAGAGGTGACCGCTGCTCTTAAAAAACCAATAATTGGATTTTTACTAATTAGAAAAATTTTTTTTTGGTGTTCGCTCGGACTGGGGTTTGAATCCGAGACCTCTGGCATAGCAGGCGAGCACTCTACCCACTGCACCACAGCGGCTTTTTTTAATTTACAAAGGTAGATTATAATATCAAAATCAAAGCGAATTCACATCATGGCCAATAGTAATGGGCGAGTCCCAAGCGAATTCAGATTTTATCCAAGGAGAAATATTATTTTGACCCATTAAAATAACAAAATACATGGGGAATTTTTGAATTCGCCTATGCACCTATGTACCTTCCTAGATCTGCCTCGAGAAGTGTCAGCTGTTTACAGATTTACGACACCACCACCTGCTCACATGAATAGCGATATAGTTACGACAATGTTACAGATACAGAATTATACACCCAGAACAAAAAACGTCAACACGATTCATGTAAAATTAACATGATCGATCTTTACACATGGAACAGAAACAATTTTTTCAAATTACACGATGTTTGAAACAAGATTTTGGCTTTGTAAATGTCATCTGGAAATTTGGTTAATTCAACCAAATTTTGTTGTTGATACAACATGAAGCAATTTTAAAATATACACGATGAGTCAAATATAAAATTTTATTCCTAAATGTCATTTGGAATTTGGTGATAGTGTCAATATAAACTAAAAAAAATGTTAAAAAAGGGACGTCCCAATTCTAGTGTTAATACAACATGAAAACAAATGTTAAAACAACAAGAATGTTGGTTAATATAACACGAAACAATTTTGAAACATAAACGTCATTTGGAATTTTGGTTTATTCGACACGATGATACTGTCAATCATGATACAAATAATCAAGGTAGTTCCACTTCACTTTGACTTTGTCATTTTTGATTATAATATGGATTATTGACGTCTCATTTTAAGTCAAAAATTTACGATAGCGTTGCCCAATCAAAAGTTTTTGGCTGAAGGTATATTTGAACAAAATATTGGGTATTTTAAATGAAATGGTGTGTTTCACATATGCTAATCAACAAAACAAATGAGCCGATGTAATGAGCTTTTCAAAGAAAATAAAAAATAAGTTATAAAAAATAAAATAGATTTATGCAGTTATTAAAGTCGAAAAATGGTATCAAAACGTCCTTTATACAATATTTGAAAACTGTTCGATTTTTTATGAATAAGGTAAGAGTTATTGATTTTAATAACTTTGGTTGCTTGTTTTTCCGACAGGGTAGGAATATGATGTATTGTGGAACGATTTTCCGTCATCCCTTGTCAAGTTTGGTTTGGAGACAAACCGGTTTCGGCTAATATGCGCCATCTTCAGTGTCTTCTTTCTTCATTAGATTAAAATATTTACATAAACTTGCAAAATATTTGAACTTAAAATAGCACCATAAAAAAAGTACTTTTTTGAAATTTTCACTTTAGATGGACCAAAGTGCATTAACCACTGCAGGTACATCAAAATTGTATATCAAAGAAATATTCCTTTATTCATTCTGAATGAAAAATATTATAAGGAATTTTCACGTAGAGTTAACATTTTAGGAGTTATACGCAAATTAAAGTGGGTACCCAAACGTACATAGGTACTACAAAACGTGCACTAGGTGTTAGAATAGGAGAACATAAAACAGACGTAAGAAACAAAAAATCAACAACAGCATTAGCGCAACACTTAACGAATACGGGACATACAGCAGACTTTGACAATGCAAGAATATTGGACATAGAGGGACGAACAAAAACAAGATTGACACTGGAAAGTCTGCGCATACAAGAACGAATAAGAAACGCAATGAACTTTAAGGAAGACGTTGACAACATAAGTGGCGCCTACAGGGCAACAATAACGAGAACGAATGACAATAGGAGATAAAAAGTGCAATATTTATGTAGTAGACGTATGTTGATTATAGTTGTGATGTGAAGTGTATTTTAAATATTTTAAATGTAAGTCATTTTAAATGTCGTCTTAATGTTTTCTAAATTACACTATATGTATGTATGTATTTTATCAAGCAATTTTAATTGTAATTATTTAAATATTAATGTGTTGTGTACTTTTTAATTTTTACAATTTCAAATAAATTAGACTCCCTGAGGAAGGCGATGACAACGCCGAAACGCGTAGGAGAATAAAAGAAACTTTTCGTTTGCTTTTCTTTCGACCGGCCAAAAAGCTCTATTAACATATAAATTAAAGTGGGTACTTTTTGTGTTATTTTATATTTCAGTGGTTATCCTTTAGGTCCTGTTCACATTGGATTTTTCCACTACAGGTGTCCTTTTTTCTTTTTAATACCTTTTTTTGTATCCCTTAGCGACCAAATAATGTATTGAAATCGGAAAAATTTGGACGGTGGCGAATTTTCGATTTCCTCAATATTTGATCCTTTCAAAAAAAAAACAAAAAATGTGGATATCCTTGAAAAGGAGCAGCTCGGATTTTAATTTTAACGGATGTTTCATCTATAAACATCACATAACACAACCCCACTTTCCTTTTTTCTCGACATTTTCATGCAACCTATCGTCGCTTCCTACCTACCGTGTACATAAAACGTGCGATATATGTATATTTGGTTTCAATGTTTTATACAAGAATATTTCCACATTTAAAAAATATATTTATTAAAAAATTGTTTAGCAGTTATATAAGAATGTAAATTTAGTTTAAATTTTTATGTTGCAGTTTTCTTTAGTTTTTACTTACGTTACTAAATTTATTTTCCTTAATTTTATTATTTACCTAATTCTGAAATAGATTCTTCGCAAAAAAATCTTTTTAGTACCTTTTCATCTAAATTAAATTTTGTATTTACTAAATATATATAAATTTTGCATATAACCATGCCATCGACCGCACTTGTTTTTTCGGTTGCAAGTTCATAAGTCGTGCCAATATTCATAATTTCTAAAAAACTGAAATTTTTCAATGAAATTCACAGGAGGTGTAGTGGGAATGTAGTATGTACTATATTCCACAAACTTGCCGCAACTTATTTTAAGAATAAATCTTATTTTTTATATAATTATTTTTGATCTGATGTTATGAAGAATTTAACACGTAAATGTGCGTATTTATATATAAATATATATATCAATATTTAAATTTAAAAAATTCGTTTTGTTGCAATCGATACCATGATTACCATGGAAATAAAAAATAACATAAATGGAGGATTTTTAGCACTGAATATGGCAGCACGAAATGTCATAATCCATATAATTGTCAGGTGGTTAATATGGCGACAAAAATTTGACGTTTACACTACCTTCTTTCTTGTATCATGCTGTCAATATAATCTAAAAAAGTCAAAAATGTCAAAACTATTTGGGAACATACAAAATTTTTTTGAACATTTGAAGTTCTGCTGTTCGTGCAAAATGCAAATTATTATAACTTTTTTTTAACAAAAGGAAAATTTGTGCCGTGGCAGTGATGCGAGTTTAGCATCATTGTCAGTGCGTGATAATGGGGTTTCGATTTATATTTTCAGTTTGCAAGTGAGTTAAAAGTGGATTGCATTTTTGTTTCTTAAAGTATTTAATGTTCAATATTTTATTTTCCGTCTTTATAGGTTGCAATACCACGAGGAGGTGTTTTCGCGAATTGGGGTTTGCGTGCAGCATGCGGTGGTTGCGTTGGCGGCCAAACATTACTCGGTGCAAGTGATAGTACTACCGCCCATGTATAAATTATCGCCGATAAATTTGTGTTCGTATGAGAAGGACGCTTTCAATTTGGTCGGTTTTGCGGGTGATGTACTCGAACAAGCTTCATTGTAGTGATGATTATATGTATATTTTATGTTTTATATGTTTTTTTATTTAAAAAAAAAATAGATTGTATAATCAACAAGACTTTCTAGTTAATTTAACAATAAATTTAATGTAAAATCAAAAAGATGTTATTGTTAATTCAACAGGACCATTTCGTGTTAATTTAACCAGCTTAAGTTGTAACATTAACTAGTTAAAATTGTACATAAAATCAACAGGAAAACTCAATAATTTTTAGTGTTATTTACACGTTTACAGGATGGCATACATTAAGCATCGTGTTGAAAAAAATTAACCAAAAAATTTTTTGATTTTTGGTTGATTTCATACGATTTTTTCTGGGTGTAGATAAAGCACCATTGCCTGAGCCTTTATTTGCACCGATTATAGTGCTGCTCAACTGCTTTCAAAAAATGAAAATCAGAAGAAAAATATTCAACGCTTTGCATACTTTATAGAGCTTTGAAGGCGTACGAGCGTCACGTTCGCCATCCTGGAATCGCCCATATCTAATGCCCAAAATATTTTAATAGCAAAAACAAATTTTGAATGAAGTAGTAACAAAAAAACACGAAATTACCGTTAAAGTGTTTTCATATTAAAAAAAATACGCGTCATTTGAACGATAAAAAATCATAGGAAAAAACATGTATCGAGCAGTGTAATCATATATATATAAGTATTATATATGTATATGAGTGTAATCGGAAGGCCAATTATTATTTATGTAGGTACTATGTATTTGCAAAAAATGATGTCATCAAGCGCTCGTCGCTTATGTGACTCAGTCACAGTTGTATGGGTTGTGATTAAACCGGTTCAATAATTACAGTATTGTTGCCGTTCTATCGATACAGTGAACGTCTACACTCAAAAAAAAATTTCTCTCGATCAAAGACATAATTTTCCTTATTTTGAACACGCGTCCCAATACAAAATTTTCTTTGTTTTGTGTAAATTTTCTCAAAAATGTGGAAAAAACATAAAAAAACATTCAAACAAATTCGTTGCCATGGGAATTAGTATGGGAATTTAATTTCTCAAAATTAAAGAAATCAAGTCTTAAAAACAAGGAAAGTTGGGAATGGAATGGCGCTTAAAGAATTTTTCATTATTTTAATGTATGAATTTTTTCAAAACAAGTATATGAAACCATGGTAACGCATGTAACATCAATATTTTATAAACCTTTAACATGTTTTAAGGAAAATTTACTCAAAACAAAGAAAGTAGTGTTCAAAATAGGTAAACAATTTCTTTGACCCCTCCATATATTTTTTTTCTCTCAGTGTAGTATACCTAACATACTTTCAGAATAATAGATCTTCGGTTTAATGAAGTATAAAAATTCTCTAATTCTATGTATATTATATATTCAACATGGGGAAGTAATAAATTGTTTAGATAAATGTGTCTCTTGGGCAACATCAAACAATGTTGAAGACAAGCTTGGAAATTCTAAAAAGGAAACGCCTATTGAAGACTTTCCCTATCAAAAATTTTAAAATAATGTTTGAATTTTGATTTAATAACTTTCTTAATTTCTGTTGTTGAGTTAAAGACATACATAAATATGTATGTATATTAAGCCGTATCACGAAAATAAAGTTTGCGTGTGTCAGTTTTATTTGAACACTTATGTCGAAAAAATATTTTTGGCGTAAAAAATTTTTTTTTAGGCCCGCGTTAAAAACAGCTAAATCGCGTTTTTTGTAATAACTTCCTTATTTGATGTCGGATCTCTATGATCTTAATGTCGCAGCAAAGGTCTCGCTCAGCACTATATTTGGCCCATATAAAGTTTCGACCTCAAAGGTTGTTCTGAGTTTTACCTTTAAAAATTTTGGAGTTACTATCCCTAGATTTTTTTATTTTTATCACTAATACAAAGCTCTCAAAAAACCATGAGGACTCCGCTGAAAAAGTTGTAGCCTTTATTCACAAACAAAAAAGTTATACCGTTGTAAAATCAGGGAACCTGTGTTTTTAGAAAAATTATTCCAAGTTCTTATTTATTTGAGGCAGTTACGCCATATAGTATGAGTTTTTCATTAAAAAGTATTCTAACTCCTGGCTTGACTCGAGTATGCTGTACCGCGATGAAACAGCTCCAATACTGGACACATGATATGGAAAAAAATATTGAGGATTGGACTATTCGTGCTGATCAACGTTATTTATATTGAATGATAATGGCTGTAGCGAAGATTTGGCACGTATTCAAGTGGGACCTCTGAGTACAGCGCGCTGGCTTACAACGGCTTCACAATTTCTACATCCGTACGAATCGTAAAATCATCTAAGTTATTTAGAAAAACTGCTAGAGTTCGTTGTAAAATTATACGCGCCGTTTTGGCTACTTATAAAGAGACAACGGAAGTCCAAATGTATTATCAATACTTGCGCTGGATGCGTCGTCTGCCCCTAGAAATGCAGCCTACAATTGAAAACAACGCACTTTACTTTAATCCCGAAAACATCTTCTTATCTATGATAACCGAGACCGAAAATCACGATGTCCTCCAAATTTTGAGATATTTATGAAAGAAGTTTCAGAGCTCTGAAAGTGAATTCTTCGTCGCTTATATTACTTTGCTCACACTCAAAAAATAATTACTCAGATTATGGAAAAATGGGAATGATTCGCCGCTAAAGACATATTTTCATTGTTTTGAATACAATTTTCTTTAAAACGTGGTTTTTATTCCTTGATTGAAAGAAAATTTTACATCAAAACAATGAAAATATGTCTTTAGCGCCGAAACATTCCCATTTTTCCATAATCTGCGTAAGTTGTTTTTTCAGTCCAGGTTTCGAACGTTTAAAACAAATTGGAATTTATGTGCAGGGTATTCTCTTCCCTCTCATATGCATTTTATAGACATATGTACGTATAGTTTTTTCCCCTTTTCTTTATTTTTGAGTAACTATTGTTGAGGTACAATAGTTACTCATACGCCCCCCATCGGATCGCTTTGTATGTGAAAAATGAAAATGTTTTCTTAAATATCTCGAAAATGGGAGCTAATCGGGATTTTCTAAAAACGCCATCGTAATCTGGAGCCAAAAATTAAGCTGACGTGTTTCGCCGTTTCTCTGTGGTAATTTTTTATCAAAATAAACAAGTGTTTAATTTTACAACGTTATAACTTTTTTGTTTGTGAATAAAGGCTAGAATGTTTTTGGGGGATTCTTCTTTTGAGAGCTTTGTATTAGTGATAAAAATAAAAAAATCTAGGGATAGTAACTCCAAAATTTTTAAAGGTAAAACTCAGGACAACCTTTGAGGTCGAAACTTTATATGGGCCAAATATAGTGCTGAGCGAGACCTTTTCTGCGACATTAAGATCATAGAGATCCGACATCAAATAAAGAAGTTATTACAAAAAACGCGATTTAGCTGTTTTTAACGCGGGCCTAAAAAAAAAATTTTTACACCAAAAATATTTTTTCGACATAAGTGTTCAAATAAAACTGACACACACTAAACTTTTTTTTTTGTCCATATAACGTGATACGGCTTAATGTATATGTACATATATGTACACGTACATATCGTCGTACCATACGAAAACTAACATCAGATTTTTTGTGGCTGAGGAAAAGTAAAAAGTTCAAGTTTTGGCCGACGAAAAGTAATAAAATCGAGTTTTGGCTGACGAAAAGTAATAAAATCAACTTTTGGCTGACGAAAACTATCAATTTCGTATAAACAACAACAATTTTAATGTAAAAACAGTATATAATTACTGATACTTTTCGTCAGCCAAAAGTCGATTTTATTACTTTTCGTCAGCCAAAACTCGATTTTATTACTTTTCGTCGGCCAAAAGTCAAATGTTCTACTTTTCGTACAGAATTTTTTTATTGATAGCTTTCGCCAGAAATTTTAAATATGTTAGTTTTCGTATGGTACGACGATATGTAGGTATATACTTTATTAATGAATGTACAGTTCGGTGCAAAATTGAATTAAGCATTTTTCATTAGTTATTTGGTATAATTTTGAATTTTTTTTTCTTATATACATTTTAGAACCATCTTTAACCCACCATATCATACTATAAAAATATTAATATTTCGCGAAAGCGTATAAATTATATAAATTTTTGTACAAAAAAAAAAAAAAAAACACATTGACTAAATTTTGCACCCACACAATTTTCAAGAGATATTACTATACTGCAACCCGTTTTTAGCCGTCAAAGTCTCTAAATGTTTTTTTTTATAAGTTATTGAAGTAGCTACCATTGAATAATAAAGCTCGCTTTTTTGCAGTTAACTCTAATGAGACCCATTTCGGGCAATATGAAAAAAATTATTATTGAAATAGCCATTAAAAGCCAATTAAAGGTTAGCTGTATCGTTATAGGGACTGCGAATTCAAAGAAAAAACTGGAAAAATACCAACCGGGTACCGGGTAGAGTATCAACTACTAAAGAAGTTGCAAATTTGTTAGAAAAGATGTAAGCGTATGGACCGTGCGTAGAATGTGCATAAAATAGTATTGAAGGCGATGGTTAAGAAAAAGAAGCCACTTTTATCGCACAAAAACGTTGGTTTGAGTCGAAAGTTTTTGAAAAATAGATTTTTTAGGCTGATTGTTATTTGTATAATAATATTATCATACCAATACATATTCGGGACATAACTATAGAAATTAGAGGTGTAATATTATAAGAGAAAAAATATTATCCAATAGGTCTAATAAAAGGACTACAGAAAAATTTTAACTCAAGAAAATTGGACGAAAAAGAAAGAGAAGAAAAAACATGGACGGCTTTAACATACACTGGACTGATGTCATACAAATCGGCAAAAGTACTTAATAAATACAATATCAACGCTGCATTTGAAACCAAGAGCAAAATATGTAGGAAAGCTACTACGAAACAATATTAACGGAGAAGAAATATACATACAAACAGAAAACGTTCATAGGGGAAATTATAAACGAACAAATAAACACAGCTTCGGGCACACTGTTTAAACCGCTCAGGCTAATATACCAAAAAAGGACAACAAATATATTAATGACATAAACAAAACTTCACAAAAGAAAACAATAAAGCCGTGGTTATGTTTACGAGCAGAACACCGATAAAATACGGACGCATTTTCGTCATCGGTGAGAGGTGATTACGCTTAAATCGATGATTAAAGCGCACATACACACCATAGCACATTATTACAACGAAACCTCGGCGTGCTGGGTGCTTTTTTCACCCAGCAAATTTGATCGTTTATATGTATTTAGGCGACTAATAGAATATTTCTTTATCGTCTTGCAGTAAATGGTACATACTTTCAAATTATGAGATAATTTTTTTTATCAGCGTTAATTAATATCTTTGGCAGCTTTTTTCTTTTGGAATATAAAAAAAAATGTGTAAAAATTGTAAAATTTTAAAATGGAATTAAAAAAAAACACAAAAAATATGACCTAAATTTTTTAATATTTGATCGCCCTATCTGTCTTTTATATCTAAACAGGTGAAAAAATCGTAAAAATTTTTTGCTCCATTTTGTTTTATGAACTTTTTTATGGAAGGTGTTTTTTAAGTTTTCGTAAATTTATCCCATACAAAATGCCCAGAAGTATGTTTCAAAAAGTTTTCATTTTTTTGTATGGGGAATATTTGTCAAATTAATGAAACTTAAATATCGATATTTCCAATGAAACTTAAATATCGATATATTCGAAGAAATTAAACGCTGTTTTCAAGGGTAATGATTGTGCTTTCAACTGGTTTAATCGAATTTTAGTGGAAAGTAATTACATAAAAGATATTAAGCAGGGAATAGAGCCAAAGAACGTGTTTTTTGCCTAGTTGGGCATGAATATCTCAAAAACTAGAACCAATTTGGAAATTCTGACTCCAGGTTAAGCACACTGAAATCCTTTAGAAAATTTCTGGTATAAAATTTTTTTTAAATGCGAGTTTTTTGTATGAAAATTGTATGATAAATGCTTATAAAATACTTAAAAGTGCATATATTTATAATTAAAAATGGTGAGGTGCTTTACCTCTTTTCCAAAATGATTACTGCATTTGATTTATATTTCAAAAATGTGTACACTAATCAAAATAGAGCATTTTAGCTACAATAGTTCGGAAAATGCTGAAATTTTAAAAATACCGTTATATGGGAGGTGGGCGTATTTGTGGGTGGATTTTGTTAAAATTTTCACATTTTACTAATTTCAACCAAAAAAGCTTAAGTTACGTGTTTCAAGATTCTACCTCAATTATTACATACTATTTTTGGCCGCGTTTGTATGGAGGTGCCCCCACTGTGCGTCAGCGGAATATAAGAATAGGGTGTCGTAGAGTAAGTAAATTAAAAAAAATTTTTCACTTTTGCAAAAACTGAGTGGGGCTACTCCAAGTTCAGATTTACGTATGAAAAAAAAAATGCTTTTGCACAAGAATAAAAAAGTGATATCTACCTATACGTAGAGTTAACCGCTAAAGCGAATGGCTTATTCAGTTTTTTGGTACACTTCCCAATCACATTTGCAGTGGGAATGCAATGAATGGGAATACATTCACCTTTGCATTCGCATTCACTATTGAATGGTAGTGCAAATCACATTTGCATTACCATTCACTACTGAATGGTAATGCAAACCACATTTGCATTTCCATTCACTACTGAATGGTAATGCGAACCACATTTGCATACCCATTCACTACTGAATGGTAATGCAAACCAATTTTGCACTACCATTCACTATTGAATGGTAATGCAAAAATGCCCATCCTTGGGCTGACTATATAGCTTAAAATTTCTAAAAAAATTTAATAATTTTGCTCTTGAAGGCAGTTCTATGGTGGTGGACAACTCCGTAAATGTAAAAAATTTCGAAACCATGGATAGCGGGAAAATGTGGACCCGGATGGCCCCAAAATATTTTTGGGCAATAGAGGTGAGAAAATATCGATGGCACTATCGATAGAGTCGATATTTTATTTTTTTTGATAGTTCTACAACTTTTACATCTCCATATTGCACATTACTATTTCAAATTCTGTTAAGGTTTTATATTCGTCTATGTACAAAATAATAGAAACGACATTATAGAAGGTTTTGAAGAGTTCTTCTTTTTTTTGTTTCGACTTCAAACTTTCACTTCCGTGTACTAAAATATACTGGACTAAATGTAAGAGATTGAGATTTTGATGTTTTCTTGAATTTTTTAAATTTTCGGCGATAGTTCTATCGATGGGTTAGTTTTTTTTGAAGATATCAATAGTTTTTTTAAAACTATCAAAAACTATCGATGGTTGCACTATCGATAGTTTCCCAACTCTAGAAAGAAAATATGTGCGGCTTATCTTAGTTCCCCTCCGCGTGTTCTCCTCTTCATTTTTAATTCGCCTTAACTATTTACTATCTTTATTTCTTATTCTCCTTATTCTAATTTTTCTTCTTTATTTTATATTCTCCTCCGGGTTCGAACCATGACATCAACCTGAAATTCAATCCCATCACATAGTGGAACATTAAACATTATATTGAATTGTAGTAACCTATTTATACTACCCTTTTCCTAAAAAAGAATCCATGAATTATGTGAATCATTGTAAAATCAAAATTTAAAAAAATCGATTCTCATTATTGTTTCTTTCTTTTTTCATTCTTAGTTCAAAAATTTAATTTTTAATTTAAAAATTTTAATTTTTAAAATAAAAATGGTTTGGTTTAAAACGTGCATTAGAAAAACAAAAATTGAAAAAGTTGTAATTAATTACCAATTACCAGCAAAAAGTAATTATACTTGATACTTGATTTTTTTAATTATCATGTAATTGTACTAAGACCAAGTACAAATACAAACTAGTATTCATTACTTCACAGCTCTGGAATCAACTATGTTATGAATTACTTACTCAGAGAGCCCAAAATCTTGTAATTCATCCTCTTTTCCTCTGGTTGTCTCGTTGATGATGGTGACATATCTCATGCCCTCTTTTCCTGTTGAAACTAAATTGTATAGACAATTATTAAGCGCTTCAACTAAGTCATTATTTTCTAGCATTTCCGAATTATTTGTTGGTACCATAAGATGTCGTGGAGATTTTGTTGTTGTGTATCCGTCCTCACCGTTATTATTTCCAAAAAAGCAGGCATTTTTAGTAGTTGATGATCTTGGGTGTGTTTTTAATACATTTTTTGAACTGCTGCGAGCGATAACGTTGCTTCGTGTGCGCGCCGAATTGAGTGGAGTCACTGATGGAGTCGGTGGTGGGAAACTAAGAGGATTCGTTCGTTTCATTAATAGCTTCGCTTTGTCGATTTGCAAATCCAAGCGATTGCTTGAGCTACTTTTTACGCGCGTTGGTAGTCGTCCACGACCGGTGCTTCCTAATGAAGAGGTACGGCGGGAAGGGGTCGGCGGTCGCATAGTGCTGGCGCGTGGGCATCGATTTGACATCATCTGTTTCTGTGCGTCCAGTCGTAGATGTTTCTGCGTAATCGGTTTTGGCGGTGACAATGTAACCTCATTATGTTGCTTTTGACCACCATGTTTGGATAACTCATTTTTTTTCCATTGTTTTGATGAATTGTTTTTGAAAAATTGGTCTGCTGAATTATTATCGTTGTTGGTAATACCATCTTCATTCAGCTGACACTGCTCTGGATAAGTCTGTTGACGCAATATTTGTTGTCGTTGCTGGATGGGGGTGTCAAAGCTTGCGGCCCATTCACGTATTGCGCTCGGATGTTGTTGCTCCTGTTGCTGTTGCCGCAGCCGTTGTAGCTGTAGATATTTCACCTGCTCTCGATTTACTTGAGATTGTTGTTTCCGTTTTTGCCGCTGTTCATTCGTTCTGTTGTTTTCGGGCTTCATTGAAATCACGGCATCGAATTGATTTGAATTACGCTCAAAACTCACAAAATCCAAACCGCGTTCGCTGTTTTCATGATTCTCAATAGCAAAAGATTTATAATTATTACACTTCCTATTGTTGTATTCGGTGCGATCTGTGGGGTAGGTGGACTCCGTCAGATCCGTTGTTGGGTTTTTTACTTTGACATTAAAATCCCACTCGGCCCCATCATTGACATTGTCAGTGTCTGCGCCAGCGTTATAAAGTTCATCAGCAGAATCAATGCTCTGCTCAAATTCATCTTCGTCATAGTAATTATTGCCGTTGACATCATTATCATCATCGCAAATGGCAGTTCCGGAGGCGGCGGTATGACTGCCGAAGAAGGCATTAACAGGGTTGTTTACGGATTTGGTTGATCCGATGATGTTTGACTGCAGATGCCGGCTATTTTGTCGCTCAGTTTTCTCTACCGCTTTCGACTCTATGGTCGTGTATTCGCATAATCGCATTATCAATTCGAATCGCGTTTTACATACATATATCATAGTTACGTTAAAAAAGATCATTGAGCGGGTTTTATGACGCATCGAAAAGTTAAAATTTATATATGTATGTATGTAAATGTGAACATGGAAATGGAAATATGTAAATAAAAAAAAATCCATAGATGCATGTAAATAAAAGTAAAATAATACTAATTGTAGTGCGGGCTGTTCTCAATGGTAATTTTGTTGAAGTTAGTGTGATGTGGTAACAACCAGTTCGAATGTAGTTCGCTTCTAGTGCTGTCTTTGCCACTACTAGTAGTGGAATGTTAGCAACCAGCGAATTTAATATACCGTTGTCCAAGCCAGTATGAATTGGCCTCAACTCCGATACGTATTCGAAAGTTATGAGCTAGCCATATAAAGAAATGCAAAAAGGTCACTGTGTATATCAGATACTTCAACTCCTTTTCGCTAGTTTTTAACCAGAAATTTTGCTCACTAGTTTTGATTTCTCTACACATTTTTCTACAGGGTACTTATGTATAGGTATGTCATACACATATGGTCGATTATTTCACTGGTTACGTTAGATTCGTACACAGTAAAAATTTTAGTTTAATTTTAATTCCATTTTGGTATTTATTAGAGCTCCAGATTTTTTTTGAACATTTTCGAGTAGCCCGAACAAATGTTTTTCAAATGCTCGAACAGTCGTTTGTTTGTTTATTAACCGTATGTGGCATTTGAAAAATTCGGGCTTTTTTAAGTTTGTTTTTTTCTTTTGTTTATTATTTTTTTCTACTTCATATGTAGTTTTGTTATTTTTGTTTTTCCGATACACATTTTTTGTTTGTTTGTAAGCTCGAATGCTCGAATGTTTGTACGCGCATTTGAAAACCAAACGGGCTTCAAACAAAAACGATCAGTTCGAATTGCTCGATACCCGGGTATCTAGGGCTCTAGTATTTATATACTATAAAAATGCCAAAAAGCACAAAATGGAAACCATTCTGGTTAAAAAAAATAAAAGAATATTGGGGGACAGAAATTATTCTTTGTGTCAAATTAATACTTTCTTGGAATTAGATCAAAACCAAATTTTGAATGTTTTTTTTAATATTTTTGTTATTAAAATGGTTGAAATGGTATAATCTATCCGAAAATTGGAATAATTTTTATACTTTTTTGTAATTAAATCAAAACCTAAAATATGTATGTAGAAATGTTCATTTTATTTGAGATAATATAATATTACAACGACAGGAATTATGACATAAAGTCTTTGTGGTGTTGGAGGAGGAATCTCCTTGTCTTTCCCCATGTCGAATTTGAACATACTACCTTCAGTAAAAAAGTGCTACAGCTACAGGCAAAGAATTTCCTTCAAATTGTCTAGAGAAATTTCGGCACCTTCGCGGTCTTGAGGTATGTAGGGAACTGAAAAAAAATAAGACAAATTTAGCTCATAATATTAAATTAATCGCCAGTATTACTTACTTGATAGTTAAAATTGTTTCATCCGGCATGAAAAATTCGCTTTGCGGGTCATTTGTTTTAATAAATTTGATTTCTCTATCGTATTTACTTTAAGAAAGATTTTTTATTTATTTATTTTGACAATTTTACTTAAATATTTTTTTGCTTTCGATTTCAAATCAACAGCGGGAAAGAGAAAGTTTTTTATACTTTTCAGGATTTGCTCTTAAACTATGAATAATTAACCCTCTCGAGAGGGAATTTCAATAATTTTCAAGACTTTCTTTTGAATCTATTTTGTGATTAAATAAAATTGTAAAATATCTCATAGTTTCAAAATAAGACTTTTTGGCATTAAATTTCATATTTAATTCCAAGAATTATTAAATGAAGTACCAAATGATATTAGAATTAAACTATAGTTTTTTACTGTGTATGCATTTTTTACAATGGGTGAGTTTCTAAGAAAAAGCTGCTCCGCAACTGTTGAGCTGAACAGTTGCCAACAGTTGTGTAGCAGTTGAGTTAAACAGCTACGTCTTAGAAACGGTTTGATGAATTTATCAGCTGTTTGGCTTTACACAACATGTTGAGCTCAAGTAGCGAAGAAAATTTGTGATGCAAAAAATGGCGAAAAGTTGCCAACTGTTGAGCTGAGCGGAATTACTCAACATTGCGTTTCTAAGACAAACACTCAACAGTTGCACAACAGCTCAGTCTTAGAAACTCACCCAATATCGATAATTTTCCACTAAAAATCGATAAACGTCTATTTTTTATGGAATATCATTTAACGTTACCACACGGAAAAAATTATATTTATGACACATCCATATATACACCAAGAAAAAAAATATTAACACAATTCATGTAAAATTAACACGATCGATCTCTACACATAGAACAGCAACTATTTTTTCAAATTACACGATGTGTGAAACATGATTTTGGCTTTGCAAATGTCATCTGAAATTTTGGTAAATTCAACCAAATTTTATTATATTATTATTATTAAAACATATACGATATTTCAAATATAAAATTTTATTCCTAAATGTCATTTGGAATTTGGTTTATTTAACATGATGATAGTGTCAATATAAACTAAAAAAATGTTGAAAAAAGATCGTCGCAATCAGAGGCGGATTATCCCTAAGGCAAACTAGGCACTTGCCTAGGGGCGCGTAGTTACAAGGGGCGCGCGAGCTCAGAATTTTTAAACAAATAAAGAAAATAACATATCGACGATTAAGAATTAAAGCTGATCTATAATAGATCGATAATAGATAAATCGATTATATTGCACAAGCATCGATATATTGTGCAATATTGCGCGTTTGTTGCGTCGTCAGGCTTGCCAGTACTGGCGATTTGTCGCCAAATTGGCGATTTTTTACAAACTTTGGCGACCAATTTATGAAAATTGGCGATGGCGTCTTTTTTGGCGATTATCAAAATATTAGATTATATTAATAAAAGGCTTCGTGTGTAGAAGTCTACGTAAGTGGGGAAAGCTTCTGACTGCCATCCACCTGGGGGTGGCCAGAGCGATTCTTTTGCATGCGGAGCAAGCAGCTCACGACTTCCGCGCAGTGTCCTCTGGATAGCCACCGAACACCCGTTTGGTGGTGAACTAAAGTGAGAAGGCGACAACTCGACAAGGCCACTCCGACATATTCGGTTTAAGGGCTTGTTGAGGGGAATAACTGCAGCGTCTGTTCACCAGAAGGTGCGGCTGTGAGCGGGCGTCTGTCTTGGAGCAAGCGGCTCGCCATATAAACGTGTAACAATATACAACTCCCGCAGGGCGGGTTGTGCGTCGGGCTTGGGACCCACCACGTAAAAATCCTATCCAATGAAAACAACAACAAAGCCTCGGATGAGACCACCCCTTTCTGATGACAACCACGGCAAACGTTTAAAGGACTATGATTTGAGGGTAAGCACCTGGAACGTCCGGACCCTTAATTGGGAAGGTGCCTCTGCCCAGCTGGTTGATGTCCTCGAAAGAGTGAAAGCTGACATCACTGCCATACAAGAGATGCGGTGGAAGGGGCAAGGCAAGAAGAAATGTGGGCCTTGCGCTATATATTACAGTGGCCATGCAGAGGAGCGTATATTTGGTGTTGGTTTTGTGGTGGGAAAGAGACTCAGCCGCCGAGTACTGTCGTTCACGCCAGTGAACGAGCGTCTAGCCACCATCCGCATCAAAGCGAGATTTTTCAACATATCTCTCATCTGCGCCCACGCCCCGACGGAAGAGAAGGACGATGCCATCAAAGACACTTTCTATGAGCAGTTAGAGCATGCCTACGACCGCTGCCCCCGTCACGACATTAAGATTGTGCTTGGCGATTTTAATGCCAGGGTGGGTAAGGAAGGTATCTTTGGCAGCACAGTCGGAAAATTCAGTCTCCACGACGTAACCAGTCCCAATGGGACGAGGCTGATCGACTTCGCCGGGTCACGAAACATGGTCATTAGCAGTACCAGATTCCAGCACAAAAAAATACACCAAGCCACGTGGCTGTCTCCTGATCGAAAAACGCGAAATCAAATTGATCACGTCATGATCGACGGCAGACACAGCTCCAGCATCCTAGATGTGCGCACAATCCGTGGTCCCAATGTCGACTCCGACCACTATCTTGTAGCGGCCAAGGTACGCACCCGCCTCTGTGCAGCAAAGAATGTGCCAACAGGACAGCAAGGAAAGTTTGAAGTCGAAAGGCTGCACATGACGCAGACAGCCAATGAATACACCACTCGGCTCTCACTCCTGCTCTCTGAGAGCAACCCTTCACCAAACGATGTATCTGAGGAATGGGAACACATCGCTCGTTCACTTCGTATCGCCGCTGAGGAATCTATAGGATACAAGCGAGCCCACAAAAACACCTGGTACGACAAGGAATGTCGCGATGCCTCGGAAAGAAAGAACGCCGCCTACAGGGCTACATTGTGTGCGGGCGCAACGCGAAGCGTATGGGAGCGTTATCGAACGGCGAAGAAGGAAGAGAGGCGCCTTTTTCGAAAGAAGAAAAGGGAGGCTGAAAGGCGCGAGTGTGAAGAGCTTGAGATGCTGGCGGGTAGGAACGATGCTCGAAAATTCTATCAAAAAATCAGGCGGATGACTGAAGGTTTCAAGACCGGGGCAAATTCCTGCCGGAATGATAACGGTGATCTGGTAACTGATGTCCAGAGCATACTTAAGTTGTGGAGGGATCACTTCTCCTCCTTGCTAGATAATGGCAACAGTGAAAGTGCGGAAGGAGAAGATGTACGACCCGAACCCCCAATAGCAGATGATGGTAGGCATGTTCCACCACCTGATCATGACGAAGTGCGAATAGCAGTATCTAGGCTTAAGAATAACAAGGCCCCGGGCGCTGACGGCTTGCCAGCCGAGCTATTCAAACATGTTGGCGAAGAGTTGATAAGGAGCATGCATCAACTCCTATGCAGAATATGGTCGGACGAGCGCATGCCCGACGATTGGAACTTAAGTGTGCTCTGCCCAATCCACAAAAAAGGAGACTCCACAGTACGCGCCAATTATCGTGGGATAAGCCTCCTGAATATCGCATATAAGGTCTTAGCAAGTGTATTGTGCGAAAGACTGAAGCCTATCGTCAACAATCTGATTGGACCTTATCAGTGTGGCTTCAGACCTGGTAATTCTACCATCGACCAGATCTTCACAATACGACAAATACTGGAAAAACCCCATGAAAAAGGATCCGACACACACCATCTCTTTGTCGATTTTAAAGCCGCTTTTGATAGCACGAATAAGAATTGCCTGTATGCCGCAATGTCTGAATTTGGTTTCCCTGCTAAACTTATACGGCTATGACAAATGACGTTGACTAACATCACCAGCTCCGTCAGAATTGTGAAGGACCTCTCCGAGCCGTTCGAGACCAAACGAGGTTTCAGACAAGGTGACTCTCTTTCGTGCGACTTCTTCAATTTGATGCTGGAAAAGATAATACGAGCTGCAGAACTTAACCATACAGGAAGCATCACAAGAGTGTGCAACTGCTGGCGTACGCCGATGACATCGACATCATTGGCACTAACATGCGCGCCGTATGTTCTGCCTTCTCCAAGCTGGATAAAGAGGCTAAGAAAATGGGTTTGGCGGTCAACGAGGACAAGACGAAGTACCTCCTGTCATCACACAAAGAAACAGCACGCCTTGGCAGCCACGTCAATGTTGATAGCTACAAATTCGAAACTGTTAAGGACTTCGTCTATCTGGGAACCAGCATTAACACCAAGAATGATGTCAGCACGGAGATCCAACGAAGAATCACGCTTGCCAATAAATGCTACTTCGGACTAAGTAGGCAACTTAAAAGTAAAGTCCTCTCTCGACAAACAAAAATCACACTCTACAGGACGCTCATCGTTCCAGTCCTCATGTACGGCGCAGAAGCATGGACAATTTCAAAATCAGATGAGATGGCACTTGGAGTATTCGAGAGAAAAGTTCTTCGTAAGATTTATGGACCTTTGCGCGTTGGCGTGGGCGAGTATCGACGGAGATTTAACGATGAGCTGTACGAGCTTTACACAGACATCGACATTGTTCAGCGAATAAAGATCCAGCGGCTGCGTTGGGCAGGTCATGTCGTCAGAATGGACGAAGGCGCTCCGGCCAAGAAAGCATTTCTATCGAAACCCGCTGAACGCAAAAGAAAAGGGAGACCTCCACTGCGTTGGGAAAATCAGGTGGACAGCGATGCTGCCTCCCTAGGTGTTCCCAAGTGGCGCCATGCTGCACGAAACAGAAGCAATTGGCGCGCTCTGTTGGACTCGGCCAGAATCGTCTAGACAGTTAAGCGCCAATCAAGAAGAGAATAAAAAAGCAATTACTTTTTCAAGCCTTTTTCTCAAATTTTGAAAGTTTCTTCATACAAATTTTTGTCAAATTACAAAAAATTTGAGAAATAGCAATTGCTTTTTGTTTATTAATACGACCCATTATCAGTGATGGTAGATACTTTTTTGGAAATTCCCTACAGAGCAAGAAAAAAATCCCTACTTTTCCCTACGCTTGTTTCAAATTTTCCCTACGTAATTCCCTACACTTTTTTTTAGTTATCTCCATGCTAGAACAATGAAGAAACCACACGGCAGTAGATGAACGTTTTTTCTTTTACTAAATAATGAAAATCGGCTGTTCTACTGCATACTGCATACACACTGGCTCTCAAAGAAATCAAAAAAAATTACAATAAAGTACTGATGATTTACTGTTTTGAACAATTATTATAATAAAAAAATATATGTATTAATGCGTTTTATGTAACATATATATCACACGTTTTATGCAATAGGGATTTAACTCGAAATTCTCGATTTCTGGGGTTTTGCCATATATTTCAATAACTGGGTCATGCCTTTGAGTCTAGTCTTATAAAATACTCAAAACGATAAAAATGGCGGAAATAAAAGTGATTTTGTAGGTAGCCGTAGAAGGAAGCTCTTTGAAATTATAAGAGCCTATACACACTTGCGACTCAATCGATTTAGTCGAATTGGGCTGTTGTATGCAAATCCAATTGTTTCAGTTGTTCGACTAATTGAATGTAGTGTGAATGCTTCCATACATTCCCATGCAAATCAAAGCCCGACTAAATCGATTGAGTCGCAAGTGTGTATAGGCTACAGAGCTGTAAAAAGCTGCAATCAGATTGTGTTGCAATCATAAAAAGTGTATATTATTGTAAGCAGCTTTGATTGTAAATCATATTGCTAGTAAATTTTTTGATTGTAAAAATAAAAATTTCAAAAATTTAGAAGTATGTTATTGCAATCGACCTTCACCATGGATCATTTTGATTTCAGAAATTAAAATTGCAATAATTTACAAAAGTTTCATTGCAATCAACTTTGACCGTAAATCATTTTAATTGTAAAAATTACAATTACAATAATTTAAAAAAAATTTCATTGCAATACACTTTTCTCGTAAATCATTTCATTACAATAATTTACAAAATTTTTCATTGCAATGAACTTCAAACGTAAATCATTTTCATTGTAAAAATTTCAATAGCAATAATTGTATTGTAATAAATTTTCATCGTAAATCAAATTTGATTGAAAAATGTTTGATTGCAAGGCTTGCAATAGCAATCATTTTCCTCATAACTTTAAACGCATGCATTGGGATTGATGAAAGGCAAGCGCCTGGGTAATGCGAGTAATACCCGGCACTTATATCACACGCGTAGCCGCGTAATAACCCATGTCCGGGGTACATATGTATGTAGTTATGTACATACATATTGGATGCTGCCGGGCACACGGTACTGGCAATATTTGCAGTCTTCAATATGTATGTACATATAAAGTCTGGATGATAAGATGATGAGAAAGAGGATGAGGGTGTGGATGGGGATAAGGATATATATTTATTTTTGTACCATTTGTTTTCTCATTTACTCTCGGATATCTCATTACTGTCATACATATGTATGTATGGTTGTTTAACATAAATATATATATACTTATCCCTATCCTCATGTTCAATTTTATCCATATCTTTATCCTTATATCCATCCGCACCCTCAACCCCTTTCTCAACATCTTATCATCTAGACTTTATACAAATTGACGACTGCAAATATTACCAGTACCGTGTGCCAATATGCACATTAGGGTACATAGCATATTTTCTCAACCTCACCCCCTAAGTCGATGGTAATATAGTCTAAGATACCACATATAAATTTTTGTCCCGATCGAAAACCGTTAAGGGGTGTCGCACAGGTGCCAAACTCCAGAAAGCTCTAGAGGCTCAAAAATTTAAGTTTAGTTTTTTGCATATCTAATGCGCAAATCGATTGTCCTGTACTCAAAAATACTAAATTCAAATTTTGGTCCTGATCAGAGGTGGTAAAGGGTTGTCGCAGAGGGGTCAAAGTTCAGACTACCATATAAAGACCAAAAAATTTAATTAATTTTTTTTATCTAATGGCCAAAGTCGATAGTCTTGTACTCAAGGATACCAAATATAAATTTTGGTCCTGTTCGGAGAGGGTTAAAGGGTGTCGCCCGGGGTTCCATATGGTTATATAAACTTTTACCCCTTTGCGACACCCCTTAACCGTCTCCGATCGGGACCAAAATTTATTTATGGTATCTTTGATCATGCTGTTAACGATGTAGGGGGTGAGATCGAAGAAAATCGCTAATCTGATTTTAAGGACACCCTAATGTACATATGTACCCGGGAAATGGGTTATTACGCGCAAACCGTGTTATATGAATGCCGGGTATTGCTCGAATTACCCAAGCGCTTGCCTTTCATACATTCGTATAAAGTTATGAGGAAAATGATTGCTATTGCAAGCCTTGCAATCAAACATTTTTCAATCAATATGATTTACGATGAAAATTTATTACAATACAATTATTGCTATTGTAATTTTTACAATGAAAATGATTTATGAGAAATGTTTATTGCAATGAAATTTTTGTAAATTATTGTATTGAAAATTTGTACAATCAAAAAATTTCAATAAATTTTATTGCAATGAACTTGATCCCCAAAAATTTCAATAAAAATTTATTGCAATAAATGGAAGGTAAATTATTGCTGATTGTAGTTATTTTACAATCAAAAATTTTATATAAATGTTTATTGCAATCTATGGAACACAAATTATTTCAAATTGCAATTTTTACAATCAAAAAACTGCAATAAATTTTCATTGCAATAAAATTGGAAGAACAATCAATGATTGCTGGGACGAATGATTGCGGCTTTTTACAGCTCTGATAGGCTATAAAAGTTTGTTTGCGTTTTCCCAAAAAAAATTTTTTTTTTAGTTAAATCCCTATTGAATAAAACGTGCGATATATAGGTAGGTAGACGTAGGCATATAAATATGTAAGGGAACGAAAAATTTCATTGATACTATCATAGGTACAGGATTTCTCTAAAAAATAATAAAAAAAAAGTTATTGCGTCAAATACTTTGCTTTAGCCCATATGACACTACGTTTTTTCTGGTATTCTACAAGGTTTTTTGTGTGAAGGAGATGGTCAAATACAGTTTTGCGTTGGTGTAAGCGAGCAAGCTATATTGAAAAAGCCAAACGAAATACCAACAAAATACCATCTAGTTGGTCGTAAGGGAAAAAAAAATTCGGAGCTAAGAGCGTAGCCAGAGCAAAAAAAACTTTTGCTCCGATGCCCTGATTAAAAGTATCGTGTATTAGATAGTTCACTATACGGTATTCCCTCTCCAATTACGTCATTGAAGGGTTCGCGATTTAACTCATCTTCGCAGCATTTTCATTATTCAAATCGACAGTCAGTGTTGAAGTGAAAAAAAGTTGAATTGAAATTTTGATTTGACTTTGCCAAAAAATCCCTACATTTAGCTATTTTATAAAAATCTGTCCTTCTTTCCCTACGGTCACTTTTTTCCGACTAAAATCCCTACATGTAGGGAATTTTCCCTACGTATCACATCACTGCCCATTATCTCCATTTTGCCAATAAATCTTACGATATGTAGAGATCTATTGAGAAAATAAATATATACTACATACTCTGGCAACCATTTTCTGCACACTTGAGTGCAAACCAAAATTTTGGTCTGCACACTCGCCTATCCACGATACGACGGTCTGTACAACTTTGACACCCTACGGGACAGTGAGCTTCAGCAAGAAGCACGTGCTGTTCATCGTGCTGTTCATCGCTGACATATGTTTTGTGCATCGTCGACAGCACTTTCTTAAGGGCCTTGTGAGAAAAGTGATGCCTGGCTTTGCGTACGTGTGATCTTGCATCACCTTCTCTCTTATGTACTTTGGCTATCTATTCAAAATATGTTTGTCTCTTTTACTCCAATCACAATTGATCAAAAACAATAGCACTCTAGTTAGCAGCATAGTTTATATCTATAAGTTGCGGCACTCTCAGCTGATCGTTTGGCATGTTGTGCCTGTCACCATGTAGTGCTGTGCAAAAGTTACAAAAAAAAATTGAAATTAATTTTGAAATCGTTAAATCTTTAAAATTATTGGGTGAATTGAATTTGTAATGCTATATTTATAGCAATAATAACAAAAAATTAACATATTTTTGAGTTTTAATTGATTTTATTAGGAATTTTGGCAATTTTCTTGTGAAGATTTTGCTACGTTTGAATACAACACTGTGGTCGATTCTTCTTCATATTTGGTTTATTTAGTTTCCCATTCTCCTATTGACACGTAATGTGCCTGTCACTTTTTGCAACAATAATGGTTGAAATTTGTTTTGATGGGAATACAGTGAGTCACAGTGAAGGTGAGCCATCATTTATTCAGAAATTTTTATTATTAAATATCTTTGTTAACAATTACTTGACTTTCCCAATCTTTTTGCGACGGAAAACTTTCAACAACATGCCAGAAATTATGAAAAACAAAAACATACACATATATACGCGTTACGACTTCGTATGCGTACAATTTCTCTTCTATTTTTCAACTCTGTTGGTAAATAATAAGTACCAACAAAAAAGACTGGATTTCAACTCTAAGATGATGCCTGCTTTCAACCAGCTCTTCGCGTCCGTGTTTGAACAGCTCGGCAGGTAGTCCATCTTTTCCAGGAGCTTTATTGTTTTGGGCCCGGGGTATAGCTGTCCTCACTTCATCATAGTCGGGTGGTGGAATGTTTTTTCCATCGTCAGGGATTGTGGTACCGGGTTCGACGACTCCCTCGCAATTTATCAATGAGGAGAATTTATCACTCCATAACATAAGTACACTCTGTACGTCGGTTACCAGGTAGCCATTATTTTATTTCTTATAACAAAATAGCCATATTAAGCATTTTGAGATTAAGAAGATTCACATTTTATGAGATATCTCCGAAGCCAGTTTTGGTATTGAAATTAATCAAATGGTTTATGGCAGCATTCATAAACACCTTTCGTTTGATACCCATATTGTACTAACTCCGAAACCGGTCGAGATATCGAAACAAATAATACCTTAAACTTTAAGTTGAGCGTCTAGCAATCCAAAAAAGTTTCGTTCAATTCCATTCAGTACTTTTTGAGTGATACGGCCACAAACATACGGACAGACAGACAAAAATTCTAAAAATGGTTGATTTGGGTTCTACTGGCTTAATAATGCTTCCCCCAATCATTTTTTTCTCGATATCTGCAATGTACAGACATCGACCTGTTACAATTTTATTATATGTAGAGATTAACAAATTATCTAAGCTTTTACATCATCTATATCTACATCTACACTAATATTATAAAGAGGAAAGATTTTGATTGTTAGGGTGTAAAAAAACTAGGTAGTTAAAATTTATAGTATTATGATGGCCATTTATGGTCGGTACAGGGGCGCCGAGAAAGTGGCTGCCTAGGGCGCTCTGGACCTTTAATCTGCCACTGGTCGCAATTGTAGTGTTGATACAACATGAAACCAAATGTTAAAACAACCAGAACTAGATTTAACAGTAAAAATTGGTTGATATCACACGAAACAATTTTGAAACATAAACGACATTTGGAATTTTCGTTTATTCAATACGATGATAGTGTCAATATAATCTTAAAAATTTTTAAAAAAGAAATTTGCAACTCTTGGCCCATTTTTCAAAATTTCAGCATGTTTCGTCATAACGGCATAACTTCATTTCATCACTCGGGCTTTATTAGTGGCTGAATTATCATGTTTTACGTGTTTTTCGAAATACATCCATATGCCTTATTTTCAACCCCAACTTTCTCTATTCCCATTAGAATCTGTGTATCAAATTTCATTAAAATATTTCTATTTTTGCGCAACTTAGAGTGTGTACGGCCGGACGGACGGACATGGTTCAATCATTTTTTCATCCTGGTCGTTTTGATATATACATACTTATGTATATGTAAGTCCATATCTATCTCAATTATTTTATGGTCTTACGTACAACTGTTATGTGATCAAAAGTATACATAAATATATTGTACTACGTACAGCACATCCTACACAGCGTAGGTATGAATACACACGTGTTCGCTCAAAATAATGTAATGTTTACATACAAACATACAGCTGAAACTTATAAAAGTGTTTTAAAATATACACGACCGTTAAAATGGAGCGACATCTGCATTTGAGATTTGAATTGATAGCATAAAATAATTCTGAAGGCATAGTTTTAGGCGCAAATTTTTTAGTTTAAATTTAAACATTTTATTTTTGCAAAATACTATTAAAAAAAAGTACCACGCCCAATAAAACACCGTTCAACATAAATAGCTAACTTATACCTTTAAAACGATGCCTTACTTATTAATTTTGGTAAATTATGTGAGCAGACAGGCCCGCAGAGAGCCGAGCCGGGCCCCTGGGACAGTTCGCGCTTACGAGCCCCCCTAAAAAATAAATTCAATCTAGTAAAAAAATAACATACAAAAATTTTTCAATTCACATTGTCAGTTTTATTTCATATAAAATAAGATTTACTAGAACACTTACATATAGGGTCTATGCATGATGCGTCTGATTCAAGAGTCAGTTTAGGTGTATTAGTGAAAATGCGCATGTAGTAGTTACACCGACATGACTCAAGAAAATCAAAATTAGTTTGATATTTTGCTGTGACTCGCCTGTCAAATTTTGTCAGTTAATATCCAAACCGTTTAAAAAATAAATAACGAAAAGAAAAAATATATTTTATTTTCAAAAATGTTTGTCAATAAGTTCGATATTGAGGAAGATAAAATTTTTTTTACTTGAATTCATCGAAGTATACAGGTCGTCTGAGATATTAATTTCGAAACTTCTGCAATGAAAACTATTCACAAATGAATGACGCAAGTGAGCCCAGAATGACAGCGAGTCAACACGTACACAGATGACTCGCGAGTCAGAAGCACTGTGTATAGACCCCAGTACATACATAAATGAAATGTTAGATCTCATTGTTTGATTTGCTTACATTAACTTTTTTAAATACATTTTAAGAGCTTGAATCATCCAAGGAAAACCTTCCGTGCTTTTTGGTCTGCGAATATGGAAATTACTGAGTCAAAACTAATGCTGCGAGCAAGGCTGGACGCCAATGCCAATGTTCCAAGGCTTGTCAAGCTATTTTGGATCATAGTAGAACGCAAAAAATTTTTCACGCGAGACAATAGACTGAAAAAACGCTCCCCTTCAGCCACACTGACTGGAAGTGTGCAAAATATTCTTAATGCTATGCAGATGTTAGGAAATAATACTTCCATCTTCAAGTTACGAAGTTTGTTCAGAAGTTGTAATGGTGGCAGCGAATCACATCCCAAATTTGTTAAGTGGATGGCTTTGAGATAAATGATTTCATCTATTAGATCCGTAGAAATATCTAGGCCATAAATAGTGCAGAATGCCGTTGCCTTTTCTCTGAGCTCTTCTTCCGACAGATCCTGATACTTCCACAAAAAACTAAATTTAATCGCAATGTCAGTTTATTTATTTAATCCTTCTTGCACTTGTTCCTGGTAATAACTCTAGTATCTAACTATAAAATAATGGAAATAATAGTAGATAGATAATGGTATTGTTTTTAATAATTTTTTAAATTTTGTATACCTTAACTCTTTGAAATCAATTTAGACAGGGTTACCAACATTTTTCATTTAAAAAGTAAATATTTCTGAGAAGCTTGGTTCACCCCCTTGCCAATTGCGGTACTTTGGAAACTCTAAATCAAAGTCGATTTTCCTCAATTTCAACTCACTTTTCTAGGATTTGCCCATGTATAAACAAGGTAAATATTTGATTGGATGCTTATAATTTTAGTTTGGTGATTTGGTTAAGTTAAACATTTCAATTTTAAAACAATTTCTTGTAGCAACAAAATACCTATGTATGTATCTATGAAATCCTAGTTCGAGTACTGTCAATACTGCTTTGCCTTTCCGGGCCCCAGGGCGATTGCCCTGTCTGCCCCCCCTCTCCGCGGCCCTGTGAGCAGAAAAGGGATATTTGCATAAAAACACAAATTAGAAATAATGTATATGATATTTGAATCATCTTGTATATTTTAAAATAGTTTTATGTTGTATCAACAATAAAATTTGGTTGAATTTACCAAATTTTCAGATGACATTTACAAAGCCAAAATCATGTTTCAAACCTCATAAAATTTAAAAAATTCTTGCTGTTCTATGCGTAAAGATCGATCGTGTTAATTTTACATGAATCGTGTTGATGTTTTTTTTCTGGGTGTGTGATAATAAGATTGATTTTCATAGAAAAGCTAAAATCGATAATTTTATTTGATATACTTTTATGGCGGTTAGGGCTCGATATTTTTATGCCTATTGAAAAAATGCTGTTCCTAATGCCGTGGTTATGCTTACGATAATACTCGACGAGCAACGTGTAATTGTTGTTGTGCACTGCGGACTCTCACATCGATCAAATTTACTGGGTGAAACAATCACCCAGCACACCGAGGCTTCGGGGCAATAATGTGTTACGTTGTGTATGTGCGATCTTATCATCGATTTAAGCGTAACCACCTCTCACCGATGACGAAAATGTGTCGGAATTTCATCGGTGTTTTGCTCGTAAGCATAACTACGGCATAATAGTTTTTCAAACTTAGGGCCTTTTCATATCACTCGGTACGACATCGGATCGACATTTTTTCCTTAGTATTTTCAGTTTACCGAAACGATTCCGCGTTGCAGTGTTTTTCACACTTATGGGAATATGATGTATTGTGGAACGATCCTCCGTCATCCCTTGTCAAGTTTGGTTTGGAGACAAACCGGTTTCGGCTAATATGCGCCATCTTCAGTGTCTTTTTTCGTTCTGAGTTATTTTGTGTAAGTTCGATAGTACTTATAGTAACTAACTTCCATCGTTTGGTCACGTACTTCGTGTTCGTGTGATGTGTTCGTGTGTTCGTGCATTCGTGCGTTCGGGCGACGTGCATGCGTGTGTGCGTGCGAGTCTGCGCGTTTAGGTATGTAAATCTATTTTTGTATCCTCATTAAACAGGCAGGTAAAAGTCCGTTATTGTCCTCTTGTGTGTTGTTTTGTTTATGTAGGTTTTAGGTTTTTTGTCCTCTTTTCGGTATAATAGCTTAAGCGGTTCGAATAATGTATCTGATGCGGTGTTTATTTGTTCATTTATTATTTTACCTACGAATGTCTTCTGTTTGTATATCTCCATATTTTCTAATACGTTAAGTCGTTTTCCCTTGTGTTGTATGTGGAGAATTTTAGCTGTTTTTCCTATTTTCATGGGTGTCCATTTGTTTTCTGCCATGTGGTTGGCGAAATTTGATTCCACTGTCGTTGATGATTTCCTTATTTTCTTATTGTAATCTCTTACGTGTTCTCGATATCTCGTCTTGATTTGGCGTCCTGTTTGTCCTATATAGCTATTTTGGCATTCGCAAGTCAATTTGTATACGCCTGTGGTGCAGTGTGGCCGCTGTGGTGCAGTGGGTAGAGTGCTCGCCTTATAATAATAACAGGTTGTTTAGGTTTTGAAGTGCGAAACGCTAATAATCTTTATTGTACAAAATATTCCTCTTTTATACAATATTTGTTCTTATGTACTACTTATTTACTATGATACATATTTACTCTAAATACTTAAAAATAATGGGACTCTTTCCCACGGTATATTGTACATATGTACATGTACCTACGTACATGTACATATGTATGCTCCTATGAGCGCTTAGGCTTAGAATAACATTGGAAGCGTGAGAATGGCAGCGTCAGCAATTTCTGTTTACTTACAATTTGTGTGGGGCTGACTAAGTAGTCAGCGCCACCGCGTGACAATACAATGTATAGAAATTTATTATGTATGTATGTTTGCGCTTGTGTATTTACATTTGACGCTCTACATCACCCTTCCAAAAAAAATGCTCGCTTCATTTGTGGATTCAATGAAGCGAGTATTTCGTTTCAATAAAAATTAAAATTGAAATTTATGTTCCTATTTTTATGCTTACATATTTATTGTGATGTAAAAAGTGGGAATGTCTTATGTTATTGCTTTAAGTCTATTTTTATGTACTATAATTTTCTTTTCTAAATGATTATTATTTTTACCTATACTTTCTACCTTATAGGGAGTTAAACTATAACTAGTAAGGAAGCCTAAGTTCGAGTGGAATCGAACATTAGATACTCAGCTGTATGCTTTCATTGTTTGCGTTTGATGAAAACACGATGTATTTTATATAAAGCGAGTGCTGCATAAAGTGGGCGTAGCCACGCCCATTCTCAATATTTTTATCAGTCATCCAACTAAGCATATGAATATTATTCTTTGTGCAAAATTTCATTCCTTTATGACTTCTAATTACAAAGATGTCACGTTACAAATTCCCAAAGGGTGTTCCAGAAATATCTTTGTTAAAAAGTAGGCGTGGTCATAAACCGATTTGAATAAATTTTTGTGTGTCTATTAACACAAGTTATAAAAGTATACAAACCAAGTTTCGTTATAATGTCTCAATTATTTGTCGAGTTATAGGCTAAGAAATCTCGTATATTCCTTTGTCTAAAAAGAGGCGGTGCCACGCCCATCTTCCAAAATTTTTATATTTTTTGTTTCCGGTCTATTGTGGAACTCATGCCACAAAATTTCTATGAATTATCTCTATATTTGACAAAGATATCGCTTAAAATATTTTTATTAGGCCCCTTTATAGTTCCCATATATAAAAGTAGGCGTGGTCGCCAACCGATTTCGCTAAAATTTTGAACATGTATTACCACAACTAATAAAAGTGTACACTGCAAGTTTCGTCATTATATTTAAATTATTTGTCGAGTTATGGGCTCAGAAATCTCGTATATTCCTGCTTCTCGTGTTTTTCGTTTTATATCCGCAGTTGGACTTCTGCCATAAAATTTCAATGATATACCTTTATATTTGACAGAGATATCGCTTAAAATGTTTTTATTAGGCCACTTTATAATACCCATATATAAAAGTGGTCGTTAACCGATTTTGGCAATTTTTCGTCCAAACATTTGCCTAAGTAAGTATATCACGCCCACCAAATTTTATCGATATATCTTCAACGGTTTCTGAGTTATGACATATAAAACTTTCAATGTTTGGCCCTTAATAAGTGGGCGTGGCACCGCCCATTTTTCAAAATCTCACGAAATTACTTCATAAGGGCCTGAGCTCCACACGTGGGTGAAATTTTATCACTCTAGCTCTATTAGTGACTGCGATACAAAATTTCCGATTTTTACTATATAGGGGAAGTGGGCGTGGTCATGGTCCGATTTCGCCCATTTTCAATACCATCCGTTCCAGTCTTGATACCAACTTGCATTCCAAATTTCATCAAAATATTTCAATTTTTGCGCGAGTTATCGTGCGTACAGACAGACAGACGGACGGGCATGGCTCAATCGATTTCTTTTTTCACCCTGATCAATTTGATATATATAAGTCAATATCTATCTCGATTATTTTATGGTGTTACAATCCACCGTTATGTGATTAAAACTATAATACTCTGTGTACTAGTACAGCTGAGTATAATTACTGTTCCTATCGATATTTACTACTCTATAGGGCCCTTTATATCTACTGTCTAACTTATGTCCTGCTTCGTCTCTGACTAACACTAAATCTCCTATTTTTATTTCCTTAAGTTGTACGTTTTTATCGAAATTAATTTTTTGTTTTTCCTTAGCCTGCCTTATTAACCTATTAGCTCTTTCTTGGGCTATTTGTAACCTAAATTTAACTTCCTTATCATATGCCTCATAATTATATAATGGGCTGATTGTATTCTCTTGTAAAAAGTTGTATGTCGTTGCCGGTTTTCCAAATATTAGTTCAAAAGGGCAGTAACCATGAACTGTTGAAGGTGTTGTGTTATAACAATAGGTAAAGTACTTGAGGTACTCATCCCAATCGTCTTTGTCAATGGATATGTATGAACGTACATATTCATTGAATGTTCTATGGCTGCGTTCAACAGTGCCTAACGTTTGGTGATGGTAAGGTGTAGAAGTTTTGTGTTCTATTTTTAATAATTTACACAGTTCTTCAAAAACGTTATTTTTATATTCCGTTCCCATATCGGTTAGTATGGTCTTCATACATCCATAAATGAGAATGAAATGTTCGAAAATAGCTTTGGCTACTGTTTTTGCATGTTTGCTTTCAATTGGAATTGCTACTAGATATTTGGTTAAGTCACATATTATAGTGACTGCACACTCATTTCCATTCAATGATTTTGGAAATGGTCCAATTGTGTCAATTTGAACTATATCAAACGCTTTTGTTGGCGTTTCCGTTATTGTCATGGGTTCTTTTAAATTTTTATTAATTTTGTTTTTATTGCATTGAATGCATTTTTTAATATGAGTTTTTATTTCATTTTTCATATTTTTCCAATAATATTTCTGTTTAATTTTATTGGTTGTGCGATTGATTCCTGGGTGGCCACCATTAACAGGATCATCGTGATATTTTTGTAATATCTTTTTAATCACTTCTTTATCTGTCACGTGCATAACCTCCGGAGTTAATGCAATAGTTAAATTTTTGAGAACTTTGGTACCTATATCTTTAAATGTGTCTACTCGAGTATAATTATTTTTAAACAATTTGTCTCCTAAGGAAAACTGTATTTTATTAATTCCTAGATTGCCGGCTTCTTTCATAAGCCTGGCAAAGAATTGTCCTAAGTCAATCTTCGCCTCAACAATTGAATTATTATTAATATTTGAATTGCCGGCTTTATTCGAAAGCCTGGCAAAGGATTGACCTGAATCAATCTTCGCCTCAACAATTAAATCATTAATATCTATGTTGCTACAAATTTTCTTTCCCTTTTTGAACTGCAGTTTCGGGGGATCGAAAACGAGCTGAGCTAGCTTTTTTACTTCACATTTATTTAGCGCTTCATATATTTTTTTGTTCTCTTCGTGACAGTTTTCTTTTGTATTTTTATTATTGGAATTTTTATTATTGGTATTTTTATTGGTTTCTGATCGTATTGTGACTCTCATTATATGGCATGCTTTAACTGACATGTCTTTTAAATCATTTATATTAATGCGTGATAGTGCACCCGCAACATAATTTTCTTTTCCAGCTATGTACTCCACTTCAATGTCATATTCTTCCAAGTCTAGTCGAATTCTAGTTAGTTTTGACGATGGGGTTTTCATCGAAAAAAGGTATGTTAAGGGTCGATGGTCTGTTTTGATTGTGAATTTTCTACCGTAGACGTACGGTCTGAAATAAGTGATAGCCCAATGTATGGCTGCTAATTCCTTTTCAATTGTTGCTTTATTTATTTCGCCTTTTGTGAAAGATCTTGAGGCATAAGCAACTGGTAATTGTTTTCCTTCGTATTCTTGACTTAGCACTGCTCCGCAGGCGTATCCACTTGCATCTGTTGTTATATAAAATTCTTTATTGAAATCTGGGTATTGTAAAATATTTGGGCTAATTAGTGCGTTTTTCAGATAATTGAATGATTTCTCACATTCTTCTGTCCAATTAAAAACAATGTTCTTTTTGCAAAGTCTTGTTAATATTCTAGAGTATTCTGCGAAATTTGGTATAAATCTTCTGTAATAATTGCAAAATGTAACGAATCTTTTAGCTTCGTCAGCATTTTTGGGAGTTGGGTAATTTTGAATTATTTTGTATTTACTGGGATCTGGTAAAATTCCTTTACTTGTACATTTGTGTCCAAGATAAGTGACTTCTTGGTTGAAAAATAGACATTTATCTGGATGTAATTTTAAGTTATATTTTCTGCAAGTTGCGAATACGTCTTTTAAATTTTTAATCATGTGGTTTTCGGAACATCCCAATACTACCAAGTCATCCATGTATAAGAATGCTTGTGATGGCTTTAGACCTGCGAATGCCAAAGTCATCATTCTCTGAAATGAGTTTGGTGCTACTTTGAGACCATAAGGTAATCTTTTGAAGCGGTATGTACCATTGTCTGCGGTGAATGGTGTTATATCTCTTGATTCTGGGCTTAGTTCTATTTGGTGAAAGCCTGACATTAAATCCAAGCAAGAAAAATAGTTTGCTCTTCCCAATTGATCCAGAATGTCATCAATTCTTGGTAATGGGAATTTATCTGCGGTTAGTTTTTTGTTTACTTGTCTCTAGTCAATAACTAGTCTCCATCTCTTGTCGTTATTACCTGGTAGTGATTTTTTCGGTACCAGTAAAATTGGACTATTATATTCGGAAATAGATGGTTCTATTAGGTCATCTTGAATTAGTTTATTTACTTGTTTATTAATTTCCTGTTTATGTGCTTCTGGTATTCTATAATTTTTACATAGACTGGAGTATCATCTTTCATATAAAGTTTTTGTTTATAAAAATTGTTAGTGGTTATAGGTTCTGATTCTAATGCAAATATATCTATATATTCTGAACACAAAGTATTAAGTTGAGATTTAGCAAATGATGGAAAATTTTTATTTAATCTTTCCAGTTTTTCTTTATTATTTTCTTCATTTTTCTGTTTATTTTTTACAATTATGTAGTCTTCTAAATTTTCTGTATTAATATTGTAATTTTGAATAGTTGCATTTTTATCTGTTGTATTAATAATTCTAACAAATGCTTGATTCGCGTTCACTATTGAATTGGCAATAAAAATACCTTCAGCTAACTGTTGATGTGGTATAAATAATTCGTTATTATTGTTGATTTTAATTTGTCTAATTACTTCAGACCTTGCTGGTACCGATATACTATTTATTGTTGGCTCATTTGTCATTTGAATTGCTATATTTTCTGGGAAATCATATGGACGTAATATCAAAGTATCTTTATTACTTTGATAGTCTAAAATGCAATTATATTTTTTAATGAAATCTAGTCCCAAAATTCCGTCACATGGGATTGGGAAATCATCTTCTACTATGTGAAATTTATGTCGAATCAAAAGATCATCACCCTTCAAATCTGCTCTAACTGTTCCGAGGGTGCTTGTTATACCCTGACCAATACCTTTTAAATCTGTTTTTTGTGAATTATTAATTGAAACATCATTCTGAATTTGACCCTTTTTAATAATAGATATATCTGCTCCTGTGTCTACTAGGAGAGTAGAAAATGAGTTATTTAATGTTGATTTGGAAGATATGTAGCTGTTCAAATGTAAGTTGAATACTAAAATTTTTCTCTCTACTGTTGAAGTGGAGTCTGCTGGTTTTCCTGTTGATCGTAGCTACGTATGTTTCGTGTGTTGTTTGTATTGTTATTATTATTGTTGTTGCGAACATTTGAGCGTGTTTGGTTTCTAAAGTCTCGCCTTTGCATGTTATTGTTGTTGTTATAATTGTAGCGCGTGGGAAACGCGCGTCTTTGGTTACTTCTGTTATTATTACTTTGATAACTTCTACGGAAGCTACCGCGGTAATAGTTTTGTTGGCGGATGTGAAGCAATGAGTTTGGGTTTCCAGTTACTTCAGTGCAGCTATTTGTGAATTTAGAGATAGCTTCGTTCATGGAAGTGAACGTTCCTGCCTGCATATCATTTTTACTTTTTCGTTTGAGCAATTCTTACACATGGCTTTTACAGCTGCTTGTGTAGAATATTTGCTTGCCAAGTCTGAGGTAAGCCCATCAGATATATATGCTCCTTCCAATGACTTTGTTAGCTTCTCTATTTCAGTAGTGTATTGATTAGCTGTTTTACTGCGCTGTTGAATATTCAAAAGCTTTGCAGTCAATACTTCCACTGACTCGCCTTTAATTGAAGTTTGCAATTTTGTTTTAACTTGTTGTATGGTATTTTCAGTACTGATGTAATTTCGTGCAGTACCTTTAAGTTTAGTTTTTATAATGGATATCGCTAACGCTTCATGCGTATCCTTGATCTGATCGAGAATTTCAAGTGCGTCCAAAAAACTATGTAGATTTTCCGGCTTGCCATCAAATTCGGGTAAAATTGATGAAACCGTTTTAATAAATTCTACTATTGTTTGTGGCATTTTGTCTTTCTCTTCCGGTTCTGGTAATAAAATACTAAAGTCGAGTGATATAGTACTTTCGTATGTGTTTGGTACTAATGCATCAATATTGTATCTTGCTAATGAAGATACTAGTTTGTCTCTGACAATGGAAAAAATTTGGTATGCCTCTGATTGGTGAGCTGCAGTGAGTTGATTGTTAACTTTGCGTATTATTTCACCTAAATTATTTAATGAATCTAGTATTGTTTTGAGGTGTTTTCTTACCGTTTCCGTTTTTATTGTTATACTTTTGTTTATGCATTTATATGCTTTTTCTGCCGTTGTTTTTTCTTCTATAAGTGTATTAAAAATTATTTCCCATTTGGCCATTGAAAAATAATGAAATCTGTTTATACTTTATCCAGGCCGTCAGCGCGAGAAATGTATCTCTTCTTCAAAATTTTGTTGTGGATTGAGTATATTCTCAAAAATAAATTGATGCAACTAACAATTGCAATAGCAAGCAAAATGAATTTTATGGAATCCAAGGACTCAGTATGATCAACTACTTCAATGGAATTAACCACATTGGCATTTGGTTTGTCAATCTTGGATGTTTTGCCACCCATATTGGCTTATTTGTATTAAAAAAAATCTTAATGGAATCTTGGAATGCCGGAAACCTCACACATTCGTTGTATTTCTTCTACTCTTGTCGTCAGAGTTTTTATAACGTCTTCTATAGTTGGTTCCCTAGTCATTCCTATGCGATACCAAAATCTTCTCAACCATTCTAATTCCCTGTCGTAATCTCTCAAATCTCTCACTTCCACTCCGCTAGATATATCAGCAATTGAGTTCCTAGACCTAGACATTCTCAAAAAACAAAAGACACTTCCACTTTTTTTTTTTTTTTCTTTATTTATTTAAACATTTTTCTTATATCCTTTAATTTATTCTTTAATTTTCTCTTTTCTTCAATACTAGTTGCTAAATTAATTTTTTCGTGGGTGATGGCAAGAGCTTTTCGCTTGTTGTACTTCTTGCCACCCCTCTTTCGCTTGAAGGCTATGGGCTTCGGAATTTTGGGTTCCTCCACCCTGCGGTTAGTCTGTTGTCTTTGCCGATACTCCTCGATTGTTATCGGCAAAGGACCTGGTCTATTGTTTTCAGGTGGTTGTTGATTTCTTTCGATAAAGAATCTCGACCACCTTTCAAATATTTCGTCAACCTCCTGTTGGTTGACCATAGATAGAATTTGTTAGTTTTTGAAATGGAGAGAAAAAAAAATTTTAGGCAAAAATTTTTAAATTATCGCCACTGAGTAGGCAGCCGTTAGGTTGCCACAAGATTTGTTAATAAAATATACGTGTATAAAATTTAAAATAATTAATAATATTGCTGCTGCTGCTGGTCTCTGTGTTGCGAATGTATCTTCATATGATATGCCAATTGCCAAAATGATTTACGGTTTGTGGTCGTATTGTGCACTTATTTGAGTGAAATGTCCTTTTTAGGTTGCGAATGTATCTTCATATGATATGCCAATTACCAAAATGATTTACGGTTTGTGGTCGTATAGTGCACTTATTTGAGTGAAATGTCCTTTTTAGGTATTACATTGATACGGTGTTGAGGGAAATGTCCTTTTCAAGCATTACGTTGATACAGTTTAACTGGCTCCTTTGCCTGTGGTGAGCTATAGGTTTTGATCCTTAACGCGCCCGATGGCTTTCTTGCCACGTAGATAAATGGAAGGCAAACGGATTTGCCTCGACTTTATCTGGCAAGGGTCGCCATATAATAATAACAGGTTGTTTAGGTTTTGAAGTGCGAAACGCTAATAATCTTTATTGTACAAAATATTCCTCTTTTATACAATATTTGTTCTTATGTACTACTTATTTACTATGATACATATTTACTCTAAATACTTAAAAATAATGGGACTCTTTCCCACGGTATATTGTACATATGTACATGTACCTACGTACATGTACATATGTATGCTCCTATGAGCGCTAAGGCTTAGAATAACATTGGAAGCGTGAGAATGGCAGCGTCAGCAATTTTTGTGTACTTACAATTTGTGTGCGGCTGACTAAGTATTCAGCGCCACCGCGTGACAATACAATGTATAGAAATTTATTATGTATGTATGTTTGCGCTTGTGTATTTACATTTGACGCTCTACAGCCTGCTATGCCAGAGGTCTCGGGTTCAAACCACGGTCCGAGCCAAACACCAAAAAATTTTTCTAATTAGTAAAAAACCAATTATTGGATTTTTTAAGAGCAGCGGCCACCTCTCGGCAGTGGGTGGCATACCCTCCGAGAGTATTTCTGCCATGAAAAGGCTTCTCACAATAAATGCATTCACCGTTCGGAGCCGGCATAAAACTGTAGGTCCACCCAATTAGTAGGAAAAACAAAAAGGGGCACACCTCGAATTGGGAGAGAAGCTCGGCCATAAAACTCGTCAGAGTTATAATAGCGCCATTGTATTATTATTATTATATTAAACACCGCATCAGATACATTATTCGAACCGCTTAAGCTATTATACCGAAAAGAGGACAAAAAACCTAAAACCGACATAAACAAAACAACACACAAGAGGACAATAACGTACTTTTACCTGCCTGTTTAATGAGGATACAAAAATATTTTTACATACCTAAACGCGCAGACTCGCACGCACACACGCATGCACGTCGCCCGAACGCACGAATGCACGAACACACGAACACATCACACGAACACGAAGTACGTGACCAAACGATGGAAGTTAGTTACTATAAGTACTATCGAACTTACACAAAATAACTCAGACCGAAAAAAGACACTGAAGATGGCGCATATTAGCCGAAACCGGTTTGTCTCCAAACCAAACTTGACCAGGGATGGCGGAGGATCGTTCCACAATACATCATATTCCTACCCTGTCGGAAAAACAAGCAACCAAAAAGTACTTATGGGAATACTTTTGGTGCGTAATCTTCAGAGAATGAGAAATTAGATATCCACATTTTCAGTATAAAATTTTAAAATTCAACACATCACTCAATAACAACAATAATGTCTTCTAGCGGAGACGAAGATATAATAACTTTATACATTTCTAGCCGAAACGAGTTTTTACAGACTTTCTTCTTCTTTTATTTAGTGATGGGCGAGTCCGAGATATTTAGACAAACGAGAGAATCGCCATCGTTGCAAAATCACAAGTCGGAGATGTTGTACGGTTGCTTTGAAAACGAGAGGAATCGTTCGCGAGTCCGAGATGTTTTAGCGATTGTTTCGCTCGAGGGACATTTACGACTTGACTCGAATGCGAATGAAAACCATCGAGAGCATTCGAGATGTTTGAACGATTGAGAGAATCGAATAAAACATCGCCCATTACTACTTTTATTACGCCACAAAAATGTATGTAGTAATTCCTCAAATTTTACTGAGTGGTCTTACCGCGTTCCGGTATACCGAAATTAATTCGCTCCGATTTCATTAATGTGAAAGTGCCAATTGAAATATGTACATGTGGCCCGTAGGCTTTCGGTAAAAAATAAAATTGTCGATCCGATACCGCACTGAGTAATGTGAAAGCGCACTTACATTCAATTATAACGTAAGTTATGGGGCCAAATATACCTCAACCTTTAAGGGCTCATACATATCTCAAAAACTACACGTGACACTGTGGGCGATTCGCCTTCGCTAGCAGCGGAAAAGTCAAATTTTAAAGTTGAATAAAACGAAATTTTTGTATTTCCTATCTGTTTAATCATGTGTGTTACGATATTTTCGTGCCTGTCTGCACGTGATTTTACTTTCGCTAGGAAAATGACATATTATACATACATACATATATAGTGCTAAGTCCCGTGGGCGTTGCGCGATTTTTAATTCCAATTTTTCGTTTTTTTTTTTAAATATAGTAAATTATTATTGGAAAATGCGCCGCAGATATACATATATTTATCTATTATATAAAAATAAGTCGCGTTTTTCTCCCTGACGCTATAACTCTAGAACGGCTGGACTGAATTAAATGAAATTTTGCACGTAGTTTTCGATTGAGCCCGACATGGTTTATGGCCAAAAAAGTACATATCGCTAGCTTAGAGTGCATACTGTGTAAGTCCACTTTTATGAAAAAGTGTATTTTTATGTAGAACGCTAGAAAAATCAAATACGCACCGAGCTAAACAAGTCTGTGATACTTGTCATATTTCTACTCGTTGTTATTCAGGGATAAACAAATTGTGTAAGTCCAAAAAGCGAAGAAATTGTGTAAGTCCAAAATATTTATGTGAACAGAATTTTTTTTTTCATTTCGAAATTTTTTAATTTTTTGTTTTTTGTCTCTCCTACAAAGTTTTAAAAAAGGACTTACACAATTTGCACTCTACGCTAGCGATATAAGAATCCGGGAAGGTTTTGGAGATATTCCACAAAATGTGGACCAGGGTAACCCTATAACGGGTTCGTACGCTATGACTATGCTACGCTATGAAATGAAAGGTGTTGACGAATGCTTGAACATGGTGTAGTTATTGGTCCCATATAAGACCCTGTATTCGAGGTATTTCCCGAAATATGAACCAGGTGTGACCCCAGACGGGTTTTCTACAAAATGGGTATCAAATAAAAGGTGTTGGTGAGTATTTAAAAAAGAGGTGATTTCCAAGACCCTATGCGAGCCGTTTTCCGAGATATCGACCAACATGTGGGTCAATGGTGACCTAGAAGGTGTGGAGGGATAGGCTAGGGATATATGGATAGGGATTAGGGATTAGGGGTTGCGTATTAGGGATTAGGGATTAGGGGTAGGGATATAATGGTGAGCAACACGGTAATCTAGGACTTTTTCTGTAGGCTTTATAGGAATAAATTTTAGGCAGAACAACGTCTGATGGGTCAGCTAGTCTATATATATAAATACCTAATTAAACTAAGCCTCTCTGTCTCAGTAATAAACAGAGAGGCTTAGTTAAATGGAATATTATTTTAAAGAAGTGGCGGAGTTTCTACATATACATAGGTACCTTTATATATACATATATATATATTTTCAAAATTTTTATCATTGATCCAACTAAGCATACGAATATTATTCTTTGTGCAAAATTTCATTCCTTTATGACTTTTAGTTACAAAGATGTCACTTTATAAATTCCCAAAGGGTGTTCCAGAAATATCTTTGTTAAAAAGTAGGCGTGGTCATAAACCGATTTCAATAAATTTTTGCGTGTCTATTAACACAAGTTATAAAAGTATATAAACCAAGTTTCGTCATAATATCTCAATTATTTGTCGAGTTATGGGCTCCGAAATCTCGTAGATTCCTTTGTCTAAAAAGAGGCGGTGCCACGCCCATTTTCCAAAATTTTTTATTTTTTGTTTCCGGTCTATTGTGGAACTCACGTTACAAAATTTCAATCAATTATCTTTATATTTGACAAAGATATCGCTTAAAATGTTTTTATTATAATAATAATAATACAATGGCGCTATTATAACTCTGACGAGTTTTTATGGCCGAGCTTCTCTCCCAATTCGAGGTGTGCTCCTTTTTGTTTTTCCTACTAATTGGGTGGACCTACAGTTTTATGCCGGCTCCGAACGGCGAATGCATTTTTTGTGAGAAGCTTTTTCATGGCAGAAATACTCTCGGAGGGTATGCCGCCCACTGCCGAGAGGTGACCGCTGCTCTTAAAAAATCCAATAATCGGATTTTTACTAATTAGAAAAATTTTTTGGTGTTTGGCTCGGACCGTGGTATGAACCCGAGACCTCTGGCATAGCAGGCGAGCACTCTACCCACTGCACCACAGCGGTGCAGTTTTTATTAGGTCACTTTATAATACCCATATATAAAAGTGGGCGTGGTCGTCAACCGATTTTGGTTATTTTTCGTCCACATATTTGCCTAAGTAAATATAACACTTGTACCAAATTTCATCGATATATCTTTAACGGTTTCTGAGTTATGGCTTATTAAACTTTCAATATTTTCCGCCCATTTTCCGAAATTTTTGTGTTTTTTGTTTTATGTCCGTAGTTGGACTCCTGCTACAAAATTTCAGTGATAGCTCTTTATATTTGACAGAGATATCGCTTAAAATATTTTTATTAGGCCCCTTTATAGTTCCCATATATAAATGTGGGCGTGGCCGTCAACCGATTTTGACAATTTTTCGTCAAAGCATTTGTCTAAGTAAGCAAATCACGCGTACCAAATTTCATCGTTATGTCTTCAACGGTTTACGAGTTATAATATATAAAACTTTCAATGTTTGACCCTTAATAAGTGGGCGTGGCACCACTTTTCCAAAATTTCATCAAATTTCTTCATAAGGGCCTGAGCTCAATACGTGAGTGAAATTTCATCGCTCCAGCTATATTAGTGGCTGAGATACCAAATTTCCGATTTTTTCTATATAGGAAAAGTGGGCGTGGTCATGGTCCGATTTCGCCCATTTTCAATACCAACCGTTCCAGTCTCGATACCAACTTGCATTCCAAATTTCATCAAAATATCTAAATTTTTGCGCGAGTTAGAGTGTGTACGGACGGACGGACGGACATGGCTCAATCGATTTCTCTTTTCATCCTGATCATTTTGATATATATAAGTCCATATCTATATACATTATTTCATTCTGTTACAATCCACCGTTATGAAATCAAAACTATAATACTCTGTGTACTAGTACAGCTGAGTATAAAAATATTTTGATTTTTTGACCCTTCATAGAGTTTTCTGAACTTTGACCTCAATGCGCCACGCCTTAATCGCCACCAATCGGTACCAAAATTTATGTGTGATATCTTTGACCATGTTACTACAGATTGAGGGAGCGATACAGTAAAATATCGTTAATTTGAATTTTAAACGCACTCTAATGTACATATCTACATAGAAGTAAGAATTAGAGTAGATATACATGTATTATAGTAAATAAGTAGTACATAAGAAATTTTGTGTGTAGGTAAATAAGAATCAATTTTACCAATAAATTCACTGATTGAATTGCTGTTCGTAAAGCAATACAACAAACCACTTTCGTTTAATTTGAACGGGTTTAAAATATACATATGTATGTATGTATATACCTATAGTGAATCCAAAATATATTTCAAATACAAGATACTTTCAGTACGAGATCATTTTGGGTAAATGCATTATTATTATATATTTTTAAATTCTGTTATTTTATTCTTTTATTGGGTTCATTCAATGTATGTAAAATATATAAAATATAAGTACACTAGCAAATACCCGTCACACTTCGCTGCGACAAATCACACTATGCCAGTCCCTTCCCTATCTGTCTCCCCACCAGTCAACATTTCCCGTTCCCCCTATCTCTCTCTCCCGTCTCACGTTCCTTATCAATAACTTTCCATGGCCATCCGGTGCACATATCGGTGTACATCATGATTACTAATATATTTTGGATAACCGACTGGAAAATTGGAATGGAATTAAATCTCTATTGAAGCTCTGATTGATACCTTTAATTTGATACCAACAATGCCCAAAAATATTTCGGGGGCTATTTAGGCCCATGTTTCGGCCTCAATCCCGAGAACCGATTGAGGTATCCGTATAGTGTAAAATATATATGGATACCCTGATCAGTACCTTTAATTTGATACCAATATTGCGAAAAATTATTTGGGGCCATCCGGGTCCACGTTTTGGTCTCTATCTGGAGAACCGACTGGAAAATTGGAATGGAATGAACTCTCTATTGAAGCTCTGATTGATACCTTTAATTTGATACCAATAATGGCCAAAAATATTTAGGGGGCTATGTAGGTCCATGTTTCGGCCTCAATCCCGGGAACCGCTTGAGATATCCGTATAGTGTAAAATATATATGGATACCCTGATCAGCACCTTTAATTTGATACCAATATTACGAAAAAATATTTGGGGCCATCCGGGTCCACGTTTTGGTCTCTATCTGGAGAACCGACTGGAAAATTGGAACGGAATGAACTCTCTATTGAAGCTCTGATTGATATCTTTAATTTGATACCAATAATGCAGAAAAATATTTCGGAGGAATCTGGGTCCATATTTTGACCTATATCTCGGGAAGGGGTTGAGATACCAGAATTAAATGTGGTCATAATTTCAATCTAATACCAGGTAATCATTGTGTCAAAATTTGAATGTGATCGGCCCGGTAGTTTCGGCGTCCATAGGGAACAAACATACAAACAAACAAACAAACAAACTTTCATCCTTATATATATAGATAAGTACATATGTGTGGATATGTATAAGAGAAATTTACATATGTATGTATATGCATTTACATAAGTATGTATGTATGTGTTAGATTACATCTGCATTTTATATGGAAATGACCTAGCAAAAATCTGGTCATCGCTATTACCTGTCAGGCATGATATAAGGCCTTGCCATGGAACATCTGACGAGTTCATCACTTCTTTCACGCATTGCCAGTAATGCAGAGTGGAATGAGCTTCCATTACCTATTCCATGTAATGCAAAGTAGAATGGAGCGCGAAAAATGAACTGGAATAAATACCCCTGGAAATTTTCATCATGCCTTACATTTTTCGCCTTCTTTCTCTGCTTCCCTGTAAGGTGTTCTTTATTTGATTCACTAGAATGCTTGCGGTATTGCGTGATTTATTCGTTCGGCGGTAATGCATAGGGGAAGTCCTTCCCTCCAATGACAAGCCCATGCTAATGTCAGGCATTATGTCAACGAATGTGGAAGCGATTGCCAGGGTTTTTCTGGATTACCCTCTTAATTCCAAGTCATCGAGTTTTTTGGTGGGGAAGTCAGGAGGTAAGTGTTGGTCCCCATGCGAAAAAAAAGTTATAAAAGTCCGCCCCTAAATTTTAAGCTAATGTTGAGAGGGTTAAGGAACAAAAAAACGAATGGGAGTTGTTTTTTTTAATATTTTCGTTTTTCAACAAAACCCAACAACGAAATCAAACTCTTATATACATACATACATACATTATTAAGGGCCGGTTTCACCACCTCCGGTTAATTTAATCGCTGGTTAGTCTGACGTAAATCGTATGGCGAGCTGTCAAATAAATTGCTTAACCGGGCAAAAATCTCTGGTTAAGTGCTTAACCGGGGATGGTGAAACCGGCCCTAAAAGTCGTTTAAGTGACAATGAAAAAGAATGTAAAGAGATAAAGTTAAAACCACTGGTTTAATTTAAAAGAATATGGGTTACTATACTTAAAACAATTCTACATAGTAAACTTCAATCGTAAATGGGCAAGCTCGAAATTGATTTTAGAGGCATGCTCTAGAAGACATTTTTCATAGAATTTAATGCAGAATCCGATTTTTCTACGAACAGTATGGCTTAGAAAATTGACCCAGCCTAATGTATGTACATACATATTTAAGTATCAAAACCATTCTTTTGTATGCATACACCCAACCATAATTCATTCATCCTTTCATTCATTTATTCGTTATATATATGTATGTAAGTACATATCGACGGCTGAGAATAAGATCGCCCTATTTCAAAAAGTGTTTCAAAAACGCCCTATTCCAAAAATTGTTTGAATAACGTCCTATTTCAGATTTTGCTTCAAGAAAGCCCTATTTCAGAATTTGTTTCAATAACGTCCTATTTCAGACAATTATTCAAAAACGCCCTATTTCAGAGAAATATATATGGAATTTTCTCTGAAATAGGGCGTTTTTGAAGCAAAATCTGAAATACGACGTTATTGAAAATTTTTTCAAATGGGGCGTTATTGAAGCAAAATCTGAAATAGGACGTTATTGAAACAATTTTTCAAATAGGGCGTTTTTGAAAAAAATTTTTGAAATAGGGCGATCTTATTCTCAGCCGTCGATATATACATACATATGTATGCGCAAATGCTTTGCTAAGGCAACTGCGAAAAAATATACTGCATTTCCTCCCATACAACGTAGACGTTTGTTGAAATATTAGATTTTTTGCGTTTCAACTCGCGGGGGTGGTGGGATCACGTACTAAAGTATTTTTTATTTGAAATAAAGTTTTGATTCAAAATAATTTTTTGATTCGAATCAAAAGTTTGAATCAAGAATCAAAAAAGATTTTTGATTCCTTTAAGAAATGAATCACAAATCAATTTTATCTTTGATTTGAAAATAGTTTGAATCACGAATCGAAGGGTATTTCTGATTCTTTTTTGAAACGAATCACAAATAAAAATTATCTTTGATTTGAATATATTTTAAATCAAGAATCAGAAAATATTTTTGATTAGTGATTCAGTCAAATCAAAATCACGCAACCCTGAATCACAAAATGAAATTTGCTGTCTGTACTTTGGACGTGACTATCCTATCTATATGTAAAATCGGTCGCTGATTCCGAGAATCGGGTTCATTTTTAATTCTATGGGAAGGTTTTTGAGATATCGGCAATTTACCGTTATTTGGCCAATGGCTCCACTTAATCCTGTATGTCTCTTTAACTCAGTGAGAAATCTTCCTTGGGGTGCTATACAATGTACCGCATATTGGCATTGCACGACTTGGCTGTATTTACACGATCGCCTATAACTTTTCCATTTTACCATGGATTTTCTTCGTTGATAGCTTATTTCAGAGTTGTAATTATTATAAGAGAAAAAATAAAAATCAAAAAAAAAATTATTATTGAAAGAAACATATTTTAAAAGTCTTTCCATAATAGTTATTTCTGAGATATTTTTTTAAGTCGTTTTGTAATTATTATAAATGAGAAATTTTGTTTTATATCTTCAAAGACTTTTGTATTGAGACAAATTTGAAAAAAGTCTTTGAGTAATTATTATCCGTAACAAATTGTTTTTTAAGTCTTCAAAGACTTTTAGGTCCGTTTATTATTAGCTAGTTATGAATAGTTAGCCAAGTTTCGGCTGGCAAATCGTTTCTTGAGACAAAAAAATAGCAGAAGAGAGCCATAGACAGCTCCAAATTTCAGCTAGTAAAATTTTCCCTAGCTGAAATTATTTGCTGCCAAAGTAAGAAACAGCTGTTCAGACTTCTTCAAGCGGCCTCAACCGAGAATCGAACTTAAGTCGTTCGATTGGTAGTCCATTGTCTATACCATTGAGCTACCACCGCCGTCAGCTTTGTTTCGCTTAAATTTCAATTTTCCTTCCATTACAATTCACATACCAACAACAGTAGCTTAATGACACTCTGCCTTTGCTACCTAGTATGTTGGTGCGATTGCCGCTGACGGCGGTGGTAGCTCAATGGTATAGAGTCTATATATATATAGACAATGGACTACCAATCTGCCTAGTGATGGGCGAGTCCGAGATGTTTTATTCGATTCTCTCGATTGTTGAAACATCTCGAATGCTCTCGATGGTTTTCATTCGTATTCGAGTCAAGTCGTAAATGGCCGTCAGTCGAAACAATCGCTAAAACATCTCGGACTCGCCAACGATTCCTCTCGTTTTCAAAGCAACCCTACAACATCTCGGACTCGCTGCAAAAAATACATAATAATTGTTGTTGCCGCTTGAATATTAAAATTGCTTTACAAAACATACAGAGTGGTACAAATCTATTGCCGTTGTTGCTACTCGTAAAATTCATTTGTCTCATAAGCGTCTCACTTCAGAAAATTTATTAATGTTTAAATAATTAATTATTATTATTATGCACGACACTGTTTAGTTGTGATTGCAATAATGCAGCGTCTATGTATAGCATATTTTTCAATTTGGTTAATTTATTTATGTATTTGCCTCACTTCCATTAAAAATCCTACTTTCTTTATCAACAAACCTCATTCAGTTTATTTTATCAACTAAAACATATCATCAAAACAACAGCCGGCCCGCCGACTCGGAACAATCGCAAAAACATCTCGCTTGTGTAGTCGAGATGTCATCGAAACAACCTACGACTCGCCGACTCGGAACAATCGCAAAAACATCTCGCTTGTATAGTCGAGATGTCATCGAAACAACCTCCGACTCGCCGACTCGGAACAATCGCAAAAACATCTCGATTATGTAGTCGAGGAGCGAGTCAACTTTTGACTCGATTGTGATTTTGCAACGATGGCGATTCTCTCGATTGTCTAAACATCTCGGACTCGCCCATCACTAAATCTGCCTGCCGAAAAACAAAAAGTCTGAAAACAATAACAAGCATTGCCTGTACAAAAGCTTTGCTTGTTAATAGCTTTAGAACTTTGTACAAACCAAACACACAATCGCACCAACATAATAGGTAGCAAAGGCAGAGTGTCATTTAGCTACTGTTGTTGGTATGTGGATTGTAATGGAAGGAAAATTGAAATTTAAGCGAAACAAAGCTGACGGCGGTGGTAGCTCAATGGTATAGACAATGGACTACCAATCGAACGACTTAAGTTCGATTCTCGGTTGAGGCCGCTTGAAGAAGTCTGATGAGGGGATGTGGTGGTCTCTGAAATGGATCCATAACCAAAAAAATTTTTTCAATTTTTCTTTATTAAAAAATGGCCAATAGCTCATTTAAATTCACATAAAATAATTATTAGAATTAAAACGGCCATATAAATACAAATAGAAATAAAGAAAATTAAATATTTTTTAGAAAAAATAACCATTAACAATCAAAAATAGCATAGAAATTATTAATCGCTATTTTTTACTATTTTTCCGTTTCTTGATTTTCTGTTCGTTTCGCTCTTTATGAGCGCAATTCTTTCCCTTTTGCTCACTTGACAGCTAGCTGCTAGTTTAATAAGAAACAACCCTTTTTTCATTGAGACGAATTTCAAAAATATCTTTAAGTAATTATTTTGAGTAACAAATTTATTTTTTATATCTTCGATAAAAATCTTTCATACAATTTCAAATTGGAAATTTGCTTGAAATTTGAAGTACTTGTATGAAAGTTATTTTTACTTGAAAGAGTTTTTAGTGCTTAGCACGAAATTTTTATTTTAATTCAATTTTTAATTGTTGGGGTAAGTGGAAAAAAATTCAACAACTATTTACAGCGAAGGTTGAGTGTATAGCTATTTCACGAAAAACCATTTTCGATCATCAGCACTCTTTTCGGAAGTGGATGCACCGGGGATTGAACCCGAGTCCATTCCATCTTCAGCCGCAATGACCCAACGGATAAACACACTCGGCCATTGAGACTCTGTGCAAGCTGTTGGATTTTCCCCACTTTTGCCTTTTTCATTTTCAACATTAACGTTAGTGTGTATATGCTTTTGCATATATTCTCCACAAACGTGCTGAATTTTTGTTGTAGGCAGTTCGCAATGAACATTGTTGTTGGTATTTATTTTATGTATGTATATACCAAACAACGTTAACAATTTTACTTGAAAGAGTTTTTAGTGCTTAGCACGAAATTTTTATTTTAATTCAATTTTTAATTGTTGGGGTAAGTGGAAAAAAATTCAACAACTATTTACAGCGAAAGTTGAGTGTATAGCTATTTCACGAAAAACCATTTTCGATCATCAGCACTCTTTTCGGAAGTGGATGCACCGGGGATTGAACCCGAGTCCATTCCATCTTCAGCCGCAATGACCCAACGGATAAACACACTCGGCCATTGAGACTCTGTGCAAGCTGTTGGATTTTCCCCACTTTTGCCTTTTTCATTTTCAACATTAACGTTAGTGTGTATATGCTTTTGCATATATTCTCCACAAACGTGCTGAATTTTTGTTGTAGGCAGTTCGCAATGAACATTGTTGTTGGTATTTATTTTATGTATGTATATACCAAACAACGTTAACAATTTTACTTGAAAGAGTTTTTAGTGCTTAGCACGAAATTTTTATTTTAATTCAATTTTTAATTGTTGGATCCATCTGGATGGAATGGACTCGGGTTCAATCCCCGGTGCATCCACTTCCGAAAAGAGTGCTGATGATCGAAAATGGTTTTTCGTGAAATAGCTATACACTCAACCTTCGCTGTAAATAGTTGTTGAATTTTTTTCCACTTACCCCAACAATTAAAAATTGAATTAAAATAAAAATTTCGTGCTAAGCACTAAAAACTCTTTCAAGTAAAATTGTTAGCGTTGTTTGGTATATACATACATAAAATAAATACCAACAACAATGTTCATTGCGAACTGCCTACAACAAAAATTCAGCACGTTTGTGGAGAATATATGCAAAAGCATATACACACTAACGTTAATGTTGAAAATGAAAAAGGCAAAAGTGGGGAAAATCCAACAGCTTGCACAGAGTCTCAATGGCCGAGTGTGTTTATCCGTTGGGTCATTGCGGCTGAAGATGGAATGGACTCGGGTTCAATCCCCGGTGCATCCACTTCCGAAAAGAGTGCTGATGATCGAAAATGGTTTTTCGTGAAATAGCTATACACTCAACCTTCGCTGTAAATAGTTGTTGAATTTTTTTCCACTTACCCCAACAATTAAAAATTGAATTAAAATAAAAATTTCGTGCTAAGCACTAAAAACTCTTTCAAGTAAAATTGTTAACGTTGTTTGGTATATACATACATAAAATAAATACCAACAACAATGTTCATTGCGAACTGCCTACAACAAAAATTCAGCACGTTTGTGGAGAATATATGCAAAAGCATATACACACTAACGTTAATGTTGAAAATGAAAAAGGCAAAAGTGGGGAAAATCCAACAGCTTGCACAGAGTCTCAATGGCCGAGTGTGTTTATCCGTTGGGTCATTGCGGCTGAAGATGGAATGGACTCGGGTTCAATCCCCGGTGCATCCACTTCCGAAAAGAGTGCTGATGATCGAAAATGGTTTTTCGTGAAATAGCTATACACTCAACCTTCGCTGTAAATAGTTGTTGAATTTTTTTCCACTTACCCCAACAATTAAAAATTGAATTAAAATAAAAATTTCGTGCTAAGCACTAAAAACTCTTTCAAGTAAAATTGTTAACGTTGTTTGGTATATACATACATAAAATAAATACCAACAACAATGTTCATTGCGAACTGCCTACAACAAAAATTCAGCACGTTTGTGGAGAATATATGCAAAAGCATATACACACTAACGTTAATGTTGAAAATGAAAAAGGCAAAAGTGGGGAAAATCCAACAGCTTGCACAGAGTCTCAATGGCCGAGTGTGTTTATCCGTTGGGTCATTGCGGCTGAAGATGGAATGGACTCGGGTTCAATCCCCGGTGCATCCACTTCCGAAAAGAGTGCTGATGATCGAAAATGGTTTTTCGTGAAATAGCTATACACTCAACCTTCGCTGTAAATAGTTGTTGAATTTTTTTCCACTTACCCCAACAATTAAAAATTGAATTAAAATAAAAATTTCGTGCTAAGCACTAAAAACTCTTTCAAGTAAAATTGTTAGCGTTGTTTGGTATATACATACATAAAATAAATACCAACAACAATGTTCATTGCGAACTGCCTACAACAAAAATTCAGCACGTTTGTGGAGAATATATGCAAAAGCATATACACACTAACGTTAATGTTGAAAATGAAAAAGGCAAAAGTGGGGAAAATCCAACAGCTTGCACAGAGTCTCAATGGCCGAGTGTGTTTATCCGTTGGGTCATTGCGGCTGAAGATGGAATGGACTCGGGTTCAATCCCCGGTGCATCCACTTCCGAAAAGAGTGCTGATGATCGAAAGTTATTTTTATTTTATACTTATATGAAAGTTATTGAAAATCTTCTGAGACTTTTTTGAACTTTGTCTCAATGAAAAAGTCTTTGAAGATATAAAAAACAATTTGTTATTGATAATAATTACGCAAAGACTTTTTTCAAATTTGTCTAAATATAAAAGTCTTTGAAGACTTAAAAAATATATATTTGAAATAACTATTATGGAAAGATTTTTAAAATATAAGTTTCTGAATAATAATTATTGAAGATTTTTATCATTTTCATCAGGAAAAATATATTATCAAAAGACTTTTATGATTCTGAAGAAAATATGTAAAACTTTTTTATAATTTCAAAATGAAATAATAATTATTCTATATCTCTGGCTTATTTTTTTCCTAATGGAATGGAGCTTCACGTAAAGGAGTAAACCCGAAGGTGAAAACATTGGTTTTAAAGATATTGTCTGACAAAGTCAATTTTTTCTTCAAAAATTGTCAAAAATCGAAAAAATTCAAATTGAATCGTCAATATTTCAGAAACTATAAGAGTTAGAGAAAAATATTATAGGACCCATGAAAAGGAAATTTATTTTTTTTCGTTTCGTGTAACCCCAAGGAAGATAGATAGTTAAAGAGATATACAGGATTAAGTGGGGCCATTGGCTAAATAACGGTAAATTGCCGATATCTCAAAAACCATCCTATAGAATTAAAAATGAACCCGATTTTCGGAATCAGCGACCGATTTTAGATATAGATAGGATGGTCGCGTTTAGAGTATTTTTTGGCTGTAGAGCAGTGTAATCACACAAGACTTAAACTTACGCTGTGTTTACACTCGACAAGATTACATATCTAATGTTCATACGGCTTTGAATAAAACGGAATAAAATTTATACAAAATATCAATGTACACAAAAAAACTTTTCAAAATGCCTGACAAAATTCGATAGGCGCCTGATTGCCTGACAAAGTATGTAATGCCTGACAAAGTATGTAATGCCTGACAATCAGGCCAAATGCCTGACGTATGGCAAGCCTATCTAAGCAGTAACAAAGGGACTCTAACTATCGTGAAATCGTTAGAACTTTATTCCAAATTTATTGAGCAATAAAATGCAATATGCCGCACAAGAAAACCATATTGGTCATCGATATGTAATAAAATACAAAGTAGAAGTCTTCAAAGTGATAAACCCTTGGTTAAATTCCAACAAAACCCCGTTAAATTTGTTTATTAGTCACTAGTCTTCAATAATTTGAAAACGAAAAAAGACGTAAAAGCCACTTCGTACTCACAAAAAAAGTAAACAAACTGAACTTATGTACTTACATCAAAATTGCTTTTCATAACGGTACATTTTTCAGACATAAAATTTCTTGAGAAGGTGTGGGTGATGACCATGGTATAAGTATACCAGGTAAAACAAACGTCAAGTTTTCGTCGCCATATTAACCACCTGACAATTAAGCAGATTATGACATTTCGTGCTGCCATACTCAATGATAAAAATCCTCCATTAATGGCATTTTTCACTGCTTTGTTTTAAAAATAAATTGTATCCATGGTATTCATAGTAACGAACTTTTTCAATTTGAATTGAAAGAAATTTTTTCAATTTGAAAAAAATACACATCCTGCAGTAAATTTGTTTCACTGCTGAATGATCATTGATGATTCTTCTGAGTACAATTTGTATTATTATTATTATTATTATTTTTTTTTTGAAAAAAGCAAACCATTTATATGAAAAATTCAGCAGTCTTTATTTGAAAGTACTCACTGATGCCTCCTCAGTCATAGATGAATTTCATCAGTAATTTATAAAAGATTCATTTCGGATTTTTACTTCACGGAATATCAGTTTGGCCGTACTACAAAGTAGCCCCTTTTCGGTATTCTCGGTGAGTTTTTAATTTAGTTTAGAAGTTACGATCACTTTTAATTTAGGCTTTGTGATCACTCTGGTATATAGTTTGGGGAGGTTTTGGAGATTGATCTATTATAACTCCATATCGTCGCATAAAGTGCAATACCGCGTATCCGCTACCACCCAAATTTTACAGGAGACAGTAAAAACTGTTTTAATTCAAAACGGTTTGGAATTTTGCAAACCCACATCCAGGTAGATTTTTGGATTATATTCTTAATCCAAATATCATTTTGGCGAAAAACAGTTAAATGTGCAGTTATGGGCTTACTTATGTATTTATAAGCGGTTTTGCGTCTTTTATTTTGTTCAATAGTGACGTATAGGCGGTTTTGCAGGCGTACGTAAAAACTTTTCTTCAATAAAGCAAAGTTATAATCCATTTCGTGTTTATGAAAGTATAATCTAGTACATTACAGTACAGTTATAAAGCAAATAACACCTATTATTCGCGGTATTGGTTCGAAAAATTTCCTTAAAAAAACCGGTTTTGAAACTGTGTCATTATTTAGAATTGCGTTGTGTGAATCTCAAAATTGTTGCATGAATGGATGGGGACGGACGCCAGGAATGTATTTTGCACTTTAAACGACGATATGTATGTACACCACCTTACCAAGCGAGCATTTCAGTCTATATATGTATGTATGTACACATGTCCAATCCAATTACAAAAAAATATGTACCCTAGATTTTAACAAGATGAGTTGCTTATTTCCGCGGTGCAATAATACCAAATATGGCTGCAAAGACGGTGATATAAAATTTTTCCAATTTCCGACGATACCCTTTATTCGCGGAGAGTGGATGAAGATTTGTGGAGTGAGCGAAGAGGAGCTACCGGAAGTTCCATAAATCTGCTCACTAGTGCCCTTTCTCTTTCTGTCCTTTGAGTCCTGAAATACCCAAACTTTCAAACAAAAATCTACGCATCCAAAAAATAAAAGTCTGGCATCACTATACTCCAAAACTGACATATAAGATCAAACATCAAAAATCTGCTTTTTAATCAAAAAGACAGCGTCAAAATGACAATGCACATACCTGTATTTTTTATACCATGGGTGATGACAAGTAAGCCATTTCTACAAAAAAGTGAAAATCGGAAATCATGGCCTTTACATATTTCCGGCGCATACGGCTCTATATTAAAAAAAAAAAACAAAAAATTGGAATTAAAAATCGCCCGCGGGAGTTATTTCATTGCACCTTGCTAAAATACCAGTTATCGGCACATTTTAAAATAAAGCTTGTAGAAAGTTATGAACTTCTTTAGGACTTAGCACATTTGATTTCTATGAGGAAAATTGAAATATTTTGATGAAATTTGGTACAGAGGTTTCTAACTAGACAGGGACGGTTGGCATTGAAAATGGACGAAATTGGATTATAACCACGCCTACTTTCCCTATATAGTATATGTATATCGAAAAACACGGGGTGCGCCACGTAATCCCGAATTTTTAAAATCCAGACAGGACATAATCCAGACAATTTTAAAAATCCAGAAACTACAAAATCCAGACAGTTTAAAATCCAGACAGGACAAAATCCCGACAGATCATAATCCCGACAAGACAAAATCCAGACAGATCATAATCCCGACAAGCCAAAATCCAGACAGGGCCATCACACTGTAGGCTACAGTCTGTAGCTCTATTTGAAAGCGAAATTCAATTCGAAAGCACAAGCGTTAAAATACTATCAGGAGGAAGAAAAAGAAGAAGTACAGGAAAAGTAGAATAAAAATAAGAAGAAGAAGAATGATGATGACGATGATGAAGAAGAATAAAAATAAGAAGAAGAAGAAGAATGAGGATGATGACGATGATGAAGAAGAATAAAAATAAGAAGAAGGATAAAAATAAGAAGAAGAAGAAGAAGAAGAATGAGGATGATGATGATGATGAAGAAGAATAAAAATAAGGAGAAAAATAAGAATAAAAATAAGAAGAAGAAGGAAGAAGAATAAAAATAAGAAGAATGAGGATGTGACGATGATGATGATGATGAAGAATAAAAATAAGAAGAAGATGAGGAAGAAGAAGTAGCAGAAAAAGGAGAATAAGAAGCAGAAAAGGAGAATAAGAAGAAGCAGAAAAAGAACAAGAAAAATAAGAAGGGAAAGAAGATAAGAAGAGAAAATGAAACAACAACAAAAATAACAACACAACAGCAATAACGAAGAAGAAGAAGAAGAAGAAGAAGAAAATTAAGAAAATGAAGAAGAAAAAACAACAAAAATAACAAAACAAAAACAATAACGAAGAAAAAGATGATGATGATGATGAAGAAGAAGAAGAAGAAAATGAAGAAGGTGGAGAAGAAACAACAACCACCTCCTTACCAACAACAACAACAGCAGCAACAACAAAACAAAACCAAAATAATAACAGTTTTTTGATGTTTATGGAATTTTCAATTATATTTATAGATTATTAAATTAGATAGATGTAGGTAGATATTTTTAATAAACTGATGCATATATGTCTTCGTGTCAAATAGTTACATATTTTTGAAATTCATTTATGAAGAAAACAGTAATTAGAAACAATGGTTTTTAAGTAATAATAACTAAGTTAAGTAATAAATTAATATACATATGAAAAATAAGGAAAACGACACTGAGATATATATGTATTATATTTAAACAAGGCTTAAATGCACAGCTAGGTACTTTAAAAAATCTTCCTTATTATAGTTATCTCTTTCTAAAAGTAATGTTTTTATTCCTGTTTCCTTCTTTTCATAGCACCTTTTTTTTGCGGGTTTTTCTCCAGTGTTTAACTTTTCTATTTTCGTCTTTACTATCTTTTGCTCATTTATTATATTTTTAATTAGATTGTATAAATTTGTATGTGTGTGGCCTATAAGGCAACCTAACCTTCTATGCCATGACTCAACCTTATTTTGCGTGCGGGGTAGATTAAACAAAACACTATCATATATTGACCAAAAATCAGGAGTATATATAGGAGTACGTGTTTTGCTACCACGCTTGGCTTTTTTCCCATACACATAATTAATTTCCAAAAAGTTTGCGATTTTCATAAAATCTTTCCCACCCATCTTAATAGATTCAAAATATTGTGGTATTTCTGTAGCGGGAACAAAAGCCAGGGCTTTTAGCTTTCTAATTTGTAGGGAAAAACCTTCATCGTTTCCGTATCTTTTCTCCAATTTTTCCTTCTGAATTCTTCTCCATATTATCTGACCAAAATGAAACAAACAACCTTTAAATTTTGTTTCTGGGAAATATGATTTAAAAACTTTTACACTTGCTTTTTCGAAGTCGGAGAGAATAACCATAGGTTTCAGGGGAATTTCGTGCTGACAGGCTATATTGAATAGCTCGTATGCTAATTCGTTATAACAACGTTCGCTTTTCTCTGACATTAGACAATACACTAATGGGACTATATCGTTACAACTATCTGTACCTACGCGACCATGTATGGTAAAAAGTTGTCTTAATAATGAAGGCACTACTTTAAAAGTGCCATCCATAATCCAGATCTTGGAGCTAGAAAGCAAACGAACGTTTTCAACTGTGCCCATCACAATAACACATTGCCCATCGAACTTTTTCATCGCTAAGACAAAAATTTCATCATCGACATATTGTAAATTTTTCGGGATATCAATTTCTTCAATGGTTTTCGGTGACTGAATTTGCATATTTTTTCTCACTCTATACACTTTTTGTCGTTGCGCTGGCGCTGATGGCAAATATTTTCTACAATTTTGATTGCATTCAGCAGTCACAGATGAAATTATTTGGCAAGGCTTAGATATGGAATCTATCGCCTTCCTCTTAAGGCTGTTATTTGCTTCAGAAACATCGACATCGGAAGCTATAGGATCATGATTATGTTCCGAAGATAATGTAACTACCGTGTGCGCCCCTGTGTCGTTTATAACTGTGGTCACCCTTCCTCTGCAGAAATTTACCTTGCGTTTCTCGCAAGTCCAGTAAATTTTTGAATTCCTCCTCTTATCCACATGATAATGATATCCATTCAATGCAAGTTTGATTCCTCCTTTGTTCGATGATATTATTTGTAGTCCATCCATTTTCTATAATATTCTGTAAATTAATAAAAATTTAAAGAATAAAATTGATTTAAATGCTTATATGTAAATGCAATATAGGACATATGTATATACATATGTATCCTATATATATTTTAATTTATTTATTGAATTTTTCTAATATATGTAAGTACATACCTCGAGAAATATATTAACAGTATGTAATTTATATTTTTCACTTTACTTTCACAGTTTCGTTTTTATTAATATTAAAATTGGAGTTTTGTGCGTAGACGTTTCACTCATAGGTACATTGATTAAATTTCTTTTAGAAAACTGAGTAGGTAAAAACAAAGTGCTATAGTGGAAATGGTCAGCGATGACAATAACAACAGCAACAACGGAAGAATAAGAACAGGAGGAGGAAGATGAAGATGGGGAAAAAGTATAATAATATCAAGAGAAGAAAAAGGAAAATAAAAATAAATAGAAAAAGAACAAGTAAGGAAGCCTAAGTTCGAGTGGAATCGAACATTAGATACTCAGCTGTATGGTTTCATTGTTTGTTTGCGTTTGATGGAAACACGGTGTATTTTATATAAAGCGAGTGCTGCATAAAGTGGGCGTAGCCACGCCCATTTTCTAAATTTTTATCAGTCATCCAACTAAGCATATCAATATTATTCTTTGTGCAAAATTTCATTCCTTTATGACTTCCAGTTACAAAGATGTTACGTTACAAATTCCCAAAGGGTGTTCCAGAAATATCTTTCTTAAAAAGTAGGCGTGGTCATAAACCGATTTCAATAAATTTTTGCGTGGCTATTAACACAAGTATAAAAGTGTATAAACCAAGTTTCGTCATAATATCTCAATTATTTGTCGAGTTATAGGCTAAGAAATCTCGTATATCCCTTTGTGTAAAAAGAGGCGGTGCCACGCCCATTTTCCAAAATTTTTATATTTTTTGTTTCCGGTCTATTGTGGAACTCATGCCACAAAATTTCAATGAATTATCTTTATATTTGACAAAGATATCGCTTAAAATGTTTTTATTAGGTCACTTTATAATACCCATATATAAAAGTGGGCGTGGTTGTCAAACCGATTTCGCTAAAATTTTGAACATGTATTACCACAACTAATAAAAGTGTACACACCAACTTTCGTGATTATATATAAATTATTTGTCGAGTTATGGGCTCAGAAATCTCGTATATTCCTGTTTCTAAAAATAGGCGGTGCCACGCCCATTTTCCAAAATTTTTGTGTTTTTCGTTTTATGTCCGCAGTTGGACTCCTGCTATAAAATTTCAATGATATATCTTTATATTTGACATAGATATCGCTTAAAATGTTTTTATTAGGTCACTTTATAAGACCCATATATAAAAGTGGGCGTGGTCGTCAACCGATTTTGGAAATTTTTCGTCCAAATATTTTCCTAAGTAAGTATATCACGCGTACCGAATTTCATCGATATATCTTCAACGGTTTCTGAGTTATGACATATAAAACTTTCCATGTTTGACCCTTAATAAGTGGGCGTGGCACCGCCCATTTTCCAAAATTTCACCAAATTTCTTCATAGGGGCCTGAGCCCGACACGTGGGTAAAATTTCATCGCTCCAGCTATATTAGTGACTGAGATACCAAATTTCCGATTTTTTCTATATAGGAAAAGTGGGCGTGGTCATGGTCCGATTTCGCCCATTTTCAATACCAACCGTCCCAGTATCGATACCAACTTACATTCCAAATTTCATCAAAATATCTCAATTTTTGCGCGAGTTAGAGTGTTTACAGACGGACGGACGGACAGACGGACAGACGGACGGACGGACGGACGGACGGACGGACATGGCTCAATCGATTTCTCTTTTCACCCTGATCATTTTGATATATATAAGTCTATATCTATCTCGATTATTTCATTCTGTTACAATCCACCGTTATGTGATTAAAACTATAATACTCTGTGTACTAGTACAGCTGAGTATAAAAAGAAAAGAAGAAGAAGAAGGAAGCATGAGGATGATGACGATGATGAAGAAGAAGAACAAGAAGAAGAAGAAGAAGAAGAATGAGGATGATGACGATGATGATGAAGATGAAGAATAAAAATAAGAGGAAGAAGAAGAAGAAGAAGAAAAAGAATGATGATGATGATAATGATGATGATGATAAAGAATAAAAAGAAGAAGAAGAAGAAGAAGAAGAAGAATAAGAAGAAGAAGAAGACGAAGAAGAAAAAAAGAAGAAGAAGAAGAAGAAGAATGAGGATGATGACGATGATGATGAAGATGAAGAATAAAAATAAGAGGAAGAAGAAGAAGAAGAAGAAAAAGAATGATGATGATGATAATGATGATGATGATAAAGAATAAAAAGAAGAAGAAGAAGAAGAAGAAGAAGAATAAGAAGAAGAAGAAGACGAAGAAGAAAAAAAAGAAGAAGAAGAAGAAGAAGAATGAGGATGATGACGATGATGATGATGAAGAATAAAAATAAGAAGAAGAAGAAGAATAAGAAGAAGAAGAATAAGAAGAAGAAGAAGACGAAGAAGAAAAAAAAGAAGAAGAAGAAGAAGAAAATGAAGAAGATGAAAGAAACAACAACCAGATCCTTACCAACACCAACAACAACAACAACAATAAAATCAAAAACAATAACACTGTTATGATGCTTATTAAACGTGAAAAAATCCCGACAAATATAAAAATAGTTTAAAAAAAATCGCGCGATTTTTTTTAAACTATTTTTATATTTGTCGGGATTTTTGTCGGGATTTTTTTGTCTGGATTGTGTAGTGTCTGGATTATGATTAGTCTGGATTTGGTCGTGTCTGGATTTTGATTGGTCTGGATTTGGTCGTGTCTGGATTTTGATTGGTCGGGATTTGGTCGAATCTGGATTGTGTGTTTCTGGATTATGTGTTTCTGGATTTTGTTTTTCGGGATTTCGTTACACACCCAAAAACACGCAAAAAGTGATAATGGATGATATTTCATCCATGCAATGATTTTACGCCGTTATAAAGAAATAAATTGGAATTCTCGAAAATGGGTGATGCCACACCCACTTATGAAAGGATAAATTCTGAAAGTTTTATAAGTCATAAAAAACACAGAAACCGTAGTAGATATCTACATATATAGATGAAATTTGAAAAGCGTAATTTATTTGCTAAGGCAACGGTTGACGACCACGCCCACTTTTATATATGGGAACTAAAAACGGGACTAATAAAAACATTTTAAGCGACATCTTTGTCAAATATAAAGATAATTCATTGAAAGTTTGTGACATGAGTCCAACTATCGACAAAAACAGAAACCATAAATATTTTTGAAAATGGGAGATTTCGGAGCCCATAACTCGACAAATAACACTACCCGACAAAAAAATATCCTCGATATTTGATACATGATTCCTATGTAGAATTTTCTGCTGATTCCAGATATGTAATCAGATGGTTCAAAAGTAGAATAGTTTTCGAGATATTTTGAAATTTCAGTTTTTGAGCTAAGAAGAAAACGTATGATTACTCATCTGTCAATATCTCCGCCATTACCGTCTCGATTTTCCCTTTTTGTTATTAATTGCATACATATACAAGTAACACAAATATTTAAAAACAAAATAACATCAGATGATTACATGAATACATTTCTTCTGCTTCCATCAATATTGCCATCAACAATTATATTCATTTTACGTTTCGAAATTGTATCGTTGTTCATTTTCGCCCGAAAGTTTATCATTGTAACTGTCAAAATTGTCTCTTCCGTTTGGCACAGCAAAATTGGTTTTTCTTTCTACCTCATTTTCCCATAGAGAAAAATGGTACCGATTGGCACAGAGCCTAATAAAAAAAACTCCTTTTAAATAAAAAAAAAAAAATTTAAATAAGAAAAAAAATTTAATTCCTTGATGCTTTTCTTAAATAATAAAAAAAAACCGCTTGAATACAGTGGTGGCCTGATAATTAGAAACGATTCAAAATCAATGTATAATCAATCAATGTACAAATTTTGTCTAAGAGCATTATTGGGAATTATTGCCATCCTTTATGATAGACTAGGCAATGGACATTATTGTAATATAAACACGTTTTCCATTGAGGTAATCTTTTCTCTAAAAAATCTCTTTATATCCCGTCCCATAAGTTTTTGGCTGGTCACATAATTAGAAACGCCAACATTCTCTTGAAATATTTCGCTGTTTTTTTTTTTGTTTTGTTCCCGAAATATAGTATCCTTTGAGTACTCAACGGTTATATTGTGAAGAATTAATACATAAAAGCAATTTAAATGGTCGAAGACCAGCCCACCGTTAAAAAAATTGAAAAGTTAAAAGTGTAGCACCATCTTATGGATAAAATGTCGATACTGGTAGTAGCATAGGGGTTTTGATGCTTCTATAAAACGTTAATTGGAGCAGGTAACATATACCGTAATATTAACCTATCTGCAATTTAATCCAAGGAGTGAGGAGCAAAAAATATCACTATCGCGGTAGAAAAAATCACAAGTAAAGGAGGCAATTTTCGTTTTTCGTTCAAATTAGGGCCGGAATTACACGGTTTATGAGATTTGAAATCTTGGCAAGAATCAGGAGAAGGTGTCCGTAAGAATCTACACACCGTTGGTGCATCGCACAAAAAACTCAGATGAGTCAAAAATATAGTACTACGGAACAATAGCATTACGCCATCGGAATGATTGGAAAAGACCACTATTATAAAAAAAATGTTCTATACCAATGAAACTCAGTTTAATTTGTTACAATTTCACGGTGAAGTGTACTACGGGCGATATCCAAGCAAAATTTTATAACCCAGATATCCTTCGAAAGTTGTGAAATACGGAGGTGGGTTGATTGTAGTGTAGGGAGTGTTTTTTTTTTTGGCCTGTCACATGTCCAGTCACCGCTGTAATGGTGATAATGGATCAAAAACATTACAGTAGCAATTTATTAAACCCTACCGAGCCACATTCTTTTCATTACGTTTTTCGGTACGATACCACACGGAAACCCTTCTCAAGATTAGTAAAAAGTGGGTTGTCGGTCCAAAATTTTGTATTTTTGGATTTTTTTTCGCAAGAGCCTTTTCTCGTACCAATTTTAGGTCTGTTGGCAAATATCAAAAGAGATCCCAAGCTCAAAAATCCCTGCATTAGTGATGAACTCTTCAGGTTGATTCAACAGGCTTGGCAAACCATATCAGTATGACCATGCTAAACACTAATGGAGGTTGTATGACGAATATTGTCTAAGAATTATAAGAATGTGTGATAACTCTCAAAAAATTTAAGATTTTGCTAAAATTTCTCCAAAATGCTGGGCGTTTCTAATTATGTGATCAAACGGAATATAGTGAACTTTGGGTTAAGTCCATTTTATTTAAAAGATCTGCAAATACATGCAACTTTGTGTATATTAAATTCTATCCCAAATAATTACTTAACAGCATCCAATCAAGAGTTTTAATATTTTCACTCCAGTTTTTGAAATAAAGGACCAAATATGTGAGCTGTGAAGTCGTTTCTAATTATAAAGCCACCACTGTATATCTTTTCTTCCTTGGAAGTTATTAGTTTTCCGCCGCTAGCGAAGGCGGATCGCCCACTGTGCGTAGGATTAAAAAAAGTTGTTATCAATTTTTTTATCAGTGTATCGAATACTACCAAATGCAGTTACAAGCAGGGCTGCATCAAAACTTGAACTTGTTATCAATTGAAGTATAAGCTGCAAATTAAATTAATATATAGAATTCCCCTTTAGTAATATGTATTGCAAAAGAAAAATGTAAGTAAATGTATGAAATATATTTTTCGTTCGTTTAAGTCAGAAATAGATATTGCCAGATCGCGTAGGGTAAAAGTCTCGTGTCGATTATACGAGTACCAAAAGCGATACAGTTCAGCCAAACAAGCTTGTTGGATTGATATCTTTTCGTGGGATATCGAGAATTACAAAGTAATCTATTTCGATGATCCATACTTACCTTCATGCATTTTGTGGCTATTGTTACTTTTTATTTTATACATTTGTTCACCTTCTGCCAAGGAAATCAATTTTTTTTTCAAATCATTGAGTAGTTCTTCAATCGTATAAGAAGTTTTCTATAAAAAATCAACAAAATAATTTTATTATTACAAATAACGAAAACAATTACATACATACATATAATAAAAATAAACAATTTCGCTTACTTCCAAAACGTAAAATATATTTACATATGTATGTACATATACATATTTAATTTGCGAGAGCAAAGGCCAATCGGTACAAAAATTGTATTTAATTGATGTCAGAACAAATCTAATAACTTTTGAATAGCGGTGTTCCTACCACAGGACAATCATCGGCATAGAAGAGTATACGTATGTACATATGTATGTATGTACATAATAATTAGAGAAAACAGTGAAAGTTACAGCAAAATAAAACGTTTAGGAAATTTCATGTGCTAGAATAGAGAAAATAATCGCGAATAAAATTAAACTTTGCTTGTTTCAAAAAGCATCCAAATCTGAACTATATACATATAGTCGCGAAATTAAAGAGGTAGCAACAGCAAAAAATATGGTGAGTATTTATCTATTTTTAAAAATTTGGATTATTTTCACAAATTTTTACATATGTATGATGTTCAAGTGAAAGAATATCTAAAGTTATGCCGGAATCGCAATTTGGCGTTTTGCCGGTCGTGCCTTTTTTTTGACAAGTGAGTAGGAATGTATGGAAATACATGGAGCAAATCGCATTGTGACCTCAAGCGCTTGATCATAAAATTTTTGTTAATATCGTACATACATATGTTCATTAGTAGGGCATGGAAATCTATGCAAATACATGTTTTTCTTAGATTTAGGTAGAGCAAAATAAATAAACAATCTTTGCGAATCGTGAAATTGTCTTAAAAATGGCATTCAAATTTTTTTGCATATTTTGGTCATATATGCATATTTTTACATATTTTGCGTTGTTTGCATTTTTTTTATTACATATTTCGCATTATATTGCCTATTTTTGTAATTTGCTAGTTGACAGTTTTATACAAACGAAATTCATGCATAACAGTCATCTGACGACGAATAGAGTTTCGTGTGAACACGGCTATTATTAGTATTTTCGATACGGTGCATACCTGTCGACAAAGAGCCGTTTTCAAACATGCTCTTATTACCTGTGTGGATCTAGAACGTTCTTTTTTATGTATAAGAGCTTTTTTCGACCGAATCGGCAAAGTTTTCTTTTTGAGAATATGAAAAAATATTTCATTGTGTATGCTAATTAATCGTTAAATAAGGATTAACCTTTACAAATTATGAAATGTTCAAGACTGAATTTATGTACATATCTATAAAAACATACATACATATTGCTAGCTTAGAGTGCAAATTTTGTAAGTCCTTTTTTCAAACATTGTAGGAGAGACAAAAAACAAAAAATTAACAAATTTCGAAATGAAAAAAAAAATTTTCTGTTCATGTAAATATTTTGGACTTACACAATTTTCTTCGCTTTTTTTTACAAAAAAATACAGTTTCTCATAAAAAGTGGACTTACACAGTTTGCACTCTATGCTAACGATATGTATAAACGTACAACGTAAGAGCAAAATTGAATTAAAAAATGTTTGTACCTAATTTATTTAACTATTGTAACTTCAATAAACATGAATTATCTGAAGTTGAAAAAATTTGAATTAATGCATTTTTTTTTGATTTTTCATGCATATTTCTCAGTTTTTGTTGCATTTTTTATGCGCATATTTTTTATTTTTTAGTACATGAAATTCCATGCCCTATTCATTACAATACTGTTGAGTAGAACATTGCTCTACCAAGTCGGGCGACCTAACGTCAAATTGCGATTACGGCATTATTTTGTAATGCAATCTAAAAACCCGCATCTTAACCCATTGACGGTCGTGAGTTAACCCTTTGCTTACCTATGTTTTTTATTTTAGCTTAAAGTTTAATTTTCTTGAATCAGAATCGGTATATCGATACTAAAATAGTAAATCCCAGGAATTTTAACCCCTTAACGACACGCATTAACCCATTTTTAACCAAATTTTTTCACTTAATTCTTAGACCAAAATATTTAAATCATATTAGTTGTATCTACACTAAAACCAGTAATCTTTGGAATCTTAACGGTCATGAATTAACCCATTGGTGACCAGTTTTTTTAAGATCTGTAAACAAATTATTTAAATCACAATTAGTATGTCTGTGGTATGGTGGCCGCTGTGGTGCAGTGGGTAGAGTTCTTGCCCGCTATGCCAGAGGTCTCGCTTTTTCATGGCAGAAAAACACTCGGAGGGTATGCCGCCCACTGCCGAGAGGTGACCGCTGCTCTTAAAAAACCCAATATTTGGATTTTTACTAATTAGAAAAATTGTTTTGGTGTTTTGCTCGGACCGTGGTTTAACCCGAGACCTCTGGCATAGCAGGCGAGCACTCTACCCACTGCACCACAGCGGCCACATTTGCATGCCCAACATAAAAAAAAAAAACAAAATTGGAGTAACACAACTTGTGCTTCAACTTACAAGTCTAAATTAAAGAAACCTGGCTTGACAAGTAACCTTAACCACAATTTGTAATTAAAGTAACCAGTAAATAATGGATCAACTAAATTTAAGATAGAACAGAATCAAATTCAACCAGATATACATAGGTGTTTTTTTTAACTAAAATTGGAATCCAATTTTTAAACTCACTTTTTTTTTAAAATGCGCACTTTGCTTTTCTGAACTCGGATTCTTTGTCACAAAGGACCATATTTTACTGCTGCATTTTTACATTTGCTACGTTTTTGCGCAAATTAAAAAAAAATCCATTTTGAAAAAAAAAATATTTAAAAAAAAAGAGGTACGTTTAGTTTTATGCTAAAAATAAATTTTTTAAAACATCTAGTTCAAAAAAACAAAAACACTCATCGATTATATAAGCTTCGCTTAATGTTATGGAAAAAGCAGAATAATACAATTTTATATCCTTCTCCTACACCAACTATTTCAAATACATATTAAAATTTCTCACTTTGAAAAAAATTATTTTTTGGAAAATTTGCCATGTCTGTGTATGGATAACTCCCAACTGAAAAACGATAGAAATCTGAAAATTGGGCCAGAAGTGTAGAATTTTATAAGGAACAATACTGCGTTTTTATTTTTTTGAAAAACTCATTATTTAAAAACTGAATTTTGAGCACGCTCGGCCCCAGTGTGCGTCTCAACAAAACTCAATTCGCATTCAAATAATGTAGCGAATAAACTTGCGAAATAACCCGTCTCCACATAGCTGATCGGCGCGCAGTAAACTATTTTTGAATTTAGGACGACAGAAATGGAAATTTTTATTTCGTTTCTTTTTTTAAATATGGCTACCCCATTATAAACAGGAATGCCAGATTAAGCAAAAATTGTAAAATTTTGTAAACACAAACTTGTGTACACACGTTTAAGGGGACTGTGAATACTGAACAGCGTTGCCAGAATGACGATGGCATCGTCATTTTGACGATTTTTGGACTCCATGACGATGGGACGATTTCATGTCACAAAATGACGATTTTAGGGAGTACAGAGAAATATAGATTTATTCGTAATAAAAATTAATTCAACTTGAAAGAGTTTTTAGTGCTTAGCACGAAATTTTTATTTTTAATTCAATTTTTAATTGTTGGGGTAAGTGGAAAATGATATGATTATGAATAACAAAATCAACTTTTGGCTGACGAAAAGTAACAAGTTCGACTTTTGGCTGACGAAAACTATCAATTTCTTTTAAACAACAACAATTTTAATATAAAAACAGTATATAATTACTAATACTTTTCGTCAGCCAAAAGTCGAACTTGTTACTTTTCGTAAAGAATTTTTTATTGATAGCTTTCGCCAGAAATTTTAAATATGCTAGTTTTCGTATGGTACGACGATATGTATGTATGTATATTTTTCTTAGGAAATTTTGTTTACTTTTTCCGTTGATGTTCAAAATTTATTTGACAACAAATCTACATTTGTTTATAAATAAAAATTACTGCTTTGTAAAGTAAAATTCAACAAAAATAGTCAAAAGTGATCCTGGTATGTGATTAAAAGATGATCATCAGTTTTTGATCACCTAAAATAAACATATTTGATTATTATTTTTGTTTAATTTTACGATAAATAAATATTTATTCAACAAATATATTCAAAAGTGATTATGAAATATTATTAAAAAATTCTCGTCAGTTATTGATCATCTAAATAAAACATATATGATTATTCCTTGTGGTCAGTTTTATTTTCATATCGCACCCAAGTGACATAACTCTAGCGATTGCAAAAAAAAAACTTTTCAATAAGTGTCTCGTTTGACAGAAAAATAACCAGTATACGTTGTCTTTTGCCATACGATTGCTTGTAAAGAAAAAAGTTTTTTGGCTCTCCTGAAAATTTTGGAATTTTGAGTTGTCACTTTATGTTTTAGGGTGCGATATGTAGGTACACATACATATGGGCAGATTTTTAATGTTCTTTCTATTATTTGCAAATGTTTTCCTATTAGGTAATTTAATAATCGAAAAAAAAACGATAACCTGTTATTTTTTAAGATCACACATTGTATTCGATTAATTTCCATTCATATTAATCATTGTTAACGGATTTTATATTGTAAATATAAATGTGAAAAATTCTTTCCTAATTTTCAGTCGGAATCAATTTGTCATAAATGCAATGAAATTATAACAAAGCGTATTATAACAGCGCTGGGCAAAACCTGGCATCCAGAGCATTTCTCGTGCAAGGACTGCAATAGTCCCATCGAAGAGGCCACGTTTAATATACAAGACGGTAAACCGGTTTGTTCGAAATGCTTTTTGAAAAATTATTCGGGCACTTGCCATGGATGCAAACAACCCATATTGGAGGTGAGTAGAAAAGGGAAATTAAAAAAGTTACATTGATTAGGAAATATTGTACAAATGTCATAGTTAGGAAATGTTGAGGGCATGAGTGAGGAAGAGGACCTCATTCAATTTGACTGAAATTACATACATATGTAAATAAATCATATCAATTTCGATTAAACAACAACAATTTTAATGTAAAACCAATATATAATTACTGATACTTTTCGTTAGCCAAAAATCGATTTTGTTATTTTTCTTCGGCCAAAAGTCCAACTTGTTATTTTTCGTCAGCCAAAAGTCGAACTTGTTACTTTTCGTACAGAATTTTTCTATTGATAGCTTTCGCCAGAAATTTTAAAAATGCTAGTTTTCGTATGGTACGACGATATGTAATACATATCTACCTAAAGAAAAATAGCTTGGCGACTGATCAAAGCACACAGTTAATGGAAGTTCAAAAAGAAGATTCGTGCTGATCAGTCGCCCTCGTTTATACTAGATAAAGTTGTGTAAATTAAAAAGAAAATCGAAATAAAATTGTATTTGAACGAAGTGAAAAAGAAAAATTAGACTAAAGAGTTTTAATTTAAATAAAATTGAAGGGAGGAAAAGAAAAAACCCAAACGAAAATAGTGAAATCCACTACAGGAAATAATGCCTAGTTGGGTTTGTCCAACACCTACTGGTTTAATTAATACTATTAATACTTGATATAACGGGATCAAAAAATAATAATACATACATATGGGCTGAGGAATGGGAGCACATCGCTCGTTCTCTTCTTATCGCCGCTGAGGAATTTATGGGATACAAGCGAGCCCGAAAAAACACCTGGTACGATAAGGAATGTCGCGATGTCTCAGAAAGAAAGAACGCCCCCTACAAAGCTACATTGTGTGCGGGCGCAACGCGAAGCGTATGGGAGCGTTATCGAACGGCGAGGAAGGAAGAAAATCGCCTTTTTCGAATGAAGAAAAGGGAGGCTGAAAGGCGCGAGTGTGAAGAGCCTGAGATTCTGGCGGGTAGGAACGATGCTCGAAAATTCTATCAAAAAATCAGGCGGATGACTGAAGGTTTCAAGACCGGGGCAAATTCCTGCCGGAATGATAACGGCGAACTGGTAACTGACGTCCAGAGTGTACTTAAGTTGTGGAGGGAACACTTCTCCTCCTTGCTAGATAATGGCAACAGTGACATTGCTGAAGGAGAAGATTTACGACCCGAACCCCCAATAGCAGATGATGGTATGCATGTTCCACCACCCGATCATGACGAAGTGCGAATAGCAGTATCTCGGCTTAAGAATAATAAAGAACCGAACACTGAGGGCTTGCCAGCCGAGATATTCAAACATGGTGGCGAAGAGTTGATAAGGATCATGCATCAACTCCTATACAGAATATGGTCGGACGAGCGCATGCCCGACGTTTTAAATGTGCTCTGCCCAATCCACAAAAAAGGAGACTCCACATTACGCGCCAATTATCGTGGGATAAGCATCCTGAATATCGCATATAAGGTCTTAGCAAGTGTATTTTGCGAAAGACTGAAGTCCATCATCAACAATCTGATTGGACCTTACCAGTGTGGCGTCAGACCTGGTAAATCTACCATCGACCAGATCTTCACAATACGCCAAATCCTGGAAAAAACTCATGAAAAAGTAACCGATACACACCATCTTTTTGTCGATTTTAAAGCCGCTTTTGATAGCACGAATAGGAATTGCCTATATGCCGCAATGTCTGAATTTGGTTTCCCTGAAAAACTTATACGGCTATGCCAAATGACGTTGACTAACACCGCCAGCTCCGTCAGAATTGGGAAGGACCTCTCCGAAACGTTCGAGACCAAACGAGGTTTCAGACAGAGTCACTTCCTTTCGTGTGACTTCTTCAATCGGATGCTGGAAAAGATAATGCGAGCTGCAGAACTTAACCAAACAGGAAGCATTTTATACCACAAGAGTGTACAGCTGCTGGCGTACGCCGCTGATATCGACCTCATTGGCACTAACACTCGCGCCGTATGTTCTGCCTTCTCCAAGCTGGATAAAGAGGCTAAGAAAATGGGTTTGGCGGTTAACGAGGACAAGACGAAGTAGTACCTCCTGTCATCACACAAAGAAACAGCACGCCTTGGCAGCCACGTCACTGTTGACAGCTACAAATTCAAAACTGTTAAGGACTTCGTCTATTTGTGAACCAGCATTAACAGCAAGAATGATGCCAGCACAGAGATCCAACGAAGAATCACGCTTGCCAATAAATACTACTCTGGACTAAGTAGGCAACTGAAAAGTGAAGTCCTCTCTCGACAAATAAAAATCACACTCTACAGAATGCTCATCGTTCCAGTCATCACGTACGACGCAGAAGCATGGACAATGTCAAAATCAGATGAGATGTCACTTGGAGTATTCGAGAGGAAAGTTCTTCGGAAGATTTATGGACCTTTTGCGCTATGGAGATTTAACGATAAGCTATACGAGCTTTACACAGACATCGACATTGTTGAGCGAAAAAAGATCCAGCGGCTGCGTTGGACAAGTCATGTCGTGAGAATGGATGAAAGTGCACCTATCATTGTAGGGAAATTATCAAGATGTGAATGCAAGAAATGAATTTTAGGCGGCATATTACATTTTCTCGCTCTATAATTTGTTACCTAGAAACCCACAAACGTACATACATATATCCTTTTATTTGAAGATATGTATGTATGTATGTACATATGTACATATGTATTTGCTAAGAGCAAAATTTAATTAAAAAATGTTTGTACCTAATTTATTTAACTATTGTAACTTCAATAAACATGAATGAACTGAAGTTGAAAAATTTTGAATTAATAATAGTTTTTTCTTTTTTTTTTGATTTTTCAGGCATATATCTCAGTTTTTGTTGCATTTTTTATGCGCATATTTTTTATTTTATAGTACATGAAATTTTATGCACTAGTTATTATTTTTGAGAATCTAAACAAAACTAACTAACTAAAAACAATAGGGGGATTCGCTATCCATAGCATAACCCTAGCACGTAGCACGGATTGCAAAGTTTTACAACACACAACAACAAAATACAGACACACAGAAATATGCTAGACCTTAAAAATATGCTACATCAAAACTTATGTACATATATTTATTTGCTATGAAGTGTAGGAAATTAATTGCGACCCTGCGTCAGTTGACATTTGCCAATTGCTAATTTCAATTTCAATTTCAATTTGAGCATCCGAATTTTGCTTAAAATGTTATGTTTTATGTGTATTTATTAAATTTACTTAAATAAATTTATTTATTTATTAAAAAGTGAGTGATGAATGCGTCCGTTTAGCAAAAAAGCAAAGCTGCTTCTAAAAATTTCCTACGACTGCAATAGGGTGCTCTCGATGTGTAGCATATTTTGGTCTAGGATATTTTCAATCCTTGCTATCTTGCAATCGTGCTAGGGATAGTGAATCCCCCTAATGATTTTTCCGCTTTTTTTGTCTCCTTAAAAATTTTGCAATTTTTAAATTAGAACGTTATTCGCGGCTGTCCTTCATTTATCCCCATATCAACCTAAACAATGTTACCGAAAATTGTCAAGATCGGACCACTATAACATATAGCTGTCTTACAACCGGTTGTTCAGATATAGAAGTTTTTGTGTATAACTTCTCCATTTAAATGAGTATGAGCATTTTTGCACTAACACTTAAATTACATCACCACTCAAAAATGAGTGGTAGTGAAAGATTGATTGACTAGATACCAATCAAAAAAGAGTGCGAGTAGAAATTTGAAATGCCTTAAAATCCCTTTTTTCTCCTTTTTAGCGCACAGTAAAGGCTCTAGGTCAAACATGGCATGAGGATTGTTTTGTTTGTGGCGGACCATGTCAAAAACCGCTTGCGGGCTCCTCATTCTACGAACGTGATGGTCGAGCCTACTGCAAAGCGGACTTTGAGGAACTGTTTGCGGCACGATGCGCGGGATGTAGCAAACCCATCATAGATAACGCAATTGTTGCATTAAATTCCAAATGGCACCGAGATTGCTTCAAATGCAAGGTGTGTATACATATGTGTGAAAGTTTTGTATTAAAATGACAGGCAGTTATTAATTAAAATTATTTTTTTCTTTTGTCGTTAGAAATGTGCCAATCCAATCACAGCGAGCGTATTTGCCGTTGAAGAGAATATGCCGGTGTGTACAGAATGCTCGGCCTAATTGGAACCGTGCGTCATATTTGTTTGGGGAAAGTGCACGACATTTTCCTACGAATTTACCTGAATATGTCATAGAAAAACAAAATTTAAAAGCAAGGACAACAATAATTACGTAACATTGCCACGGAAGTCGGGCAAAAGCACCGGAACGATTCGAATTTATACCCGGCAAACAACTGCCACTTCAACTGCACTCCTCAGAACTTATGCCTGCCACACAATTGCGGCGGGTTAACGGATAAAGGGCCAACGGGTAGTACACAGCTGATATTTTCCGTCGGAGAATCCGTCCGGGCAATTGCCCAATAACTTTTTTTTTATCACACGTTGAAAAGAAGATACTTTGTTGTAAAAACAATATCGGATATTAATTTTTTTTGTTTTTTTTTCATATTTAATAACGGTTTTCTCGAATAATTTGTTAACCAGTGTATACGTAAAATTATTTAAAATAAATCTTCAATTAATTCTGTTTCCATTCAATTTTTTTTTATAACCCACATAGCATTTGGAAGATTGTTTTATGAAAACTGACCATACCGACTCTTTTTCGATCCCCTTTAATGTTCAAAAACTGATTAATCACATCTACGATTAGAATGAGGCTCGAAAATGAGTCGGACCAGCGATTGAAAAGTGGTTTTATTTTTTGTCATATACAAATCACCTAACTGAGCTTTTTCGATCCCCTTTGCTGATTAAAAAACGAATTTATCACCTTGACGATTAAAAGAAGACTGGAAAACGAGTCAGACCAGCGATTGATTAAAATAAGACTCGAAAACGACTCTCTAAGCAGAGATGGACGTAGGGTACCATTTTCTACCGACGAAAGACCCTTTTATGATCAGAAAATGAGCGCATTTTCCATTATTTTAAACGTGCATAGGGATCGAAAAAGACTGGAATATGATAAAAAAAAAAATTCATAAAATGCTATGTGGGAAATAAGAGTGTAGAAAATAGAAAAAAATAATATTGCCCACTGACCATGACGTAAATTGAAGAGTGCGACATTATGCTCAAATAGTAAGCTATTTGAAACAGGGACCGAATTTAACCGTTATTTTTTTGGGTGGTGAAAAGGTTACGCAAAAATAACCTTTATCTTCTTTTGGGAATTTTTAACCATTATCATTAATAACCATTATAACAACCAAAAAACTGTTTTGGGCTTGAATAACCGTTATGGCAACCGAAAATCAGTTTTGGGCCTAAATAACTGTTATTCAGATTTTTATTTATTTTTGGTCAGCTATAAAAATCAAGCCATATTGGTATCAAATGAAAGGTGTTGAGCCCTGCTTTTACATAGAGGTGTATTTGTTAAGATTTGTAGGTCGGGTTCCCAGTTATGAGTGGAAAAGTGGACCCCGATGCCCTGGAATGTTTTAAGCAAATTGGTATCAAATGAAAAGAGGTAATCAGAGCTACAATCCTGCTCAACACCTTTCATTTCCCGAAAAAATCAGTACATTGCCTTCAAAAAAAAAAAAAAAACAATATATGCGGAGAAAATCGTCTTTATTACTGACATTTTGTTTTTGTTTCCGTATCGTTAACTGTCAATCATGCTTCTATGACTTTTAACGTTCGCGTTGCCTCCTCCTTCCTAAGTGTTTCATGGTTATGCCGTGGTTATGATTACGAGAAAAACACCGATGGGACACATTTTCGTCATCGGTGGGAGGTGGTTACGCTTAAATCGATGATTAGAGCGCACTCAGCAAATTTGATCGATGTGAGAGTTCGAAAATTCGCTCACTCGTCGGAGTACACAACAACAATTACACGTTGCTCGTCGAGTATTGTCGTAAGCATAACCACGGCATTACAAACGTAAAATGAAAATAGTTGGAAAATTATAGTCCAACTCTAATGCACCGTATGCGGATGCGTGTGCGTATGCGGATCTAAACGTTTTCTTGCGTGGGGCCCTGGCTGCTCCAGAGTATGCGCATGGTTGCGTCTGTCAATTACACTACATACATACATATATACAATTTCCGCCGTTGTTATTTTTGAAAATACATATTTTACCAATTCGCGAAATATTCAATAAAATGTATAATGAATGAGGATTTAGAATTTATATTAATTATGATACGAAGTGTTATTGCCGTATATACGGAGTACGTTAAAATTATTAAAAAAAAACGTACCTTTCGGGTACGTGATTTGTATTTGGAAAGGGAAGTTAGTGTTTTTTTTTTTTTAATTTGATGAAAACCCGTGAAGTGGATCAATTCCAAATTAATAATAATATAATAATAATAATACACTAGCGCTATTATAACTCTGACGAGTTTAATGACCGAGCTTCTCTCCCAATTCAAGAAGTGCTCCTTTTGTTTTTCCCAATTGGGTGGACCTACAGTTTTATGCCGGCTGCGAACGGCGAATGCATTTTTTGTGAGAAGCTTTTTCATAGCAGAAATACACTCGGAGAGTATGCCGCCCACTGCCGAAAGGTGACCGCTCTTTCTAAAAACCCAATAATTGGGTTTTAATTAATTAGAAAATTTTTTTTTTTAGTTTGTCTGGACTGGGGTTAGAACCCGAGACCTCTGGTATAGCAGACGAGCAGTGTACCAATTGCACCACAGCGGCCATATTGCCAAATTGCTATCCGTTGATTTTTATGTATTGTAAGAATTACAGTTTCTTTGCCTTAAAATATAATTTCAATTTCAATTTATTATTATAAACAAATGTGTACAGTAAAACATTAACAGCCTTATTCATAAAAAAATACTATAACACATTATAAACGCTCAATAGTAAAAACTCTTTTTAACTTTATAAAGCCGTTATAATGCACATTATTCATAAACGATTTATAAAGGTTTTATTACTATCATTGATTTATAAGTTTTTTGCTGTCCAAAATCAAAATAAATGTGGCAATGTTGGTTAAAAAAAATGTCAACCTGACAAAAAATTACAATTTTAAAATAAACAAATATGTAAATAAATGGATTCAAATTTGAAAAACAAAAACGAATGCGGAAAATAAAAGGGTAATGCAGAAGAAAAGGCGAGTAGAGGAGACAACTGGAGTTGCTTAGCAAGTGCCACCGCTACCCTCATACAATTTAAACCTCTGCGAAGTACGATTTGCCTCTTCTATATTTGCAAATACTCTTTGCATTGTACAATACTCACAGCACACTTCAAATGCCGCTACGAATAAATCCTCTATTCTGCATTTGGAGTACAAATACCATTTGTATTTGTTCTGTTGGATCAAATATTGTACACTAAGTTCCCGCCACGCTACAAGTAGAGAAAATAATATTGCCTACTTGGAGTGTGTTTACGTAATTCCTCGAAGATTCGCGAGCAGTGTACACTATACAACCTTTTCCGCTGAAAATAAATACTGTGGTAGTGCGTTTATTAGTGAAAGACAAGTACAAGTAGAACGGCCGAAAATACAAATACGGAATATTGTAGTCTGACTTAGCCCGTGGGGATCACCTGTGTCGTCTTGAATCTGTTCGGATTTTATAATACATGCAAACATAGATACTTAGCAGTTCAAATGAATTTTAATGACACGCATATCTCACTTCTTTTCGACCCCAACATCGCAAAGCCACTAGCATCTGCAATATCACTGAAGTCACCAAAACCTCGTTTATCCATTGAGATATAAGCTTTTACTAAATTAACTATTCTTTTACGCTGTCCTTGATAAAACAACAAGAATGCGCCAGTCCTTACACGATACCTTTTTTTTCTTGCGAAATGTGCTCCGAGTCATGTTTATTGCAAGATCTAAGCAGTATTCGAAGTAAGGAGTTGCATATTCAGTAGAATATTCAGTATGAAAAATACCTTGAAACTGGATTCAAAAGCCATTGCCTGAAAAATTAACTGAATACGCAGTGAAGGCATCAGTGCTATTGAATTTTTCCCTGAAAGCTCAATGTACTAGCTTTTTCCTATGGAATTTCTCCCTGTGCCTTCAGGCCTTTTTTCATACAGAAACTCTCCCTTCTTTTTCGGCAGTTTTTAGGTCGAAAGGGAAAGTTCAGATTTTGGAACTACATCTCTACTGAATAATAAAATAATTGCGCAAGTTTGGTTTGGAGACAAACCGGTTTCGGCTAATATGCGCCATCTTCAGTGTCTTTTTTCGTTCTGAAGATGGCGCATATTAGCCGAAACCGGTTTGTCTCCAAACCAAACTTGACAAGGGATGACGGAGGATCGTTCCACAATACATCATATTCCCTGTCGGAAAAACAAGCAACCAAAAAGTATTAAATAATTGCGCCTTTTGATTCACAATTTCTCTGCTCGCTATAAATTTGGCAGACAGAAATTTATAGCGAGCAGAGAAATTGTGAATCGAAAGCGGCTATAATATTGCACTGACTCGTTTATAACACTGACGAGTTTTATGGCCAAGCTTCTCTCGTAATTCATGGTGTGCTCCGTAAATTTTGGTTTTCCTACTAATTGGGTGGATCTACAGTTTTATGCCGGCTACGAACGGCGAACGTATTTTTTGTGAGAAGCTTTTTCATGGCAGAAATACACTCGGAGGGTATTCCGCACAATGCCGAAAGGTGACCACTATTTCTAAAAACACAATAATTGGATTTTAATTAATTACAAAATTTTTTTGGTGTTTGTCCGGACCGGGGTTAGAACCCGAGACCTCTGGTATGGCAGGCGAGTATTTTACCCACTGCACCACAGTGGCCATCTCTACTGAATATTCAGTAGGAAATATGTGCTCATTTCCAGCTGACCAATACTGGGCGTTTCGGTTTTTTTTTTTTAATTTGAAAATTTTCTTTATTTTTTGAAATAATTGTTTTATAAATAGCTTATACAAGGGCAAAGCTTGTTATAAATTCGTTTCCATTTTATCTGATTTTTAAGAGCATTTTAAATTTATAAATTGTTTATGAATAATGTTTTTGCTTATTTGATTGATAAACTATTTATAAACCTTTGATATGTTTTTATGAATAAGGCTGTAAGTTTTTAAGCGTACAAATTACAAGATTTTGTTACAGATTTGACCCTAACTACCACTTACATAATAATAATAATAATTAAACAAGAAAATAATAGTGTACAAATAAGTATAAATATATAAAGCTTTTCTAAAACTTATTAGTTCCATATGAGATAAGAAGGATTTAGATAACAGCACCCATGCCAGAGAATATATAGAGTAAAGAGAAAAGAAAGGGTTTACTGTGTTTGAAGATAATTTGCAACTGCGGTTTTGAAGCGTTGAATAGACTTCGATGATTTATAAGACTGAACATTTTGGTTAATACCTACAAATATGTATGTATATGCACAACCTCTGAAATCTGGTGTTCTGTTATATCAAGGCGAAAACTCCCTATTCAAAAGAATACTCACTTCACTTAATTATTTTTTTACAGTTAAACTTATTTAAGTTTCAATTATGTATTTAAACCAGAGCTGGGCGCTAAGGATTACAATTACATTTTGATTACGATTACTGTAATCGTAATCCTAGAAATTTAAAGATTACGATTACTGTAATCGTAATTGAAATTTTTACGATTACGATTACTGTAATCGTGATCCTAAAAATTTAAAGATTACAATTACAGTAATCGTAATCGCGAAAATTTCAATTACGATTACAGTAATCGTAATCCTAAAAATTTAACGATTACGATTACAGTAATTGTAATCGTACGTTTTATGATTACGATTACAGTAATTGTAATCTTTAAATTTTTAGGATTACGATTGCAGTAATTGTAATTGTAAAAATTTTGATTACGATTTAATTATATTTTGTACAGTAAAACTTCTTATACATTACCAGAACATCCCCTTAACTGCTTATACATATGTACATATGTATATCCATACATATGTGGTTACATAGACAGTTTGTATACACGTATGTACGAAAAATAGCACATTTGACTTTTGGCTGACGAAAAGTAGCAAACATATGTATGTATTGATTGTTTTTACATTAAAATTGTTGTTTTTTAAACGAAATTTCTACTTTTCATAAGCCAAAAATTTAATGTGCTTGTATTCGTCAGCCAGAAAGAAATGTGAGCTAGTTTTCGTATGGTACGGCGATATGTATGTATGTATTTAGATATGTATGACAAAGATTTATAATAAAAATTAAATTAGTAGTACGCTATACATAGTTAAATAACGTTTACATATCGTCGTTTAAATTGCAATACCTCGAATCGACAAACCCCAGGAATGTGTTTGTGGTAAAGTAGGTGTTATGTGACTGCTTAGGGTAGGTAAAGGCCAGGTGGAGGGTCGGCACGCTTGCAACCCAGGCTAGCTCGTCGGTGGGTGGATCCTTTTCCACCTGCCTTTACCCATAGTTACATAAACAAAAAAGTTTCATGCCTATGAGTGAGATAGTGTCGAAAGAAAGGATAGTTGAAAAGGAAAATAGCCAAACAGAAATGAAACCTGTCCCTGTCACGTCCGGTGGAGTCAGCCCTCCCTCTTCAGCATGAACATGCGAAGCCATGGGCGCTGTGTTGACCCCTAACTCCTTACAGCGCCCCCAAACTCAGTAATCCTTGGTCGGAGAAAGTCAGTTGCTGTCCATCTAACCTGTTCCTACTTCACCCTATTGCACCAAAGCAACACCCACACCAAAACACTAATGACTTAACCCTGCGTCATTTTTATAAACCGTTCAACCCATATACGAAAAAGAAAGATATTGGTTTCGAATTCATTCAACCTTTTGACAACTGATTTATTTATAATATCCTTATTTCTAACATTCAGTAAAAAAAAATGTTAAAATTTCTTTTATTTAACTTATCTATAAAGTCATTCGTATGGCCATTCAAAAAAAAAGGAAAAATGACCATAATAAAGAAATTGAAAAATTTACAAATTTTCAATAATTAACTGCTTTCTACTAGTTTGACTTAATATATATACATACGTATGAGTATATCACTCATGCACATATGTATGTGTTTATTGATAAAAAAATCTTTAATATTCAATTTTGAATGCCCATACCACAAAAAAAAATTTTTATATTCTAATTCAAAATCAACTCCAAATCAAAAGAATAAAAAAAATATAAAGGCTACTAATTGACTTGTGGGCATGTAGATAAGTATCTTCATGATTATACGCAACCAAACATAAATTATAGAATATAATAAAAATCGAACTCACCTGGTTACTCTAACGATGATGGTACCAACAATGAATAGAAGCTAAACAGGGAAAGAAGCAATATAACGATATATGGTATATACATACCTATTTACATGCCTATAAGCGAAAGAAGATGAGTATAGGACAAGTGTCAGAAAATTTAATTACTCGCTCGTGTTTGGGCACGGCGGGCGAGTAATTTCTACGAAATAATTATAAAGAAAAGAATCTGATGATAAGAGGATGTGCAACTACTGAATAGCTAAAATTAAGAAAAATAAATGCCCGAAGCAATATAGGGTTGAATAAAAAGATATAGCAAAAAAAAAAACAAAGGTTTTGTGTGAAACTTAAAGTTACAGGTATCTATCGAATTACAATTTAACGAGTATAGTTGTCAGCAGCCCGCCGCAACAACAAAAAAAAATACATGCATATGGCGGGTTGCTGGTAGCTGGTAAAATTACAAGAATTCAAACGAGTGAATTATAATGGCCCGGAATCAAAAAAATCAAAAGGTATATCAGCTTTTAGTGATAAGTATTTCAAATATTTAAAATAAAAAAAAAGGTTAATAAATATCCTAAAGTGCATGCAAAAAAAGGTATTGGGTTCCCCCCTCTCGTGGTCCCCTTCTCTTTGACTCGCTGTCCTCTTTGCTTCTTCTTCTTCTTCGCCTGTGCTCTTTCTTTCGGTAGGTATATTCGTATATATGTATGTATGCCTGGAGAAACTCTCCAAAACCACTGCTTCTTGGTGTCCCAAATGTTATTAACATATGTAGGTCAAAAACCTGGTGGCTCAGCCCATATGTCCCAATCAGCTGATCTGTAGTCTTCTCAATCTTATTTCTTTGCAAATATGTTAAGTGTATGTTTGTATGTATGTATATGCCGGTGTACCAGTTTTAGCCAACATCGGTCGTGCTACCAATTTATGCTTTTAAAGGATTCGCCAAAGCGACATGGCGATTATCGAATGTGGTCAAAACCTAGTAGGAGGTCCTTTCTTTTGGCGACCTCCAACTTCCTCTTAATCTTGGCGTTACTTGTCCTGCTCCAACAGTGTTAGTGATACAGATTCTCCTTGCGGTGGAAAATATTGTTCACTTCACTTGACATATATATATTCTATCACTTTTGGATAGATTAAATTAAGGATAAGTTTTATTTAAAAAAAATGTTTTTTTTTTCACTTTGAATTTTCCACTTCACCATAAACTATCGCGCACTGACCGTAACTTTTGCTGATCTGCCCCGTTTGCCAGGCTCAGCACCTCTTTATACCCTCAAGTAAATAGCAAAAAGGATTAACGGGCTTATGTATTTAATAAAATATAACTATCTACCAATGAGAGTTAACTGGACACACATACGTACAAATACAGATATATAAATTAGTATCTGACTTCGTGTTCGATCACAAGTTTGACGATCACCGAAGTTAACATAAATAGATAAAGCCCACTGTTACTAACATTGACTTGTTCATACATATTATACACGAATACATACATTGACATTAAGACACCTTCAACATTTAACCTATATGGCAAAGGCTGTCGTAACAGGCTCGCAACCGTCGATGGGGCATGCCTCATGGAACGAGTGCGTAAAGAAAGTAATACGCAGCCTTTCCTCTTTTGGTACCTAACGTGTGGCCTCGACCCACGACCTAAAGCCGGGTATTTTATTTCCTAATTATACTGTTAATCTACCATTTACTTTTGACATTTCACCGGGATGTTAAGTTACTCTTGACTTGGTTTGAATTGACTTGAATTGACTTAAATTGACTTGAATTGACTTGACTTGACTTGCCTTTAATTGACTTGCCTTTAATTGACTTGAATTGACTTGACTTGATTTGAATTGACTTCAATTGACTTGACTTTACTTGACTTGACTTGACTTGACTTGACTTGACGTGACTTGGTTTGAATTGACTTGAATTGATTTGACTTGACTTGACTTGAATTGACTTGAGTTGACTTGAATTGACTTGAGTTGAATTGACTTGAGTTGACTTGGCTTGATTTGATTTGAATTGACTTGAATTGACTTGAGTTGACTTGGCTTGATTTGATTTGAGTTGACTTGACTTGACTTTGGTTAACTATATTCCTCATTAGGCATGGGTAACACTGCGCTGCGCGGCGCAATTGCGCTGACACCAACCCTGGTGTTATTGCGCTAACTCCGATTTGGGAAATGCGCCAACTCAATATAGCGCCAACTCAATATAGCGCCAACTCAATGTAGCGCCAACTCAATGTAGCGCCAACTCAATGATGCGCTATTGCAATATAACACTGACTCAATTTCGTGCGCTAACACCAGCTCCAATATAGCGCTAGTGTAGCCGGGACGGGACGGAAGCCGTACCGATATAGAACGGTGACAAACTTAAGGCAGTTATAATAATGCGTTAACTGCCGTCTTTGACATTTGCCACAGCTGTAAATATTGTGCTTTATTTACCTATTTAAAACAGAAAACTTTCAATTTGTTGGTGATTTCATGACGACGCACGCCGTTATTAAGTCTTTCCTCGAATTCGGTCATTTTTATTTTATAAAATGTTTAAATAAATTGTTTGATAACATTCCGTCTGTTTGTCACAGCAAAGAGAACTGTCAAATTGCCGTAAGAATACGGAAGAAATCTAAAATCAACAGATGCTTACGGTTCTCGCCGTTTTCTAGCGTTCATTGTAATCAATCACATGCCTTTCACATACAATAGATATTAAAGTGACAGCTCCATCCGTTGCGTTACGGCTATTATAACCAGCGAGTAACAGCATCATAGTATATGTATACGTATGACAACCATGATTCAAATAAAGAAGATTGTGCACTCAGCGATATTCAGCAAAATATTCATCCGTGAGACTGGGTTCATTTTGGTTACTACGTCACCAACTACGTTATCGACGAGAAAGAAAATTTGCAAACAGGCAAAAAATACCTTTATTGAACTATTATTTACACAAATAAATACGCGGCTCTTCATTTTAGTTTATTTAAAATAGTTTTTTAATATAAATTGCACATTTATAGCACACAATCTTTAGTTATTAGAAAACCGGAAACGAAACTGGGCGAAAGAGAATTTATGTTACTACGTCACTAAATCAGCTGATTCTGGTTTTTGGATGAACGCCTAGCGGGACCGCTGAATGCACAATCTTCTTTATTTGAATCATGTATGACAACGTCACAATTATGTGTGCTTGATAGTGATCTAAGTGACTCTAATTTACAGCATATTTTCACATATATACGGAATATTTTTCCAAATGATTATGAAAATTAAAATTATGTGTGCTTGATAGTGATCTAAGTGACTCTAATTTACAGCATATTTTCACATATATACGGAATATTTTTCCAAATGATTATGAAAATTAAAATTAATTGTGCCTCGTATATGTAAGCAGAATTGCGCCAAAAGAAATAAAACGGGGATGGTAAACAGTAACAAGCGAAAAAATGTTATTTATCGATTATTCGATGACAATTGCGCTAAAGGTGTTATTGCGCCAGTACCGTGAGTTGGCGCCACGGTTGGCGCTGGCGTTATTGTATCAGCGCCAAAAAAATTGCGCCATTACCCATGGCTAGGCTGACCATAAATATGAATCGAAAATGAGGGACAAAATTTCAAATGATATAAATACGAACATATATTTATGAAACTTGAAATCGTAAAAAATATTTTTTCATCAAATAATAGGCTTACAAACATATGTAATTCACATTCTCTTCAGACTTTTTGTTTTAACAAAAATAAACAAATTTGCAAGTTTAATTATAGGTATCTACAATAAAGCAAGCATAATGCTGCCATAAAAAAGAATTTGGTAACTTAGTTTAATGTCCACAAATCAATTTTAATACGATTTACCAATTTCTTTCAAATTAATTTGCCACACAGCAGCCACAAAAATTTCATTCCAACAAACATATAGTCAATGAGGATGGTAGTTATTATCGATAACTACTTAAATTCTGATGGCCGGTCCCGGATGACCCCTAAATATTTCCGAGCGATATTGGTAGCAAAGGAAAGCTGTTAAGGAGGACTTCAACAAAAAGCTCTTTAAATAGTTACACCTAGGCTGCTCTACAAGATATGGGCCAAAGCATGAACCGGAATGACCCCTGAAAGCTTCCGAACGATATTGGTAGCAAATGAAAGGCGTTGAGCAGGGCTTCAACCTACAGCTTTCCCAGAAATAGCTTTCCCCAAATAGTGGGTCCAGATGGTGATGGATGGTCTCGGTAATGTAAAGATAAAGGTAAATGTAAAGGTAAAGGTAAAGGTAAAGGTAAAGGTAAAGGTAAAGGTAAAGGTAAAGGTAAAGGTAAAGGTAAAGGTAAAGGTAAAGGTAAAGGTAAAGGTAAAGGTAAAGGTAAAGGTAAAGGTAAAGGAAACGGTAAAGGTAAAGGTAAAGGCAAAGGTAAAGGTAATGGTAAAGGTAAAGATAAAGGTAAAGGTAAAAGTAAATGAAAAAGAAATAGAAAGGGAAATGTAGAGGGAAACCCTCATTATAACATACAAATTTTTTCGTCGCTGCGAAGCGGGACGGGTATCTGCTAGTAATAAATAACTAATTAAAAAAAATAAGTATCACAGCTAGAGATAATGAATAAGATACGTCAGTTCCTATAAAAAAATATCACAGATAAAACTTAAAGTAAAAAAACTATAGAAAATATCACAGTAGTAGCTTAAGGATAAAATAAAATATCACCCATGGAATATGAATTAATAAAATAGTCCGAAATTAAATAATAAATGTAATGTAAGATAGCTAGTCATATCAGGGTACATACATACAGGGTCATAGCTAGGTACACAAAAAAACATATGGATATACACACTCTTGCGACAAATACTATGTGGCAAATACCTTTATACCTATAACAAACAAAACACAACATTTATGCTACAAATATGTCTTTGGCGTGGTATACCCCGATCTTCTGGCCACTCATATCTCCAAGTTCGTACATGGAATTTCCTATTTCTCTTAATACAATACATTTAATTTGTTTAGGCTCTAATTTAGCATTATAATTTTCAATCTGGCTACTCTGCTTGAAGTTACGGCGGTATACCACTTGCCCTACGTTAAACTTCACTTCTCTAGCTCTTGTGTTATATACCTTTGTGCTGCGCTCGTGAGCTAATTTTAGTTCTTTTATAATTTTCTCTCTAATCGTCAGAATATTATCCTTTCCTGAAAGTACCTCACAGTCGCTATCTCTAAGCGCGCCTAGCTTCCTATATAACTCATATGATGAGGCATGTTGGATCATTGGCAGTCCAAATAGAGCAGAATATGGCGATCTGCCAATCGCAGAGTGGGTTGCGCTACGCAACGCAAATGCCGCATCACTAACATAGTGATCCCATTTTCTCTGGTGGTCCTTAATATGCGACCTTAGCATTTGTAGAACTGACCGATTTACTCGTTCAGCGGCATTAGCCTGGGGTGAATAAAAGGCTGTTTTAATATGGTTTGATCCATATTTGGCGATAAACATTCTAAATGACTCTGACACGAATTGTCTGCCGTTGTCAGAATGTACGTATTCTGGCACGCAAAAAACATGAAAAATCTCCGTCTCTAAAAATTTAATTACATCTGCTGACGTAGCCTTGCGCATTGGTTTTAAGAACACAAACTTAGAGAAGTGATCTAAACACACAAATAAATAAACATTACCACTAGACGTACGCGGATAAGGACCCATGAAATCAATGTACAAACGCTGAAAAGGTCGCTCTGTTATATGTTGTTTGCCCATGGTTGGTTTCTTAAAAGCGTTTTGAGTTTTGTTCATTTTACAATTTTCACAGTTGCTAACATGCAACTGTACGTCTGTAACCATTCCCGGCCAATAATATCTCTCCCTAATCTTTGCTAACGTTTTGTGTATGCCGCCATGTCCTGCAGAAGGCGAGGCATGCAACGATCCTACCAGACCCTGCCGCAACTCAGTCGGCACCCAGAGCTTCCAGGCATGGTCCTCCTGTGACTCATCTCCTCGGTTAAACTGAGTCTTCTTATACACATATCCGTCCGATAAACAAATGTCTGGTAATTTTGTCTTATTGTCTGTCACAGTCTTTTTCAGTTCTTCGTACTCAGTCGTGGTAAAAGATGGTGAATTCAAGTCTATATCTAAAACGCGATTATCTAAATTTACTTCCTCCATATCCACACGCGATAGGGTATCAGGCACAATATTTTGTGATCCCTTACGGTGTTCAATCTCGAAATCAAACGCCTGTAATTTCAGACTCCACCTCGCTAGCCTGCCAATTAGATCTTTTTGGTTCATTAACCATTTTAAGCTAGCGTGATCTGTTATAACCGTAAACGGCAGTTCTTCCACATATGGCCGAAAGCGTTTGATACTCAACACCGCTGCATAACATTCTAATTCGGTTATGCTATAATTTTTTTGTGCACGGTTTAATTTTGCGGACATATAAGCAATCGGTCGTTCGTTTTTGTCGTCGTCCAGTTGGAATAAAACTCCTCCAACTCCGTTAGTCGATGCGTCACATTGAATGTAAAATCGTCTGTTAAAGTCAGGGCGAATTAACACCGGAGCCGAAATAAGGCTTTGCTTTAGCGTTTCAAATGCGATCCTTGCATCATCTGTCATCGTAAACTTTCTAGTTTTTTCTTTGGTCAGGCAGTCATGTAATGGTCCAGCTATCGTCGCGTAACCTTTGATAAATCGTCTATACCACCCTGTCATCCCTAGGAACCTCCTGAGTTGCTTTGGGGTCTTCGGTTCTGGGAAATCTCTCATGGCGGCGACCTTATTTAAGTCAGTGCGAATGCACCCATTCCCTACCACATAACCAAGATAACGAACTTCCTTGAAACAAAATTTACTCTTTTCGACGTTTATTGTCAATTTTGCCTCACGTAAACATTTAGCGACCTTTTCAAGCAGACATAAATGTGACACAAAATCTTCGCTACAAACAAGTAAGTCATCTAAATACACAAAAACGGATTCACGAAGGGAAGCGGGTATAACCTTGTCCATCAGTCTGCACATTCCTTGTGCAGCATTGCACAACCCGAATGGCATGACTGTGAAATGGTAAAGGGGCCTGCCAGGTACCGTGAAGGCTGTTTTCTCCCTAGATTTTTGCTCAAGCGGTATTTGCCAAAAAGCGTCTTTTAGGTCGATTGCTGAAATATAGCGGGTATTTTGTAATCGGCTCAACAAGCCGTCGATGTGGGGTAGAGGATAAGCATCTTTGATTGTTCGTGCATTAACTTTGCGAGCATCTAAACATAGGCGATTTTTTGTGCCTTTAATAACTAAAGAGACTGGGAGCTCCAGCTGCTGTTGCTCTCCTCAATAACTCCTAATTCTAGCATTCTATCAAGTTCGCTATAAATAAGCTTTTGGATAGCTGGAGATATTGGATAGAACCGCTGCTTAACGGGAAGATGCTCATCAGTTACCTCAATTATATGCTCTTCCAAGTCTGTTTTACCCAACCCCAATACCGCAAAAGATGGAAACTTCATTTTCACCCTTTCTAACGCTACTTTTTCTTTTGGTGTAAGGACATGTTGCACCGCTTCAAAAGACAAATCCCCCTCTGCAGGTACAAGATCCTCAACAACAACCTTTGCTGGGACATTCACTCTACTAACAACATTCATATCAAACACTTGCCAAAAATCTACACCTAAATACACTTCTTGTTGTAAACCAGGTACGATGAGAAACTCCAAATCCCTGGTCATCTGATCCCATTCAACTGGGAGTGTTATTACACATATTACAGCCATTTCTCCCCCATTGGCTGTTCGAATATTTTGACCTTTGATAGGCATTATTAAATCTTCTTTTCCCTTTAAAAATTGTTGACAATTTTTGCCTAAGCAACTCGCTCCCGCTCCGGAGTCAAGGAGCGCCAAAGTCTCTTGCCCACCTATCTTGATTTTCGCGAAAAACCGATTATCGCCCTTTATTGTTACTATTGTAGAGATTATTTTATTCTGTATTCTCTTAAAATTTTTCTTCTTTTCTCTCATATTTTTAATTTTCAAAAACTTTCTCATGTTCTTCTTTTTCGTAATTTCTTCACCAAAAATACGTTTTCTGGCTGCTTCATAATCTACCTTTCTCTGGTGCAAACTTTTTCTTGGTATTTCTGTATTTTTCTTTACTAATTTTTGTCCTTATCTCCTCCTACTTTATTGGAGACTTCTCTTTGTAAAATTTTTAGTTTTTGGCTTCCGGGTTCATTTTCACTTGGCGTGAGTCCCCGGAGCACTCCGCCATTTTGGAGTTTCCCCTTCCTGGTTTAAACACACAAAAGGACGAACTACTACCACATGAAAAACACATCATATCGTGAAAATGTGATTTACATTTAGTGTATTTTTGAGCCTCGGACGGATTTTTTTCAAAATAATCAGCGGGCAAGCCACAAGAAAAACATAACATCAAATGGAATGGAGACGGACAAAACTGTTTGACGTCTGACTGGGACGAATTCGGACGATTAGACATATACACATTACTAACAGGATGATGGCTGTTGCAGCTTACTACGATGAAATCTATTTATCTCTCCTATTTCTTTCTCCACTTTCGGTGCATTTGGAATTTCTTCAAAATCTAGTTCACTAACTGGTTTATTTCTGCTCTTATTATCATTGATCACTCTTTCTGCTCTCTTACACTCACTTTTGAGCTCAGCCAGGGTTTCTATTTTCGAAGCAAAGGTCAGATTTGCTAGGTGGGGTTTCAAATTGGTTCTAATTATGCCCACTAATTCCTTTTCCGGGATTTTCTTTCTCAGTCTAAATGTTAAATTATGTACTTCACTGTAAAAGTCATCAAATGACTCTTGCACTTGCTGCTTCCTCTCCATAATTTCGCGAATTATCTCATAATCAGACTCGGCCGTCTTGAAGTGGCTTAGCATTTCCATTCTCAGTTTTTGGTATCCGAAAGTTACATCATCCTCGTGATCCTTGCCAATACCACTTCAAGGCGGTACGGGTGACTAAGCAGTGAAAGTCGGTAAAGAGTTGGTGAAATGACAAATTGTGTTGCTCTCTAAGTTTTTCTACACGGAAAATAAAACTCTCGACCGTAATACCCTTATTCGTCCCATCAAACTTGACATGCCACTTGTCCAAGTCGATTTTCTTCCACGGTCGAGTAGTTTTATCAGCAGTAGTTTCCTCTTCTGGTTGCCTATCGTGCTCATTTGCATCCGACTTCCTATTCCTGGCCTCTGGTGTCGACATCATTGAGGGTTGGTTGGAGCGCACGGAAGCTTCCATCCCAGCGACTCGGTCGTTCAAGCCCATTAGTTGTTCTTGTATATTATTTATGGTGTTAACGCATTGAGCCATCGTGTCCCCATACAACGCTATCCGCGCCATCATGCGGCTCATTTCCTCAACTTCGGTTGTAGGTAGACTGGCTCCTTGTTGGCCTTGTCGAGAGCTGCCGGCGTCCGAGCCGCTAGGCTGCGAACCTCCCTGTTCACCTTCCGACATTTCGAGCACTTGATCTACCTTTCGAGAGAAACTACAGCTGTTGTCAGGGCTACTGAATGATAACTCCTGTGTGATCTTTATCACTGGCTGACGAAACTCACCACTACTTAGCGAACCGAATACCCTGCTTATATAGCTATTAAAATAATTGGTTGGCAAGAAACTAGCCCTATGCGGAATACCTGTATCGACTCTAGTAAAACTTGGACCTACGCCTTGGTTTTCTAATGCCCTTGCCAAGCTACGAGTAATCCTACGATTAGCGTTCAGATCTAAACCACCAGGAACTATCTGTTCTTCTTCGTGATCTTCCATTCACTGCACTTAAACCTCGGATCGACTCAAAGCAGATAATAGCACAAAACTAACACAAATAAAAAAAAACTCAAAGGGATATTCCGTAAAAAATGTGAAAGTGTAAATGTATGAATCTGTTTGAATCTATATAAATATAGATATATGAATGCAATTTTAATTCAGATCGAAACTCAAACGCCGCGATGCCCGAGTCCCAACGAAAAATTTACTAAGGGTATAAAAGGTGCAAGCAATGATTCCAAAAAAAAAACTTAAATATAGTATAAAAAAAATAAACAAAAAAATTGCTAAAAATAAATATATACGCTTTTTTTTTAAAAAAAAATTTGTATGTATATATAAAAAAAATTTGTATGTATATGTATAGTTCAAGAGTCGCAGTCGCGATATTAATTCAAGTAATAATTCACCGTTTGGTAAAAAAAAACTCAAACAAAATAATAAAATTAAATCCGAAACTTAAAACAAAGATTATTTGGAATTAAATTGATCCAAAAAAAAATTTAAACGAAAAATGAATTCAAAAATATTAAGATTATAAATGCAAAAGGAATGTTTCAAACTAAATTCTAGTTAAAAAAAAAATTAAAAAAAAACTTATATTAACAAAATGTAAAAGAAATCATCAAAATTATAACTTAGTGATTTAATAAGAAAATAAATTCAAAAAAAAAAAAAAATAAGGATGTATTACGTACATAAATGTGAATTCAAAATCAAACACAAAAGTTAATAAATATGTAAATAATGATATCCAACTAAAAAAATATAAGTAATAAGAAAATTATAAATAACCAAAAATTTATGAAAAGTTATACCACAAAAAAATTCATGTAAAAACTATAATTAATAATTCAATTGAAACTGAGAACATATATATATATATGTATGTTTTTTTTTTCTTTCTTAGAAAAAAAGTATATATATATATATCTATATCTATACTTCTATACTAATTATATAAAATTGATTGTATGGAAAATGTATGTAACGCGATAACTCAAAAAGTACTGCACCGATTTTAATAATTCTTTTTTTAAAATGTCACAAATGGTAAATTCTCGAGAACCATGGACCATCGGATCGACTCAAAGCAGATAATAGCATAAAACTAATGCCGTTTTCTTTTCTCGAAAAAATGTTGCCCTGTTTGATTTTCTTAGCCATTTTGTAAGCTTGTGTGGTGATTTCAACGAATGTTGTCCTCTGACTAAGTAAGAGGGCATCATTAACTACAAATTCAGCCATTTTATAGAAAGTCATGTTACGTAATTCGATAATTGAGATATTAAAGGGCAACATTTTTTGTCAGAAAAGAAAACGCCATAACACAAATCAAAAAAAACTCAAAGGGATATTCCGTAAAAAATGTGAAAGTGTAAATGTATGAATCTGTTTGAATCTATATAAATATAGATATATGAATGCAATTTTAATTCAGATCGAAACTCAAACGCCGCGATGCCCGAGTCCCAACGAAAAATTTACTAAGGGTATAAAAGGTGCAAGCAATGATTCCAAAAAAAAACTTAAATATAGTATAAAAAAATAATCAAAAAAATTGCTAAAAATAAATATATACGCTTTTTTTTTTAAAAAAAATTTGTATGTATATATAAAAAAAATTTGTATGTATATGTATAGTTCAAGAGTCGCAGTCGCGATATTAATTCAAGTAATAATTCACCGTTTGGTAAAAAAAAAACTCAAACAAAATAATAAAATTAAATCCGAAACTTAAAACAAAGATTATTTGGAATTAAATTGATCCAAAAAAAAATTTAAACGAAAAATGAATTCAAAAATATTAAGATTATAAATGCAAAAGGAATGTTTCAAACTAAATTCTAGTTAAAAAAAAAATTAAAAAAAACTTATATTAACAAAATGTAAAAGAAATCATCAAAATTATAACTTAGTGATTTAATAAGAAAATAAATTCAAAAAAAAAAAAAATAAGGATGTATTACGTACATAAATGTGAATTCAAAATCAAACACAAAAGTTAATAAATATGTAAATAATGATATCCAACTAAAAAAATATAAGTAATAAGAAAATTATAAATAACCAAAAATTTATGAAAAGTTATACCACAAAAAAATTCATGTAAAAACTATAATTAATAATTCAATTGAAACTGAGAACATATATATATATATGTATGTTTTTTTTTTCTTTCTTAGAAAAAAAGTATATATATATATCTATATCTATACTTCTATACTAATTATATAAAATTGATTGTATGGAAAATGTATGTAACGCGATAACTCAAAAAGTACTGCACCGATTTTAATAATTCTTTTTTTAAAATGTCACAAATGGTAAATTCTCGAGAACCATGTACTTTTTTTTGCGCATTTCTAAGACTTTAATACCTTTTTCCCGGTTTTAAATTTCGAAAAACTCAAAAAAGCGCAAGCATAGACAGATTCGTTTGGTCATTTGCCGTGTTCAGTGGAGGCGTCGCAGTCGTGCCAGGCAGCGCAGCGTAGGCGACTCATATGTTTGTTTTTGCACGGTTTGTTGTTTGTCTCGGTGACAATGAAAAACCTGTTTATGCATACATACTATGCTATAACTCAAGAACGCCTGCACCTACACATGCGATATTGGTATCAAATGAAAGGTGTTGAGCAGGACTTCAGCATAGTTATTTTCATTGTGATGCCTAGACATCCTCCCCAGGTATGGGCTAAAATGTGGACCCGGATTACTCCGGAATGTTTTTGAACGATATTGGTATGAAATTAAAGGTATTGAGCAGGGCTTTAATACAGTCCTATTTTCATTGTGATTTCCATGTCTTCTGATATGGGTCAAAACGTGGAACCGGATGGCCCTCGAATATTTCTGAGCGATATTGCTACCAAATGAAAGGTCTTGATGAGGACTTCGACGTAGAATTATGTTATTTGTGATACCTGGGCCGGGTCCCCAAATATGGGTCAAAATGTGACCCCGGATTAACCCGGAATATTTCAGAGCAATATTAGTATGAAATGAAAGCTTTTGAACAAGGCTCTTACATGGAGTTCTATTCATAATGATTCCTAGACCTTGACTTGACTTGATTTGAATTGACTTGAATTGACTTGACTTGATTTGACTTGATTTGATTTGACTTGAATTGACTTGACTTGACTTGGTTTGAATTGACTTAAATTGACTTGAATTGACTTGACTTGACTTGCCTTTAATTGACTTGAATTGACTTGACTTGATTTGAATTGCCTTGAATTGACTTGACTTGACTTGACTTGACTTGACTTGATTTGACTTGACTTCACTTGACTTGACTTGACTTGAATTGACTTGAATTGATTTGACTTGACTTGACTTGACTTCACTTGAATTGACTTGATTTGAATTTACTTGACTTGACTTGACTTGACTTGACTTGACTTGACTTGACTTGACTTGACGTGACTTGGTTTGAATTGACTTGACTTGACTTGACTTGACTTGAATTGACTTGAATTGATTTGACTTGACTTGACTTGACTTGAATTGACTTGAGTTGAATTGACTTGAGTTGACTTGAATTGACTTGAGTTGAGTTGAATTGACTTGAATTGACTTGAGTTGACTTGGCTTGATTTGATTTGAGTTGACTTGACTTGACTTTGGTTAACTATATTCCTCATTGCGAAGCAACGGGTATTTGCTAGTATATATATATATATATATAAATGAATAGATTAATTAAAATGCGATTTGAAGGTAATCAAAAAAAATTATTTTTTATTCACAAAGATAAAAAAAACTTAACTGGTTGGAAAAAGTTTTGATAATGGTTTGGTATATAAACGTTTGATAAATGGTTTAATAATGTGAAAACAAAAAAATAACCCAAAAAAATTTTAAAAGCAAATAAAAGAAAATAAAATTATATTTTACAAAAAATGTTAATTATATAAAAAAATTTAACAATTTAAAAAAATATTAAATTCAAGTCTTAACAAGCGGAATATACTATAATAGTGTTGATTATAAATGGAAAATTCAAATAAATAAAAAAACTGACAAAAATAAAAAAAAAAAAAATAAAATTTGGTAATAAAAAAATAATTCCAAACGTGAGATTCGTAGTAAATATTTAAATAAAGCGAAGATATTTCGTTACTTATATATAAAACGATGTATATACCCAGATGTGCGTTGAGGTTTTGGTGTGTTTGGGTGTTGCCTTAGCAGGCTTGTAGTAGAACCTTCAAAGTCAGTGTATGTATGTACAATTGTCAATTATCGTCCAAAGTCAAAGTCAGGTTCATCATTGAGTGAGGCACAACACGATCAAAGTGCTGGCTTCTAACGTGGCAGCCGTTCCACTCAATGACAAACATACAACACAAAAAATACCCCCTGGCCAGTAGATTTACATACCTCAAGTAAATCCAGTGACGTACCGAATTTACTGTAGCCTGCAAAACTTTACTGGCCCTTAAAACAACGCCGTCTCAACTCCAATATCCACTCCTAGGTCTGTTAAAGATTCTAGGAGGTACAATGAAGTTGAGGCGGGAATCCCCCCTTGGCTAATCAAACGAATACAGATCACTTGCCAACACGGCAAGTGATGCTACCCTTTTGATTATTATCAGTCCGATAGAAAAGGAAAAAAAAGGAAAATTAAAATTCAAGGGAGAGATGATATGAAGAATAAAACAGGAAAATTAATCGCAAAAAAAAAGAATGTTAATTAATTGAAAACTCGAACAGAAAACCGAAAAAAAAAACCTGAATGTTGTTGCAACTGATGATGTTGTTGCAAAAATTGAACTTCGTGGATTTGCTATTTGTTGGTGTTTGCATATCGTTGGGCGCCATTTTTATGTGACTGCTTAGGGTAGGTAAAGGCCAGGTGGAGGGTCGGCACGCTTGCAACCCAGGCTAGCTCGTCGGTGGGTGGATCCTTTTCCACCTGCCTTTACCCACAGTTACATAAACAAAAAAGTTTCATGCCTATGAGTGAGATAGTGTCTAAACAAAGGATAGTTGAAAAAGAAAATAGCCAAACAGAAATAAAACCTGTCCCTGTCACGTCCGTTGGAGTCGGCCCTCCCTCTTCAGCATGAACATGCGAAGCCATGGGCGCTTTGTTGACTCCTAACTCCTTACAGCGCCCCCAAACTCAGTAATCCTTGGTCGCACCAAAGCAACACCCACACCAAAACACTAATGACTTAACCCTGCATCATTTTTATAAACCGTTCAACCCATATACGAAAAAGAAAGATATTGGTTTCGAATTCATTCAACCTTTTGACAACTGATTTATTTATAATATCCTTATTTCTAACATTCAGTAAAAAAAAAATGTTAAAAATTCTTTTATTTAGCTTATCTATAAAGTCATTCGTATGGCCATTCAAAAAAAAGGAAAAAGGGCCATAATAAAGAAATTGAACAATTTACAGATTTTCAATAATTAACTGCTTTCTACTAGTTTGATTTAATATATATACATACGTATGAGTATATTACTCATGCACATATGTATGTGTTTATTGATAAAAAAATCTTTAATATTCAATTTTGAATGCCCATACCACAAAAAAAAATTTTTATATTCTAATTCAAAATCAACTCCAAATCAAAAGAATAAAAAAATATAAAGGCTACTAATTGACTTGTGGGCATGTAGATAAGTATCTTCTAGCCATGGGTAATGGCGCAATTTTTTTGGCGCTGATACAATAATGCCAGCGCCAACCGTGGCGCCAACTCACGGTACTGGCGCAATAACACCTTTAGCGCAATTGTCATCGAATAATCGATAAATAACATTTTTTCGCTTGTTACTGTTTATGCTGTGGTTATGGTACCAATCAACATTGCCAATCAAAATCGGAAACATTTCGTGATTGGTGAGAGGTGGTTATGCTCGCATTGATGATTGGAGCGCACATACACAACATAAAACATGATTATTACTGAACACATACACAACATAACACATTATTACCCCCGAAACCTCGACTGCTGGTTGCCTGTTTCACACAGCAGATTTGCTGGATGTGAGAGTCCGAAAATTCTCTCACCGTCGGAGTGCACAACAACAATTTCACGGTGCTCGACCAGCAAGATTGTAACCATAACCAGGCCCTTACCATCCCCGTTTTATTTCTTTTGGCGCAATTCTGCTTACATATACGAGGGCACAATTAATTTTAATTTTCATAATCATTTGGAAAAATATTCCGTATATATGTGAAAATATGCTGGAAATTAGAGTCACTTAGATCACTATCAAGCACACATAATTGTGACGTTGTCATACGTATACATATACTAAGATGCTGTTATTGGCGTTGTGGTTGCGCCATTTTACACTAGCGCTATATTGGAGCTGGTGTTAGCGCACGAAATTGAGTCAGTGTTATATTGCAATAGCGCATCATTGAATTGGCGCTACATTGAGTTGGCGCTACATTGAGTTGGCGCTATACTGAGTTGGCGCTACATTGAGTTGGCGCTATATTGAGTTGGCGCTATATTGGGTTGGCGCATTTCCCAAATCGGAGTTAGCGCAATAACACCAGGGTTGGTGTTAGCGCAATTGCGCCGCGCAGCGCAGTGTTACCCATGCCTAGTATCTTCATGATTATACGCAACCAGGGCCGTACTCAGGAATTTATTTCGTGGGGGTTACATCGTTGTGGATTTTTTTTTTTTTGTTTTTTGAGAAAAATATATAACTTATTTCGTGCACTAAATAAAAATAATAAAAAAAATTCTGGTTTCTCAAGTGCTATTTAGAAGAAATTTTTTTTACGAAACTTTTGATTTTCAAATTAGGATTTTTATAAGAAGTTTTAAAAATCAGGAAACTTTTATTAATTTAAAAATTAGACTGTTTTATTACAAATACGATGAATACTTTATTTTTGGTGATTTTATCCAAGTAAAAAAAAATAATATTTTATGGACGAAAAACTCGGTTAGATTACCCAGTTTTCTTCAGCTGTAAAAGTCCGCCTCAAGATTTTTAGCTTATGTTGAGACTCTAACTTGTTTTTTTTTGCAACTTTGTTATGTGACATCCGATTTTTAAAATTGATAGATATGTCATTATTTTAGTCTTTTGAGCAAGGCTGCAAAATAACGTTATTTTTAACAATAAACAAAAAAAAAATTTGTTTCTGTTGAAATATTCGATTTTATAAACGTAAAAAGCATAACAAAATCCATTTCGTTTCAACTGTTATCAAAAAAAATTAACAAATTTTTCTTTTGTTTTGATAATTATCAAAACAATTATTTCAAAAAAATATAGTTTCAAATTTAAACGAAAAAATTGACTTTTCAATAATTTCGCTTTCTATGAAGAAAAAATTTTTTACATATGTTTGTATGTATGTACATAATAATAATATAATACAATGGCGCTATTATAACTCTGACGAGTTTTATGGCCGAGCTTCTCTCCCAATTCGAGGTGTGCTCCTATTTGTTTTTCCTACTAATTGGTAATGTACATACATACATGAATAAAAACAAATACAATTTTTGTAAATTTTTTTGATATCAACGAAAGAAAATTATTCTGATTAAAGATTTATTGATAATTTTTGAAACGAAAAAATTTTGTTTCTGATAATTAGCAAAACAAAATAATATTTGGATATTTTTTATTGATATTTTTTGAAACAAAATTATTTTGTTCATTTCGTTGAGCAGCCTTGCTTTTGAGCAGGGTTTGAAATTATTTTCAACTTTTTTTTTCATTTCCATTGAATTTCATTTTCATTTGAAAATTAAAAAATTAACAGCGCAGCAAAAGTATAAAAAATAAAAAGTTCTACTGTACTGCATCTGCGCAGCCTTAAGTTTCAAAAAATTATAGTTGACTGTTGCTGTATTGTGGAAATTTGTACAGCACAGCAAAGGGCAAACATAATTTCGAGTTTTTACAGCACTGTTGTAATTGTTTTTTTTTTTTTTTTTTTAATTTATGGGAACACAATCGAAATTGTAAAATACAAAAAAAAAACCAATTTCAAAAAGCCGCACGTAAAACTAAAATTCTGTTTATCTGTGTTTTACTGTCGACTGTAATATAATAATATAATATAATAATACAATGGCGCTATTATAACTCTGACGAGTTTTATGGCCGAGCTTCTCTCCCAATTCGAGGTGTGCTCCTTTTTGTTTTTCCTACTAATTGGGTGGACCTACAGTTTTATGCCGGCTCCGAACGGCGAATGCATTTTTTGTGAGAAGCTTTTTCATGGCAGAAATACTCTCGGAGGGTATGCCGCCCACTGCCGAGAGGTGACCGCTGCTCTTAAAAAACCCAATAATTGGATTTTTACTAATTAGAAAAATTTGTTTGGCTCGGACCGTGGTTTGAACCCGAGACCTCTGGCATAGCAGGCGAGCACTCTACCCACTGCACCACAGCGGCCGACTGATCTGTTTGAAATTACACAGTAATGCAACAGCACAAAAACAAACAAATATATTCGACTGTTCTGTGCTTCGACTTAAGATATTTTCAAAGGAAATCGAAATTTAAAAGTTCTCAAAAAATTATGATGACTTTCGCAAAACAGCAACAGCTTATTTTTGAGACTGTTGGTGTTATGCTGGCAAACAGTGCCAAAAATAAATTATTTATCGCATCATTTTAATATTACGCTTAAAATGTTTGCAATAAAACAGAATAATTTTAAAAAGAATAAAACTTTCCTGATTTTTACAACTTCTTATAAAAACCCCAATAAAAAACAATTTTTTTCAATAATCGCAAAAAATCAAAAAATGGTGACTTTCCAAAGTTAGTATTGAAAATATGTAGGTGAAATCGGACTACATATAAAAACGCACACATCCCATATATGGGATCTTTCGAAAAACACACAAAATGTTATAATTCAGAAACTAATATAACCCGAGTAATGAATTTTCAGCCATGACTTTATGAAGTTATAAGGAAATATGCTAAAATTTTAGAAATGTAACATAATTTAATTTATAAGTGGTATGTCGTTAGAAGCGTACTTTAATTATCTTTCGAACGGAGTAGATACGGTTTGCGGGTATTTGTAACTTCAGCGAAAAGAATTTTTGATTGAAGTTGTAACCAAAAAAACTCAAAATTACGTTATCTCAAAACCCTAACCATAAGAAAATGGTTTTGATCTCAGCAGGTTCATACCAGCCCTCCCCTATACCTGAAATTCTTGGTATTTTCTCAAATTAATTATTCGTAAACTAGTGTTTTAAACATATAGCTTTGAATATGATAGAAGTAAAATTTATCTACCAGAATTTCGTGGGGGGTTCAAACACCCAAAAGCACCCCCCTAAATACGGCCTTGTACGCAACCAAACATAAATTATAGAATATAATAAAAATCGAACTCACCTGGTTACTCTAACGATGATGGTACCAACAACGAATAGAAGCTAAACAGGGAAAGAAGCAATATTACGATATATGGTATATACATACCTATTTACATGCCTATAAGCGAAAGAAGATGAGTATAGGACAAGTGTCAGAAAATTTAATTACTCGCTCGTGTTTGGGCACGGTGGGCGAGTAATTTCTGCGAAATAATTATAAAGAAAAGAATCTGATGATAAGAGGATGTGCAACTACTAAATAGCTAAAATTAAGAAAAATAAATGCCCGAAGCAATATAGGGTTGAATAAAAAGATATAGCAAAAAAAAAAACAAAGGTTTTGTGTGAAACTTAAAGTTACAGGTATCTATCGAATTACAATTTAACGAGTATAGTTGTCAGCAGCCCGCCGCAACAACAAAAAAAATACATGCATATGGCGGGTTGCTTTAGCTGGTAAAATTACAAGAATTGAAACGAGTGAATTATAATGGCCCGGAATCAAAAAAATCAAAAGGTATATCAGCTTTTATTGATAAGTATTTCAAATATTTAAAATAAAAAAAAAGGTTAATAAATATCCTAAAGTGCATGAAAAAAAAAGGTATTGGGTTCCCCCCTCTTTGCTTCTTCTTCTGCGCCTGTGCTCTTTCTTTCGGTAGGTATATTCGTATATATGTATGTATGCCTGGAGAAACTCTCCAAAACCACTGCTTCTTGGTGTCCCAAATGTTATTAACATATGTAGGTCAAAAACCTGGTGGCTCAGCCCATATGTCCCAATCAGCTGATCTGTAGTCTTCTCAATCTTATTTCTTTGCAAATATGTTAAGTGTATGTTTGTATGTATGTATATGCCGGTGTACCAGTTTTAGCCAACATCGGTCGTGCTACCAATTTATGCTTTTAAAGGATTCGCCAAAGCGACATGGCGATTATCGAATGTGGTCAAAACCTAGTAGGAGGTCCTTTCTTTTGGCGACCTCCAACTTCCTCTTAATCTTGGCGTTACTTGTCCTGCTCCAACAGTGTTAGTGATACAGATTCTCCTTGCGGTGGAAAATATTGTTCACTTCACTTGACATATATATTCTATCACTTTTGGATAGATTAAATTAAGGATAAGTTTTATTTAAAAAAAATGTTTTTTTTTCTCACTTTGAATTTTCCACTTCACCATAAACTATCGCGCACTGACCGTAACTTTTGCTGATCTGCCCCGTTTGCCAGGCTCAGCACCTCTTTATACCCTCAAGTAAATAGCAAAAAAAGGATTAACGGGCTTATGTATTTAATAAAATATAACTATCTACCAATGAGAGTTAACTGGAACCACATACGTACAAATACAGATATCGTCGCTGCGCCAACAAAAACAGCTATACGTTTTCAACAAATTTTCTGGAGAGCAAAAAAACCGTTTTCTGGTGATCCTAGAGAATATTTTTTCTAGTTTGAATTGTTAACTAATGATACTACACATATGTAATAGACTTGTGCAATTTTTTTTTACTTTTTTTGACCAACCACTTCGCATGAAGCATTTGCGTCGTTTTACAGCACATAGCTCTTTTTACAAATTGTTTAAATTTGCTAGTGGGGGTAAGAAATCGTGAAAGATGTGTATACAATTCTTCGCTAGGGTCCGAATCAATTAGCGATAGCTTGGAAATGCATTATTTAATTGACCAGTGCCCCTCCTATTTTGAAAATTGGTCACATACGCTTTTTTTAAATAATTTTTTTTACACAAAAATAACCTGAAATCAAAAAACAATTATACGAAAATAGATGTATAACTGATTTTACACAGCATTTCTACTACTGAGAGCATATAGCTGTGTTTGATAACTTCTAACCAAAGAAGGATATCAGAAAACGGGAAATGCAGAAATATGGCTAGCGGATAGCGCTAAATAAATATGTAATAAAAAAAAAAAATCGAAAAAAACATATAACTGAATTTGTTGGCGCAGCGACGATATATAAATTAGTATCTGACTTCGTGTTCGATCACAAGTTTGACGATCACCGAAGTTAACATAAATAGATAAAGCCCACTGTTACTAACATTGACTTGTTCATACATATTTTACACGAATACATACATTGACATTAAGACACCTTCAACATTTAACCTATATGGCAAAGGCTGTCGTAACATAGGAGTTAAGAAGAGTAAACCGAAACAGAAAAATGTATACGAATGAAGTACATAACAAAGTTAGATGGTAGGCAGCTGTATATTCAGCACCACAATAATGCTACCATTCATGGTGAATACCAAACAAGATTATAATAACGACCATATGAAAGAAGCATGCGGCTTGGAATGAAAACCTGACGCCAGGCCCGACGAGAGGGGGGGGCTGAGGGGGTCACTTGCCCCGGGCCCGGGCTTTAGAGGGCCCGGGAATCTCAAAATGATATCCAAGTTTTTGCTTACAGAAAATAAACAAACAACACCTTTAACCACCTTTCGTAGATAGCAATCATTTTAAATTTCAACAAATTTTATAAATCTCTTAACGTGTCTGCACCTCACAGTGGCGTAGTAATGGGGACAAACCCACCCCCCCCCCCCCCCCCCCCCCGAAAGATTCGTTTTGACCATAAAACCATCTTTGACTTTATTAGCATGCATTTCTTTTTCAGGAAAAAATCAATGAGAATAGTAATTTTTCGAAATTGGTAATTCGAAATTTAGCGCTTTTTCACGAAGTATTACTTATAATTCTAGCGTTTGTTGAGCCGTAGGAAAGTGCAAGAACCGCAGGAATTTTACCACAATTTACATTCTTTGTACTTATATTCGCTCCTTTGTGGTAAAATTCCTACGGTTCCTGCACTTCCCTACGGCTCAACAAACGCTACAATTATTATACGGTATTGCTGTTATTAACATGCTAATAACAGAAAAGTAACGCCAATTATTTAAATTTCAAGTTTTCTTTCAATTACTTATCATCTTAATCAAATAATATTAGTATAAACTACAATGGGAATAAATATGCAATGTATAAGAGTATCTGAACTTGAGATTTTACTTAATGTCTGTCAAAATGGAATATTAAAAAACTAAATTATATTAGAAAATTATTATTTATAACCGTAGCACATAGGTAGATTTTCAAGTTTTATGCGGCCAAAAATATTTTATTGTGTACATCTATTCCAATTGCTTGTGTTAAAAGTAGAGCTCTCGATTTTTTTTGAACATTTTCGAGTAGCCCGAACAGTTGTTGTTCAAATGCTCGAAGAGTTGTTTGTTTGTTTATTACCCGTATGTTTGTACGGGCATTTGAACAATTCGGGTACTTTGAAGTTTGTTTTTTTTCTTTTGTTTATTATTATTATTTTTTCTTTATATGTAGTTTTTTTTATTTTTGTTTTTCCGATACACATTTTTTTTTGTTTGTAAGCTCGAATGCTCGAATGTTTGTACGGGCATTTGAACAACAAACGGGTTTCAAACAAAAACGATCAGATCGAATTGCTCGATACCCGGGTATCTAGGGCTCTAGTTAAAAGTCGATTTTATTGAAAAATATATACAGTGACTCAAAAAAAAAATCATACGCCAGAATTTTTAAATTTATTTCTAACAGTTCTGTCGAAAATTTGACTCTTATTTTCATTTAAAAATGTAAACAATTTTTCAATAAAAATCGCCTTAAGCAGGATTTCTAAGCTTATGGAAAAATCCGAAAAATCGTAGAAATTTCTAAAAGTGGATTAAAAATTTCAAAACGCGGCCAGAATTTATAGAAGATTTTGAGGAGTAAGTGTAAGTGTACTGTTATGTAGCCAAAAAATTTTAGTGTAAAAAGTGCTATTCTCAATGCTGTAAAAATTTCCGTCGATTTTAGTAATTTTTATACTCAGCTGTATTTTCTGTAGGGTGTTTGCGTTATATGTACGTGAGACCGTTCCAATTAAAATTTGCGAAAAGCCAATGAAATTTTTCAAAAAGTTGAATGTTGCATATTATTATATTACAATTGAATGAGCTGCAAAATTGCATACTCAAAAATCTTCTAAAAAATGTAGCTTTATAATTCTTAGCCCCTTTTTATGATAAGTACTTCCTTAACTTTGAAAAATTGGAAATACTAAAAATACTGCCTAAAAAGTTAACAATAATCGCTGCTAAATATCTGGGTTACTTTCGAGCATCACCTACATTAACCAAGATATGCGTTAGAAATATAAACATTAAAATTAAATATAAAGCACAAAAAGAAAATTATTGTAGGTACATATGAAAAACCCTGTATCTAGTAGTGAAGTGCGGCTTTGTGCGACGTAATTTTTTGTCGGCTAACTACTAATTCTACTAGATATCATGTCCGAGGGTTAATTTGACTGAGTCTGACAGAGCAACATAACAAAACCAATTTTTAACATGAAAAAGAGTGATAATTTTTTTTTTAAATATCCCAACTTTAAAAGCTTAAAACTATAAACTTAGAATTATTGGAAACCAAGGATATTATTGAAAAGTGTTAATAATTACTTGAAGCTTTAGGATTCATCACGAATGAAATGCTTTAAATAATAAATCAAGTTGAAACTAGCACTTAAAAATATGTAAGAACAAAAACAAAAAAATTAACTTCAGATATGATAAGTTACGACCATCTGGGGCAAGTGCAGAGTATGGGGTCGGGAAAAAAAGCGATGAATTATTGTTCCCCATTCTATTTCCAATATGTGGGTATGTTTTTTTCTGTAATTGTAACAATTTTACAAAATTCAATTTTGGGCGCATAAAACTTTAAAATCTACCTATGCGCGTAGATTTCCAGAAGAGAATATGAGACTTACTTTTGAAGTATAGTTAAAGGCCCTTGGCAACTGACAATCTGGCATGTCATGCAGTGTGTATGTGTGAGTTTTTTGTGTGTGTTAGTGCAATCGGCAGTCGTCGTGCTACACGTTCTTGTTCGGGCTCGCGTTGATGAGAATCAAATCTTTTAGATATTTGCGTCAATCACCCGACACTCACACATATGTATACACTTCTTAACATTCCAGATTTTAAGTATCCAAAGGCCTTAAGCCGCTGTGGCCGCTGTGGTGCAGTGGGTAGAGTGCTCGCCTGCTATGCCAGAGGTCTCGGGTTCAAACCACGGTCCGAGCCAAACACCAAAACAATTTTTCTAATTAGTAAAAATCCAATTATTGGGTTTTTTAAGACCAGCGGTCACCTCTCGGCAGTGGGCGGCATACCCTCCGAGAGTATTTCTGCCATGAAAAAGCTTCTCACAAAAAATGCTTTCGCCGTTCGGAGCCGGCATAAAACTGTAGGTCCACCCAATTAGTAGGAAAAACAAAAAGGAGCACACCTCGAATTGGGAGAGAAGCTCGGCCATAAAACTCGTCAGAGTTATAATAGCGCCATTGTATTATATTATATTAAAGGCCTTAAGAGTTTGATATATGTATTATAAGCGATATTTGTGTACTATAATGTTAAATTATAGTCTGAAAAAATTACATTTCGCTGGCTTAGAGTGCAAACTGTGTAAGTCCACTTTTATGAAAAAGTGTATTTTTATGTAGAACGCTAGAAAAATCAAATACGCACCGCGCTAAACAAGTCTGAGATACTTGTCATATTTCTACTCGTTGTTATTCAGTGATACGCAAATTGTGTAAGTCCAAAAAGCGAAAAAAAGGCCCAGGTTATATTTTATTTTTTATTTTTTAGAAACTAGAAAAAAACTTTTTAAGCATGGATGTAACTACAGCTGTTTCACCTTAGATCCCTCTAAGACTCATCAGGTTACTTTTGCTTCTGCCAAGACTCGAACTTGCGCACCTTGCAGTACAATAACTACAGTTCTAACCGCTGAGCTATTGCCTGCCTTCGACATCTGATAGAAAATTTGTTGCTAGTTTCTTTCCTACTATAATTCGTTTCTAACTTATGTTTCTAAAAAATAAAAAATAAAATATAACCTGGGCCTGTGCTCGTTAAATTAAATAAATAAAAATAAAAAATTAAGTTCATTTGAACATCCCTACACTTTATTCGCTACTTATGTTTAATCATACAATAATATGTAAATATGTACATATGTATGTGCATATTGTTTCTAAAAAATAAAAAATAAAATATAACCTGGGCCTGTGCTCGTTAAATTAAATAAATTAAAGAAATTTATTTCATACAAATAAAGCAATATGTATTTAAACAGAATTCATTCAGACCTATGGTCCCATGGACAATATTACTCAGTATGACCAATGGATTCGGAAACTGGATGTGCCTTTTGAACAATACATTTGACCCACCCTAATATGTATATTTCTATGTAAACATATTTAATTGATCTGTAATAATGTATAGATAAATTAAAGTTCATAACTATGTACATATTCATTGAATTTTGATTTTTAGAATTTGTTCATTTAGTATGGTAGTTATTTTGACCCCGGGCCCGGATTTTCTCTCGGCGGCCCTGCCTGACGCTTTCGCTTCATTGCTTTTTTTACTATACAAAGTCATTCATGCAAAGGCGGCCATAGTCATGGGGCATATTCATGGAAGTTGTTATCTTCCATAACGGAAATGTAAGGAGAAAAGTATTGATGATTGTAGTAACGTTGGGCCAAATGGGTAAATGTACATATATGTATACTAGGGTGGTCCCCAAATGTATGGAAACAAATTGCGTATCATATTTCGTGAACCTCACCACCAAGGTCGATGCTAATATAGTCGAAGATATCATGTATAAATTTTTGTCGCGATCGGAGACAGCTAAGTGGTGTCGCACAGGGGTCAAATTTCAGAAAACTCTATGGAGACTGAAAAAATTAAGTTTAATTTCTTGTACATCTAATGCCCAAAATCGATAGTCCTGCACTAAAAGATACCAAATATATATTTTGGTCCCGATCGGAGATGGTTAAGGGGTGTCGCACAGCGGTTTACTATATCACCTCTCTTCCTTTTCGGCGCTTACTAGTTTGGTCCGAAAATTTATATTTTTCAAAATTCCTTTTTCAAAAATATTTAATTTTCTGCTTATGAGGCGAAAAGATTCGATGTACAGTTCAAGAGAATCTCTATTTTATTTTTATGTATTATTAATTTTATTTAGTTGCTTAATACCTGAATGTGATTTTGGTAAAGATTGTTGCTTTCTTTGAGAATTTTGAGGCAGTACCTACTGTAGCCGTAATCATTGAATATACCATTACGATTAAAAATTTAAGGATTACAATTACAGTAATCGTAATCGTAAAAATTTCAATTACGATTACAGTAGTCGTAATCCTAAAAATTTAAGGATTACAATTACTGTAATTGTAATCGTAAGTAATCAAAATGTAATCGTAATCCTTAGCGCCCAGCTCTGATTTAAACACGGGTAACTACATACATATGTATGTATATGTAATTTAAATTCATGTACTATGTACATGGGTATGCAGATAGTAATTAACATATAATTAATATTAACCATCTCTAAATATATTTAAAACCCCTTTTAATTAACATTTCTGCTGGCAAACACATTTTCACTACTTCACTTTAAATCAATTTAACGAAGTTTTTACCAAAAAATATGTATACCGATGTAGCAACCAATCTAATATTGGCTGCGGCACGCATAGAAAACGCATAGAAGTAGAAAATTTTCAACTTAGCTGCGTTCGAATGCGTGTTCGAAATCATCTTCGAATTTTCTATGCGTGTGGTGCATTTACATCCGTGCCACTGGTGTTTGCCTCATTTAAACACAGGTATGCAACACGGCTGTCAGTGACACGCACACGCATACGCATCTGCATACGGTTCATTAGAGTTGCACTATTAAAAACAGTGCAGGGTGATAAAAATGAATTTTTTTTGTGTCGGTTAAAAATCAGAACAAATCAGTACACGATCCAAAAAATCAGTATTTCTTAAGGATCAAATCAGTACGTCTGGCAACCCTAACCATACCCATCTACGAAATCTTATTTAAAATAAAAAAAATTTTTCTCATAAAATATAGCAGGTCGCCAAACAAAAAAATATTTTAAAAATAGTTCAAGTAATTCCCTCATACTTTTGAAACATTGGTTTTATGGATAATTTAACAAGGATTATGATGGTATAATTTTAAATCCTTAATGTACTGGTATTCATGGGTCCAAAAAATATATCTGGTTGCAATTAATAAAACTTTAAGACAATGAAAATAATCTTATATAAAACAAACAATAGCCTGGTTCTTCAGCTTTCAAACCTTGCCAAGATAAAGTCCCAACGGTGACTGCAAGCCGAGATATTGGGGTTTGATTTACCTAATTCATGAAAAAATCAAAACTTTGACAGATCATATCTCCGAAAAAAAATTTCAATATTAAATCCCCGGATACGTGTAAGCTTATTTTAGGTGGAGAACCGATAAACCGAGTTTCAAGCAAATTGGAGGTGTGAGGTTACAATAGGTGTCCGATTTGTAAAAGAAACACTCATATCGTCGTTTAAAGTGCATTTTCGCGTTAGAGACATTTTCATTTTCGCATAGCGGACGGTGGTTGAATTTTACAGGAGAGCATAAAAACTATTTCATTTCAAAACCGTTACTTATTTCTGCGTACCAACTTAAATTTAAATAGTTACGTAGATCAGTTTGTTAGCTAAAACATCAACTTAGTGTAAAAACAGAAGCAAATTTAATTATTAGGACTCTTTTTTTTCATGTGCCGTTGTGCAATTTTTATTTGGCACAAAAATCAATTAAATGCGGTAATGCAATGGCAAAATGTTCAATATACATAATTCTTTTTTTAGTATTTTATAAAGAAAAAAAGTAACAAAACTTATACAGGTTCCTATCCAGACTGAGACGGTTGAAAATGGGCGAAATAGGACCATTACCACGCCCACTTTTATATATGGGTATTACAAAGGGGGCCAATAAAACATTTTGAGCGATATCTTCGTCAATTATAAAGATAATTCAATGAAATTTTGTGGCACAAGTACCACGATAGATAGAGAACCATAAACAGAGATATTTTGGAAAATAGGCGTGGCAACGCCTCTTATTAGACAAAGGAATCTACGAGATTTCGGAGCCCATAACTCGACAAATAATTGAGATATTATGACGAAAATTGGTGGACTTATTTCAACTACTTGCGGTAGTATATGTGCAAAATTTTAGCGAAATCAGTTCATAACTACGCCTACTTTTTAATAAAAAATATTTCTCGAATGCCCTTCAGAAATTTGTAACGTGACATCTCTGTAACTAAAAGTCATAAAGGGATGAAATTTTATACTAACAATAATATTTATACGTTTAGTCGGATTATTGGTACGAATTTTCAAAATGGGCGTGGCTGCGCCCACTTTATGCGGCAAGGGCTTTATATAAATTGCACCGCGTTTCCAGAAAACATAAAAAAACTATGAAAGCTTACAATATTTGGCTCCACTCGAACTGAGGCTTCCTTTCTTGTTTTGTTTTTTAATTTTTGATACCTTTAGTCATAATTTTGTTCAGAAATTGTAAAGATTGTAGCAAAAAAACGAAGTCTCAGAGCTTATATATTAGCAACTTCATTTAATTTGTTTAAAATAATATGTTTTTGCTATTTACCTGACATTATTTGTTGAAATAAGTTAACTTTTGCTCTCTTTCATATAAATTCGCCAATTAATTTATTAACATATAACTTCGCTTGCAGAGGCGGATTATCCCTAAAGCAAACTAGGCACTTGCATAGGGGCGCGTAGTTACAAGGGGCGCGCGAGCTCAGAATTTTTAAACAAATAAAGAAAATAACATATCGACGATTAAGAATTACAGCTGATCTATAATAGATATATAATAGATAAATCGATTATATTGCACAAGCATCGATATATTGTGCAATATTGCGCGTTTCTTACGTCGTCAGGCTTGCAAGTACTGGCGATTTGTCGCCAAATTGGCGATTTTTTACAAACTTTGGCGACCAATTTATGAAAATTGGCGATGGCGACTTTTTTGGCGATTATCAAAATATTAGATTATATTAATAAAAAAGCAATTACTTTTTCAAGACTTTTTCCCAAACTTTGAAAGTTTCTTCATACAAATTTTTGTCAAATTACAAAAAATTTGAGAAATAGCAATTGCTTTTTGTTTATTAATACGACCCATTATCTCCATTTTGCCAATAAATCTTACGATATGTAGAGATCTATTGAGAAAATAAATATATACTACATACTCTGGCAACCATTTTCTGCAGACTTGAGTGCAAACCAAAATTTTGGTCTGCACACTCGCCTATCCACGATACGACGGTCTGTACAACTTTGACACCCTACGGGACAGTGAGCTTCAGCTGACACCGCACGTGCTGTTCATCGCTGACATATGTTTTGTGCATCGTCGACAGCACTTTCTTAAGGGCCTTGTGAGAAAAGTGATGCCTGGCTTTGCGTACGTGTGATCTTGCATCACCTTCTCTCTTATGTACTTTGGCTATCTAGGTGTGTCTCTTTTACTCCAATCACAAGTGATCAAAAACAATAGCACTCTAGTTAGCAGCATAGTTTATAGCTTTGTTCAACAACTTTACTTGCAACAAGAGCACCAGTGACAAATTAAGAGTAAAAACGAGTAAAAGAGAAAATTATCAACCAAAGTTATTGAACACAAAAGCTTTGTTCAACAACTTTACTTGCAAGAAGAGCGTCAGTGACAAATTAAGAGTAAAAACGAGAAAAAGAGAAAATTATCAATCAAAGTTATTGAACACAAAATCGTAAACATTTGCAAGTAAACAGCTGATGCGCTGTTTTCACAATTTGATTTTTAGGTTAGGTTGTAATTGAAATGTTTGAAATTGAAAATGAATGTAAATAACTGAATTAGGAAGACGAAAATCTACTTTGGATATTCCACAACATCGTCAAGTTTCCTTTTTGCGCTAATTTATTTAGTATGCAATTAGAAATTTGCGATTAAAACGTTGGCATATTTCCAATTGCAATTTTTGTGATCATATGTTTTTGACGCTTCTATTTTTTTTAAAGCTGCAAGTAGTTGCAAGTGAAAATTTTACTTGCAACTATTTTCAACTCTCTCGAAGTCTTACTCTCCCAATTTGGGTCTCTTTTGCAAATTTTTTGGGTTATTGAACATAAAATTCGTAACTATTTGTAAAAGCAATTAAAAACTTTGAGTTATTGAACAAAGCTTATATGTATAAGTTGCGACACTCTCAGCTGATCGTTTGGCATGTTGTGCCTGTCACCAGGTAGTGTTGTGCAAAAGTTACAAAAAAAAAAAATTGAAATGAATTTTGAAATCGTTAAATCTTTAAAATTATTGGGTGAATTGAATTTGTAATGCTATATTTGTAGCAATAATAACAAAAAATTAACATATTTTTGAGTCTTAATTGATTTTATTAGGAATTTTGGCAATTTTCTTGTGAAGATTTTGCTACGTTGGAATACAACACTGTGGTCGATTCTTCTTCATATTTGGTTTATTTAGTTTCCCATTCTCCCATTGACACATAATGTGCCTGTCACTTTTTGCAACAACAATTCCCATGGTTGAAATTTGTTTTGGTGGGAATACAGTGAGTCACAGTGAAAGTGAGCCATCATTTATTCAGAAATTTTTATTATTAAATATCTTTGTTAACAATTACTTGACTTTCCTAATCTTTTTACGACGGAAAACTTTCAAGTACATGCCAGAAATTATGAAAAACAAAAACATACACATATATACGCGTCACAATCAAAGTAAGCTTTCTGGCAACTCCAATTTAAATACTTAAGGTTTCTCTCTAGAACACCGATTATTATTTTTCTCTTATATATTTTTACAGTTCACATTTTACATTATATTTTAATTATATAAAAAAAAACCAGATCGGGCAATTTTCCTCCGTTTTTAAAAGGTGTACTTATCATGCAACATACGCTAGAGCGCGTAAAAATCGTGTTTCGTTAGTTGAACAAAACACATTGCTTGCTAATAAAATTTGTATTATATTTAATTCAAGTGCGCCAACAGATGCATTAGTTGTATTTTTGATGTCAATGTGCAAAGATGGGCCGACAAACAAGTTTAGATATTACGGATAGAGTAATTGAACTGTTGAAACAAGGAAAAAATTCTAAAAATGGTTGATTTGGATTCTACTGGCTTAATAATGCTTCCCCCAATCATTTTTTTCTCGATATCTGCAATGTACAGACATCGACCTGTTATCTACAATTATATTATATGTAGAGATTAACAAATTATCTAAGCTTTTACATCATCTATATCTACATCTACACTAATATTATAAAGAGGAAAGATTTTGATTGTTAGGGTGTAAAACAACTAGGTAGTTAAAATTTATAGTATTATGATGGCCATTTATGGTCGGTACAGGGGCGCCGAGAAAGTGGCTGCCTAGGGCGCTCTGGACCTTTAATCCGCCACTGTTCGCTTGTATGAATGAACTGTAATCATACGCGGTAATGCTGCCAAATTTTAACAATACTCTTCATAAGCGATTATGCAATTTACTGTTATTATGCGTTTTTGTTGTTAGAATTGCAAAGTTTTGGTATGGATCGATAGAGCTGAGCGTCAGGAACTCAGGGTTGGAAAATCTCTTTTTGGCAAAAATGTCCCTTAATACTTATACTTATTTTCAAAAGTCACCAAGGTGAAATGCACTAATGCGAATTCTTCATCCTAGATGTAAGTAGAATTATAGTAAAATAGAAAAGAATATGTTTTGTATCATATATGTATAGGTAGGCGTAGCCACGCCCATTTCCAAAATTTGTATCAATCAATCAGCCTCAGTGAAAATCATAAAAATCGGATGAATATGACGTATACTGCCATACAACCCGAGATATGGACATGTGTACACTTTGGGGTACAACTTTTCTATTTGAGAAGATAACAGTATGAAACTTTGTAGTTTTCATACATATATACGATGATATTTATACAAATCAATTAAATTTTTTAAATTAAACCTACGTACGAATTGATCTCAAAAATGGCCATCAGTTACCCCACTGTAGTGATGGGCGAGTCCGAGATGTTTAGACAATCGAGAGAATCGCCATCGTTGCAAAATCACAATCGAGTCAAAAGTTGACGCGCTCCTCGACTACACAATCGAGATGTTTTTGCGATTGTTCCGAGTCGGCGAGTCGGAGGTTGTTTCGATGACATCTCGACTACACAAGCGAGATGTTTTTGCGATTGTTCCGAGTCGGCGAGTCGGAGGTTGTTTCGATGACATCTCGACTACACAAGCGAAATGTTTTTGCGATTGTTCCGAGTCGGCGGGCCGGCTGTTGTTTTGATGATATGTTTTAGTTGATAAAATAAACTGAATGAGGTTCGTTGATAAAGAAAGTACGATTTTTAATGGAAGTGAGGCAAATACATAAATAAATTAACCAAATTGAAAAATATGCCATACATAGACGCTGCATTATTGCAATCACAACTAAACAGTGTCGTGCATAATAATAATAATAAATTATTTAAACATTAATAAATTTTCTCAAGTGAAGTGAGACGCTTATGAAACAAATGAATTTTACGAGTAGCAACAACGGCAATAGATTTGTACCACTCTGTATGTTTTGTAAAGCAATTTTAATATTTAAGCGGCAACAACAATTATTATGTATTTTTTGCAGCGAGTCCGAGATGTTGTAGGGTTGCTTTGAAAACGAGAGGAATCGTTGGCGAGTCCGAGATGTTTTAGCGATTGTTTCGACTGACGGCCATTTACGACTTGACTCGAATACGAATGAAAACCATCGAGAGCATTCGAGATGTTTCAACAATCGAGAGAATCGAATAAAACATCTCGGACTCGCCCATCACTACCCCACTGTGCGTCTGTCCTCCTGTTCGTCCGTCTGTCCTTCTATAAACACTCTAATTTGCGAAAAAAATTTAAATATTTTGATGAAATTCGGTACAAGGTTTTATCCGTGCGACTGCCGGATTTTCACAATTCGCTACCGAACAACGCCCGTACGATCATCAGTAAAACCAAAATGCATATAGCAGAACTCCTACAACGAGAAACAACGGAAGTTGTATACAAAATAGCGGCACTCACTTATTTTATTGTTGTCTCCTTAGTTTTATCCCGATCCTTCATTTGGCTGGAAGCTATTTATCCGTTTTGAGCATAATAATAATACTAATAATATATTGATGATTTAATTTATTTACTTCTTTTTTAAATCATTTTTGTGAACACCAAAAAACACAATGTTTTAAATGAAAAATTCTAAAATTGCCACAAACATTATATCGATTTGACATTTGAAGTTCCCATCTACAACATCATAGTACATCCCATACATTTAACTATTCCTATTAACTTAAGATGTTTAGTTCTCTTATTCATTTTTTCACATCTCCACGTTTGCGTGTGATTGATACATTTCAAAGTAGTGCTTTAAATTGTTTATAGGAGTAGGCTATAATGTTGGTAGTTTCGGCCCTTTTATATCTGTTAAGAGAGTGCGTGATTCCTGGATTATATGATTAAATAAAAACTTACCTTTTCGAGTACTAAATTAAGTGTTCGCGTAAAAGGCTGTAGAACTTGTCGCATTTGTTCTTTTGTTACAGTTTGCAATGCTTCAATTAAAGCTTCATTTAGATTTTGCGATTCTTCGGAATTCATACTTTGTCCTGCAGACGGCTTTATATTGGTGTTAGTACCGTGGTGGAATACTTCCTGCGTTTTTTAAGTAAAGTAGGATATTTAACTAAATGCTTACGGTTAAACTAAATGAAAACGATAACACTACCCGAAAATTGTCCAGAACCCACAGAATTTCATAAAAGATGTTAAGGCTTCGGTACAATATAACTTAGCTAAGGCTATTTTTGTAACTGGCGCTCCTTTGGTTATGGTGAGCATCCATTGTGGAAGAGTTTTTTAAGGACCTTACTCTACATTTCAAGGATCCAACTAGAAAAGAAATTTCCTTCACATATTTGGATACAATTTATAACGAGATAAGTATGGACATTACTCTGCAACTGAAACCAGCAAATTTTTTATATATTCAATGTGATGGATGGAGTAACACTCGTAATGAAGGAGTTATAAACTTTCTCATATCAAATCCAGAAACAGTATTTGTGAAATGTCTGTCAACACAGGCCAGCCGGCATACAGCTAACTATTTATCACAGGAAATTATTGAAATCATGAAGGAATACGGTGAACAAAAGTTGTTCGTATTAATTGGTGACAATGCTGCAAATATGCTAAAGGCGTTCAAAATAGCAAAAGAAGCCCACCCGAATGTTGTGCCTGTGGGTTCTGTAGCGCATAACCTTTATTTAATTTGTCAGGACTTTTTAAAATGCAATACCTTACAGGAGAATTGCTCATCTGTTGTAAATACATATAATCAAAAGAATTAAAAACAACCAAGTTCTAAGAGCAACTTTAGCTAGAATTGTTCAAGAAAAATAAATCGGTGAACAATTAAAACTACCACCCAAAACAAGGTTATTTCTATTCAATACAGAGTGTAATAAAAACTAAAGCATCCCTTCAGGTTTTAGCAGTTCATGAACAAATTAATCTACAAGCCGATATAAAATCACAGCTACTTAGTGAACTCTTTTGGGAGCAATTAAATTTAAGCTCAAACATACATATTTGGTTGCATTCCAGAATGGATTTGTAAGCTCGAATCCAATGAATATAATATACACAGGGTATATTTCGCGTTCAATGAAATTAAAAGTAAGCTTGATTGGAGTTTGGAAGTGATCTTGATCCGTCTGAGGAGGTAGGTGCATTGGAATTCATTCACACAATGTCACAGGCGCTAAACATAAATATAATGACAAATTTTGCCAATTCTAACGCCAAAATTGACTTCTGGGCAAAAACTTTTGCCTGGAGCTGTTTGGATGAGATTTCTCCACTAACTTGGTGGAAAATAATTTGTGGCAGCACGTAATTAAGCAGATTAGCTGTTCACCACCTTCAGCAGAAAATACCCAATCCACTCAATTCGAAAATGCCATTAATTCTTCACTAGAAGGTATTCAAGACGACATCCCGTCAACTTCAACGGGAATCACGCACTCTATTCGATATGAGTTTTTATCGGATACTGATAGCGAAAGCGATTATGACTAAATTCATATATAATTTCATTTGTCACTAAAAATCTATTTCATACTAAAAAATTAAATTCTTTCCTAATTCTGGTTTATACCCACATTTTGGGTAAATACCCAGATAATAATAATAATAATACAATGGCGCTATTATAACTCTGACGAGTTTTATGGCCGAGCTTCTCTCCCAATTCGAGGTGTGCTCCTTTTTGTTTTTCCTACTAATTGGGTGGACCTACAGTTTTACCGGTAAATACCCAATTTACCATTTGGGTATTTACCCCTGTGCCATCACCCCTGTGCCATCACTATTTTAATTTAATTGTTGAATTATTGTGTAGGTGCACAGAAGATTTTTAATTAATTTTATTTGGCGAAAATCGAACAAGTTCAAATAAAATAGCTATCCCTTCTACCATCGCTGGTAATACGTAGTCTTGAACTTGTTCGCTTTTCGCCAAATAATATTAGGAATATAGTGAAAAGAGGGAAACTACGGAGCCTTCCGTAGACAAGGGGACACAAAGTCAAAAAGGGGTATAATCTCCCAAATGGGTACATCGGGTGACCCTAATTGCATCAGTAGAAAGTTCCTGCTCTGAGGACTTAAATTTCCAATAAACTCAAGACAAATCAACGACGAGTATAATGTAATATGTGGCCGCTGTGGTGCAATTTTTTATAAATGCTAAAAAAAATACAGTGGTTCTATTTTATTAAATCAATTATAAAATTTTTTTTTTTCAAAAATTCTCTTGATTTTCTGGAAGATCTCAAGTTTCACCTTCTAGGCTAAAAAATGCATACTCAGAAAATTGTTTTCAGACTTAGTAACCTGTACGAAACCCTGATTTCATTGATATGCTATTTAATTATCTCCGCGAAAAATGTAGAGAAATAAAAATCGAGACGGTAAGGCGAATATATTGAAAGCTAGTAAGCTTATCTCGAAAACCGTACTACTTTCATAGTGGTTATACTGCTATAATATTCGGATTTATCGGAAACTCCACATAGGATTCATTTATCTATCAAGTGGATATTTTTTATCGGGTAGTGTAATCGCACCGAACTTACCGAGCTTGTAGCTAAGATATTCACGTGAGTTGAAATTTGGTCACCGTCTGGTTTCGCGATGATCATTTCCGATGTTTTAGGTATTACTAGGGTTGCTTCCTTTTTCGTTGAAGTTGAGCTCGGCTTGGGAACACGGCGTTGCTTTGGCTTGCGTTGCGGTTTGTAATGATTCTTCGCAACTAATTTCGGTTCGTACATGTTAAGATCGTTCATAAACATTTTTAAGCTGTAATTGGAGGAGGGCTGAAAGAAATGTTTATAGGAAAAGCGAATTAAAATTAAATTTTGTGTAAGAATTGTTGCTTTAAAACACCTTATCAAATGCTTTGCGATAATTATCGCGCGCAGAGAGAAAACGTTCGTCGTTTATGTTTTCCAAAAACCCCAAAAACTTTGTGCATCGGATTTGCATACACCCAATAATTGCATCGTTGCGATCGAAAATCTGTTTGTTCCAACAAATATTTATAGCTGAGATGGCCAACTCAACGAGTGTCTTCAACTTTTGAGGCATTTGGTCGAGTAAAAAGAAACGTAATTGCTTGTGGTAAGTTTGTAATGATTGTTGGATGAGCACAAATATATTGAGCAGACGCTGAGTTGCGTCATTGGGAGAGGCACTGTGCAATTGTTCCACCGAAACTAAACGTAAATCCTCAATCTGCATGTAATTAAAAAATAAATCCGGAGTTAATGAGCAAACATATTTAAAAGAAATTGGAAATGAGAAATTGCTTGAGGATTTACATACCATGCCTTTTAAGGGATATAAAAAGTTTCGCGAAAATCGTACGGAAAATTCGAATGCATTCTTCTGACGCCTAATCTTCTCGTAGTGGCTGTCAGGTACGTGTAGTTCCAGTAAACTTATTCTGCAAAAAAAAAAAAAATTATAGTAAGTAGTATGATTTTTAGTATCATGTACATATGTATGCTTTTTGGGCATAAGGTCACAAATGGTGAGAGAGAAGTGATTATTTCTGAATAAGATTTGATTGGAGCCGGGATAACCCGTGGTTTTTTCGTAAACCATGTATACATTCATTGGCGTAGAATGTTTGCGGCTACGACATTGGATGTAGCTTTATATTTTTCCCACTTTGAGCTGAAAAAATTTGTATGTCGAATAATTCAGTATTCCGAGAAAAAAAAAATTATAAAAAAATGTTCGGAGGGCACTTTTTAGTATATATACACAATTCCAATATAGATAATTTTTGTGCACAGGCAAAACCATGTGCTTGCAAATTTTCTATCAACGACTTCAGTCAGCGTTTACTGCTTGCCCAGAATGTTGTACTACAGCTACGGACTACATAGCTTACTACATCAGCTGATGACTGATTTTGTGGCAACGCTCGAAAATGTGAACACAATGGTGTAGCTCAGTGTATCTCATATATGTCATCTTTTTTATATTTTTGTACAGGGGATTCCTTAAATTCCATAAAAACTCTTTATTTTTTACAAGTTCAATTCATTTTTCCGTTTCTTCGTCCTTCATTTCGAATTTCCGTCATTAAAAAATTGAGCTGTCACACTGTAGCGCGCTACAAAGTTAAAGTTAACTCTACTTCTACTACAGCCACAACTACACGCTACAGACACAGCTACACATTGTGGGCATTGCGATCAGAGTTGCCACTTTTGGTACTTTCGTACCAAAACTGGTACTTTGAAAATGATTTGGTACGTTGGTACGTTGCTTTTGATTTTGGTACTTTTTCCTTAAAAGCAACGGTTTGGAAAAACAATAAAAGCCCGTCTCCACATAACTTGATTCACCAGAGAAACATGTAGCAAAACATCTCGCTCAATAACCCGTCTCCACGTGGCTAATCGTGATTCAGTTTGACATTTCTCTTTCTTGTTCTTCTTAAATGTTTGTATGTTTGCTTCATGACCAAATAATAATATGGTCGTTTCACTGAAAAGGGAATAGGCGATTACCGTTGAACGGCCGTAGAAAAAACTGTCAAAAACAGAAAAAACGCCAGCGAACATACAAGCGAACACACAAGCTATTTCCAGGAATAACACGTGCAAGAGGGTAAAATCAAAACAAAAGACGATAATTTGACAGCTTACTTTTCCAAAAACAAAATAGCCGTCCTCTGCTGCGTCCACCGTTTTATTATTGCATCATGGTTTGCTTATTTTTGCGTCTTTGTTTTGGTCTGTGTGAGATTTCGATAGATTTTCGATACAAAATTAGAGAAGACATCGATATCATCGAGGTTGGCAAGATGATTCAGAATGAAACAGTGTTTCAATCTTCACTCGCTCTCAGAAATTTCGTATGGAAATTGGCGAGTTTCAGCACTGGTTTCCGTGTCGAAACAAGATTGAGAGAGAAAATGCAGAAAAAAAGAGCGAAACACGTTATGTGGAGACATGGTATAAGGGTATTCATCTAAAGTGATAAACTGCTGGTAAATGGGGTAAAGTGATAAAATAATAATTGTGATAAATTATCTGTCAAAATTTGTATGAAAATATATTTAAGCAAATTTTATCACTTTACCGAACGATTTTGTTGCGTAAATTTATTAATTTTGGTAAAATTCAAGTCTGACACATTGTCAGTTTTACTTTTTCAATTCAAAAGAAGAAATGGTGCTTTCTTTCGGCATTTTAGCACGAATTATTAAAATAATTTCTACGAAAATGTTATATGCATTTTTTGTTTATTTTATTGGGTTTTTATTTATTAATCAAGTTGACATTGACAGCTGACAAGAGTTTAAACAATTATTTACCAAGGTGCGTTCATGTAAAAATGAGGATAAACTGATAAATTTTAACGATTTATTACTTTATCACTTTATATGAAGACCACTAATATTTATTTCCATATATTTTTTGTTTTTCCATATATTATTTTTGTTCGACCACTAAAAGAACAGTAATTATGTTGATTAATTACATCGCCAACACGCGATAGGTATCCCAAAGCCGTAGATGTTATGAAATCGATACAATTCTTTATCACTAGCATGACCCAACTATACCGGTCGTAGCATTATGCCACCAACAATTTTTCTTCATTAAAAAATGGCCAATAGCTCATTTAAATTCACATAAAATAATTACCGTGTATTTTGTTAGAGCTTTTTGGCAAGTAGTTGTCAAAATTAGCGAAAAAATTGTATGGAAGGAATAAGGTAACTCAGTTTGATCTTTGTGGGCTGTGGCACTTGCTCCTAGCCAAGAAAAAACTCAGCTGATGGGATGCTACAGCCGCTGTTAGTACTCAATAAATGTACATGTTCAAGCAAGTTTTAAATGGAAATATAGTGATGGAGATATAAAAAGTTAAATTACTTAATTTAAAACGCGATAATTTTATTAATTTTTGGTTGGTTTTCTTTAATTTTTAAATACTCTTCTTTCTTTTTGTTAGAGTTATATCGCACCCTAAATTATTAAGGGCCGGTTTCACCATCTCCGGTTAATTTAATCGCTGGTTAGTTTGACGTAAATTGTATGGCGAGCTGTCAAATAAATTGCTTAACCGGGCAAAAATCTCTGGTTAAGTGCTTAACCGGAGATGGTGAAACCGGCCCTAAGTGGCACAACTCAAAATTTGTTGAAATCAGTTTTTTATCATAAACCGGTACATAGAACATAACTCTAGCAGTTGTCAAAAAAAAAACTTTTCAATCGATGTTCCTTTTGACTGAAAAATAGCAATTATACTTAGCCTTTTCAACATCATTGCTTGTAAAGAAAAAAATTATTTGGCTCCTAAAAATTTTTGAATTTTGAGCTGTGTCAATTTATGATTCAGGGTGCGATATATTGTAGTTAATGTTCCATTAAAAAATAATAAATAAAAAAAAAAACTATTTGTCAAGTACGACTGTTGCCCCAAAAAAATCTGTTTGGTACTCTCAAAAGCAATTTGGTACGTTTTTTGGTACGAGGAAAAATATGTTAGTGGCATCACTGATTGCGATGCAATTGTACTGTTTTAACTTTTGACAGCTCTTACTACGTACTACAGCCACACCATTCTGGGCAAGCAGTTAATTGCTGTGCTATCAGGTTGTCTGTTGCTCGATAAGTTTCTCAGCGATTGAGTTTGAATATGTGTGGTTTTTTCGTCTTTTTAGGTATTACGTTTTTATTTGTTGCAAACTATTTTTTTTAACGTTTGAAAATTAATATGCGCGTAGATTTGGCTTTTTATTGTAAATGCGTAAAAAAGTGTTGCGCTAGACAGCCCAAATTTCTGCGTGTAGCTAAGCTCTTTTTGCGCTTTAAACGTATGCAAAATTTGTATATGTGTTCATGTGCCCATCACTGATCTAAATACATGCATTCTTTTCATATGTATAGATATCACCTTCACCGGGATTCGAACCTATCGAATTCAATGTATTTTAACTTTTGCTGTTATCTGCAGAGTTGGGCAAAATTTATTCGAATAATAGATGAATAATTCTTTTTATACTCAGCTGTACTAGTACACAGATTATTATAGTTTTAATCACATAACGGTGGATTGTAACAGAGTGAAATAATCGAGATAGATATAGACTTATATATATCAAAATGATCAGGGTGAAAAGAGAAATCGATTGAGCCATGTCCGTCCGTCCGTCCGTCCGTCTGTCCGTCCGTCCGTCCGTCCGTCTGTAAACACTCTAACTCGCGCAAAAATTGAGATATTTTGATGAAATTTGAAATGCAAGTTGGTATCGAGACTGGGACGGTTGGTATTGAAAATGGGCGAAATCGGACCATGACCACGCCCACTTTTCCTATATAGAAAAAATCGGAAATTTGGTATCTCAGTCACTAATATAGCTGGAGCGGTGAAATTTTACCCACGCGCTGAGCTCAGGCCCCTAGGAAGAAATTTGATAACATTTTGGAAAATGGGCGGTGCCACGCCCACTTATTAAGGGTCAAACCTTGCAAGTTTTATATGTCATAACTCAGAAACCATTGAAGATATATCGACAAAATTTGGTACGCGTGATTTACTTACTTAGGCAAACGTTTGGACGGAAAATAGTTAAAATCGGTTGACGGCCACGCCCACTTTTATATATTTGTATTATAAAGTGACCTAATAAAAACATTTTAAGCCATATCTCTGTCAAATATAAAGATCTATCATTGAAATTTTGGCGCATGAGTCCAAGTATGGACATAAAACAAAAAACACAAAAATTTTGGAAAATGGGCGGTGCCACGCCCACTTATTAAGGAGCAAACATTGAAAGTTTTATGAGTCATAAATCAGTAATCGTTGAAGATATATCGATGAAATTTGGTACACGTGATATACTTACTTAGTCAAATATTTGGACGAAAAATTTCCGAAATCGGTTGAGGGCCACGCCCACTTTTATATATGGGTCTTATAAAGTGACCTAATAAAACATTTTAAGCGATATCTCTGTCAAATATAAAGATATATCATTGAAATTTTATAGCAGGAGTCCAACTGCGGACATAAAACGAAAACCACAAAAATTTTGGCAAATGGGCCTGGCACCGCCTCTTTCTATAAACAGGAATATACGAGATTTCTGAGCCCATAACTCGACAAATGATTTATATATAATGACTAAACTTGGTGTGTACACTTTTATTACTTGTGGTAATACATGTTGAAAATTTTAGTGAAATCGGTTGACGACCACGCCCACTTTTATATATGGGTATTATAAAGTGACCTAATAAAAACATTTTAAGCGATATCTTTGTCAAATGTAAAGATAATTCATTGTAATTTTGTGGTATGATTTCTACAATAGACCGGAAACAATAAATAGAAAAATTTTGGAAAATGGGCGTGGCACCGCCTCTTTTTACACAAAGGGATATACCAGATTTCTTAGCCTATAACTCGACAAATAATTGAGATATTATGACGAAACTTGGTTTATACACTTTTATTACTTGTATTAATAGACACGCAAAAATTTATTGAAATCGGTTTATGACCACGCCTATTTTTTAGCAAAGATATTTCTGGAACACTCTTTGGGAATTTGTATCGTGACATCTTTATAACTAGAAGTCATAAAGGAATGAAATTTTGCACAAAGAATAATATTCATTAGCCTAGTTGGATGACTGATAAAAATTTAGAAAATGGGCGTGGCTACGCCCACTTTATGCAGCACTCGCTTTATATTAAGTGCACCGTGTTTCCATCAAACGCAAACAAATAATGAAAGCATACAGCTGAGTATCTAATGTTCGATTCCACTCGAACTTAGGCTTCCTTACTTGTTTATTTTCATTTGAATAATAAATAATTTTGTTTAGAAACCAAATTATTCGAATAGATAATTTTCATTTACATATGTATGTATACTACATATGTATATGTAAAAAAGCAAACATACAAAAAAAACTTGGTAATCGAATTGGGAAACTTTGGTATGGAAGGCGAGTACACTACTCACTATATTACCACGACCCCATAATTAAAAATGCAAAAGTATGGAATTAAACACTTGTCATATAAAACCTTTTTTAAATATTATCGTAAGGGACAAAATTATGATTTTTTTCGCAAACTGCAAATTTTTTCAAGAAAAAACATATCAGGTTCAGTATATTAATAAACTATCTAATCGCATGTTCAATTTCATTTCAATATACCAATAAAACAGTAAAATTTGCTCAAGTCCCTTACGATAAAGTCGCACAGAGGGGTCGATATACCTGTGGTCACAAGCAATAACCGCTTAAGTCGACTTAGGAAGATTTCGAGTTATATATACCACATTATTCTCCTTTTAAAACTCTATATTTCTGTAAAAACCCCCTGCTTATAACTTAATTCAATCAAAAGATATAAATAAAAACATTTAGTCTTAACTTACAAAAGAGGTATATTAAACTAGCTATAACAGCCAAAGTAGATGTATGTATATCAGAGATTTGTTTTGCTATGCACGCGTGCAAAAGCTTTTTGTAGCCTCACACGGACAGCCTCACACGGACACTACAGACAGGGATGCCACTAAGAAAATTTTTTTCCTACCAAAAACCTACCAACATGGCTTCGAGCCTACCAATTTTTCTTTTTAATGTGAGATTTAACCATATTCAACAAATTCATTTAAGGTAACTGTGCCAGTAACCGACCACCCTGCACTAACCGGACACTTTGGTTTTTTTACCGCTTAAAATAAAAAAAAATGTTTTTTTTTTTTGGATTTTGAAAACTTTAGTATTAAATTTAATATTACACAGGTCGACAAAACTATACTTTTCTAAAAGATTTCGGTGCGCTGAATCCGAATCTGCACTCAGATTTTCGCTAATACGTACAGTTTTTGAGATATTTATGTTTAAAGAGGCCAAAAACGCGATTTTTGGCTATATTCACTCCTCAATATCTTTTAAATTACTTACTTATTTTAAAAATTGATTAAAGCTATTGAAAGCTGGCCTTTAGAAAAGTAGAATTTTATTTCTGTAACAAAAACTTGTCGACCAGTGTTATTAGTATAAATTTCAATAAATTTTAGAACGAGTAATAAAAATGTGAAGGAAAAGAGAAGGAAGCAGCAGTTTCCAGATAAACAAAAACTTTAGTTGGCGTTAAATGATATTCGGACAAGGTTGGATTGGGTATTAGTGGCTGCCACCGCTCGTCCAGTGCGGAGCAAATCAGGTTTTACTTTTGTGGAATAATATTTGAGGAATAATGAGGGCAAGCAACTGATCCTGAAGGAAACGTAAGAAGATTTATCGAGGGAAATAGCGGACATGATTTCAACTTGGTACAGCAAACACATTTACTACCTAGGCAGGCCTAATGGCCTGTTGTGATACCACATGGAGCTCTTAATTACACACCATGTAGATGAACCACCTTGTTTGCTTCATATAGCGTCACATGTCAGATGCCTTTCTGTTTTCAATATCCTCCAGTTGTGTATGTGGGGGCAAGTGTACTTGAAGCTCAAAGAAAACGTGTCTTCTCAGTAGAGTTTTGTCACAAAACTCTGCTAAATAGAAACGTTTTCTTTGAGCTTCAAGTACACTTGCCCCCACATACACAACTGGAGGATATTGAAAACAGAAAGGCATCTGACATGTGACGCTATATGAAGCAAACTTTTCAGCAGTTATGTGGCAAAGTGACCAAATGTACTAAATCAGTGATGTTAGTTGAACGAAAGCAAAAACCTACCAAAATTCAAATCGTCCTACCAACCTACCAAAAGGAATAAAACCTACCAGTTTTGGTAGGAAAAGCCCAAAAGTGGCATCCCTGACTACAGAACTCTTCGTGCACGAAAAAAAATTTTGTTTGCAAATTTTTGTTCAACGATTTCTAGTCAGTAGGGACACGATATCGAATCAAAAGCATCGATCTGGTACTCATTTAAAATATCGGTTAAAAAGAATCGCGAACCCGATAATATCGAAACTAAACTACTCGATACTCAAAGTATCGGTATCGAAAGCGGTAATTTTCTAGAAGGTGCAACCTTAAAATTTCCTCTAAAATAGTTAAAAGAGGTACCAACCGACGCGTTCTGACCTCTAGATTATGAATTCGAAAGCGGAGATAAAAGATTTTTCCACATTTAAAAGATATTTGTTGAAACGGTTTAAAGTTGCACCGTCTTCTAGAAAGTTACCAAAAACGCAACAAAACTGCATACTGAGGCATACGCATATCGCTGTATTAGTGCTAGTTCCATGGCATAGTATGCCATGGCTGGTTCCAAAGTTTTGATTTTGACGTAAATCCTTTTCCAACTCATAAGAATAGTTCAAGCTGATTAAAAAAATTATAAAAGTTTATTAAGTTCTTGAAAACATTTTTTACAAACCAACAGCTTTTACAAAACAACAGGTGTTTTTAATGCAATCACAGTTGTAAAAAGATATTAGCAAAATATTTAGTATTTTAAACAAGTAAGGAAGCCTAAGTTCGAGTGGAATCGAACATTAAATACTCAGCTGTATGCTTTCATTGTTTGTTTGCGTTTGAGGGAAATACGGTGTGATTTATATAAAGCGAGTGCCGTATAAAGTGGGCGTAGCCACTCCCATTTCCAACTTTTTTATCAGTCATCCAACTAAGCATATGAATATTATCTATTCTTTGTGCAAAATTTCATTCCTTTTTGACTTCTAGTTACAAAGATGTCACGTTACAAATTCCCAAAGGGTATTCCAGAAATATCTTTGTTAAAAAGTAGGCGTGGTCATAAACCGATTTCAGTAAATTTTTGCGTGTCTATTAACACAAATTATAAAAGTGTATAAACCAAGTTTCGTTATAATATCTCAATTATTTGTCGAGTTATAGGCTAAGAAATCTCGTATATTCCTTTGTTTAAAAAGAGGCGGTGCCACGCCCATTTTCCAAAATTTTTATATTTTTTGTTTCCGGTCTATTGTCGAACTCATTCCACAAAATTTCTATGAATTATCTCTATATTTGACAAAGATATCACTTAAAATGTTTTTATTAGGCCACTTTATAGTTCCCATGTATAAAAGTGGGCGTGGTCGTCAACCGATTTTGTAAATTTTTCGTCCAAACATTTGCCTAAGTAAGTATATCACGCGTACCGAATTTTATCGATATATCTTCAATGTTTTCTGAGTTACGACATATAAAACTTTCAATGTTTGACCCTTAATAAGTGGGCGTGGCACCGGCCATTTTCCAAAATTTTTGTGTTTTTTGTTTTATGTCCATAGTTGGACCCATGCGACAAAATTTCAATGATAGATCTTTATATTTGACAGAGATATGGCTTAAAATGTTTTTATTAGGTCACTTTATAATATACATATATAAAAGTGGGCGTGGCCGTCAACCGATTTTAACTATTTTCCGTCCAAACGTTTGCCTAAGTAAGTAAATCACGCGTAGCAAATTTCATCGATATATCTTCAATGGTTTCTGAGTTATGACATATAAAACTTTCAAGGTTTAACCCTTAATAAGTGGGCGTAGCACCGCCCGTTTTCCAAAATTTCATCAAATTTCTTTCTAGGGGCCCGAGCTCAACACGTGGGTAAAATTTCATCGCTCCAGCTATATTAGTAACTGAGCTACCAAATTTCCGATTTTTTCTATATAGGAAAAGTGGGCGTGGTCATGGTCCGATTTCGCCCATTTTCAATGCCAACCGTCCCAGTCTCGATACCAACTTGTATTCCAAATTTCATCAAAATATCTCAATTTTTGCGCGAGTTAGAGTGTTTACAGACGGACGGACAGACGGACGGACGGACATGGCTCCATCGATTTCTCTTTTCACCCTGATCATTTTGATATATATAAGTCTATATCTATCTCGATTATTTCATTCTGTTACAATCCACCGTTATGTGATTAAAACTATAATACTCTGTGTACCAATACAGCTGAGTATAAAAATAAATATCCTAAATAACATTAACAATTCATTGAGATTATATGTATCCATCATTGAATTTTTTTTGGAAATTTCAATTTAAATTATCGAAACAAAAAAAGATGAAATTCAAGTGGCAGAATAGCTGTGGATTCCATGTTATAAAGAGAAGCCATTGCTCTGTATGATTTTTCTAGCGGACTTCTTTCCCCTTACGGCCAAAGCAGAAGCTTACAAGAGGCAAATTTAAAATTTGTATTTACATATATTTTATATTTTAAAAATAATTTATTTTATAGTTGTCAAATTGAAACAATTGTCAGAAAAAAGTGCCGAATGTCAAAAAACCTATCGTAATACAAGCTGGTTCATTGGTTTTTAACCGCCTAGATGGTATTTCGTTGGTTTTTTTCCAACATAGCTTACTCCCTTGCACCAACACAAAACTGTATTTGACCAACTCTTCCACACAAAAAACCTTGTAGAATACCAGGAAAAAATTTAGTGTCATATGGGCATTAATGGAAAACAGACCCTTTTTTTTGTTTAAAACGTGTTTTTAGTAAAGTGAGAAAGAAAAAAACATATTGACGACTTTTTCGCTGAAATGACGATTTTTTATTTGCAAACGTCAAATTATCGTATGAAAATGAAAAATATATAATCCTATATCTCCAGTTATTATTATTTCTATCGCATGGTAATTGCAAATTGTAAGCAAGTTTCGGTGGTAAGTGTGCGCCTCGTTTAATGTTAAAATCAATAAACCGATTTGGGTAACTTCATACAAAAAACCTTACGAAGTAGCCCAAGCCTGCAATTATTTCAGCACGTGGATCAGACCTATTTTTCGATATGTACCAGTGATTTAAAATTACTCATGCTTGTGCATTTTTCGGCCCTTTAGGAAGCAGCTTGTCACTTCTGCACACTCGACCGATTTTCAGGACTATTTTGCGTTGCACAATTTTTTGGACAAATATGACACACTTTTAATTTTCCATCACTGAATGTACTCATTTGTTCGATACCATGGTTGAAGTACTCGATACCAAAAAATATCGTTGCAAAAGAATCGAGTAAAAAGTATCGGTATCAAATGAAAAAAATATCGATTTGATATCGTATCGTATCGAAATTCGTGTCCCTACTAGTCAGCGTTAGGCTGTTGAGCTAGAAGGTTGTGCTGCTCGCGCAGTCTCTGAACGCTTGTAAATGATTGTGCGTTGGGGGTAGTTTTTTTATCAAATTTTTTTACGTAATATTTGTGTTAAGCTTTGTTTTCTTGCTCTTATTTTGTTTGTGTTTTTTTTTTGTTAAGTTATTAATAATAGTAATATCCATCTCCAATTTCAAAATATTAGTCTTTGACCATGATTGAGTTTCTTTTGGGTGTAGGCAAGAGCTTTTTGTGCTTTTAACACATGCACAATATGTGAGAGTGTTAGTGTGATAATCCCTGATGTATATCATTGTTTATACTAAATAGTTTGGTCACTCAAATGGTATTCTTCTTCTTCAATTTAAAAAATGCGTATGTGTTTGTGCGAAAATGAAGAGAATGAAGGAATCAATGCTGTGCAATTTCGTATAATTGCTGTTACTACCAAAATGGGAGCAAAGTCATTAGGATTTACTTCGTTTTTACTGAATTTTTTTCTTCACTACGAAAACGATTTTAATAAAAATATATCGCACCCTAAATCATAAAGTGACACAACTAAAAATTTTATTAAGTCGACTTTTCATCATAAACCGGTACACAGAACATATCTCTAGCGATTGCCAACAAAAAAACTTTTCATTCCAGTCTCTTTTGACTGAAAAATACGTGGCTTTTTTCCAATTCATTGGTTGTCAAGAAAAAGTTTTTTGGCTCCTGAAAATTTTTGAATTTTAAGTTGTGCCACTTTATGATTTAGTATGCGATATATATTAATTTTTTCCGCATATCGGCCCACGTGCGCATAAAATAACAGATAAATGTTTTCCTGTTGATTTTAAATTTTTAACTAGATAATTTTGCAATTTCAGCTATTTAAATTAACACGGAATTTTTTTTGATTTTACCTTAAATTTATTGTTAAATTAACTGGACTGATTTTACAATTTACAAAAATACAATATATCGCACCCTAAATCATAAAGTGACACAACTCAAAATTCAAATATTTTCAGGAGAGCCAAAAAACTTTTTTTCTTTACAAGCAATCGTATGGCAAGAGACCACGTATTATGGTAATTTTTCGGTCAAAAGAGACACTTATAGAAAAGTTTTTTTGGCAATCGCTAGAGATATGTTCTGTGTAACATTTATGAAAAAACTCGATTTCAAAAAATTTTGAGTTGTGTCACCTTATGATTTAGGGTGCGATATGTACATTCAATAAAAAAAAGGTGATTCGGTATTGCGAGATATGGAAGGACTTCCTCGTGGTAAAATTGCAAACTTTGAGGAGAAAAAAGAAAATATTTTACATTAAAAACTTTTAGAAATAAAAATGCATTTCACTTTTAATTCACCTGAAAACTGAAAATATAAGTGGAAACGCCATCATCACGCACTTCCACTGATGGTAAACTCTTCACACGACACCATATTTTCTTTTTATTTAAAAAAAAAAGAATAATAATTGCGTTTTGCACGAACAGCAGAACTCCAAATATTCAAAAAAATTGTGTATGTTTCAAAATAGTTCTGAAGTTCTTTCCCAGCCAGCAAAATCATCGTAAACGAGCTCGTAAACTGATGTTTTCTCAAAGAAAACTCTAATAAAATATCGTTTACGAAATCCGTTTACGATTCGCCTACGAATACTGTTTCGCTTTAAAACGTTCATTGCCTACGAGAGTCGTAAATGTATCGAAAAAGTACTCGTATATGAATCTTTTTACGTCCGTTTTTTTATCGTAAATGTAGAAATTTCGCAAACATACTACATACTTAGGTACTTTTAAAATATTGAGTTTGAAATTTTTCGTTTTCTTTTTTTTTTGACATGATAGAAAAAAAGCTTCTTTTGTTATTGTTTTCCTATTCAAGAATAGCTCGTAAATCGCAATGTTCGTAAAATGTACGGAACCTTGCTGGCTGGGTTTTTTAACATTTTTTTTTGTTTATATTGACACTATCATCATGTTAAAGAAACCAAATTCCAAATGACATTTAAGAATAAAATTTTATATTTAATTCATAGCGTATATTTTAAAATTGCTCTATGTTGCATCAACACTAAAATTTGGTTGCATTTACCAAAACGTCAAATGATGTTTAAAAAGCTAAAATCACGTTTGAAAAATCGTGTAATTTGAAAAAAATTGTTGCTATTCTATGTGTAAAGATCGATCATGTTAATCTTACATGAAATAAAATTTGCATATACGCGAATGAAGTAGTAAAGGCAATGGTATCCGTATATTCCCTTTTCTATATTTCTGGAAAAATGTATTAACAGAACAGTACGAGAAAGAGCAACCCTGCTTATACGAAAATGTTCAAAAGGAAATAAAAAAATTTAAATTCAAACGGCCATTTTGATGGTGAAAACCCAACAAACATTTAGGTTAGATATCGGTTTGAGAATGACTCGAGAACTAGCCCTTTTCTCAAATCTCTAACGTTAGAGGACGACTCGAGGAGCTGTCAAGAATTATATCGATCTCAAAAAAAATGGGACATAACTCTCAAATGGAGAAAATTATAATTTCCGAATTGAAATCCAATGTAGTTTTCTAATGAGAATTTGCAAATATTTCTTTTTCTAATCAGTCTCCAATTGATTTCTAGTGTGGTTTTCTACCTTCGCTTTGGATTAGAGATAAGTTTGAGAATTACACTCTCTAACACTCTCAGATTGTGTTCGCTGATAAAACGCTGTACCAATTCATACTTTTTGATTAAGGCCTGGATGCCTTCGAACGCTTTGGTTGCTTTGGAAACTCTACATTCTCCTACATTTGGATATTTCCCAATTAGCACGAATCCAATGTGGGGAAATGTCTCAATTTTCAAGTTTATATCCAACATGTTTTTACACTTAAGGTACCATACTTTTCCAAATTGAACTGAGTGCATAATTAGTATTAATTAAATTCAATCATATTAGCAATAAGTAAACGAAAAAGTGAGTGAAGAATAAAATTTAAAGAGGAATGTATATCTAATTCAACTAATTATTGTGTATAAAATATTGTTATTATTGTTAAATGCATAACAAAAAAGTGAGCAAATAAGTCAAGCAGACAATCATAATTGTTACATTTTTGTTCCTTTATTTCAATCGGATGAGAGTTTGTTGCTCAAAAGCTTTATTCTGACGTTTGATTTTGGTTGGAGAATATCGATAAAGTTCAAGTCAAATTCCAATATTTTTTTCAAGTGGAGAAACAGAAACATTTTCATATCGAAAAATGGGCTGTTTCTGAATTCAAGTTAAAAATTATTGTTGGAAATTGGAAAATGGATTTGATCTCAATGGAATTCAAATGCATTCAAAAATGCTTATTGGGTAGCAACGATTTGCGTCATGGATATTTCATTTTTGTTTTGAAAAAATAAATGTGTATCTATATTTTTGATACATACAGTAAGTCGCAGTGAAAATGACCCACGTTATGTTGTCCGAAGTTTTATGCAAATAAAAAATTATACACAAACAGATTGAAAAACAAATTTATGTACTTAGGTATATTTTAGAATAAACCACAATTTAGAATTTCAAAAAATATTTGATGAACATTATTTTTTAGTTATAAAAATAATAGTTAAAACCGGAAAAGTTCATGAAACGGGCTCACAGTGAAGGTTAGCCACTAAGAGGAATATGCCCTAAAACGGTTTTAATATTTTTTTGCCTTGTTTCAACAGTTCAATTACTCTATCCCTAATATCTAAACTTGTTTGTCGGCCCATCTTTGCACATTGACATCCAAAATACAACTAATGCATCTATTGGCGCACTTGAATTAAATATAATACAAATTTTATTAGCAACCAATGTGTTTTATTCAACTAACAAAACACGATTTTTACGCGCTCTAGCGTGTGTTTTATGATAAGTACACCTTTTAAAAATGGAAAAAAATTGCCTGATCTGTTTTTTTTTTATATAATTAACACATAATGTAAAATGTGAACTGTAAAAATATATAAGAGAGAAATCGGTGTTCTAGAGAGAAAGTTTAAGTATTTAAATTGGAGTTGCCAGAAAGCTTGCTTTGATTGTGACGCGTATATACGTGTATGCTTTTGTTTTTCATCATTTCTGGCATGTTGTTGAAACTTTTCCGTCGCAAAAAAATTAGGAATGTCAAGTAATTGTTAACAAAGATATTTAATAATAAAAATGTCTGAATAAATAATGGCTCACTTTCTCTGTGACTCACTGTATCCCCATCAAAACAAACTTCAACCATGGGAATTGTTGTTGCAAAAAGTGACAGGCACATTATGTGTCAATGGGAAGAATGAGAAACTAAATAAACCAAATGTGAAGAAGAATCGACCACAGTGTTGTATTCAAACGTAGCAATATTTTCACAAGAAAATATCCAAAATTCCGAATAAAATCAATTAAAACTCAAAAATATGTTAATTTTTTGTTATTATCGCTACAAATATAGCATTACAAATTCAATTCACCCAATAATTTTAAAGATTTAGGGCCTTATTTTGCAAAACGCAACGCGACGCAACGAGTCACCCAGAGTCACTTTTTGTCGTGTTCGTATTTTGTATCTCTTTAGGTGACTGTAAGTGACTCGAAGTGAATGTGTTACGTTTTCTGGTGAGTATGTTACGTTTTTGGTATTTTATAAAACGCAAAGTGACGAAAACGGTCACTTTAACTGTCAAAAGAGTCACTTCCTTTTGTTCGAGTGAGCATTCGATATGGTTTAATTTGCAACGGCTAAAATTAGCCAATTAAAAAAAATACGGGGTATCAATTAGTGATGGGCGAGTCCGAAATGTTTAGACAATCGAGAGAATCGCCATCGTTGCAAAATCACAATCGAGTCAAAAGTTGACTCGCTCCTCGATTACACAATCGAGATGTTTTTGCGATTGTTCCGAGTCGGCGAGTCGGAGGTTGTTTCGATGACATCTCGACTACACAAGCGAGATGTTTTTGCGATTGTTCCGAGTCAGCGAGTCGTAGGTTGTTTCGATGACATCTCGACTACACCAGCGAGATGTTTTTGCGATTGTTCCGAGTCGGCGGGCCGGCTGTTGTTTTGATGATATGTTTTAGTTGATAAAATAAACTGAATGAGGTTTGTTGATAAAGAAAGTAGGATTTTTAATTGAAGTGAGGCAAATACATAAATAAATTAACCAAATTGAAAAATATGCTATACATAGACGCTGCATTATTGCAATCACAACTAAACAGTGTCGTGCATAATAATAATAGTTATTTAAACATTAATAAATTTTCTGAAGTGAGACGCTTATGAAACAAATGAATTTTACGAGTAGCAACAACGGCAATAGATTTGTACCACTCTGTATGTTTTGTAAAGCAATTTTAATATTCAAGCGGCAACAACAATTATTATGTAATTTTTGCAGCGAGTCCGAGATGTTGTAGGGTTGCTTTGAAAACGAGAGGAATCGTTGGCGAGTCCGAGATGTTTTAGCGATTGTTTCGACTGACGGCCATTTACGACTTGACTCGAATACGAATGAAAACCATCGAGAGCATTCGAGATGTTTCAACAATCGAGAGAATCGAATAAAACATCTCGGACTCGCCCATCACTAGTATCAATCGACACGTTTCAATCTCGCGAACCCGAATATGATGCTGAACTAATTTTTTATTTGATTTAAATAATAAGTTATCAATAAAAACGTTTTAACTTTTGTCTTGCTTCTTGAACACACGCGAACACACAAATGCATTTTTTAACATTGGATAACACGTATGTACATATATTTATTTATTTATTTATTTCAATTTCAATTCAATTATTTATATTTTATTCAAAAAAAACAAACTAAACAAAACACGTATGTATGTATTTACACACAATGTCAACAAATACTTTTTTTATTTTTGTTGACTTCCCATTAAACCCTGAAAAAGAAATTCTACAACGTGAGAAAATATTGTTTCTAAATTTGAGAATCAGCATATATGTATATAATTTGAAAATAAACATATTTTCAAAAAAAAATTGTTTCGCATTTTGTACCATTTCACGAATTTCATCATGTCAAGGTTTCAAGGAACGAAGAAATTTTGTACCTATGTTTGGAAACTTCAATCAGCGTTCGTTGTTTTACGTGAGCAGTCTCTTAACGGTTGAAATTATGATAGTTGAAAATGATTGTGTGTAATAATGATTCCGTATTTCTTACTCTTATTTTATTTGTTTGTTGCTTTTTGTGAAGTTACACAAACTTTATTAAAACATAGTTTGTTTCTCATATGTATGTACATATGTATGCATATTATGACTGTACAAAAGGCACAGGCGAAATTCACCCGCACGGGTGAATGAAAAACATCATATCAGAGTACAAATATGTAATACATATCGTCGTACCATACGAAAACTAACATACGTTTTTTTGTGACTGACGAAAAGTAACAAGTTCGACTTTTGGCCGACGAAAAATAACAAAATCGACTTTTGGCTGACGAAAACTATCAATTTTGTTTAAACAACAACAATTTCAATGGGTACGTTCAGAAGGCGCAACGGTGGAGCACAGCTGTTGTGTAGATATCAGTAATCGGAAAGTGATACAATTTTCGCCTTCTGAACGAGCTGATACATTAAATAAACAAATTAGTATTTTAATTATCCCCAACGTAATTGCCAATAATTTCGCGGCTTTGAAACATTTTTATTACATTCCAAAATTCATAAACACTATTTATATTTTTGTACATATGTCAAAATCGTAAGATCAACATGTTGTGTAAAGTGAGCGTTAAAAATTTATGATGGAAAAAAGTCTCCAAAATCACAACATGTTGTGTTGATCAGAAATACTCAACGTTGCGTTCAGAAGATAAAACACAACAGTTGCGCAACTGTTGCGCCACGGTTGCGCCTTCTGAACGTAGCCAATGTAAAAACAGTATATAATTACTGATACTTTTCGTCAGCCAAAAGTCGATTTTAATATTTTTCGTCAGCCAAAAGTCGATTTTAATATTTTTCGTCAGCCAAAAGTCGAACTTGTTACTTTTCGTACAGAATTTTTTTATTGATAGCTTTCGCCAGAAATTTTAAATAGGCTAGTTTTCGTATGGTACGACAATATGTACATATTAGAGCTCTCGATTTTTTTTTAACATTTTCGTGTAGCCCGAACAATTGTTGTTCAAATGCTCGAACAGTTTTTTGTTTGTTTGTTTATTACCCGTATGTTTGTACGGGCATTTGAACAATTCGGGTATTTTGAATTTTTTTTCTTTTGTTTATTATTTTTTTTTATATATAGTTTTTTTATTTTTGCTTTTCCCATACACATTTTTTTGTTTGTAAGCTCGAATGCTCGAATGTTTTTACGGGCATTTGAACAAAAACGATCAGATCGAATTTCTCGATACCCGGGTATCTAGGGCTCTAATACATACATCTATTTATTCCATTCCATTTCTGCGCTCATAACACAAACTCTCTCACTATCCCTCAATTTTTCTGTAATCTAGAGTACAAATATGTAATACATACATACATCTATTGATTGCATTCCCTTTCGTACCAACTTTGAAATTGGAGAAAATGAAATCTATCAAATTGAGAATCAGCCCGAAATCCCATACTAAAAATGTGCCTCAAATGAACCTCAAATTGAAAATGAAAAAAAAAAAATGTTTATTGGGTTGCAAGCTGCCAATTTTCCAGGGTTAACCACTCAATAAAACAGTTCGATTAAAAAAAAACACACCAAAAATTACTAAGGAAATGAAGAAAACCAGAAAAGTGGTAAATAGGCTACGTAAAGCGTTTGACAATCGTCGTGACTACGCAACGGAGCGAACGAAAAAACGTAAAAGCTTATAAAATACCAACTTTTAGGTGAAGGTGAAAGTGAGTGAACGTGAGTGACTGCGACGCAACGAGTCACGGCGTTTTGTAAAATAAGGGCGTTAAAGATTTCAAAATTTATTTGAATTTTTTTTCTGTAACTTTTGCACAGCACTGCAGGGTGACAGGCACAACATGTCAAAGAGTGTCGCAACTTATAGATATAAACTATGATGTATATACTTAATGAAATTTCTGCATGACATTTTGTTTTATTTATAAAATTTGATCGTAACATTGTGGATGACTCACTGATTTTGCGTCCATAGCTTTTAATAAACTTTTATGATTTGTTAAGAAACGCCTTCGAATATAAAAATCAATTTATATGGAAATCATATTTTTAGACTTAAGCGATTATTGCAAATTGCCACAGATATTTACATACATACATATGTATGTACGTATATTTTGTGTATGACTTTACTTACCGCAACTTATCCAAAGATTCGATAATGCGTTCTTGGAAACTTCTAATTTTCGCAAATATTGCCATTTTCTCAATTTTCAAATCTTCAATTGATTTAGTCAATACAATATTTTTTATGAGGGATAACTCATTTCGCCGAACGTTATTTGTTTGGCACGGACGGAGATGCTTTTGGTTTCTTGGCATAGTGGGTGCAGACATTCTTCCATGCGTGCGTGGTGTATGGAGGTATTTTTCCGTCGTCGATGGCTCAGTATCGGCAGTGCGAGCAGATAATTTTTGAGGACTCGGTTTCACTTTTTCGACTTTTTTCTTCTTCGTTATTTTGTTCTTTCCACTTTTAATGTCATTTATTGTTTGTGCTTGATAATTTTTGTGCAATGGAGGCGGATGTTTCTCCAAATGGCTTTTGATAACTACTTTTACCTGGTAAAAAATACATGAAATTACAAATTCATATAGATATACATAACTAAGATCGTATGGACCAGGACTGCACACTTTATAAGAACTTGTTTAAATAATCTAAATAAACACGTATATATATACATATGTATATAATATAGGTATAAACGCGTTGAACAAACCTAGTATACCTAGACCATTTAACGTACCGGTTGTTTAGTGTCTTCCTCTCGCTCGTCGGGTATGTCAGAGTAACGTATTGGTGAGACATTCTTCAGAAAGTTCATGCTAGAAACTGTCGGCTAAAATTAATTTAATTAATAATAATTAATCAATGATTAAAATAACTACAGGTAGACTTATTCGATAACTCATACTTCCATCTCCAAAAATTGTGTCAATCGGCCATTTTTATTATTCCCGTATTCTTCTGCACTTGCACGTGGACCACAAAACTTCGTATATATAGGACGATTTATCAACTCATACTCCAGATCACTATCCGCTCCATGGTAAGTGGAGCATGCAGTGAATGCCAAATTTGGTAAGCAGGGTGATGGTGGTGGCAGATCTGCCATCATTTCCGGCGCGCTTATCTGTGGAGGCAGTGGCAGCTCATGTGAATGCTTTCTGTCCGCAACATTCGCTGGCAAGAGCTGCTTAGGGTTAATCAATTGCTGCGATATGGTTCCGTTCTGAGTTGTGTCGAGAGGAATTTTCATTTCGTTAACCTCAAGCCTCGCTTTAGCTGGCATTTCACATATTTCAACCCATTTAGGATGTGGCTGCCAAAACTCCTCAATAATTACTGGCATTACAGTCTTCGACTCATCCTCATCTAGAACTTTGGGCAATTGATTTACACCGCCATTAAGATCACATTCTACGTATGTGTTTTGTGTTATTTCAAAGAGCGGTTCATGTGGCAGTTCAAATGGATTGCATAGTATTTGGTCCTCTGACGAGGTGGGATCGACTTCGCAGCTTAAACGTTCACCAGCATTAGCAGTATAGTTTAGTTGTGTATTGAGACTGCCATGTCTTGGTTGATCGTTTGTTCCCCCAGATCGTAAAATATTTGTTAATATGGACGGTGGCGTCATGTTCTCCAAATTTTTAGTTTGCGGATATGTGCCGTTTAGGTTTTTTGTGCTTACATGACCATAGCTTCTCACCTTACCGATCAGCTGGTTTATTGCGGTATTGCTCAATGTGCGCCCCCGACCGTCCGAATCTAGGCGGGAGACATGCGTTTCGATGTCAGAGTCTCGTTGATATGTACTATTCACATCATATGCGGCCGATACTTTATTTGCATTACAAAGGCGATCTAAGGCATCTGTTCTGCCATGCCGATCGTTTTCTGTTTCGTTATGCTGTACCATTTGAATGGCACGTTCCAATAGCTCTGAGCGGGCATACTGTAGGGGAAGAGAACATATGTAGATTTCAAGAATAAAAAAATATTAATTGCGAGGTCTCTATACGCGCAGCAGAAAGGAAGACTCGTAGAAAAAAATAAGAAATAGGTACCGCTCTTCCTAGTGCTTACCTTAAACTCAAAGTTCCGTGTTGTTGTACTCAATGCTGGATCGTTATGATGTGAGAATCCATAGAATTTCTTACCATCGAACTCGTTCATTCTAAGTTCTTATGTACGTATGTATGTATGTTTAAGTTGCTTGTAAGTAGAAATTGGGGTGCTTATCGTGCGTAACTCTCTGATAGTTTTCTCCTTCTTCAATATTATTTTGATACCTGCTAGTCCTATACATGCATATATGTATGCACATACATATGTTTCGGTTTTTATTATTTTTTAATGTCTTTTAATGAAAAATTTAATACAAAAAATGTAAACACTAATTATGAAATATAAATTCAAAAATTTTTCTCATATTTTTCGTTTTTGAAGTTGCATACAAAGCTGCCTGAGCAAAAAATGATTGAACGGAATTTCCCTTTTATGAGGAAAATATCGACGCTTCCAAACAATACTGTACTAAGTCGACTTAGTACATTTTCCCGTTTTGGCGTTTTCATGTTTTACGTGTTTTAATTTATGGCGTTTTCTTTTCTGACAAAAAATGTTGCCCTTTAATATCTCAATTATCGAATTACGTAACATGACTTTCTATAAAATGGCTGAATTTGTAGTTAATGGTGCCCTCTTACTTAGTCAGAGGACAACATTCGTTGAAATCACCACACAAGCTTACAAAATGGCTAAGAAAATCAAACAGGGCAACATTTTTTCGAGAAAAGAAAACGGCATTAGATGCTGTCTAATTTTGGTATCAATCAGACAATCCAATCAAAAGTTATAAGCAAAATGAACATATAATACAACTCGAGATTTTTTCAGAATAAAAACTTTGAGAGCTTGTCATGAAAAACCACGTTGCAAATGATATTGTCGAGTTTTGGTGTTGATCGTTCAACCCAAACAGAAGTTACAAGCGAAGATATACTTAGCATACAACTGAAGTTTCATATCGAGTTTAAACTTTGAGAGCTTCCCCTGCAAAATATGTATGTACACATAGTTACTGTAATAAAAGACCTGAATGTGATGGCTTGAATGCGAGCCAAATACTAACAAACGAAATTCTAAAGTGAATTGCGCAGGTGTTGGAATTATGAAGCAGGACTAACCTGCAAAAAAAAGCCGAGTACACCATGTATGCGTGCATAGAGTACTCACAGTGGATCATTCGTGTACTCCAGAATTTACCACATTTCATATAAAGAAATATGGTCCATTTAACATGGCGATGTCCTAGGCACATATGTACATATGTATGTACTCCGATTTCCGCATGACACCCGAGTAATCCTACATTGAATTAATTTATGTAGTATCTACTTAAATTAAAGAAATTTAATAATCTCTGAAAAGGTTTGTGCCTACGACCGCCAATCCATTTCGAATTATTAGTATACTTTTTTTTCTAATAAATATTTAATTATTCGTTTTTGCTATCTGTTGTGTTGCGTTTCAATGTACTAAATCAGCAAAGTTGGGCTAACTACGAGCCGATACAGATACACGAGTCGCTCAATTGGGGCAAGTTTATGATCACTTTGAATGTACTCAACCTACCACAAAATGGATAAATAATCCAATAATTTTTGCAGGGTATATATACCATGCATTTAATACATACACATAAGTATGCATGCATGCATATGTACGTACATATCAAATTTATTTGAAAGGGGTTGCAAGGCTCTCTTAAATTATACCTAAGGGTGGCCGCTGTGGTGCAGTAGGTAGAGTGCTCGCCTGCCATGCCAGAGGTCTCGGGTTCAAACTCCAGTCCGAGCAAACACCAAAAAAAAATTTTCTAATTAGTAAAAATCCAATTATTGGGTTTTTTAAGAGCAGCGGTCACCTCTCGGCAGTGGGCGGCATACCCTCCGAGAGTATTTCTGCTATGAAAAAACTTCTCACAAAAAATGCATTCGCCGTTCGGAGCCGGCATAAAACTGTAGGTCCACCCAATTAGTCGGAAAAACAAAAAGGAGCACACCTCGAATTGGGAGAGAAGCTCGGCCATAAATCTCGTCAGAGTTATAATAGCGCCATTGTATTATATTATTATTATTATTATTATTATTATTATTATTATTATTATTATTATTATTATTATTATTATTATTATTATTATTATTATTATTATTATTATTATTATAAGGGTGGCTAAAAGGAACAAATACCCTGCAGAAAATGAAACTAATTTATAATAAGTTTACAAAACATGCACTTTATTATATACTTTAGGTTTCTTGGTCGTTTTCTTATTTTCGTAATTTGTTTGAAGTTATAGATCTACATATTTCGTAGAACCTCGGATTTTTTTTCGGTTGGTAAGCTAATGGCATGACCACTAGGCTAACGCCGCCTTTCATTTTGCTGGATTTATTTTTATACTCAGCTGTACTAGTACACAGAGTATTATAGTTTTAATCACATAACGGTGGATTGTAACAGAGTGAAATAATCGAGATAGATATAGACTTATATATATCAAAATGATCAGGGTGAAAAGAGAAATCGATTGAGCCATGTCCGTCCGTCCGTCCGTCCGTCTGTCCGTCCGTCTGTAAACACTCTAACTCGCGCAAAAATTGAGATATTTTGATGAAATTTGAAATGCAAGTTGGTATCGAGACTGGGACGGTTGGTATTGAAAATGGGCGAAATCGGACCATGACCACGCCCACTTTTCCTATATAGAAAAAATCGGAAATTTGGTATCTCAGTCACTAATATAACTGGAGCGTTGAAATTTTACCCACGTGTTGAGCTCAGGCCCCTAGGAAGAAATTTGATGACATTTTGGAAAACGGGCGGTGCCACGCCCACTTATTAAGGTTCAAACCTTGCAAGTTTTATAACTCAGAAACCATTGACGATATATCGACAAAATTTGGTACGCGTGATTTACTTACTTAGGCAAACGTTTGGACGGAAAATAGTTAAAATCGGTTGACGGCCACGCCCCCTTTTATATATTTGTATTATAAAGTGACCTAATAAAACATTTTAAGCCATATCTCTGTCAAATATAAAGATATGTCATTGAAATTTTATAGCAGAAGTCCAACTGCGGACATAAAACGAAAAACACAAAAATTTTGGAAAATGGGCGGTGCCACGCCCACTTATGAAGGGGCAAACATTGAAAGTTTTATGAGTCATAAATCAGAAACCGTTGAAGATATATCGATGAAATTTGGTACGCGTAATCAAATATTTGGACGAAAAATTTCCGAAATCGGTTGAGGGCCACGCCCACTTTTATATATGGGTCTTATAAAGTGACCTAATAAAAACATTTTAAGCGATATCTCTGTCAAATATAAAGATATATCATTGAAATTTTGTGGTATGATTTCTACAATAGACCGGAAACAACAAATAGAAAAATTTTGGAAAATGGGCGTGGCGCCGCCTCTATAATCACATCACGCCCACTTTTCCTATATAGAAAAAATCGGAAATTTGGTATCTCAGTCACTAATATAGCTGGAGCGGTGAAATTTTACCCACGCGCTGAGCTCAGGCCCCTAGGAAGAAATTTGACAACATTTTGGAAAATGGGCGGTGCCACGCCCACTTATTAAGGGTCAAACCTTGCAAGTTTTATATGTCATAACTCAGAAACCATTGAAGATATATCGACAAAATTTGGTACGCGTGATTTACTTACTTAGGCAAACGTTTGGACGGAAAATAGTTAAAATCGGTTGACGGCCACGCCCACTTTTATATATTTGTATTATAAAGTGACCTAATAAAAACATTTTAAGCCATATCTCTGTCAAATATAAAGATCTATCATTGAAATTTTGGCGCATGAGTCCAAGTATGGACATAAAACAAAAAACACAAAAATTTTGGAAAATGGGCGGTGCCACGCCCACTTATTAAGGGGCAAACATTGAAAGTTTTATGAGTCATAAATCAGAAATCGTTGAAGATATATTGATGAAATTTGGTACACGTGATATACTTACTTAGTCAAATATTTGGACGAAAAATTTCCGAAATCGGTTGAGGGCCACGCCCACTTTTATATATGGGTCTTATAAAGTGACCTAATAAAAACATTTTAAGCGATATCTCTGTCAAATTTAAAGATATATCATTGAAATTTTATAGCAGGAGTCCAACTGCGGACATAAAACGAAAACCACAAAAATTTTGGCAAATGGGCCTGGCCCGCCTCTTTCTATAAACAGGAATATACGAGATTTCTGAGCCCATAACTCGACAAATGATTTATATATAATGACTAAACTTGGTGTGTACACTTTTATTACTTGTGGTAATACATGTTGAAAATTTTAGTGAAATCGGTTGACGACCACGCCCACTTTTATATATGGGTATTATAAAGTGACCTAATAAAAACATTTTAAGCGATATCTTTGTCAAATGTAAAGATAATTCATTGAAATTTTGTGGTATGATTTCTACAATAGACCGGAAACAATAAATAGAAAAATTTTGGAAAATGGGCGTGGCGCCGCCTCTATAATCACATCACGCCCACTTTTCCTATATAGAAAAAATCGGAAATTTGGTATCTCAGTCACTAATATAGCTGGAGCGGTGAAATTTTACCCACGCGCTGAGCTCAGGCCCCTAGGAAGAAATTTGACAACATTTTGGAAAATGGGCGGTGCCACGCCCACTTATTAAGGGTCAAACCTTGCAAGTTTTATATGTCATAACTCAGAAACCATTGAAGATATATCGACAAAATTTGGTACGCGTGATTTACTTACTTAGGCAAACGTTTGGACGGAAAATAGTTAAAATCGGTTGACGGCCACGCCCACTTTTATATATTTGTATTATAAAGTGACCTAATAAAAAAATTTTAAGCCATATCTCTGTCAAATATAAAGATCTATCATTGAAATTTTGGCGCATGAGTCCAAGTATGGACATAAAACAAAAAACACAAAAATTTTGGAAAATGGGCGGTGCCACGCCCACTTATTAAGGGGCAAACATTGAAAGTTTTATGAGTCATAAATCAGAAACCGTTGAAGATATATCGATGAAATTTGGTACGCGTGATATACTTACTTAGTCAAATATTTGGACGAAAAATTTCCGAAATCGGTTGAGGGCCACGCCCACTTTTATATATGGGTCTTATAAAGTGACCTAATAAAAACATTTTAAGCGATATCTCTGTCAAATTTAAAGATATATCATTGAAATTTTATAGCAGGAGTCCAACTGCGGACATAAAACGAAAACCACAAAAATTTTGGCAAATGGGCCTGGCCCGCCTCTTTCTATTAACAGGAATATACGAGATTTCTGAGCCCATAACTCGACAAATGATTTATATATAATGACTAAACTTGGTGTGTACACTTTTATTACTTGTGGTAATACATGTTGAAAATTTTAGTGAAATCGGTTGACGACCACGCCCACTTTTATATATGGGTATTATAAAGTGACCTAATAAAAACATTTTAAGCGATATCTTTGTCAAATGTAAAGATAATTCATTGAAATTTTGTGGTATGATTTCTACAATAGACCGGAAACAATAAATAGAAAAATTTTGGAAAATGGGCGTGGCACCGCCTCTTTTTACACAAAGGGATATACCAGATTTCTTAGCCTATAACTCGACAAATAATTGAGATATTATGACGAAACTTGGTTTATACACTTTTATTACTTGTCTATTAATAGACACGCAAAAATTTATTGAAATCGGTTTATGACCACGCCTATTTTTTAGCAAAGATATTTCTGGAACACTCTTTGGGAATTTGTATCGTGACATCTTTATAACTAGAAGTCATAAAGGAATGAAATTTTGCACAAAGAATAATATTCATATGCTTAGTTGGATGACTGATAAAAATTTAGAAAATGGGCGTGGCTACGCCCACTTTATGCAGCACTCGCTTTATATTAAGTGCACCGTGTTTCCATCAAACGCAAACAAATAATGAAAGCATACAGCTGAGTATCTAATGTTCGATTCCACTCGAACTTAGGCTTCCTTACTTGTTTACTTTTATATTCTTGGCGTCTGCCGAGCATTGTTTATACTAAATAGTTTGGTCACTCAAATGGTCTTCTTCTTCTTCAATTTAAAAAATGCGTATGTGTTTGTGCGAAAATGAAGAGAATGAAGGAATCAATGCTGTGCAATTTCGTATAATTGCTGTTACTACCAAAATGGGAGCAAAGTCGTTAGGATTTACTTCGTTTTTACTGAATTTTTTTCTTCACTACGAAAACGATTTTAATAAAAATATATCGCACTCTAAATCATAAAGTGACACAACTCAAAATTTTATTAAATCGACTTTTCATCATAAACCGGTACACAGAACATATCTCTAGCGATTGCCAACAAAAAAACTTTTCATTCGGAGTCTCTTTTGACTGAAAAATACGTGGCTTTTTTCCAATTCATTGGTTGTCAAGAAAAAGTTTTTTGGCTCCTGAAAATTTTTGAATTTTAAGTTGTGCCACTTTATGATTTAGTATGCGATATATATTAATTTTTTCCGCATATCGTCCCACGTGCGCATAAAATCTATATATATAAAAATGGTGTAAAAAATGTTACTAACCTCATCAGATGAGAACGGCTGGGCCGATTTCTGTAAAATTTTTTGTCAGTTGTTCGTATTCTCGAGGAGATGGTTCGTACGGAAGAAAATTTTGGGAAATCCCTCCGGAAAAGTCCGAAAATTGGAAAAATCGTATATATATATCGTATATGTATGTGTGCATCTGTGGATGTGTGTCCTTTACAAACTCCCAAAGTAACCAGCCGTTCTTTATGAAATTTTCACAGTATATTCATGTGGTGTTAGTGCACATAGTAGTGTATAGAGAATTTCTAAAAAGAGGAAGCTTCTCGGAATACAGGCCTAAATGAGGACCCAGATCGATCCAGCAAGTCTTCGAGCAATATTGGTAGCAAATGAAAGGTGTTGAACAGGCCTTCAACATAAAGTTATTTTCATTGCGATACCTAGGCCGGGTTCCCAGATATGGGTTAAAACGTGGGACCGAGTGACCATGGAAAGTTTCCGACCGATATTGGTATCAAATGAAAGCTGTTGAGGAGGACATCAACAAAGAGCTTTTTAAATAGTGATGCCTAGGCCGGGTTCCAAGATTTGGGTCAAAGCGTGAACCCCTGAATGTTTTCGAACGATATTGGTAGCAAATGAAAAGCGTTAAGCAGGCTTCCACATACAGCTATTTTCATTGTGATATCTAAGGCTGTTTCCCAGAGATGGCTAAAGTAGTGGGCCCGGATGTTTATGGAAGGCCCCGGTAGGTAGCTATAGGGATAGGGGTAGGGATAGGGATAGGGATAGGGATAGGGATAGGGATAGGGATAGGGATAGGGATAGGGATAGGGATAGGGATAGGGATAGGGATAGGGATAGGGATAGGGATAGGGATAAGGATAGGGATAGGGGTAGGGATAGGGATAGGGATAGGGATAGGGATAGGGATAGGGATAGGGGTAGGGATAGGGATAGGGATAGGGATATGGGTAAAGATAGGGATAAGGATAGGGATAGGGATAGTGATAGTGATAGTGATAGTGATAGTGATAGTGACAGTGATAGTGATAGTGATAGTGATAGGGATAGGGATAGGGATAGGGATAGGGATAGGGATAGGGATAGGGATAGGGATAGGGATAGGGATAGGGATAGGGATAGGGATAGGGATAGGGATAGGCATAGGGATAGGGATAGGGATAGGGATAGGGATAGGGATAGGGATAGGGATAGGGATAGGGATAGGGATAGGGATAGGGATAGTGATAGTGATAGTGATAGTGATAGTGATAGTGATAGTGATAGTGATAGGGATAGGGATAGGGATAGGGATAGGGATAGAGATAGGGATAGGGATAGGGATAGGGATAGGGATAGGGATAGGGATAGGGATAGGGATAGGGATAGGGATAGGGATAGGGATGGGGATAGGGATAAAGATTGAGATTGAGATTAAGATTGAGATTGAGACTGAAATAGAGATAGGGATTGGATAGAGATAGGGATCGGGGGAAGTAGGTTTGTCGCGGCGAATATAACTATAACTTTTATTCAGAGAATAGACAATTTTTCATTATTCGCAGTCATTAAGATGGACTCTAAGATAATGGTTAGCAATACGGTAATCAAAGACTTTTCTTTAGGCTTCATAGGAATAAATTTTAGCAGAACAACGTCTGCCGGGTCAGCTAGTAACAGATAAATATTTTCCTGTTGATTTTACATTTTTAACTAGATAATTTTGCAATTTCAGCTATTTAAATTAACACGGAATTTTTTTTTGATTTTACCTTAAATAAAACATTTAAAAATAAAAATGCATTTCACTTTTAATTCACCTGAAAACTGAAAATATAAGTGGAAACGCCATTATCACGCACTTCCACTGATGGTAAACTCTTCCCACGACACCAGATTTTCTTTTTATTTAAAAAAAAAGAATAATAATTGCGTTTTGCACGAACAGCAGAACTCCAAATGTTCAAAAAATTGTGTATGTTTCAAAATAGTTTTGAAGTTCTTTTTTTTTAACATTTTTTTTGTTTATATTGACACTATCATCATGTTAAAGAAACCAAATTCCAAATGACATTTAAGAATAAAATTTTATATTTAATTCATAGCGTATATTTTAAAATTGCTCTATGTTGCATCAACACTAAAATTTGGTTGCATTTACCAAAATGTCAAATGATGTTTAAAAAGCTAAAATCACGTTTGAGAAATCGTGTAATTTGAAAAAAATTGTTGCTATTCTATGTGTAAAGATCGATCATGTTAATCGAAAGTGACACCACTCAAAATTCAAATATTTTCAGGAGAGCCAAAAAACTTTTTTTCTTTACAAGCAATCGTATGGCAAAAGACCACGTATTATGGTAATTTTTCGGTCAGAAGAGACACTTAGTGAAAAGTTTTTTTGGCAATCGCTAGAGATATGTTCTGTGTAACATTTATGAAAAAACTCGATTTCAAAAAATTTTGAGTTGTGTCACCTTATGATTTAGGGTGCGATATGTACATTCAATAAAAAAAAAGGTGCTTCGGTATTGCGAGATATGGAAGGACTTCCTCGTGGTAAAATTGCAAACTTTGAGGAGAAAAAAGAAAATATTTTACATTAAAAACTTTTAGAAATAAAAATGCATTTCACTTTTAATTCACCTGAAAACTGAAAATATAAGTGGAAACGCCATTATCACGCACTTCCACTGATGGTAAACTCTTCCCACGACACCAGATTCTCTTTTTATTTAAAAAAAAAGAATAATAATTGCGTTTTTCACGAACAGCAGAACTCCAAATGTTCAAAAAAATTGTGTATGTTTCAAAATAGTTTTGAAGTTCTTTTTTTAACATTTTTTTTGTTTATATTGACACTATCATCATGTTAAAGAAACCAAATTCCAAATGACATTTAAGAATAAAATTTTATATTTAATTCATAGCGTATATTTTAAAATTGCTCTATGTTGCATCAACACTAAAATTTGGTTGCATTTACCAAAATGTCAAATGATGTTTAAAAAGCTAAAATCACGTTTGAAAAATCGTGTAATTTGAAAAAAATTGTTGCTATTCTATGTGTAAAGATCGATCATGTTAATCTTACATGAAATAAAATTTGCATATACGCGAATGAAGTAGTAAAGGAAATGGTATCCGTATATTCCCTTTTCTATATTTCTGGAAAAATGTATTAACAGAACAGTACGAGAAAGAGCAACCCTGCTTATACGAAAATGTTCAAAAGGAAATAAAAAAATTTAAATTCAAACGGCCATTTTGATGGTGAAAACCCAACAAACATTTAGGTTAGATATCGGTTTGAGAATGACTCGAGAACTAGCCCTTTTCTCAAATCTCTAACGTTAGAGGACGACTCGAGGAGCTGTCGAGAAACATATCGATCGAATTGAAATCCAATGTAGTTTTCTAATGAAATTCTAATGAGAATTTGCAAATATTTCTTTTTCTAATCAGTCTCCAATTGATCTCTAGTGTGGTTTTCTACCTTCGCTTTGGATTAGAGATAAGTTTGAGAATTACACTCTCTAACACTCTCAGATTGTGTTCGCTGATAAAACGCTGTACCAATTCATACTTTTTGATTAATGCCTGGATGCCTTCGAACGCTTTGGTTGCTTTGGAAACTCTACATTCTCCTACATTTGGATATTTCCCAATTAGCACGAATCCAATGTGGGGAAAAAGTCTCAATTATCAAGTTTATATCCAACATGTTTTTACACTTAAGGTACAATACTTTTCCAAACTGAACTGATTGCATAATTAGTATTAATTAAATTCAATCATACCAGCAATAAGTAAACGAAAAAGTGAGTGAAGAATAAAATTTAAAGAGGAATGTATAATTCAACTAATTTTTGTGTATAAAATATTGTTATTATTGTTAAATGCATAACAAAAAATTGAGCAAATAAGTCAAGCAGACAATCATAATTGTTACATTTTTGTTCCTTTATTTCAATCGGATGAGAGTTTGTTGCTCAAAAGCTTTATTCTGACGTTTGATTTTGGTTGGAGAATATCGATAAAGTTCAAGTCAAATTCCAATATTTTTTTCAAGTGGAGAAACAGAAACATTTTCATATCGAAAAATGGGCTGTTTCTGAATTCAAGTTAAAAATTATTGTTGGAAATTGGAAAATGGATTTGATCTCAATGAAATTCAAATGCATTCAAAAATGCTTATTGGGTAGCAACGATTTGCGTCATGGATATTTCATTTTTGTTTTGAAAAAATAAATGTGTATCTATATTTTTGATACATACAGTAAGTCGCAGTGAAAATGGCCCACGTTATGTTGTCCGAAGTTTTATGCAAATAAAAGATTATACACAAACAGATTGAAAAACAAATTTATGTACTTAGGCATATTTTAGAATAAACCACAATTTAGAATTTCAAAAAATATTTGATGAACATTATTTTTTAGTTATAAAAATAATAGTTAAAACCGGAAAAGTTCATGAAACGGGCTCACAGTGAAGGTTAGCCACTAAGAGGAATATGCCCTAAAACGGTTTTAATACTTTTTTGCCTTGTTTCAACAGTTCAATTACTCTATCCCTAATATCTAAACTTGTTTGTCGGCCCATCTTTGCACATTGACATCAAAAATACAACTAATGCATCTATTGGCGCACTTGAATTAAATATAATACAAATTTTATTAGCAAGCAATGTGTTTTATTCAACTAACAAAACACGATTTTTACGCGCTCTAGCGTGTGTTTTATTATAAGTACACCTTTTAAGAATGGAAAAAAATTGCCTGATCTGTTTTTTTTTTTTATATAATTAACACATAATGTAAAATGTGAACTGTAAAAATATATAAGAGAGAAATCGGTGTTCTAGAGAGAAAGTTTAAGTATTTAAATTGGAGTTGCCAGAAAGCTTGCTTTGATTGTGACGCGTATATACGTGTATGCTTTTGTTTTTCATCATTTCTGGCATGTTTTTGAAACTTTTCCGTCGCAAAAAAATTAGGAAAGTCAAGTAATTGTTAACAAAGATATTTAATAATAAAAATGTCTGAATAATTAATGACTCACTTTCTCTGTTACTCACTGTATCCCCATCAAAACAAACTTCAACCATGGGAATTGTTGTTGCAAAAAGTGACAGGCACATTATGTGTCAATGGGAGAATGGGAAACTAAATAAACCAAATGTGAAGAAGAATCGACCACAGTGTTGTATTCAAACGTAGCAAAATCTTCACAATAAAATAGCCAAAATTCCGAATAAAATCAATTAAAACTCAAAAATATGTTAATTTTTTGTTATTATCGCTACAAATATAGAATTACAAATTCAATTCACCCAATAATTTTAAAGATTTAAAGATTTCAAAATTTATTTGAATTTTTTTCTGTAACTTTTGCACAGCACTGCAGGGTGACAGGCACAACATGTCAAAGAGTGTCGCAACTTATAGATATAAACCATGATTTTTGTTTTGAAAAAATAAATGTGTATCTATATTTTTGATACATACAGTAAGTCGCAGTGAAAATGACCCACGTTATGTTGTCCGAAGTTTTATGCAAATAAAAAATTATACACAAACAGATTGAAAAACAAATTTATGTACTTAGGTATATTTTAGAATAAACCACAATTTAGAATTTCAAAAAATATTTGATGAACATTATTTTTTAGTTATAAAAATAATAGTTAAAACCGGAAAAGTTCATGAAACGGGCTCACAGTGAAGGTTAGCCACTAAGAGGAATATGCCCTAAAACGGTTTTAATACTTTTTTCCTTGTTTCAACAGTTCAATTACTCTATCCCTAATATCTAAACTTGTTTGTCGGCCCATCTTTGCACATTGACATCAAAAATACAACTAATGCATCTATTGGCGCACTTGAATTAAATATAATACAAATTTTATTAGCAACCAATGTGTTTTATTCAACTAACAAAACACGATTTTTACGCGCTCTAGCGTGTGTTTTATGATAAGTACACCTTTTAAAAATGGAAAAAAATTGCCTGATCTGTTTTTTTTTATATAATTAACACATAATGTAAAATGTGAACTGTAAAAATATATAAGAGAGAAATCGGTGTTCTAGAGAGAAAGTTTAAGTATTTAAATTGGAGTTGCCAGAAAGCTTGCTTTGATTGTGACGCGTATATACGTGTATGCTTTAGTTTTTCATCATTTCTGGCATGTTGTTGAATGTTGCATGTTTCCGTCGCAAAAAAATTAGGAAAGTCAAGTAATTGTTAACAAAGATATTTAATAATAAAAATGTCTGAATAAATAATGGCTCACTTTCTCTGTGACTCACTGTATCCCCATCAAAACAAACTTCAACCATGGGAATTGTTGTTGCAAAAAGTGACAGGCACATTATGTGTCAATGGGAGAATGGGAAACTAAATAAACCAAATGTGAAGAAGAATCGACCACAGTTTTGTATTCAAACGTAGCAAAACCTTCACAAGAAAATAGCCAAAATTCCGAATAAAATCAAACTCAAAAAAATTTTAATTTTTTGTTATTATCGCTACAAATATAGCATTACAAATTCAATTCACCCAATAATTTTAAAGATTTAAAGATTTCAAAATTTATTTGAATTTTTTTTCTGTAACTTTTGCACAGCACTGCAGGGTGACAGGCACAACATGTCAAAGAGTGTCGCAACTTATAGATATAAACTATGATGCCGAGATCCCAAAAAAAAAAAAAAAATTTGGTCATGAGCAGAATTGGGCATTATTCGAATATATTTTTATTATATATGTATGTAGTTTTATAAAATAAAGAAGTACTGAAATTTATTGACATTTTCAACGATATACAAAAAGCAAGTAAGGAAGTAACATCACTCAAAAAATGTTTATGTATTTTCTGAAAAATTTGTCATTCCCCATTTTATTTACAAAGAAAACAAGTAAGGAAGCCTAAGTTCGAGTGGAATCGAACATTAGATACTCAGCTGTATGTTTTCATTGTTTTTTTGCGTTTGATGGAAACACGGCGTATTTTATATAAAGCTAGTGCCGCATAAAGTGGGCGTAGCCACGCCCATTTTCAACATTTTTTATCATTCATCCAACTAAGCATATGAATATTATTCTTTGTGCAAAATTTCATTCCTTTTTGACTTCTAGTTACAAAGATGTCACGTTCCAGAAATATCTTTGTTAAAAAGTAGGCGTGGTCATAACCGATTTCAATAAATTTTTGCGTGTATATTAACACAAGTTATAAAAGTGTATAAACCAAGTTTCGTTATAATATCTCAATTATTTGTCGAGTTATAGGCTAAGAAATCTCGTATATTCCTTTGTCTAAAAAGAGGCGGTGCCACGCCCATCTTCCAAAATTTTTATATTTTTTGTTTCCGGTCTATTGTGGAACTCATGCCACAAAATTTCTATGAATTATCTCTATATTTGACAAAGATATCGCTTAAAATGTTTTTATTAGGCCACTTTATAGTTCCCATGTATAAAAGTGGGCGTGGTCGTCAACCGATTTTGCTAAAATTTTGAACATGTATTACCACAAGGAAAAAAAGTGTACGCACCAAGTTTCGTTATTATATATAAATTATTTGTCGAGTTATGGGCTCAGAAATCTCGTATATTCCTGTTTCTAAGAAGAGGCGGTGCCACGCCCATTTTCCAAAATTTTTGTGTTTTTCGTTTTATGTCCGCAGTTGGACTTCTGCTATAAAATTTCAATGACATATCTTTATATTTGACAGAGATATGGCTTAAAATGTTTTTATTAGGTCACTTTGTAAGATACATATATAAAAGTGGGCGCTGCCGTCAACCGATTTTAACTATTTTCCGTCCAAACGTTTGCCTAAGTAAGTAAATCACGCGTACCAAATTTCATCGATATATCTTCAATGGTTTCTGAGTTATGACATATAAAACTTTCCATGTTTGAACCTTAATAAGTGGGCGTGGCACCGCCCATTTTCCAAAATTTCATCAAATTTCTTCCTAGGGGTCTGAGCTCAACACGTGGGTAAAATTTCATCGCTCCAGCTATATTAGTGACTGAGATACCAAATTTCCGATTTTTCTATATAGGAAAAGTGGGCGTGGTCATGGTCCGATTTCGCCCAATTTCAATACCAACCGTCCCAGTGTCGATACCAACTTGCATTTTAAATTTCATCAAAATATCTCAATTTTTGCGCGAGTTAGAGTGTTTACAGACGGACGGACGGACGGACGGACGGACATGGCTCAATCGATTTCTCTTTTCACCCTGATCATTTTGATATATATAAGTCTATATCTATCTCGATTATTTCATTCTGTTACAATCCACCGTTATGTGATTAAAACTATAATACTCTGTGTACTAGTACAGCTGAGTATAATAAATAAGAAAATAAAAATCTATTAAATTATTTGGGCAATTCACTGGGTATTGTAAAGTTGTATGTTGTAAAGGAAAATATACATAAGAACGCAGTACCTGTGAACAGACTCTCGTATGTGTTTTGTTGTATTTCGTTATTGTTTACAGTTTGTTGTTTAAAAAAATTTGAATAAGAAAAATGCCAGGCGAAAGTGAAAAAAACAAAATCATAACAGCATTATGCGAAAAACAGTTTATTAGATTTATTAGCGGCGGATTCAAGTCCTAGTTGATATATGATACACACGATGCAAGTAATTTGTTTTTTTTTTCGTCTCGCCCTCCATACTGCCTGCACCTGTCGATTGCTCAAATTCCTTTGCTCTACCATATGCACTTCGCATGTTTCGCACTTTTGCGCGCACTTGCTTTCATTCCACGTTTATGATTTTTCCGCGGTAAAACGATTGTAGTAAAATTGGGCAGTTGGTTTCTAACGTAAACGAAATTAGGTGCTTTATAAAATTCAATGCATAACAAACCCTAAGAGACCTCGAATTCTCGATTTTCCAAAAGGAGTTCGACCAGCATCTTCTTCTCGGCCATATCCCACCTCCTTGTTGGGTGGGTTGGAGCGTATGCGTCTCTCCTTGCACTACAAGTAAAGAAGTAAAAAGGAAAAATATGAAACAGATATGTGCGTACATTTGTATTTATTTAATTCGATTATATTTACCGGAATGTCGTCAGTCGTTTCCATATTTTTGTTTAAATTTTTTTTAACAAACTGTCAGAATAAAAAACTTAAATCAAATAACACATCCAATAAACATAGGCTGCCCAGTTGTATTGGTTGTATTGAAATTTGTATGAGAAAAATCAACCCTACTGATACACCTATTGTAAACCTTTACCAGTATACAACATTACAATACTTTACAACAGCTTGTGAATTGCCCAATTATCTAATTGTGTGAAATTTAAATTTTTTTATTTACATTTTAAGTAAAGGGAAACTAAGAAAAAATTTCAACGCGCCCAAATGTTGATATTTGGGCCAACTTTGTGCTTTACGTAACTTCGGCGTTGCGTTACTTTTTGTTATGTGAGAAACCTCATATCGATGGCTGAGAATAAGATGGCCCTATTTCAAAAATTGTTTCAAAAACGCCCTATTTGAAAAATTGTTTCAATAACGTCCTATTTCAGATTTTGCTTCAAAAACGCCCTATTTCAGAGAAAATTCCATATATATTTCTCTGAAATAGGACGTTTTTGAATAATTGTCTGAAATAGGACGTTATTGAAACAAATTCTGAAATAGGGCGTTTTTGAAGCAAAATCTGAAATAGGACGTTATTCAAAAAAATTTTGGAATAGGGCGTTTTTGAAACAATTTTTGAAATAGGGCGATCTTATTCTCAGCCGTCGATAGAGATACATGTATTTTATCCCAGCTGTCACGCAGAAAGTGTCAGGTAACGCAATACGAAGTTCTTTCTGGCATCAGCTTAAGACTTTTTGGCATTAAAATTCAAATTTAATTCCAAGAATGATTAAACTAAGTACCAAATGATATTAGAAATAAACTATAATTTTTTACTGTGCATAATCACATGCATAGAATGTACCCGTGTAGTGGCATTGCGCGACTTCGCTGTATTTACGTGATCGCCTATAACTTTTCCATTATACAGTGGATTTTCTTCGTTGATAGCTTTTCTTTTTGCCAATAGAATGGGGCTTCGCGTAAAACTCCTTTTTCTTCAAATTTTCCTAAAAAATTGAAAATTTTCAAATTGACTCATCTATATTTCAGAAACTATAAGACCTAGAGTAAAATGTTGTTGGAGCCATGCATAAGTAATTTAATTTTCTTTCTTCAAGTTTTACTCCAACGAAGCTAGCTTAATGCGTTAACAGGATTAAGTGGAGCTCTTTGCCAAATAGCGATAAATTGCCGATATCTCAAAAGTGTTCCCATAGAATTAAAAATGAGCTCGATTTTCGGAATCAGCGACCGATTTTACATATAGACAGGATAGTGGCGTCCAAAGTACAGACAACAAATTTCATTTTGCGATCCAGTGTTTTAGTAGTATACATTTTTTAATAAATATTTATTTTTCGTTTTTGGCATCTGTTGCGTTGCGTTTCAATGTCTCTTTATTACTAAATCGTGCATGTTCAAACAAGCATGCATTGCTTCGTCATTATCGCGATAAGCATTTGGTTTTCGTAGCAATGTTTGGCTAACTACGAGTCGATGCAGATTAGGGTTGCGTGATTTCGAATAAATTTTGATTTCAAATCAAATAACGAATCAACTTGATTCGTGATTCAAAATACTTTCAAATAAAAGATAAATTTTATTTGTGATTCATTTTCTCTTGATTTCAAATCAAAATTATTTTGAATCAAAATTTGATTCGAATTAAAAATTTATTTTGAATCAAAATTTATTTAGAATCAAAAATTGCATTTCATTCATTAATTTCATTCATTTATTCGTTATGCGTATACTAGGGATGGGCCTATTCGAATAAAAATTATTCGAATAAAAAGTCCTTTTTTCGAAAGGTATTTGTAATTCGAATAATATTTAATCGAATAATTTATTCGTATATTGAATAAATACTATTCGAATAGTACTATTCGAATATCACTATTCGAATACCACTATTCGCGAATAGCTATTGAATGTATGTATATATGGTTTTGCTTTTGTAAATACATGCATAAGTACATATCGCCCGTTTTATGCAATAGGGATTTAACTCGAAATATTCCATTTCTGGGATTTTGCCATATATTTCAATAACAGGGCCGTGCCTTTGCGTCTAGTGTTATAAAATACTCAAAAAGATAAAAATGGCGGAAATAAAAGTGATTTTGTAGTTAGCCGTAGAAGGAAACTCTTTGGAATTATAAAAGTTTGTTTGCGTTTTCACAAAAAAAAAAATTTTTTTTGAGTTAAATCCCTATTGCATAAAACGTGCGATATATAAATATACATATATACGTACTCTGGTTTGCGCGGAGGCAAGTGGAATTCCCAAATTATGCATCTACATACATACTACTATTCGAATAGTACTATTCGAATAGTGCTATTCGAATTTTTTCCCTCGAATATTATTATTCGTTTTTTCGAATAATATTTATTCGAATATTACTCGAAAAAAGTTCCTCTAGTAGTGTATACATATATGTATGTACGCGCAAATGCTTGGCTAAGGCAACTGCGATAATCTGCTTGCATTTAGTTCCATACAGCGTAGACGTTTGTTGAAAATTTAAATTTTTTTGCATTTCCTCAACTTGAGGGGGTTGGTTGGATCACGTATTAAAGTATTTTATACTTACCCCTTTTCGAAAAATTATCTATAAATTACTTATATGAATCAATGTAAAAACAAAATTTAAAATATTTATTCTCATACTTGTTTTTGTTGAATTACCCAAAAATAAAATTTTAACAGCAAGGGAGTTTTTGAATCAACGCCCACGGGTTTTTTGAAAGTACATACATACATATTTTTCATAACATTTTGTTAAAATTATTATTCGTCATTTTTAATAAATAAATATTTTTATTTTAGTTATTTAATAAATACACACAAAACATAACATTTTAAGCAAAATTCAGCTTCTCAAATTGAAATTGAAATTGGCAAATGTCAGCTGACGCAAGGTCGCAATTAATTTCCTACATTTCATTGCAAAATAAATACATATACGTAGGTTTTGGGGTATCATATTTTTAAGGCCTAGCACATTTCTGTGCGCTTGTATTTTGTTTTTGTGTGTTGTAAAACTTTGCAATCTCGAAAGATATCAATCCGGTACAAATCTCTCGGTATTAATCGAACATTTTTTGCAGGGATATATGTATATGTATATATATGTATACCAGAGCTGTAAAAACCGCAATCATTCTTCCCAGAAAATCATTGACTGTTCTACCAGTTTTATTGCATTGAAAATTGCTTTTCGATTGTTAAAATTTGAAATAATTTGGGTTCCATAGACTGTAATAAACATTTATAAAAATTAATAATTATTAACTTACCTTCCATTTATTGCAATAAAGTTTATTGAAATTTTTGGGGATCAAGTTCATTGCAATAAAATTTATTGAAATTTTTTGATTGTAAAAATTTCACTGTCCAACAGTGATTTCTCAACACGAACGAACGTTAGTAATTATGAAAGAGGATGTCTCCCAGACCAACTTTCCCGAACAGACTACTAGTCCAGAGGTCTGAGTTTTTTTTTAGGGAGGGATTAAAGTTTTATGGTTTTGGTTGGAAGTGCAAATACTTTATTGAAAATATTTTACAAAAAATTACCTCAAATGAAGTTTTTGAGCTCGGACTTCTTCTACAGAATTTAAGAGCAATTTTTTGCGGAAGACCTTAACCCTGTAACTCCCACGAAAATAGCTGTTTTAACCCTTTTTGGAAACACGTATAGAGAATATAAATTAAAAAATGCAGATAGAGGTTTAAAGTGTTCTAGAAAATTATTCGGCATAAAATTTCACTAGGGGTCCCATCAGACAAAATCTTTGTACAAATAACGCAAAAGACCACGGGATATAATAATCACAAATGAAGCGATGAAATATGCTACAACTTTTATATGTATATACCAGAGGCGGGCGCTTCATGCAAGCACAGAAGCTCGGCTTGCGTACATATTTTTATTGTAATGAAATGATTTACGAGAAAAGTGTATTACAATAAATTTTTTTTAAATTATTGTAATTGTAATATTTACAATTAAAATGATTTACGGTGAAAGTTGATTGCAATGAAACTTTTGTAAATTATTACAATTCTAATTTCTGAAATCAAAATTATTCATGGTAAAGGTTGATTGCAATAACATACATATTTGAAATTTTTATTTTTACAATAAAAAAATTTACCAGCAATATGATTTACAATGAAAGCTGCTTAGAATAATATACACTTTTTATGATTGCAAAACAATCTGATTGCAGCTTTTTACAGCTCTGATGTATACATATGTACATACATACATATGTATGTATGTAAATGAATATTTGTTATTACATGCTAGTATGTACTTTTTGGTAGTCTTTGGGTTGTCTTCAGTTTATAAATATGTGGAATTCTTATTTTCTTACCTATTTTATGTTACAACATTTTTTTTATATTTAATATACATGTAGTTAAAAAGAAATTAATATAGTATAATAGTTAAGTACCTATCTATTAACTCTACATATACTAGGTTTATTCGTGCGCGATTTTTTTAATTTGATTCATGAATTTCGGTACTAATACATGTATATAATAGTAGGGGAAATTGCGTTTATGCAAGCATTTTTTCCTGAAATTCTTGAATCACATTCATGAATTCGTGCACGTACAAACGTAGTAATACATAAAATACAGAGCAAATAATCTGAGTAGGGATCAGCCAAATATATTTGTATATAAACTGTTGAGGCCATTACTGATGGTTGATAAAAGACCGTTATCACCGTAGGCTGGATTCGCGGGTCGATAGTGTTGCTGTGGTATTGGCAAGGGGCGATAGCTTGGCACGGTGGCTGTAGCTTCATGGCGCTGTGAACGATCGTTAATAATTGATAAAGGTTTTATTATGCAGCAAACATCGTATATATGTGTATGTATGTACATATGTACAATAGATGTGTTTTTTTAGATCCTCCCTGTGGCACCGGAATATGCAAATAGGGTGTTGTAGAATAAGTAAACTGAAAAATTTCACTTTTGCAAAAACTGAGTGGGCTACTCCAAAAACAGCGCAATTTTCAAGAATTTCAAGGTAAGTTTAGATTTATGTATAAAAAAGTTATGAGTTTGCACAAGAAAAAAAATTTATATCAACCCGTATGTAAAATTAACCACTAAAGCAAATGGCGTATTCAATTTTTGGTACACTCCCCAGAGAAGGAAATATCGCGGCCTAAATTGAACATTATCTTTTTTTCTCACGAATCTTCAATTTCACACATTATATTCTTCCTGATAGCGGATATTTTTCTAATTCAATCACACAGGAGATTGCGTAATTAAATGTGGGTTTCAAAAACACATTTTGATTAAAAATCTAATAATATTTGGATGAGCTCATCAAGTTTAAGTGAAGTAAAGTGGGGTATTGTGACCGCTGTAGTGCGGTGGGTAGAGTGCTCGCTTGCTATGCCAAAGGACTCGGGTTCAAACCCCGGACAAACACCAAACAATGTTTTCTAATTAATTAAAAGCTCAATCATTAGGTTTTTGGAAACAGCGGTCACCTCAAAGCAGTGGGCGGCATACACTGCGAGTGTATTTCTGCCATGAAAAAGCTTCTCACAAAAAATGCATTCGCCGTTCGGAGCCGGCATAAAACTGTAGGTCCACCCAATTAGTAGGAAAAACATAAGGAGCACGTCTCGAATTGGGAGAGAAGCTCGGCCATAAAACTCGTCAGAGTTATAGTAGCACCATTGTATTATATTATATTATATTATATTATATTATATTATATTATATTATATTATATTATATTATATTATATTATATTATATTATATTATATTATATTATATTATATTATATTATATTATATTATATTATATTATATTATATTATATTATATTATATTATATTATATTATATTATATTATATTATATTATATTATATTATATTATATTATATTATATTATATTATATTATATTATATTATATTATATTATATTATATTATATTATATTATATTATATTATATTATATTATATTATATTATATTATATTATATTATATTATATTATATTATATTATATTATATTATATTATATTATATTATATTATATTATATTATATTATATTATATTATATTATATTATATTATATTATATTATATTATATTATATTATATTATATTATATTATATTATATTATATTATAAAGTCGGGTATAATAGGGCTAACATAGCTTAAAATTTCTAAAAAAATTTAATAATTGTGCTTTTGAATGCGGTTTTTTGGGTTATTAGTGATAGTTTTATGGGGATTGATAACTCCGCAAATGAAAAACAAAGCGGAAAAAATGTAGACTCGGTAACTCTAAAATATTTTTGGGTAATATGGGTATCACATTAAAGACTTTACCTAGGACTTCAATGTGAAGCCATTCAATTTTGCTGTGTCAACCGTTTCGACATATACAAGCCAAAATCTAGATTCAAATCTCGCTGTTATTCATTAAGATATTCTCGAGTCATCCTGCACCACTTGTCGGCCAGTATATTAGTGATTGGCATATAATGAGCTCCATATTTAAGCCCTAGTTAAGACATTTATTTTAATACAAATATTGCCCAACAATATTTTGGGGCCATCCGGGTCCTTTTTTCCGCTATCCACGGCCCCGACTTTTTTAAATGTTTTTTTACATTTATGGAGTTATCCGACCTATGAAAACTATCCCCAATAACCAAAAAACCGGCATCAGGAGAAAAATTATTAATTTTTTTTTTTTAGAAATTTTAAGGTATGTCACCCCTATTATAGCCAACTGTACTTCACCTAAACTGGATTAACTCATCCATCATTTTTGGGGAGCGTACCAAAAACTGAATACGCTATTCGCTTTATCGGTTAATTTTACGTATGGTTTATTTATTGTGCAAATCATAACGTTTCTCATACATAGGTAAATCTAAATTTACCTTGAAATTCTTGAAAATTGTGTGGTTTTTGGAGTAGCCCACTTTTGCAGAAGTTGAATTTTTTTTTTCGGTTTCCACTCTACAACATCATATTTTCATATTTTGGTGGCGGAGGAAGGATCTGAGAAGGTTTAAAAAATTTCATACAAAAAAAAACACATCTAATTTATATATGTATAAAAAAAATATGAGTATGTACACTTGTTTCTTTAGCTTTGTTCAATAACTCAAAATTTTTAATTGCTTTTACAAATAGTTGCGAATTTTATGTTCAATAACCCAAAAAATTTGCAAAAGAGAGCCAAATTGGAAGAGTAAGACTTCGAGAGAGTTGAAAGAAGTTACAAGTAAAATTTTCACTTGTAACTACTTGCAGCTTTAAAAAAAATAGAAGCGTCAAAAACATATGATCACAAAAATTTTAATTGGAAATATACACACATTTTAATCGCAAATTTCTAATTGCATACTAAATAAATTAGCGCAAAAAGGAATCTTGACGATGTGTAGATTTTCGTCTTCCTAACTCAGTTATTTACATTCATTTTCAATTTTCAAAGATTTCAATTTGGGCGTTGTCGCCCAAAAGTTTAGTTTTGCAACTGTCAAAATTTTCTCTTCCCTTTGGCACAGAAAAATTGTTTTTTTTTTATACCATTCATGAGATATGGTATTTATCTTGAAAGTACCAGAAGGAGGCGGGACAGACCCACTAAAATATATACTAATATGATCAGATCATGAGCTGAGTCGGTTAAGCCATGTCCGTCAGTTTTTGAGATATCGGCATAAAATTCGGAATGTGTATTTTGAGGAGTGTATTTTGAGGAGAAGCTGATCATTTGTCGGAATCGGCCGAATCAGACCACTATAACATATAGCTTCCATACAACCGATTTTTCAGATATAGACATTTTGGGGTATAACTGCTCCATTTAAACATATAAGGACATGAAAATTTGCCGTGTTTGTACCCATATGGACCTAAACGATGTTACTGTGAACTGTCAAGGTCAAAATATGTCTAAATTAAACAAAATCAGACCCATTCATGAAAGGTATGAAGTCCGCTCTTACTTGTTTTTTTTTTTTTTTAATTTTCTACCTCACTTTCCTCATAGAGAAAAATGTTACCGACTGGCACACAGCCAAAGAAGAGGAACAAGAATGAGAAATTTCAAACTGAAACGGTAGGAATAATGTAAATCATTAAGGAAAAAATAACCTAATACTATTTTCACATAGGCGGTTAATGGAGTAATTATCCACGTTTTTTCATTATGTTTATAATGAGCTTGATTTTCCATACAGAAGTTCAATTACACAGTGCAACAAGATTCTACGTAATTGATGAAACCAAAAGAAGAGGAAGCTTTATCCCTCTCATACTGGATTTTTGGCATATAAGTCTGGTTTCATATTTATTTGCATTTAAAGTTGGTACCCTATTTATAGGGAAAAGTGAACAAAGCTTGATAAAATGAAAGAATTGTTTACAAAATGTATATATGTACCTATGTTAAATTACTGTTTTTGGGTCAAGGAATTAATTTCTGATGTTTATTTTTACATAAAATGGCGCCGTGGTACAATGTCATGTACATTTTAAAGCATAGTACTAAGTTCGAATTTCACGTGAAACAGCTGTCAAAATCCATACAAAAAAACTGGTCGTGAAACATGTGTGAAATTTCACACGACAAAGTTGTACTGAGTTCCTGCCGTGAAAACGTTGCGCAACATGCTAGTAACATAATGCCAGCAACATTTTTTCACGCCAATTTAAATAGGCAATGTCATTTATTTTAGTGTGAAAACTGACATTTGTTGAAATTGGCATTTATATTTTGTATATTGCCAGAATCGCAATTTGGCGTTCGGTCGGTTGCGCTGCTGACAAGTGAGAAGAAATGTATGGAAATATATGGAGCAAATCGCATTGTGACCTCAAGCGTTTCGACGTGGCATGCGAAAACTAACGCCAAAGTTTTTGTGGCCGACGAAAACTATCAATTACATGTTTTGGCTGACGAAAACTAGCACTCAAACTGAGTTTGCCGCCTTTATTACGTTTCAGTCGCTGACTTCGCAGCGACATTTTTACGTCAAGAGACTGTCATTGTCGTAACGTCATGTCGTTTAGCTTTGATTCTGTTTGCACCCAAAATAAAGATGTTTTTACATCAAAAAAATATTATATAAAAAGTGTTGTTGTTTTTGCTGCCTTTGCCTTTGAGGTGGAAGCAATATCAATAACAGTAACAATTGATATTGCTTCCACCTCAAAGGCAAAGGAATATGCACAGAAAAATAAAAATGAAACCAGACCTATGGCCAAAAATGCATTTCGAGTAAGCTTTTGTTATACTCAGCTGTACTAGTACACAGAGTATTATAGTTTTAATCACATAACGGTGGATTGTAACAGAATGAAATAATCGAGATAGATATAGACTTATATATATCAAAATGATCAGGGTGAAAAGAGAAATCGATTGAGCCATGTCCGTCCGTCCGTCCGTCCGTCCGTCTGTCCGTCCGTCCATCCGTCTGTAAACACTCTAACTCGCGCAAAAATTGAGATATTTTGATAAACTGGGACGGTTGGTTTTGAAAATGGGCGAAATCGGACCATGACCACGCCCACTTTTCCTATATAGAAAAAATCGGAAATTTGGTATCTCAGTCACTAATATAGCTGGAGCGATGAAATTTTACCCACGTGTTGAGCTCAGGCCCCTATGAAGAAATTTGATGAAATTTTGGAAAACCGGCGGTGCCACGCCCACTTATTAAGGGTCAAACATTGAAAGTTTTATATGTCATAACTCAGAAACCATTGAAGATATATCGATGAAATTTGGTATGCGTGGTTTACTTACTTAGGCAAAGATTTGAACGGAAAATAGTTAAAATCGGTTGACGGCCACGCCCACTTTTATATATGTATATTATAAAGTGACCTAATAAAAACATTTTAAGCGATATCTCTGTCAAATATAAAGATATATCACTGAAATTTTGTCGCATGAGTCCAACTATGGACATAAAACAGAAACCACAAAAATTTTGAAAAATGGGCGGTGCCACGCCCACTTATTAAGGGGCAAACATTGAAAATTTTATGAGTCATAACTCAGAAACCATTGAAGATATATCGATGAAATTTGGTGTGCGCAATATACTTACTTAGGCAAATGTTTGGACTAAAAATTGCCAAAATCGGTTGACGACCACGCCCACTTTTATATATGGGTATTATAAAGTGGCCCAATAAAAACATTTTAAGCGATATCTCTGTCAAATATAAAGATATATCATTGAAATTTTATGGCAGGAGTCCACCCGTGGACATAAAACGAAAAACACAAAATTTTTGAAAAATGGGCGTGGCACCGCCTCTTTTTAGAGGCAGGAATATACGAGATTTCTGAGCCCATAACTCGACAAATAATTGAGATATTATGACGAAACTTGGTGTACACTTTGATTACTTGTATTAATAGACACGCAGAAATTTATTGAAATCGGTTTATGACCACGCCTACTTTTTAACAAAGATATTTCTGGAACACCCTTTGGGAATTGTAACGTGACATCTTTGTAACTAGAAGTCATAAAGGAATTAAATTTTGCACAAAGAATAATATTCATATGCTTAGTTGGATGACTGATAAAAATTTTGAAAATGGGCGTGGCTATACATCGTGTTTCCATCAAACGAAAACAAACAATGAAAGCATACAGCTGAGTATCTAATGTTCGATTCCACTCGAACTTAGTCTTCCTTACTTGTTTTCTTTTGGTTTCACCAATTACGGAGAGATGAACCCTCATTTTGACACACAGTGTTATTAATGGCTCCATTGCTTATTAATTGAATTTTAAATAAGTTCTTTTTTTTTCTTTTGAGCTTTTCAGTGTCAACCGTCAATTAGTTTTGGCATGGATTTATTATTTATTCAAAATTTTATTTTTAAATTTCCTAAACATTTTTCAACCTACAAATGAAATTATTTTCCTTTCTTTTGTTTGTGGAAAGCCACCGATTCTCTTAGTCCGAGATACGGCAGAACAAATGTATCCCCTCATCTGTTATTTACCAATGGACAGTGGTAACTGACAGTTCCTAAGCATATTAACACATCGCACATGGGTTGCCTAGCTAAAACGCGTACGAAAGGTACTAAATATTTAAAACAAAAACTAAAATTTTTAGGTATACTCCCCTTTTCTGTTATTTAAAAAAACGATACCCCAGATGAAAGAGGGCAATTAGGAGAGTCCAAAAAACATGGGTTGCCTATCAAAATCTGGGGCAAACTGGAGGGTTGCCAGCTTTGAAAAGTGCAAAAAAATAGGTTGTCTCCCCTTTTCTGTTATTTAAAAAAACGATACCCCAGATGAAAGAGGGCAATTAGGAGAGTCCAAAAAACATGGGTTGCCTATCAAAATCTGGGGCAAACTGGAGGGTTGCCAGCTTTGAAAAGTGCAAAAAAATAGGTTGTCTCCCCTTTTCTGGTATTTAAAAAAACGATACCCCAGATGAAAGAGGGCAATTAGGAGAGTCTAAAAAACATGGGTTGCCTATCAAAATCTGGGGCAAACTGGAGGGTTGCCAGCTTTGAAAAGTGCCTGAGTGATTTCTAAATAAAGGAAAAAAAGGGTTAAATACATGTCGTATAGAAATATGTTGTTAGGAAACATATAGTAAAATTTCACGAACTTTAATTTCGTGGAATACTTTAACCCGCTAACACCTCCACGAAAGGGTCGTTTTGACCCCCTTTTTTTAAAGTCCGAAAAAAATACTATTTTGAAGGTCGATAGAGGGTTGAAATATTCCAGAAAATTATTGGCCATAAAATTTCACTAGGGGTCCCCTCAGACAAAATCTTTGTATAAATAACCCAAAAGACCACAGAAAGCAAAAAACATATTCCTTTGTTTTTACTTTTTTTTAAGCGATATCTCTGTCAAATATAAAGATATATCATTGAAATTTTATAGCAGGAGTCCAACTGCGGACATAAAACGAAAACCACAAAAATTTTGGCAAATGGGCCTGGCACCGCCTCTTTCTATAAACAGGAATATACGAGATTTCTGAGCCCATAACTCGACAAATGATTTATATATAATGACTAAACTTGGTGTGTACACTTTTATTACTTGTGGTAATACATGTTGAAAATTTTAGTGAAATCGGTTGACGACCACGCCCACTTTTATATATGGGTATTATAAAGTGACCTAATAAAAACATTTTAAGCGATATCTTTGTCAAATGTAAAGATAATTCATTGAAATTTTGTGGTATGATTTCTACAATAGACCGGAAACAATAAATAGAAAAATTTTGGAAAATGGGCGTGGCACCGCCTCTTTTTACACAAAGGGATATACCAGATTTCTTAGCCTATAACTCGACAAATAATTGAGATATTATGACGAAACTTGGTTTATACACTTTTATTACTTGTATTAATAGACACGCAAAAATTTATTGAAATCGGTTTATGACCACGCCTATTTTTTAGCAAAGATATTTCTGGAACACTCTTTGGGAATTTGTATCGTGACATCTTTATAACTAGAAGTCATAAAGGAATGAAATTTTGCACAAAGAATAATATTCATATGCTTAGTTGGATGACTGATAAAAATTTAGAAAATGGGCGTGGCTACGCCCACTTTATGCAGCACTCGCTTTATATTAAGTGCACCGTGTTTCCATCAAACGCAAACAAATAATGAAAGCATACAGCTGAGTATCTAATGTTCGATTCCACTCGAACTTAGGCTTCCTTACTTGTTTTATTTTATTTTTTCATTATAAAATAATTTTCGCGTTACTTATAATAATAATAATAATAATACAATGGCGCTATTATAACTCTGACGAGTTCTATCGCCGAGCTTCTCTCCCAATTCAAGGTGTGCTCCTTTTGTTTTTCCTACTAATTGGGTGGACCTACAGTTTTATGCCGGCTCCGAACGGCGAATGCATTATTTGTGAGAAGCTTTTTCATGGCAGACACTCGGAGGGTTGCCGCCCACTGCCGAGAGGTGGCTGCTATTCCTAAAAACCCAATAATTGGATTTTTACTAATTAGAAATTTTTTTTTGGTGTTTGCTCGGACTGGGGTTTGAACCCGAGACCTCTGGCATAGCAGCCGAGCACTCTATCCACTGCACCACAGCGGAAGTTACAAATGGGATAATCACTAGCAATACCTCGTTCAAAGGTCAATTAAAATGCGATATGCAGTTTGTAGTAATTGAACCAAACCTCGCTGAATGACAGTTGGTCAAAGACAGTTAATTTGTTTGCGATTTTTGAAAAAAATTTTATTTTCAAATTTCAAATTAAGTTTTTTATACAAAGTTGCTAATGCCTATATGACACTACATTTTTTTCTTGGTTTTTTTGGTTTGGAAAACCCACCGAAAGTCAAAATACAAAAACAATTCTTCTGTAGGTTGAAAAGAGACAAATACTCCCTCAAAAAAAATTTGAATGACATTAAACTTCAAACTAAATGAAAATAATATTTATTTCAAAAATTAATTTTTTTAGAAATTTGAATTTAAATTACTGAAATAAGAAAGTTATGAAACTCAAAGGGCAGGATAGCTTTGTATTCCGTGTTATAAAGGGAAGCCAGTACGCAATATAATTTTTCTTGCGGACTTCTTCTTTACCCTTACGGCCAAAGCAGAAGCTTACAAGAGGCAAATTTAAAATTTGTATTTCCATATATTTTTTTTTTTATTTTAAATATAATTTATTTTATGGTTGTCAAATTGGAAAAATTGTCAGAAAAAATGACCGAATGCCAAAAAACCTACTGAAATACAAGCTGGCTCGTTGGTTTTTAATCGCCTAGATGGTATTTTGTTTGGTTTTTTTCAATATAGCTTGCTCGCTTACACCAACACAAAACTGTATTTGACCATCTCCTTCACACAAAAAACCTGGTAGAATACAAGAAAAAAAACGTAGTGTCATATGGGCTTAAAATCATGAAAATTTTATTCTTTTAAAAATTAGCCCGTTTAATTGCAAATACTTTAAGCGTAATAGTACGATGAATATTTTTCTTTGCGATTTTTTATAGGTGAAGAAAAAAATATAATTTTATACGAAAATAATTTTTGAATGAAGTGATAACAAAAAAAACATAAAATTACTGTTATCTCAAAAATCTAACCATGCAAAAAATTAAGAAAATTAGTTGCGAGCTCAGCAGGCCCATACCTATCCTTCCCATACCTGAACTTCTTGTTTATTTCTTAATTATTTGTTGCCTATTGTAGTTAGTTTTTGGTTTGCGGTTGAAACAAAATATTTTTTTAATATTTTTTTTTTGGCAATTATCAAAACGAAAAAAAATTTGTTAATTTTTTTTTTAACCCTTCTGTTACATTCAAAAGTACTTACGCATGTGACATTATGGTCACGGAATGACCTCACTGTGTTTTGCATATATATTGGTATGGAAGTTAATAATTTCAATGGACCTTTTTAACATTTATTAGTTTAATTGATTATTTATCGGTTTATAAACGCATAGGGTTAAGTACGTACGATATATTTTTAATTTGTATGTTCAGACAAAAGCTTGTGGAAACTGTAACCGTTGTACGATGTTGTGGACACACGGGTTTTTTACAAATAGTGCAGCTTTCGCAAGTTTTTCGACAAATTGAGCTAGGACAAACTGCACAGGTGCTCCATCACGTTGGTCTCCTTGTCGTTGGGGATGGGGCTTAAATGGGGACCAGGGTGTAGTCCCCGCGAGGGACTTGCCCTGTCTCTCCATGAACTAAGAGGGAAGCTCCGTATGGTACCCTTGGGCGCATCCTGCTTGTCGCGGCAAGCAGGCTGTATCCCAGGTGTCCTATGCGGAGATCACCGCACCAACACACACACAAAAACCCCTAATCCAGGGTGTCATGCGTTTCCGTGCCCATTGGATGGTTTGCAGTCAGGGGTAACCGACTGTATTCTTACGGAGCCTCCCGGATACCGGTCCACCTCCGGGAGTAACGGTGGACTTGCTGCGGTAAGGGGCTCTGCCGTAGTCGACCGTTCCCTTTCCCCCTTTCCTTACTTCAGGTCGCCGAAAGGTCTCGTCTCAGTAGGCGACCGCACAAAACAGATGAATATGCACAAAAACCAAATAGCCTCGGATCCCTGCACGGGTAACGATGCCGCCGTTGGACTTGGCGATAAAAAAGTAACCAACCCCTCGGGTACCGCTATGACGGCGCCGAGCGGGCCTTCACGGCCCACATCCCAAATTCGACCACCTACGCAAGCAGGCAGGAAGACTAAACCCCTTGAGGGTAAGCCGACTACTGCCGTCAAAGCTGGTACAGCTAAGCCCCTTGAGGGTAAGCAACCACCAGCTGAGCTGGCACGGGTGGTCACCCCAGCCCCTCAATCGGGCACCTCTAAACGGCAGGCAGTGGATAGCGGCACCAAGTCCTCAACGGGCGAAGTGCAAGCCCCTGCTCCTGCCGGGGATGCTCTTACCAAGCCCGCTGAACACCCCGAGTGTTCTAAGGCTAGTAAGAGGATTCCGATGTCGGTGCGCAGCCAGCGAAATGTTCGCAACGCCGCCAAGGTCGTAGAGAGGACTAGCAATCTTCCCTACGACAAATTGACGGCGGAGCAGAAGGGTTCGTTGGCCTGGGCAAAGAAGATTCTCGCTGCCAAACAGGCTAAGGCGACTTCCGGTCCGACAACCACCCCCCAGTCTGGTCCCTCTACTTCAAACCAGGCACTGGCCTCAAAGAGACCCCGATCTCTAGAGAACGCTTCGAACGTTCCAAAGAGGCACAGGCCGTCAAACACACCTCCTGCCCTGACCAAAACGTTCAGCGAGGCGGCGAAAGCCACCTTAACGCTGGCCGTTATGGACCGCGGCCACCCGGATGGGAACCTGTCCCCGGAAAAGTGGAAGATGATCCTCATAGGTCTCCTCAGGAACTATGAGGAGCTTCTGGACCGTTTTCCGGGGCCTCCTCCTGATATCCGGGATGGCGGATGGCATCAGGGCAGAATAAAGCTCGTGACATGCGCCGATGAGCGCTCGTACAAGCTTTACAAATTAGCTATGTCCGAGGTGGGTGAGCTGTGGCCCGGGTCTGACTTGGTTGCGGTCAGTAAGGAAGAAATTCCGAACAGACCGAGAGCCTGGGTCTGGGTCCCGGCTGAGCCATCTGATCCGGACAAAATTCTGAGGATCATCTCTCGATCTAACGCGGAAATGCCCACAAGCGATTGGAGGGTAGTACGTGTTGGTGACGTGAGGGAGATGCAACGCCAGGTTGGGCTGGTCATCAGCGAGGCGTCTCTCCCGTGGATTGAGAAGCGAGGTGGTACAATCGGCTACGGCCTTTTTACCATCACGCCGAAAATCCGAAGGGATGATCCCCAGAAGGAGGATGAATTGGTAGCCGACGAGGACAACCCTGGTCTTTCGAGCCTTGGGGCTGAGGGCAGCGCCTTGAGCGCACCCGATCCGCAGGGCTCTGGGGATGGGGGGTGTTCTACGAAAGCATCCGATTCCAATTATGTGGAGGTAGGGGGCAACGCCATGAGCGAACCCACTACCCCCTTAACTACTGACGTCCGGGCTCCATGCAACACCTTGAGTGGACATGGGGCCGCTAATGAACGGGCAGACAGCACTCTGGACTCCGAGAGCGATACGTTCTCGGTGTCTGAGTTGGTAGGCCCGTTCTACAACATGCTCGACGAATGCACGCTGCTGGATTCGGATCCGGAGGAGGCCGACTTTGACTCCACAGTCATTGAGGTCTCCGAAGGAGCGGGTACAGTAGCGGCGGACGTCGAGATGCATTCCGACGACCAAAATGATGCAGGTACTGCAAATTAACCTGCATCACTCCAAAGCAGCTTCGGCTGCACTACTCTTACGTCTCAGCAAGACTGCTGAGGCGATCGTTCTGGTCCAGGAGCCTTGGGTCGTTGGATCCAGGGTCTGTGGCCTCAAATCTGGGGACTACCATGTGGTGGCAGCACCTGCGACAGGTACGACCAGATCATGTATTCTAATACACAAAACTCTTTCCTACTTTATGGTGTCTCTTTTCAGCGACGAAGATATGGTCTGCATCAGCCTCGAGCTGAAAGGCAAATCGATATGGATCGCCTCTGCCTATTTGGCGTATGACCGCCCCATTTCTGGGCAAGATCGGCTACTTGGTGCGGTTAGGGAAGCTGAACGCTTAGGACTCCAACTGCTGATAGGGGCCGATGCCAATGCCCATCACACAACATGGGGCTCATCGGACGTAAACGCGAGGGGTGAGTCTCTTTTTGATTTCATTATTTCTAATAATTTATCTATATGTAATTCTGGAGGCAAACCTACTTTTGTCACCGCAAACAGGAGTGAGGTACTTGATATCACTCTGGTCACAGGCCCGCTCTCTGACTATGTCAAGGAATGGCAGGTGTCCGGAGAAAACTCCTTCTCTGATCATATGTATATAACTTTTAATCTACTCTTGAGACCTCCACTTAGAGCGGGATACAGGAACAGGAGGCGTACGGATTGGGCTCTGTTTAGTCAGAAATTGTCTGCTACGCTCCTTGAGCACGCTTCTCTCGGTACGTCAAGCCTACCGTTAACAACTGATGAAGCGCCTATCTCCAATAACAGGTCTGTTTCTCTCGGTGTGCTGGACACATCGTCAAAAATCGATGAAGCAGTTGACTTTGTTACAAAATCCTGTAACGCTGCTTTCAAGAGTGCCTGCCCGGAGGTCAAAGTTCGGGGTAAAAAGAAACCTTATTGGTGGAACCCCGAGATCTCCAAGCTTCGGCTTAACAGCAGAAAGCTCTTAAACCAGGCGAAAATAACTGGCAACTGGCAAGCCTACAAGGATGCCTTAAAAATTTTCAAGAAGTCGATCCAAAGAGCTAAAAGAGACTCATGGAAAAACTTCGCTAGCGACATAGAAGAAATCTCTGAGGCCAATCGTCTACGAAAGGTCCTCTCTACTAACCCAGTTCCCCCAAGCTGTATCCGAATGCAAAATGGGGACTGGGCCACATCAAGTACTGATATTCTGAACACCCTGGTCACCACACACTTCCCAGGGTGCACCTCGGAACCTTATAGAACCTACTCTAACCCCAGGACATTTAATGACTTGGAGCACATAATTACTAATACAAGGGTAAAATGGGCAATTAAATCCTTCAAACCCTTCAAATCTCCGGGAATAGATGGGATCTTTCCTGCTGAATTACAGGCAGCAAGTGATACTCTAATCCCTCTTCTTGTTCCTATCTATAAAGCCTGCCTCAACCTGTCGTACATTCCTCTGGAATGGACCAAGGCGAAGGTGATCTTTATTCCTAAAGGGGGCAAAGCCTCCTACAGCAGCCCAAAGGATTTCAGGCCGATAAGCCTGACCTCTTTTCTACTCAAAGTTCTTGAAAGATTGCTGGATGTCTATATCAGGCTCCGTGCGAATACTCTATCTCCTTTTCAACACGCTTATTCCAAAGGCAAGTCCGTAGAGACTGCTCTACACGCTATCACTTCCAAGATAGAAAAGGGGCTAGCCTTTAAGGAATTCACACTGGGCATCTTTCTCGACATAGAAGGAGCTTTCAACGATGTTCTCCCGGGAGCCGTTACCACCGCCCTACGGGACTTGGAGGTAGAGGAGGCTCTCGTGAGGTTTGTTGAACTTCTTCTTAGTAGAAGAACCATTATTTCTGAAATGGGTAATTCATCGATAACTAGGTATGCCAACAGGGGAACACCCCAGGGTGGAGTTCTGTCTCCTCTGCTTTGGAACCTAACGGTGAACACCCTGCTCTCTAAACTTCAGCACACGGGCTGCCAGGTCATTGCGTACGCCGATGACATCGCCCTGACAGCGACTGGCAAGCATATACCGGTGCTGAGCGATCTTTTGCAAAATGCACTCAATATTGTAAAAACCTGGTCTCTGAAATGCGGGCTGAGTGTCAGCTCTGAGAAAACGGAAATGGTTCTGTTTACCCGCAAACATAAGATACCTGAATTCAAACCTCCGTCCATAAATGGGAAGGAGATTAAACTCTCTACCGAGGTTAAATACCTTGGTGTTATTCTAGACAGAAAATTAAACTGGAAACGGAACGTAGAAGTACGATCCCAAAAAGCCACGCTAGCACTTTACGCATGTAAATCAGCGATAGGCAAGAGATGGGGACTTAACCCCCAAATCGTCCATTGGCTGTACACAGCGGTAGTGCGTCCTATTCTCTTCTATGCAGTCACCATATGGTGGCCAGCACTGGAACTCGAAACCAATAAGAGCAAATTAACTAGAGTGCAGCGAATGGCTTCCATGCTTATTAGCGGAGCCCTTCCCTCCACCCCAACTAAAGCTCTCGAAACCATCCTATTTCTTCTCCCCACGGATATACAGGGGAAACTCATTGCCAGCTGCAACGCGGCAAGGCTCAATGCAACCGAACCCTGGAGGGACACCAGATTCGGGCACGCTCAAATTCTTAGTAACGTCCCTGCCAATTTTCTAAAGCTGGACTATGCAATACCAGCCTTCTGTTGGGATAACAAATTCTCCACAAGAATCCCGGAGAGGAGCGAGTGGAAGAACTTGGGGGATCCCGACCCTAATACACTGCACCTTTACACGGACGGCTCTAAATTGAACAATAGAGTTGGAAGTGGGTTTTTCTGCGAAAAGCTTCATCTGAAAGTAAGTTTGCGCCTACCTGATCACTGCAGCGTCTATCAGGCTGAGCTCATAGCCATATGGGAAGCAGCTCGTCGCCTGACAGATCTGCCAGACATAAATTCTATCAAAATCTTCTCTGACAGCCAAGCTGCCATAAAATCCTTACAGAGTAACAATGCTACATCTATAGTTGCAATGAAATGTAGGGTCTTTGAACAAACTAGCCGAAAGGTGCGACCTGAACGACATTTGGGTTCCAGGCCATAGCAACGTTCGGGGCAACTGCATTGCGGATGAGTTGGCAAGGGAGGGCACAAGCTTGCAGGATATCACATCTGCGACATGGGTTGGCCCCCCGCTTAACTCATGCAAGCACTGGTTGAGATCTCGCTCCATTGAACAGGCTAACGCTAGATGGGCCAGGGAGTCAACTTGTGTGATTTCTAGGCAAATCTGGCCTAGACTGGATGAGGCTAGGTCTGTATCGGTGCTGCATCTGAATCGGCTCTCTATAGGTCCGCTGGTGGGACTTCTAACAGGCCATTGTCTTATGGGCACTCACGCCTCTCGCATGGGCCTATATAAAAACGACTTCTGCCGCAGCTGCAGGGACGTGGAGGAAATAGAGAGTGTTGAGCACTATCTATGCCACTGCCCCGCACTGTCGCAATCCAGGTACCGCTTTCTCCATAAACACTTTTTCGAGTGCCTGGCGGAGATGGAAAATGCAAGGACACTAGATTTTCTGCGCTTCATGAAACAAACGCGCTGGTTTAGCTTAACGGGCATCTAATCTTATCATACTTTCGAATCTAATTTTTCCGGAAAGGTTTGTAAACAGGGATAAGGAAGCTAGGGCTCCCGTGTGGTATCACAATGGGCCACCTCGGCCTAAGTGTGTCCCCGCTTTCATGAATTGCAGAGACAGCCACCTCAACCTAACCTAACCTAACTGCACAGGTGGCTCGCTGACTAGCTTTTCTTTTTTTCGGAGTAGCTGCTGCCGAAGTGCAGGGTTGTTCTGCATCTTCCCGCATATTTCGTACAATATCTGCTGACGGCTGAGTTTTTGGTAGAGTTTTCCTGCACTCAATTTGTCCATGAATGAGGTCTAAGCCAAGATTTTCCAGGAAAAGTCTACGTTTGTATGTTTTTGTAGCATTCCACAAAGGATTGATTTCCGTCCACAAAACATAGGCGTTTAGCGCTGATATATCCACAATATTTGCAAAAATTGCTACAGGCCAACGATTAGTTTGTCTTTTGCATGTATGTACATATATGTCTCTACAAGATGGTCAATTGTATCCACTCCTGATTTTGTAGAATTATAGAAGCTGATGATATCTGGCAATTTTTTGGGTGATTTTCCATAACGCTTTTATCATGATGGATGGTGCTCAACAGAAACCATCTTATATTTCTTCGGTATATATTGAACAAGGGTAATTGAAGAAGTGTCGACTGCTTAGCACTGGTAGGCTTCTTAACTCCCGCTTAGTGCCACAAACAGGTAAAAATCTTTTATTCTTACGGCGCCTACCAATGTAATTATTTTCTCCAATAACTTCAGTGTCAAATCAATAGTAGTAAAAAAGTTATCAGTTGTAATGTTCCGTTCTTCATACCCACTCACTGGATCCAATACAACACGCTGGCCTTTGTTGCGTTCCGGTGGGGCAGATGCCAATTCTTTGCCCAAATAAATTTGGAAATTAAGGCAGAATTCTGTACGCACATCCGCAGCCACCCAAGCCTTCATTCCATACTTGCTTGGTTTACTTGGCATATAAACCAAAAAAGGGCATCTGCCTCTAAAATGAATTAGTCGCTCGTCTACTGTAATATTTTCGTATTGCATATAAAGTAGCGGTAAATTAGTCACCCGCTTCTCGTACAAATCGCGAATCGGAGCAAGTTTATCGTTTTGTCTTTGAGCCCTTCGATTATCTCTATCATCGAACCTCAAAACACGATTGGTTTCAAGAAATCTGCCAAGTGACATTGTAGCGCGGAATATTGGTCGGCCATGAACTTCATCCCAGAGGCTTCGGATACTTTCTCCGTGTTAACGATATACGCCTGTAATATAAAATACAGGAAAGAATATTATTTTAAATACCTGCTAAAATTAAAATACCCAAAAACGCGTCCAATTCTATCTCATCCATTTGTCGAATGAGTCCTTGATATTGGAAATATGGTGAACTGCATATGCAGTAACTCCCTGTTCTCCGTGAATAATATTTTCAATTCGGGTCCTACCACTATTCTGCCTAACTGGCTCCGTTGACCACTCAATATCTCTATCCTTGGAATAATACACGGGAATACTACTTTCATTCTCCAATACAGGCACAATTACTTCGTCGTTATCACTTTCTATATATTCGTCAGAAGAACCGTCGGACTCAAACTCTTCGACTATATAGTCTTCGTCCTCTACTTCACTACACTCATCATCAATTATCTGCTCTATCTGGCTTTGTGTCAGACGATTTGGCCTCTAAACCATATAATTTAGTCCGTAAATATATTGCAAATAATCAAATAATAGAGTTAAAATACTCACCGAAGCACTCTATTCATTTTTATATGAATTTAAAAAATTTCAGCTTTTGCACACAAAATAAAACCACAAAAAAGGTGGGAACTTCACACTTCACATGTAAAAGCGATGCTGGTCACTGAATGATCTGAAAGTGTGCGCACGTAACTTTAAATGTTAGATAATACTTGTTTGATAATGAAAATTCTTCTTTTTATGCTTTTTCGAAAGGATTTTCGTCAATACAAAAATACATGGAGGGAAATTCTAAAATTTTGTTCATATTAGCATTTATGAGTAAATTAAGCAAAAAAAGGTCACCAAATGACCTAAATGTAACTAGTGATGGGCGAGTCCGAGATGTTTTATTCGATTCTCTCGATTGTTGAAACATCTCGACTGGTCTCGCTGGTTTTCATTCGTATTCGAGTCAAGTCGTAAATGGCAGTCAGTCGAAACAATCGCTAAAACATCTCGGACTCGCCAACGATTCCTCTCGTTTTCATAGCAGCCATACAACATCTCCGACCCGCTGCAAAAAAAAGCCATAACATTTTTTTTTTGACGCTTGAATATCAAAATTGCTTTAAAAACATACAGTATACTGGCGTTGTTGCTGCTCTTAAAACTCATTTGTTTCGTAAGCGTCTCACTTCAGAAAATTTATTAATTTACTGTTTCCATAATTAATTATTATTATTATGAACGACACTCTTTAGTTGTGATTGCAAAAATTCAGCGTCTTTGTATAGTATATTTTTCAATCAACAACACTCATTTAGTTTATTTTATCAACTAAAACATATCAAAACAACAGCAGGCCCGCCGACTCGGAACAATCGGAAACACATCTCGCTTGTGTAGTCGAGATATCATCGAAAAAAGCTCCGACTCGCCGACCCGGAACAATCGCAAAAACATCTCGATTGTGTAGTCGAGGAGCGAGTCAACTTTTGACTCGATTGTGATTTTGCAACGATGGCGATTTTCTCGATTGTCTAAATATCTCAGACTCGTCCATCACTAAATGTAACAGAAGGGTTAACATATTTTTATTGGAAGCAATTTTGTTGTACATATTTTTTGTATTTTTATAATCAATACCCTCATCATAAACAAAAATATTTTTTTAATTACTTCATTTTTGAGCTCTCATGACCATTTTTTTTTATTTTTTTTTTTCTAACGAGAAATTGGTGTGAAAAATTAATATTTTTGGTAGAAGTTATAAATCTATTTCGGAGACCACCGCATCTCTAGATCAGACCTCTTTTTTTTACCTTTTTCTTGGTAAAATGTATTTGAGATTTAAAAAGATACGTTTTTATACTTAAAAGTGATGTAAATCTGAACATTTTTATTTTAAAAATGTTCATTGTAAAATTGGAAAATCCAGAAAAAACATTTTTAAATTTAAAAAGGTTTATTTTTATTTTAAGCACTATGAGATTTTGAACCAAAAACTTTCGTTTTTATTCCATTAATTTTCATTTTTAATTTAAAATGGCTTCTTTTTGAATCCTAAATACATTTTAATTTAAAAAAATTTAATTTTTAATTTAAAAATTTTAATTTTTAAAATAAAAATGACTTTGTTTAAAACGTGCATTATAAAAATAAAAATGTAATTATTTAAATAAAAACGACCAAAACCCAAAGTAAAAAATACTTTTTTGTTTTTACGAGTACATAACCGTTTATTTCTAATAATTACTTACATAAATGTGTATTTTTATAGAGCTATAGGCCAGTTTTATTATTAAATTTTTCTTAAATAAAATTGGCCAACAGTGTGGCCAGGTTAGCCTTTTCGAGGCTTGATTATTTTGGTTTTTAGCTTCGTGACTTTTTTCTAGCCTTTTTTTACTCAAATGTTAATTTTACTAATTTTTACAGCAAAAACTTGCAGTAATTGATGTGAACGCCTTCGTACATATGCAACGCCACGAATGTGTTCCAACGGTAAGCTATTTGTAGCATCTTGTACAAATAAGAAATCGTCAATACCTTGTTTTCTTCCCATATTTACTAAAAACACGTTATAAACAAAACAAGGTCCCGGGGGTAAGTGGAAAGTGGTCCCGCTATTACCCCAGAAAGAGGTTTGTGTCGGCTGAGGGTTATTTTTTTCAGGCGCGGCCGAAGGCCGCCAACGAAAAAAGTTGTTCTACGCACATACAATGTATTAGGGTGGAACGTTTACATATATGTATAAAAAAAATTTGAGTTTCAGTGTTCTAATCGGGGGGAGGGAGGTATTTTTACTTATCTATTATATAAAAAGGTAATCAACCGATCTTTATGAAATTTTCACAGAAGATTCATGTGGTATTAGCGCACATAAAGGGGTATATAGAATTTCGAAAAAGACGGAACTTCCCGGAATATAGTCCCAAATGTGGACCCAGAGTTGCCCTGCAAGTCTTTGAGCAATATTGGTACCAAATGAAAGGTGTTGAGCAGGCCTTCAACATAGAGTTATTTTCATTGCGATACCTAGGCCGGATCCCCAGATATGGGTCAAAACGTGGAACCGAGTGACCCCGGAAAGTTTCTTTTTTTATGATTACCATTTAAATGAAAGGTGTCAAGCAGGGCTTCAACATACAGATATTTTCATTGTTATTTTATAAGTCGGTTTCCCCGAGATTAGGGACACGATATCGAATCAAAAGCATCGATCTGGTACTCATTTAAAATATCGGTTAAAAAGAATCGCGAACCCGATAATATCGAAACTAAACTACTCGATACTCAAAGTATCGGTATCGAAAGCGGAAATTTTCTAGAAGGTTCAACCTTAAAATATCCTCTAAAATAGTTAAAAGAGGTACCAATCGACACGTTCTGGCCTCTAGATTATGAATTCGAAAGCGGAAATAAAAGAAATGCATTTTTTTAGTGGCTAGCACGAAATTTATTTTTTTATCAATTTTAATTTGACTGGAAATAAAAGATTTTTCCACATTTAAAAGATATTTATTAATCCGGTTTATAGTTGCACCGTCTTCTAGAAAGTTAAAAAAAACGCAATAAAACTGCATCCTGAGGCATACGCATATCGCTGTATTAGTGCTAATTCCATGGCATAGTATGCCATGGCTGGTTCCAAAGTTTTGATTTTGACGTAAATCCTTTTCCAACTCATAAGAATAGTTCAAGCTGATTAAATAAAAGTTTATAAAGTTCTTGAAAACATTTTTTACAAACCAACAGCTATTACAAAACAACAGGTGTATTTAATGCAATCACAGTTGTAAAAATATATTTGCCAAATACTTAGTATTTTGAAAAATAAACATCTTAAATAATATTAACAATTAATTTTCATTGAGATTATATGTATCCATCATTGAATTTTTTTGGAAATTTAAATTTAAATTATCGAAACAAAAAAATGATGAAACTCAAGTGGCAGAATATCTGTGCATTCCATGTTATAAAGAAAAGCCATTGCGCATTATGATTTTTCTTCCGGACTTCTTCTTTCCACTTACGGCCAAAGCAGAAGCTTACAAGAGGCAGATTTAAAATTTGTATTTCCATATATTTTATATTTTAGAAATAATTTATTTTATAGTTGTCAAATTGAAACAATTGTCAGAAAAAAGTGCCGAATGTAAAAAACCTATCGAAATACAAGCTGGCTCATTGGTTTTTAACCGCCTAGATGGTATTTCGTTGGTTTTTTCCAACATAGCTTACTCCCTTGCACCAACACAAAACTGTAATTGACCACCTCTTTCACACAAAAAACCTTGTAGAATACCAGGAAAAAAGGTAGTGTCATAGGGGCATTAATGAAAAACAGACCCTTTTTTGTTTATAACGCGTTTTTAGTAAAATGAGAAAGAAAAAAGATATTGACGATTTTTTCGCTGAAATGACGATTTTTTATTTGCAAACGTTAAATTATCGTATGAAAATGAAATATTTATAATCCCATATATCCAGTTACCATTATTTCTAATGTGAAAATCAATAAACAGATTCGGGTAACTTCATACAACTTCATACAAAAAACCTTACGAAGTAGCCCAAACCTGCTATTATTTCAGCACGTGGATCAGACCTATTTTTCAATATGTACCAGTAAAAATAACTCGTGCTTGTGCATTTTTCGGCACTATTTTGCGTTGCTCAATTTTTTGGACAAATATGACACAATTTTAATTTTCCATCACTGAATGTACTGATTTGTTCGATACCGTGGTTGAAGTACTCGATACCAAAAAATATCGTCGCAAAAGAATCGAGTAAAAGGTATCGGTATCAAATGCAAAAAATATCGATTTGGTATCGTATCGTATCGAAATTCGTGTCCCTACCCGAGATGGTTCAAGTAGTGGTCCCGGATGGTGATGGATGGTCCCGGTAAAGGTATAGGTAAAGGTATAGGTAAAGGCAATGATAAAGGTAAAGGTAAAGGTAAAGGTAAAGGTAAAGGTAAAGGTAAAGGTAAAGGTAAAGGTAAAGGTAAAGGTAAAGGTAAAGGTAAAGGTAAAGGTAAAGGGAAAGGTCAAGGTAAAGGTAAAGGTAAAGGTAAAGGTAAAGGTAAAGGTAAAGGTAAAGGTAAAGGTAAAGGTAAAGGTAAAGGTAAAGGTAAAGGTAAAGGTAAAGGTAAAGGTAAAGGTAAAGGTAAAGGTAAAGTTAAAGGCAAAGGCAAAGGCAAAGGCAAGGGTAAAGGTAAAGGTAAACGTAAAGGTAAAGGTAAAGGTAAAGGTAAAGGTAAAGGTAAAGGTAAAGGTAAAGGTAAAGGTAAAGGTAAAGGTAAAGGTAAAGGTAAAGGTAAAGGTAAAGGTAAAGGTAAAGGTAAAGGTAAAGGTAAAGGTAAAGGTAAAGGTAAAGGTAAAGGTAAAGGTAAAGGTAAAGGCAAAGGTAAAGGTAAAGGTAAAGGTAAAGGTAAAGGTAAAGGTAAAGGTAAAGGTAAAGGTAAAGGTAAAGGTAAAGGTAAAGGTAAAGGTAAAGGTAAAGGTAAAGGTAAAGGTAAAGGTAAAGGTAAAGGTAAAGGTAAAGGTAAAGGTAAAGGTAAAGGTAAAGGTAAAGGTAAAGGTAAAGGTAAAGGTAAATGTAAAGGTAAAGGTAAAGGTAAAGGTAAAGGTAAAGGTAAAGGTAAAGGTAAAGGTAAAGGGAAAGGTCAAGGTCAAGGTCAAGGTCAAGGTCAAGGTCAAGGTCAAGGTCAAGGTCAAGGTAAAGGTAAAGGTAAAGGTAAAGGTAAAGGTAAAGGTAAAGGTAAAGGTAAAGGTAAAGGTAAAGGTAAAGGTAAAGGTAAAGGTAAAGGTAAAGGTAAAGGTAAAGGTAAAGGTAAAGGTAAAGGTAAAGGTAAAGGTAAAGGTAAAGGTAAAGGTAAAGTTAAAGGCAAAGGCAAAGGCAAGGGTAAAGGTAAAGGTAAACGTAAAGGTAAAGGTAAAGGTAAAGGTAAAGGTAAAGGTAAAGGTAAAGGTAAAGGTAAAGGTAAAGGTAAAGGTAAAGGTAAAGGTAAAAGTAAAGGTAAAGGTAAAGGTAAAGGTAAAGGTAAAGGTAAAGGCAAAGATAAAGGTAAATTTAAAGGGAAAGGGAAAGAACCATTATAACATAAAAGCTTTTGTTCGTCGCTGCGAAGCGGGACGGATATTTGCTAGTAGTATAGTAAAAATAATCGTAATTTTTTATTCAAATGAATGAATATCTTCTGTCTCCGCACGTCAGCTCGTGGTTTGAAGTCAAACCGTTGTGACGCCGTCTTATTTTGATCCTTTAGGTAGGTCCTGTTGACCGTTTCTTGCTTTAGTATTGTATATCAGATAGCAATTAGTGATGGGATGAGTGTTATTCAATTGGGTAGTTGGTTTAAGTCTGTATGCGACTGGGCGGTAAGTAGTCACATTTGGACTACTTACCTGATAATTTGAAATTTTAATTTTTTTGATGACGGAGAATCATGGTAACATATAAATAGCTAAGCGCATGAAAGTTTGAAGTATTTGTACCCATATGGACCTAAATAATGTCAGCGAAGTTTGTCAGGATCGGTTCACTATAACATATAGCTGCCATACAACCGATTGTTCAGATATATGTGGTACCCTGTACTATACCTCATATTCCATTTATCATCATTTTCTATTTATGTACAAACTTGCTATCATACTTTTGCATTATCATTATATCATTCTCTTTACTTTTTACATCTCAACCTATCAGGTCGACCGCGCTAAAATATTTCATCTTTAATAACTAAAACTAAGTCCTTCTTTATATCTAAATCATTAAATCGATTGCCTTTTATTATCTGGCATATCTGAGTACGGTAAGATTGAATTCGGCTTGCAAATTTGGCCAACCACCAAATATATACATTTTAGGTCTATTTAAATAGCTAAGACACCATGTTTTCTAAAAAATCTTTCCATAAATAACCCACAGAATGGAAATCATAAATTAAACTAAATTATACATACATACATACATACATGATACAAAAAAGAAGGTAGTGTAAACGTCAAATTTTTGTCGCCATATTAACCACCTGACAATTATATGGATTATGACATTTCGTGCAGCCATACTCAGTGCTAAAAATCCTCCATTTATGTTATATTTTATTTCCATGGTAACCATGATATCGATTGCAACACAACGAATTTTTTAATTTGAATATTGATATATATATATATGAGGCGCTCAGTGCCAAAACGGCCTAACCCTCATTTCAAAAAAAAATCAAACTGACTATGCTGATCTAACCGGAACCTTTTGAAATAAATACTAAAAAAACTCCCTATTGTATAGTATAACACTAAGTTATACTACCTGCTGAAAACTTTTTTCGTCTATGCAAACTTCAAACAAATGTGGATGCCATAATGGCCTAAGCCGCTTAGGCCAAATCGAATCCTAGAAATAAAAAAGATGTGTTGGTTAGGCCAAAAACGCATGTTACGTTTTAATCAAGAGTATGTTCGAAAAATAAACCAAGTTAGCCATGTTGAACCATTTCACTAGGTAAAGATGACGGCAGATGCTATTAAAAGCATATCCTTAATCGAGAAACTGTGACAAACATAAAAATCTCCCCAGGCAAGACTTCAAAAGTTGAATGGCTTAAGATTCAGTGGCTTCGATTCCAAAATGTGAAGTCATTTATAATTCAATACAAATATTCAAATGACATAGATGTTTATTTCAAGAAGTTGATATTTCAAAGAGGAACTCCTGCAAGTTCGTAGACTGGAATTGGAACCGCTTTATCCTGGAGGAAGATTCATTGAAGCTGCAAAGTTTAAGGATTTACAGGAACTCAAAGAGTTCATACCTCCCATAAAGCATGATTTTTATAATAATTCAAAAATAAGTTCGAGAGCTGAAGGCGAAGATATTCAGAAAAAACACGAATAACAATTATTATTAATTTTTATTATTTAAAACGCTAAAAATTATTTTTATTATTTATGTGAAGAAATTTTGTATGTTTTAATTAATGGAGCCAAAATGGCCCAACCCTCAGTTCCTATCAATATATTTTTTTTATATGGATTCCAAAATGGCCTAACCCACTTTAATTACACAGGCCAACCAAATGAGACCGATTTTTTTGACCATAAACCAGACCATACTTTCCTAAAGGTTTTCGATGCGCTGAATTCAAATCTGGACGCAGAATTGCTCTATCACGTCAGGATTTTGAGATATCCTAACCTAAATATGCAAAAAACACCGTTTTTGCCTATTTTTGACGATATATATAAACGACAGCTTTTTTTTTGTTAAAAAAGCACACATATCATTTTAAAGAAGAAGTCTTTCTCTTACGAATGGCGTTGAGTTTGCTCAAATATCTTTTTTTTCGCTAAGATAGAGCAATTTAAAATTTATAAATGCTTAAACACCACAACCCCACAATACACAATCCCACAAACTATGAACACATAAACTTTAAATTCCTCTATCTTAGCGAAAAAAAAAGATATTTGAGCAAACTCAACGCCATTCGTAAAAGAAAGACTTCTTATTTAAAATGCCATATGTGCTTTTTTAACAAAAAAAAAAGCTGCCGTTTATATATAACCTCAAAAATAGGCAAAAACGGCGTTTTTTGCACATTTAGGTTAGGATATCTCAAAATCCTGACGTGATAGAGCAATTCTGCGTCCAAATTTGTTTTAAGCGCATCGAAAACCTTTAGGAAAGTATGGTCTGGTTTATGGTCAAATTTCTTGTCGGCCTGTGTTATTGTATTAACCGTTTAAAATATTCTTTATGTAATTTAATTAACACCTAATGATTAACCTTAAACAAGTATTACAACTAATCTTTATTTACGATTAATAAAAAATCAGTAAAAATGTTTTAAAAACGTATTTTCTTTAAATTTTGTTTTTCTCAGAACCATTTTTTTGGGCTTAGGCCGTTTTGGCGCTGAGCGCCTCATATATACGTTAGGGTGGGTCAATTTGTATGGGTGGAACCTAAGCCATAGTGTTCCTAGCAAATTCGGATTCTGCATTAAATTCTATGAAAAAAAGTCTTCTAGAGCATGGCTCTAAAATCAATTTTGAGCTTGCCCATTTTCGATTGAAGTTTATGTAGAATTGTTTTAAGTATAGCAACCCATACTCCTTTAAATTCAACCAGTAATTTTAACGTTATCGCTTTAATTTCTTTTTCATTTTGTTTGTCACTTTAAACACGTTTAATATTAAGGGTATTCATTTAAGAGTATAAGTTTATAAAGTGTAAATTTCTATCAGTTTACACACACTGTTATATGAACGCACCTAATAATTTTTTTTCGTAAACTTGTCATCAGCTGTGCTATTGTCAAAATTTATTTAAAACTATATCTACATATATTAAAGACATATATTAAAATATGCCAAAAATAAGTGAGAAATCCAAATTAAAACGACTTTACAAGGAAATTTTTGTAAATGACTTACTGATGCTAGAGGTTTCTGTTGCGCAAGGTTGCTTTTTTCGAGTTTACAGCGTTTACACACTGAAATGTGCGCGTAAATTTCTCAACCATGCGTAAATGATTTTCCATACAAAATTTGACAGTTCGTTTACAAACTTTATAAATTTACTAGTTTACACACTTTACGAGGCATTTATAAGGTTAAATGAATACCCTTAATGTATAAAAAGTTGGATTTCGCTGTTGCGGTTTTGTTGAAAAAAAGCATGTTTCTAAACAACTTCCACTCCTTTAAACGCAAAATGAAAATATCCAAATTCCACAATTTTTCACTAAGAACAATAAAGTAACACTTTTCTAAAGTAGAATCTTCTTCTGATTCCGAATATCACATATACTTGCTTGTGGTAGATCTAGTTTCCGAGATATCCTGGCCTAAAGATGATTAAGATGCAAAAATTCCTGTTTCTGCGCTAATTTTGACATAGTCATGGCATCAACATTTTTCCATCAATAAAAAAGCTAAGAACAGCTGCTTAAAGTATGTATTTCAGTCTTTCAATTGCCACTTAGTTTGCCCAAATATATTGTTTCTTCACTGAGATATTGCACTTTCAAACTATGCATGTTTATCCATCCTGGGGCAAAATGCGCCAAGTGTAGGAGGTAAAAAATTTTATGTCACGGATTTCGCTCAAATTACTACTATACCTACTATAATTACTAGGTATACGTATTGGAAAGGATTTTCTCCTATCTCATTTTCTTGAAGAGTTATACGTGTTTGAATATGCTTCAAGAGCAATGTATGGATAAAAACGCACAGTTTAAAAGTGCGATATCTCGGTGCAGCAATAATATATTTGAGCAAACTCAATGGCAGTTGAAAGACTGGAATATATACTTTAAGTAGCTTTTTGATTGATGGAAAAATGTTGATCCTACACTACGTCAAAATTAGCGCAGAAACAGCAATTTTTGCACCTTAATCATCTTTAGGCCAGGATATCTCGGAAACTAGATCTACCACAAGCAAGTATATGTGATATTCGGAATCAGAAGAAGATTCTACTTTAGAAAAGTGTTATTTTATTGTTCTCAGTCAAAAATTGTGGAATTTGGATGTTTTCATTTTGCGTTTAAAGGAGTGGAAGTTGTTTAGAAACATGCTTTTTTTCAACAAAACCGCAACAGCGAAATCCAACTTTTTATACATTATTAAACGTGTTTAAAGTGACAAACAAAATGAAAAAGAAAGTAAAGCGATAACGTTAAAATTACTGGTTGAATTTAAAGGAGTATGGGTTGCTATACTTAAAACAATTCTACATAAACTTCAATCGAAAATGGGCAAGCTCAAAATTGATTTTAGAGGCATGCTCTAGAAGACTTTTTTTCATAGAATTTAATGCAGAATCCGAATTTGCTAGGAACACTATGGCTTGGAAAATTGACCCAGCCTAATATACGTACATTTACGTGTTAAATTCTTCATAATATCAGATCACAAATAATTATATAAAAACTAAAATTTATTCTTAAAATAAGTTGCGACAAGTTTGTGGAATATAGTACATACTACAATCCCACTAAACCTCTGTAAATTTCATTGAAAAATTTCAGTGGTTTAGAAATTATGAATATTGGCACGACTTATGAACTTGCAACCGAAAAAACAAGTGCGGTCAATGGCATGGTTATATGCAGGTGACCAGATTGGGCGCTTTTTCCTAGACTTTGGGCGCTCTAAAATTTGAAAAAGCGCATTAGGCGCTTTTGGGCGCTTTTTTGATTTTGTGGGATTTTTTTCTTCAAATGCATTCACTATCTAGAAAATGCTTTCGTAACATTTCGACTTCGAAAAACTAATTAAGTATAATGTGGAATATATTTTTTAGTGTGATGTGGCAACCACTTTGTGTTGTTATCGATTTTAATGAAGCGAAGCTTGTATATCGATGGAAACGACCAAAAGCAGCGAGTTACTCAACTTTTTGTCTCTTTGTTTGGACGTCGACATTAGCTGTGTTTTTGTTTTAGCGCATATACATATACGCTTAAATTTTATAGGGACTGTTAAGCGCGGATAGAGGTATTTGTTTAAATTATAAAAGATTACGGAGTGAAAACCGCCATTGGCAATAAAGTGTTTGGAAATATAAGTAAATTAGTCTTTATATTATTATCATTGCCTCATTCAAATGCTTTTGTTGAGCACATTTTTTCCGTAGTGAATTCAACAAAAACAAAGATTCGAAACAGGATGGCGTTGGAAAGCCTTAACTCAATAATTCGAATAAAATGCTATATGAAGGCTAATAGTTTCTGCTGCAAAGCGTTTCCGATATCAAACAATATGTTGTCAAAATTATACAGCTCAATTTATGATAAGAATGTAAAAACAAGCGATTTAGATGAACTAGGTTTCGAAGAAATTTTAGGGGATCTTTATTCTAGATTTGTAGAATATTTATAGCGCCGAAGGCAAAAAATATCGATAAAAGACAGCAATTTTTGTACCTTATTTTTGTTGTTATCATTCACAAAATAAAAGATTTGTTATTTGCCTTTATGTGTTTTATAGGATTTGTGAATTTTGGGCGCTTTTTGTCACTTATGGGCGCTTTTTGTCACTTATGGGCGCTTTTTGTCACTTATGGGCGCTTTTTTCTTCTTCTGAATTTGCGCTTTTTTGTCTAATAATCTGGGCACCCTGGTTATATGCAAAATTTATTAGTAAATACAATATATAATTTAGATGAAAAGATACTAAAAAGATTTTTTTTTCGAAGAATCTATTTCAGAATTAGGTAAATAATAAAATAAAGGAAAATAAAATTAGTAAACTAAAGAAAACTGCAAGATAAAAATTTAAATTAAATTTAAATTCTTATATAACTCCTAAAAAATTTTGTTAATAAATATATTTTTTAAATGTGGAAATATTCTTGTATAAAACATTGAAACCAGATATGTATATATATATGTATACGTACGCAATAAATAATACATATAAAGAAAATTAAGAACTCTTACCTTATTCATAAAAAATCGAACAGTTTTCAAATATTGTATAAAGGACGTTTTGATAAGATTTTTCGACTTTAATAACTGCATAAATCTATTTTATTTTTTATGAATAACTTATTTTTTATTTTCTTTGAAAAGCTTTTTTTCCAATATATTTAAAATGTTAAAATATACTCATTACATCGGCTGATTGATGTCTTTCATTTGTTTTGTTGATTAGCATATGTGAAAAATACCATTTCATTTAAAATACCCAATATTTTGTTCAAATATACCCTCAGCCAAAAACTTTGGATTGGGCAACGCTATCCCAAATTTTTGACTTAAAATAAGACGTCAATAATCCATATTATAATCAAAAATGACAAAGTCAAAGTGAAATGGAACTACCTTGTTTGTTTGTATCATGCATACATACATAGGTAACTTTTCATTTACCGATTCATGAAAGCTATGAAGTCTTCGGTACGGCCGAAGACAGCCGCGCTCTTGTGTTTTTTTTAATTTCAGACTTTTCTAACTTTTTTTTTTGCCAATTTAGCCTCACTTTTTATTATCATCTGGCCACACTGCTGGCCAGTAGCTCTATAAAAAATACACAAAATTATTTTTAGTTTATCGTTAAAAATATAAATAAATTTCAGCCCTAAGTTAAAAACTTACTTACCTTTGATAGCGTCAATGTGATATTTAGCAGAGTTGGATGCTGCTCGACAACAATGAATTCCACCTCTCGTGGAATATAACTGTCAGCGAATACCTGCAAAATCGATAAATTTGTACATACCCATGTACTACATACCGTCGTAAGAGTACCATACGAAAACTAGCATATTTAAAATTTCTGGCGAAAGCTATCAATAAAAAAATTCTGTACGAAAAGTAACAATTTCGACTTTTGGCTGACGAAAAATAACAAAATCGACTTTTGGCTGACGAAAAGTATCAGTAATTATATACTGTTTTTACATTAAAATTGTTGTTGTTTAAACGAAATTGATAGTTTTCGTCAGCCAAAAGTCTACTTGTTACTTTTCGTCAGCCAAAAGTCGATTTTGTTATTTTTCGTCGGCCAAAAGTCGAACTTGTTATTTTTCGCCAGCCTAAAGTCGAACTTGTTACTTTTCGTCAGTCACAAAAAAAACGTATGTTAGTTTTCGTATGGTACGACGATATGTACATATGTACATTAGGGTGGGGCGATTTACTAACCTATACCGCGCTATTGAAATTCGGATTCCTCTCATTTTTCTGAGTAGAAAACTCCCCCACGACATTTGTCTAAAATTATTTTTGATGTTCCGGAATTTGGTTTTTATGGACTAAGACGGATTTTTGGAAATAAAAATTGGGCAAAAATCGACAAAAAAATAACCAGACCAATGTATATATCGAATTGAAGTAGAATTTTATGATGTATTGTGGAACGATTTTCCGTCATCCCTTGTCAAGTTTGGTTTGGAGACAAACCGGTTTCGGCTAATATGCGCCATCTTCAGTGTCTTCTTTCGTTCTGAGTTATTTTCTGTAAGTTCGATAGCATTTATAGTAACTAACTTCCGTCGTTTTGTTCAGGTACTTCGTGTTCATGTGATGTGTTCGTGCATTCGTGCGTTCGGGTGCTGTGTGTGTGTGAGTCTGTGTTGTGTGTTTAGGTATGCAAATCTATTTTTTTGTCATATTTTCATTATTGTACCCTCATTAACCAAGTAGGTAAAAGTCCGTTATTGTCCGTTTGTGTGTTGTTTTGTTTATGTCGGTTTTAGGTCTCTTGTCCTCTTTCGGGTATATTAGCTTAAGCGGTTCAAATAATGTATCCGATGCGGTGTTTATTTGTTCATTTATTATTTTACCTACGAATGTTTTTTGTTTGTATATCTCCATATTTTCTAATATGTTAAGTCGTCTTCCTTTATGCTGTATGTGGAGAATTTTAGCTGTTTTTCCTATTTTCATGGGTGTACACTTGTTTTCTGCCATGTGGTTGGCGAAATTTGATTCCACTGTCGTTGATGATTTTCTTATTGTAATCCCTTATGTGTTCTCGATATCTCGTCTTGATTTGGCGTCCTGTTTGTCCTATATAACTGTTTTGGCATTCGCAAGTCAATTTGTATACGCCTTGTTTGTCAAAGAGGTCTTCCTTATTAATGTTGTTTCGTAGAGGTTTCCCCATATTGTTCCTCGTTTTAAATGCTGCATTAATGTTATATTTTTGGAAAACTTTAGCCAACTTGTAAGATGTTGCTCCGGTATATGATAGGACTGCCCATTTCTTCTCTTCTTTTTCTTTGGTTTCTGACTTTCTAGAATTTATGTTTTTTTGTATTTTCTTCACTAAACTTTTTTGATATCCGTTGTTCTCTGCGATTGTGTATATTGTGCTCAGTTCCTTGTTGTAAGCTTCTTTTTCTAACGGGGTTCGTTCAAGTCGTGTTAATAAATGTCTGAAAGCGGCGTTCTTGTGCTGTTGAGGATGGTTAGATTTATTGTGTATTATTGCATCTGTTGCTGTGGGTTTTCTGTATATTTCGTAAGTAAATTTGTTAGTCTCTTTGTTTATTTTAATTGTTAGGTCCAGGTAGTTGATTTTTCCATTTTTCTCTGTATCCATAGTGAATTTTATATTTTTGTGTTGGCTGTTGAGGTGCTCCAAAATTTGTTCTTCTTTATTTCCCGATATTAGGCAGATGATGTCATCTACATACCTGGCATAAAAATTTACTCCCAAATTTGCCGTCAGTTCTTCCATATAAATTTCCTCCAAATGTTGCATAAATACTTCCATAAGGATAGCTGATGTGGGGCTACCCATGCCTAGTCCGTGAGTTTGTCTGTATATTTTATTGTCAAATTTAAAATAATTCTGGTCCAGGGTTATTCTCAGCGTATTTACTATCTCTGTAGCAATGTCTTTGTTCGTTTTCTCTGTCAGTATTTTAGTTAAAGTTTTTAGTGTTTCTGTCGTTGGTATCGAAGGGTATAGATCCTTCACGTCAAATGATACCAGTTTTGAGTCCTTGGGTACGTTCAGGTTGTTCAGTTTGTTGACTAGTTCCGTCGTGTTTTTGATTGTGTATTTATTGGATAGGTCTAGTTTCTCGGTTAGTAGCTTGTTTAGGTGCTTTGATAGTCTATATCCTGGTGCCGACTTATGGTTTACTATTGGTCGCATAGGTGTTCCTGCTTTGTGGATTTTAGGTAGTGCGATCAGTGACGGGGCCGATGGATTCATTGCCGTGAGAGTGTAGGTCATCTTGTTGTCTATTATATTCTTTGCTTGTTTTATTGCACGCTTTATTGCCATTTGGTATTCTTCCGTTGGGTCTTTCCTTATCACTCGACAGCCCATTTCTTTGATGAGTTGACCCGTTTTTGCGGTGTATTCCTCTTCGTCCATTAGCACCGTTGTATTTCCTTTGTCTGCTTTTGTTGCTATCACCTTATTATCGATTAGTTTCTTCCTTAATACTTTTGCCGTTTTATTGTCGTCCGTTGCCATTTCATTTCCAGCAGCTTTTATACTCTTTTCGATTATGCGTCTGCATAGATGCCTTGCGTGCTCCTGTTCTTCGTTTGGTACTAGTGATATGGCCATCTCCGTGTCTGCAATAGTGTTCTCTACGTCTTTTTTTCTATCGTAGCTTTCGATATTGTACTTCAAACCTTTTTGTAGTAGCTCTGTTTCTTTGGCGTTGATGGAAAGATTTGTTAAGTTAACAAATCTTGGATGGAATGATGTTTTGTTCTGTTGTGAGCCTTTTTTGTTGTTGTTTTGTTTTGTGTCAAGGTCCTCCAGTTTTTTGTTGAGTTTTTTGTATTTGTGTTCCATGGCCTTTTTGATCTCCTCCTTTATAGTGTCTAACGTTTCCATAAGGCAACTAACTAGGTTGTTTTCCATCAGCTCCAGGTGGATGCGTAATAGTTCCTCATTTATGCGCTCCTTCTTTGCGTGTTGGTTCCTGATCTCGCATCGGAGAACAGCTTCCTCAGATGCGAGATCAGGAACCAACACGCAAAGAAGGAGCGCATAAATGAGGAACTACTACGCATCCACCTGGAGCTGATGGAAAACAACCTAGTTAGTTGCCTTATGGAAACGTTAGACACTATAAAGGAGGAGATCAAAAAGGCCATGGAACACAAATACAAAAAACTCAACAAAAAACTGGAGGACCTTGACACAAAACAAAACAACAACAAAAAAGGCTCACAACAGAACAAAACATCATTCCATCCAAGATTTGTTAACTTAACAAATCTTTCCATCAACGCCAAAGAAACAGAGCTACTACAAAAAGGTTTGAAGTACAATATCGAAAGCTACGATAGAAAAAAAGACGTAGAGAACACTATTGCAGACACGGAGATGGCCATATCACTAGTACCAAACGAAGAACAGGAGCACGCAAGGCATCTATGCAGACGCATAATCGAAAAGAGTATAAAAGCTGCTGGAAATGAAATGGCAACGGACGACAATAAAACGGCAAAAGTATTAAGGAAGAAACTAATCGATAATAAGGTGATAGCAACAAAAGCAGACAAAGTAAATACAACGGTGCTAATGGACGAAGAGGAATACACCGCAAAAACGGGTCAACTCATCAAAGAAATGGGCTGTCGAGTGATAAGGAAAGACCCAACGGAAGAATACCAAATGGCAATAAAGCGTGCAATAAAACAAGCAAAGAATATAATAGACAACAAGATGACCTACACTCTCACGGCAATGAATCCATCGGCCCCGTCACTGATCGCACTACCTAAAATCCACAAAGCAGGAACACCTATGCGACCAATAGTAAACCATAAGTCGGCACCAGGATATAGACTATCAAAACACCTAAACAAGCTACTAACCGAGAAACTAGACCTATCCAATAAATACACAATCAAAAACACGACGGAACTAGTCAACAAACTGAACAACCTGAACGTACCCAAGGACTCAAAACTGGTATCATTTGACGTGAAGGATCTATACCCTTCGATACCAACGACAGAAACACTAAAAACTTTAACTAAAATACTGACAGAGAAAACGAACAAAGACATTGCTACAGAGATAGTAAATACGCTGAGAATAACCCTGGACCAGAATTATTTTAAATTTGACAATAAAATATACAGACAAACTCACGGACTAGGCATGGGTAGCCCCACATCAGCTATCCTTATGGAAGTATTTATGCAACATTTGGAGGAAATTTATATGGAAGAACTGACGGCAAATTTGGGAGTAAATTTTTATGCCAGGTATGTAGATGACATCATCTGCCTAATATCGGGAAATAAAGAAGAACAAATTTTGGAGCACCTCAACAGCCAACACAAAAATATAAAATTCACTATGGATACAGAGAAAAATGGAAAAATCAACTACCTGGACCTAACAATTAAAATAAACAAAGAGACTAACAAATTTACTTACGAAATATACAGAAAACCCACAGCAACAGATGCAATAATACACAATAAATCTAACCATCCTCAACAGCACAAGAACGCCGCTTTCAGACATTTATTAACACGACTTGAACGAACCCCGTTAGAAAAAGAAGCTTACAACAAGGAACTGAGCACAATATACACAATCGCAGAGAACAACGGATATCAAAAAAGTTTAGTGAAGAAAATACAAAAAAACATAAATTCTAGAAAGTCAGAAACCAAAGAAAAAGAAGAGAAGAAATGGGCAGTCCTATCATATACCGGAGCAACATCTTACAAGTTGGCTAAAGTTTTCCAAAAATATAACATTAATGCAGCATTTAAAACGAGGAACTATATGTGGAAACTTCTACGAAACAACATTAATAAGGAAGACCTCTTTGACAAACAAGGCGTATACAAATTGACTTGCGAATGCCAAAACAGTTATATAGGACAAACAGGACGCCAAATCAAGACGAGATATCGAGAACACATAAGGGATTACAATAAGAAAATCATCAACGACAGTGGAATCAAATTTCGCCAACCACATGGCAGAAAACAAGTGTACACCCATGAAAATAGGAAAAACAGCTAAAATTCTCCACATACAGCATAAAGGAAGACGACTTAACATATTAGAAAATATGGAGATATACAAACAAAAAACATTCGTAGGTAAAATAATAAATGAACAAATAAACACCGCATCGGATACATTATTTGAACCGCTTAAGCTAATATACCCGAAAGAGGACAAAAGACCTAAAACCGACATAAACAAAACAACACACAAACGGACAATAACGGACTTTTACCTACTTGGTTAATGAGGGTACAATAATGAAAATATGACAAAAAAAATAGATTTGCATACCTAAACACACAACACAGACTCACACACACACACACACAGCACCCGAACGCACGAATGCATGAACACATCACATGAACACGAAGTACCTGAACAAAACGACGGAAGTTAGTTACTATAAATGCTATCGAACTTACAGAAAATAACTCAGAACGAAAGAAGACACTGAAGATGGCGCATATTAGCCGAAACCGGTTTGTCTCCAAACCAAACTTGACAAGGGATGACGGAAAATCGTTCCACAATACATCATATTCCTACCCTGTCGGAAAAACAAGCAAACAAAAAGTTAGAATTTTATGCTGAATCCAGATATGAAATCAGAATTAAAATCGGATGATCCGTTTTCGAGATATAGCCTGATATCCGGTTATGCAGGCTGAATACCCAAAATCGCATATTTTCGCTATTATTTCTTGCTGTGTGCAATATATCTTAAATTTTTTTTGCAAATTTCTTAAAGATAAGTCAATACAATATATGAGAAATATTTCAAAATATTCATTTATCTTCGGGTATAGGAAAACTAGAATGCACTGTTTTTTCCTTTGCCCAAAATCGCGGTATGGGATCTCCATGTTATAGTCATCCGATACCGATGATTTTCGCTGACAGCGCTTTGTGTGCAATAAATGCTCCAAATCCAAAACTTCAGAATTTTAGCTGCAAAAACTCAAGAGTTATTCCCTGCTTCGATATGCACATTTCCTGCTTCGATATGCACATCGGTCTGTTTATTTTTTGTCGATTTTTGCCTAATTTTTATTTTCAAAAATACGTCTTATTCCATAAAAACCAAATTCCGGAACATCAAAAATAAGTTTAGAAAAATGTCGTGGAGGAGTTTTCTACTCAGAAAATTGAGAGGAATCCGAATTTCGATGGCGCGGTATCGATTAATTTCCCTCCATACAAATCGCCCCACCCTAATGTACATAGACGTAAGTTACAAAATATAAATTTTTCAGGGAAATGGATCTTTGTTCTTGGTAATTTTATTTTGGATTCTCAAAATAAATGACAATTCGAAAAAATTCATCTACACCATTTCCAGCTGTATTTCACAAAATTCCAAGTATATTTCCGAGAATTCCGAATGTATTTCAGAAATTTCCAAATATATTTCAGAATTTTCCAAATATATTTCAGAATTTTCCAAACGTATTTCGGAATTTTCCAAATGTATATCAGAAATTTCCAAACGTATTTCAGAAATTTCCAAACGTATTTCAGATCTTTCCAAATGTATATCAGAAATTTCCAAACGTACTTCCGAATTTTTCAAATGTACTTCAAAATTTTACAAACGTTTTTCAGAATTTTCCACACGTTTTTCAGAAATTTCCAAACGTATTTCAGAATTTTCCAAATGTATTTCAGACATGAACACCATTTTTCTAAACACTCAAATCAAAACAACATAAATCAAATTTGCATCGCTTTAAAAGTAAGAAATACGCAAAATATTCAGTTCATTCGTTCGTGCATATATGTTCACATAAATTAACAAAAAAAATGGAATTTAAAGATAATTGCGCGATTTGCCAGACATATGTACATGAAATAAAATAAAATAATATGAATTAAAAATTTTGCGTTATTCTACGGTATTTACATACATATGTATGCATACATACATTAATTTTTATATATGTATGTTAATACATACATAGTACATGAAATAAAATAAAATATGAATTAAAAATTGTACGTATTTTTTATTAAGATTTTTAAATCAATTTGTATTTAAGTCATTTTGTATTTGAGTTTTTAGAAAAAAGCTGCTCATGTCTGAAATACATTTGGAAAATTCTGAAATACCTTTGGAAAATTCTGAAATACGTTTGGAAAATTCGGAAGTAAGTTTGGAAAATTCTGAAATACTTTAGGAAAATTTTGAAATACATTTGGAAAATTCGGAAGTACGCTTGGAAATTTCTGATATACATTTGAAAAGATCTGAAATACATTTGGAATTTCTGAAATACGTTTGGAAATTTCTGATATACATTTGGAAAATTCTGAAATACGTTTGGAAAATTCTCAAATGTATGTGGAAAATTCTGAAATATATTTGGAAATTTCTGAAATACATTCGGAATTTTCGGAAATATACTTGGAATTTTCTGAAATGCAGCTGGAAATGGTGTAAATTGGTTTTTTGTGTAACCTAAAACGTTCCTCCACTGTCTGACTCTTTCTAATTGCATTTTTTCCTGTGAAAAGGTGGACATTTTAGTTGATTTGGTATTGGGATAATGTAAGAGTGTAATGTAAACTGTAATATAAAAAAACGGGGAATGAATCAAAATCTTCAGCTCACAAAAACAGCGTATTTTCTGCCATTCTTCCTGAATGGCATTAATTACAGCATTTTTTCTAGTAGACCTTGGTTAGCTGTCTCGTTTTTTTTTAAGTTGGGTTTAAGTTAGGGTTTTAAATCTAAAGGTAACTCTCTGCGATTCAATGCTGTTATAACAGAAATATCCTAACAGGCTTACTTTTACGGAAAAGAACATACATACATACATATCTGGTATAAATAAAATATGTATTTGTTTCAACAAAAAAGAAATACCACAATATTTACCTCTAATTTATAATAACCGGTCAAAAGTATCCTCCAGAATTCTCCATACTTGGTCGTCTGGAAGCCAACATCCCGACCCTTGACCTTTAATAACGCACGCTCAATTGGAGCACCTGATGGATCCAATACGAAACCTTGTACACCACGATGCGCTTCAGCCAAGAATTTTATTAAAGACTAACAAATTTGAAACACTTTGGGTTAATGAAGATCTAACAAATTTTATGCACTAAGTATAACACAAACTAACCAATTGGTTATCCTCCCAGTATTTCTTCAATTCGTATGCAGGTGGATATTTACAGCATGAAATCTCCAGCGTTACCTCCATGCAGCCATACCAAACGTAATTATAGTCCTGCATGCCGCCTGTGAGGGGATACCAAGCTGCCCCATTTGTGATACCATTCTCGAAAGCGGGCGTCGCCGATTTGCAGGCAACGCCACGAGACATTTTTGCATGGTTCTTGGCATAGACGAGTGATAAATGTTTGAAAACGTCATCGTCGGGTGTCAACGAAGGTGCGGCCGAGTAAGTTTGGAACACTGCGCCCAGGGGACATATTGGTGGCAAGATGTGAATTAGAGAAATTAAGTTGAATATAATTGTAACACACAAAAGTCCATACATAGGTATATACATATGTATGTATATATATGGATATATGCACATATTTTTCATGATGTGGGATTTGTTAAGATTGGTTAGCATTACTCACTCGCACATAAAGCCGATGACCTACAAATTCCTTTAAGCAGCCATGTTGTTGGTAGGTAAGGGGAAAGGAAGTTGATAATACAAGTTTATAGTTCGGTAATTTTTTTTTTTTTTTCATTTACATATATGTACATATGCACATAGATACATACATATATACATGCATATAGTCGGCCTCCTGCCAGAAACACGAATGTGAAAATTTTAAGTGCTATGTCTGCTCTTTATCGGGTATATATTGATATAATAGTGGCCGCTGTGGTGCAGTGGGTAGAGTGTACGACTGCCATACCAGAGGTATCGGGTTCAAACCCCAGTCCTGACAACCACCAAAAAAAAATTTCTAATTAATTAAAACCCAATTATTGGGTTTTTATAAATAGTGGTCACCTCTCGGCAGTGGGCAGCATACCCTCCGAGTGTATTTCTGCCATGAAAAACCTTCTCACAAAAAATGCATTCGCCGTTCGGAGCCCGCATAAAACTGTAGGTCCACCCAATTAGTAGGAAAAACAAAAGGAGCACATCTCTAATTGGGAGAGAAGCTCGGCCTTAAAACTCGTCAAAGTTATAATAGCGCCATTGTATTATTATATTATTATATTGATATAATAACAATTAATACTTCTATACACGTACCTACATATGTATTATGTATGTACATATGTATGTTTACACAAGCATTTATACAAATATTAATTGTTATTAGATCAATATATACCCGATAAAGAGCAGACATCGCACTTAAAAAAAAAAATTTCACATTCGTGTTTCTGGCAGGAGACCGACGATATGTAGTATACATATCGCACCCTAAATCATAAATTGACACAACTCAAAATTCAAAAATTTTCAGGAAAGCCTAAGCACTTTTTCTTTTTCATAGGCAATGATATGGGAAAAGGCACCGTGTAATAGATAGTTAGCTAGAAATATATTCTGTGTACCGATTTATGAAAGAAACCCGATTTCGAAAAATTTTGAGCTGTGTCACTTTATTAATTAGGGTACGATATGTCTAATTGACATATCGTCGGTCTCCTGCTAGAAACACGAATGTGAAAATTTTTTTCAGTGCGATGTTTGCTCTTTATCAGTATAGGTACATATATTGATATTATATCAATTGATATTTTATATATACTTATGTACATTAGATGCGTTTTTTTTTCGGCAAAGTTTCTCAGATCTTCCCTCCGGCCACAGAATATGAAAATAGGATGTTGTAGGATAACTAAGCTGATTTTTGTTTTTTTTAGACAAAAATCTGAGTGGGCTACTCCAAAAACAGCGATTTTTTTTTTAAATTCCATGATAGGTTTAGATTCATATATAAAAAAAAACTACAGAATTAACAAGGAAGCCTAAGTTCGAGTGGAATCGAACATTAGATACTCAGCTGTATGCTTTCATTATTTGTTTGCGTTTGATGGAAACACGGTGCACTTAATATAAAGCGAGAGCTGCATAAAGTGGGCGTAGCCACGCCCATTTTCTAAATTTTTATTAGTCATCCAACTGAGCATATGAATATTATTCTTTGTGCAAAATTTCATTCCTTTATGACTTCTAGTTATAAAGATGTCACGTTACAAATTCCCAAAGAGTGTTCCAGAAATATCTTTCTTAAAAAGTAGGCGTGGTCATAAACCGATTTCAATAAATTTTTGCGTGTCTATTAATACAAGCAATAAAAGTGTATAAACGAAGTTTCGTCATAATATCTCAATTATTTGTCGAGTTAAAGGCTAAGAAATCTCGTATATCCCTTTGCGTAAAAAGAGGCGGTGCCACGCCCATTTCCCCAAAATTTTTCTATTTGTTGTTTCCGGTCTATTGTAGAAATCATACCACAAAATTTAAATGAATTATCTTTACATTTGACAAAGATATCGCTTAAAATGTTTGTATTAGGTCACTTTATAATACCCATATATAAAAGTGGGCGTGGTCGTCAACCGATTTCGCTAAAATTTTCAACATATATTACCACATGTAATAAAAGTGTACACACCAAGTGTAGTCATTATATATAAATCATTTGTCGATTTATGGGCTCAGAAATCTCGTATATTCCTGTTTATAAAAAGAGGCGGTGCCACGCCCATTTGCCAAAATTTTTGAGTTTTTCGTTTTATGTCCGCAGTTGGAACCCTGCTATAAAATTTCAATGATATATCTTTATATTTGACAGAGATATCGCTTAAAATGTTTTATTAGGTCACTTTATGTTTCCCATATATAAAAGTGGGCGTGGCCGTCAACCGATTTTGGCAATTTTTCGTCCAAATATTTGACTATGTAAGTATATCACGCGTACCAAATTTCATCGATATATCTTCAACGGTTTCTGATTTATGACTCATAAAACTTTAAATGTTTGCCCCTTAATAAGTGGGCGTGGCACCGCCCATTTTCCAAAATTTTTGTATTTTCTGTTTTATGTCCATAGTTGGACTCATGCGACAAAATTTCAATGATAGATCTTTATATTTGACAGAGAAATGGCTTAAAATGTTTTTATTAGGTCACTTTATAATACAAATATATAAAAGTGGGCGTGGCCGTCAACCGATTTTAACTATTTTCCGTCCAAACGTTTGCCTAAGTAAGTAAATCACGCGTACCAAATTTTGTCGATATATCTTCAATGGTTTCTGAGTTATGACATATAAAACTTGCAAGGTTTGACCCTTAATAAGTGGGCGTGGCACCGCCCATTTTCCAAAATGTTATCAAATTTCTTCCTAGGGGCCTGAGCTCAGCGCGTGGGTAAAATTTCACCGCTCCAGCTATATTAGTGACTGAGATACCAAATTTCCGATTTTTTCTATATAGGAAAAGTGGGCGTGGTCATGGTCCGATTTCGCCCATTTTCAATACCAACCGTCCCGGTCTCGATACCAACTTGCATTTCAAATTTCATCAAAATATCTCAATTTTTGCGCGAGTTAGAGTGTTTACAGACGGACGGACGGACGGACGGACGGACATGACTCAATCGATTTCTCTTTTCACCCTGATCATTTTGATATATATAAGTCTATATCTATCTCGATTATTTCACTCTGTTACTATCCACCGTTATGTGATTAAAACTATAATACTCTGTGTACTAGTACAGCTGAGTATAAAAATAAAAAAAAAAAACAAAAGATACATATTCTCATGTAAAATTAACGGCTTAATCGAATGGTGTACTCAGTTTTTAGTGCGAGCCATAGGGAAGGTACCAAGATCGCCTAAAGTGGAATTTTATTTTTTTAGTCACGAATTTTCAAGTTTGGACCCTGGTATTTCCAAGATACCTTAAATTTCGTTTTAATCAAAATATACAGGAATCTGCGCAAATTAATGCAGTTCTCAGAAAAGTTTATTTGATCGAAATCGAGCTTCTTTTGTCCAAGCTACTTTGGTTCAATTGAAATATTCCAAAATCACTTTCATATTGAACAACATTTTTTATTGTTGCAAGTACAAAATTCGAAAATTTATTATTTACATACTAACTGACCCGGCAAACTTCGTTCTGCCCAAAATAGATTTTTTTATTAATTTCATTTCAAAAATTGTTATTACACCGGTATTATTTTTAATAGAAAATTAACGATTTTTCACTACTTCATTGTGTATACAACTTCAAAAATATATAATTTTAGTATTCAGTTTAAGGCTGCACGATACAGAACATTTTTAGTTTTCTGTTCCGGATATTTATTTTCACTGAGTATTGGCTATTTTAACTAAGTAAGTAAGAGTATTGATGTAGTATACCTCCATAATGGTTTTCAGGCCCCTCCTCCAACCCCTTTAGATATATTCAGCCTCAAAAGTTTAGTACGTATGGGAGGTGCAATGCCCCATTTTTCGAAAAATCTTTTTTTTTGGGGTGAACATGGTATTGATATCGTATATCTGCATAGTGATTTCTATGTACATGCCATGAACGCTTTTAGGGATATTTAGCCTTAAAAATTAAGCACTACTACTGTTTTTTCATAAGCATGCTATTGATATCATTAATTTCCTGATCAATTTTCAGGTCCCAACCTTAAACGCTTTTATAGATATTCAGCTTGAAAAATTAGGTTTGTATGGGAAGTGCCACGCCCCCTTTTCCGATAACCTACACTTTTATGCGCAAAAATTGTTTTGATATCATATAGCTCTGTACCAATTTCCAGGTCCCTGACTTAAATCCTTTTAAAGATATTCAGCTTAAAAAATTAAGTGTTGTTGGGAGCTGCTTTTCGTATAACTCCTATTATTTTGCGTTAATATGGAATTGTTATCGTTTATCTCCACACCATTTTCCAAGTCCCTAGCGTAAACATTTTTAAAGATATTCAGCATGAAGAATTAAGTTTGTATGGTAGGTGCCACGCCCATTTTTCCGATAACCCCCACTTTTCTGAGTGAGAAGGGTTTTGATATCACCTACCTCTATACCAATTTTCAGCTCCCTACCTTAAACTGTTTTAGAGATAATCAGCTTTAAAAAATAAGGTTGTATGGGAGGTGCCACGCCCCCTTTTCTGATAACCCCCACTTTTCTGAGTGAGAAGGGTTTTGATATCACCTACTTCTATTCCAATTTTCAGCTCCCTACTTTGAACTGTTTTAGAGATAATCAGCTTTAAAAATTAAGGTTGTATGGGAGGTGCCACGCCCCCTTTTCTGATAACCACCACTTTTCTGAGTGAGAAGGGTTTTGATATTACCTACCTCTATACCAATTTTCAGCTCCCTACCTTAAACTGTTTTAGAGATAATCAGCTTTAAAAATTAAGGTTGTATGGGAGGTGCCACGCTCCCCTAATATTTTTTAATTTTCTCTTCGACTAAACCTTCGCGGGGTAACAACATACAAACCCCCCTAAGGAAGTATTTGATTTGGTTCAGCCGTTTTCAAGTTTTAGCGTTACAATTAAATACCAAATCATTTTTATATATATAGATGTACAAAAAAAATGTTGTTCAATATGAAAATGATTTTGGAATATTTCGATTGAACCAAAGTAGCTTGGACAAAAGAAGCTCGATTTCGATCAAATAAACTTTTCTGAAAACTGCATTAATTTGCGCAGATTTCTGTATATTTTGATTAAAACGAAATTTAAGGTATCTTGGAAATACCAGGGTCTAAACTTGAAAATTGGTGACTAAAAAAATAAAATTCCGCTTTAGGCGATCTTGGTACCTTCCCTATGGCTCGCACTACAGTACACCATTCGATTAAGCCGTTAATTTTAAATGAGAATATGTATCTTTTGTTTTTTTTTATTTTTAATTCTGTAGTTTTTTTCATATATGAATCTAAACCTATCATGGAATTTAAAAAAAAATCGCTGTTTTTGGAGTAGCCCACTCAGTTTTTTGTCTAAAAAAAAAACAAAAATCAGCTTAGTTATTAGACTGGCCGCAGCATATATGGATTTTTTTTTTTGTTGAAATTTGTATATTAACAGTTCTTAAAATATGAGGTTTAGGGTTAAAAAGACGGCCTTAATTTTTTGGCCCGATCCGTTGTTGTCTAGTTGACCCTCATTGAGCCCAATGTTTGGAAAATTTTATTTTTTAACCTTGAACATGATTTTTTTTAATATGTCTGTTTTGAGAGATAAAAATTCTCTTGCTGAGCCCTTCTTGCGTTTTCTACACCTAAAACAAAGTATCAGTACCGTTGCTTTGAGTTGCTAAGTGAATATAACGGTACTTAACGAGCAAAAACAATCAAATTCCAAGACATTGCTGCTGTTTTTCACACTGCTCTTAACGTGCTGATACAAATGTTGAAATGAGTCTAACTATTCCTGCAGGGAAGTAAATTTCCAAACAGCTGATCATTTGACAGTTTTACCAGAAATAGTCAGCAGTAGTCAGTAGACTGTTGCATGAGTACATTCATATGTCCAAACGAGTTAAGCCCCGGTTATACTTGCATAGCATAGCAAAGCAGGGCAGCGCAAAACATATAGCGCATAGACCTGATTATACTTCGCATAGACGTGCAACCATGGTTAATTAATAAAAGTTTTCGCATCCCGACATTCGTACATACATACATACATACACACTCCATGTAAATTGTTTGTGTATTCTGTGGTGCTTCTGTCAAAATCATAGTTCGCCTTTGTAGAAATCATATTGCACCATGCTCAAAATTGATCCCAGTTTGATATAGGCACAATTATTAAAGTAAAACAGTAGAAAAAAGTGAAAAATCAGCTGTTTAGTAAGTTAACCTGTATAAATTAGCCTTGCGTGCAACCCTTCGCACACTCAGCACACACACATTCGTGTTGCCAAATGTCAAATCGCATAGCACATAACACAGAAATCAAAATTCAACAGACTTCTATGCTGTGCCCTGTGCCGCTATGCGTTGAGTAATCGATTACACGGAAATCCCATTAAACAGATTTCGTATGTGACAGTTCTTATGTTGTGCGCTGCTGTGCTATGCAAGTATAACCGGACCTTTACTCGTTTGGTTTTCTTGTAGTGAAGTACAACAACTCGCTTTATTATGAGAACTATGCTACTCGTACATGAACCAGTGTGCGTACACTATCCGATCGTCATGATGCTAGCCACACACCTTGCAATTTTTTATACAACATGAGCTTGTTGCGCTGGAAATCGCAATGTTTTTGGGGCTGTTGTATGAAGTTGTGTATCGGTTGTACGAAAAATCAAAAACTTCAAGGTCCGATTATTAGGGGCTTCTCCAACTGTCATTGCTTTTTATTGGAGAAAATGTTCCAAACTTTACTAAAGTACGCCAACCCGGAGCAACATCACATGCTAGGTTCATGTCGAAATGCATATATTGCTATAAAATATTTTTGTTTCGCGATCAGTTCAAATTGACTTCATCGGAATTGAAAAACCTTCGCAGTATTTGTATCTTCTTGACAAAGATTTACGTTCCATATTGGTTTACATGCATTAATGCAATAGATGCACCAGCACAAGATCTCAAATTAATAAAAGATGCCATTTTATATTTTGATAAAGAAGTTTCTAATGCCTTGTTGCATAAGATTAAAAACCATTTGTGGTACTTGAGTGAGGAAATTGTTGGGTTATCATTTTTCGATGAAAGCATTTCTTTGGAAATAAAGCGTAAAATGGTGAAAGCAATCAACATCGGTGACAATGAGATTGATGTCGAGATCGACACACCAAAACGAATTGTTGCGTCAGTTGAAGATTTGCATTCGTACAGTGAAAACAAATAAATTTTTTACACGTTTGAATATTAATACATCATTTATAAATTCGGATCCTTCTACGTGGCAAACCAAAGATGATTATCGCAAAGCGAAATCGGCATGTCAAACTTTGGCAGTGGTGAACGATGCAGCCGAAAGGGCAGTTAAGTTGATAACAGACTTTAACCGTACCTTAACGTATGACGAAGAGGATAAACAATTCCTACTGCAAGTAGTTGAACATTATCGTAAGACATTTCCGTCTCACAAAAAGTCCATTTTATTGAATTGATATTGTTTTTATTATTCTTAATTTCTTGAAATTTCATAAAATAAAAAAATAAAAAATTAATTAAAGAAAAAATTTTTTAACCTTTTAAGCTTGATGAGGGTCAACAAAGCCTGGTGCGATCTGAATAAAAAAATAGGACGTTATTTCTTATACCACACCTCACCTTTTAGGCAGTGTTTATTAATAGAATTCGAGAAAAAAAAATTTGCGGCCAGTCTATTAGTTATCCTACAACATCCTATTTTCATATTCTGTGGCCGGAGGGGTGCGTTAGATCAAAAAAACGCATCTAATGTACATATACATACGTACATATTATGTATGTATGTTTACACAAGCATTTATACAAATATTAATTGTTATTAGATCAATATATACCCAATAAAGAGCAGACATCGCACTTAAAAAAAATTCACATTTGTGTTTCTAGCAGGAGGCCGACGGTATGAGGTGCAATTAGAAATTGAAAATGATAAGTCTAGAAATCAGGAGAACATTCGCGTTACATAAACGCAGCCTCTTATTAGTTTTGGTTAATTACGTGAGCAGAAAAAGGGATATTTATAAAACACCAATTAGAAATAATATATATGATATTTACATATATACTTACTTTTAGCCTATTTACTTCAAAAGTATCATAACTCAAAAACGCGAGTTTTCAGGTAAGGATGGGTATGCATGCATGTGTGTGTATGTACATATATGTATGTGCATTATATGACGAAATTTCGGTCTGATATATTGAAAATTTAGAGTTTGAAATCAAAAAATTATCTGTGCTATATGTACTATTGATGTACATACATATATAGCGATCGAAAACTTAAAGGGCTTTTTCGTAAAATCAGCTTATTAAGGTATGATAGTATAGAAGTAAATGAGCGATATACTATCATTTGCTGCTTTTTATACCACCCATGCACGGTAGGCAGGAAGCGACGATAGGTTGCATGAAAATGTCGAGAAAAAAGGAAAGTGGGGTTGTGTTATGTGATGTTTATAGATGAAACATCCGTTGAAATTAAAATCCGAGCTGCTCCTTTTTCAAGGATATCCACATTTTTTGTTTTTTTTGAAAGGATCAAATATTGAGGAAATCGAATATTCGCCACCGTCCAAATTTTTCCGATTTCAATACATTATTTGGTCGCTAAGGGATACAAAAAAAGGTATTAAAAAGAAAACAGGACACCTGTAGTGGAAAAATCCAATGTGAACAGGACCTAAAGGATAACCACTGAAATATAAAATAACACAAAAAGTACCCACTTTAATTTGCGTATAACTCCTAAAATGTTAACTCTACGTGAAAATTTCTTATTATATGTTTCATTCAGAATAAATAAAGAAATATTTCTTTAATATACAATTTTGATGTACCTGCAGTGCTTAATGTACTTTTGTGCATCTAAAGTGAAAATTTCAAAAAAAGTACGTTTTTTTATGGTGCTATTTTAAGTTCAAATATTTTTCTAGTTTATGTAAATATTTTAATCTAATGATCCAACTCTCATTCCTACACATCTCTACGTTAATACTAAAAAAGAGTTAGAGCTGAGATACGCGCTAGCTGTGCACGGTGGGCGGGAAGCAACAATAGGTTGCATGGGAATATCGTAAAAACGATGGCCCAACGAATATGTGCCTAGCTGTGTGCTGGTACTAATTTTCGTTTAAAAAAAATGTTGGAGATTTTATTCACGCTTGCTGTGTGTTTATGAAGTATATTAGAATATCAGTTTACGTAAGTGTTTAGCCGGCGATCGTTTTTTCGATATTTTCATGCAACCTATTGTTGCTTACCGCCCACCGTGCACAGCTAGCGCGTATTTCAGCTCCAATTCTTTTTAATATTAACGTATAGATATGTAAGAATGAGAATTGGATCATTAGATTAAAATATTTACATAAACTAGAAAAATATTTGAACTTAAAATAGCACCATAAAAAAAACGTACTTTTTTTGAAATTTTCACTTTAGATGGACCAAAGTGCATTAACCACTGCAGGCACATCAAAATTGTATATCAAAGAAATATTCCTTTATTTATTCTGAATGAAACATATTATAAGGAATTTTCACGTAGAGTTAACATGTTAGGAGTTATACGCAAATTAAAGTGGGTACTTTTTGTGTTATTTTATATTTCAGTGGTTATCCTTTAGGTCCTGTTCACATTGGATTTTTCCACTACAGGTGTCCATTTTTCTTTTTAATACCTTTTTTTGTATCCCTTAGCGACCAAATAATGTATTGAAATCGGAAAAATTTGGACGGTGGCGAATTTTCGATTTTCTCAATATTTGATCCTTTCAAAAAAAAACAAAAAATGTGGATATCCTTGAAAAAGGAGCAGCTCGGATTTTAATTTCAACGGATGTTCCATCTATAAACATCACATAACACAACCCCACTTTCCTTTTTTCTCGACATTTTCATGCAACCTATCGTCGCTTCCTGCCTACCGTGCATGAACATGAAATAGTGTTATAACTTTGTGCCGAAATACTATGTATTTTTATGTAAAGTTTATCATTTGTCGCAATCGCCCAAATCCAGTATAAAATATAGCTCCCATACAACGGATTGTTCATATGTACAAGATAAATTTGAGTATTTGTAACTTATTCAGTTAAACAGATAAAATTTAATTTCTATCATTCATAAATGGTATAAAGTCTTTGGTACGCATAAACTTGTTGATATTTGCATTTATCTATTTCGTCTCCCACCTGTGCCGTTACCTTATAAATGGAAGTTTACGTGGGGATCCAAGCCCTAAGAGTACAGATTTTAAATAAGTATACATAAACGTCACATACTATGTAGATAATTAAATAAATATTTTTGAAGTACTTACAAATATATGCTTACACCTATATATATAACGTCGCCCGGATAAATAAATGTCGTATGTGAATTTTGGGCCGAATTGAGTTAATAATACAGTTATACTAAACTAATCAAGATCTTTCGAATGACGTTATCCGTTTTTTTCTATCTCCTTTAGTTTAAGAGATATTGAGCAGAATTTTTTCGTTTGTGCAAGGTCGCAAGCGATTTCGTCTAATTTCCAATGTGCTTTTAATTGCTGTCAATTATTTAATTTATTTACTTTTATGAGAAATCAAATACAATATTTAACTAATTTAAAAAATCTTTAATTTAGTTCAATTTGGGAACACATTTTGTCGTACGTCATACAAATTTCCTGCAAAAATGTTGCTAAAGGTAACATACGACAAAATTTTACTGAAGAAAATCCTTTTCTTTTAATTGCCCCTCAGCATTCCAACTTAATTAGTTTCGAAAATAAATGCATTTTAATGGTTTTTCGCGACACCCGTTATATGGGGGTGGGAGAATTTGTCATCAGATTAAGTTCATTTTTACACCATGTACTAATATTCATCAAAGAAGCTTGTATACTGAATTTCAGCATTGTACCTTAATTAATTTCCAAAATAATTGCATTTTAATGGTTTTTCGCGACACCCGTTATATGGAGGGTGGGAGAATTTGTCATCAGATTAAGTTCATTTTTACACCATGTACTAATATACATCAAAGAAGCTTGCATACTGAATTTCAGCATTGTAACTTAATTAATTTCCAAAATAATTGCAATTCAATGGTTTTTCGCGACACCCGTTATATGGAGGGTGGGAGAATTTGTCATCAGATTAAGTTCATTTTTACACCATGTACTAATATTCATCAAAGAAGCTTGCATGCTGAATTTCAGCATTGTAACTTAATTAATTTCCAAAATAATTGCATTTTAATGGTTTTTCGCGACACCCGTTATATGGAGGGTGGGAGAATTTGTCATCAGATTAAGTTCATTTTTACACCATGTACTAATATTCATCAAAGAAGCTTGCATGCTGAATTTCAGCATTGTAACTTAATTAATTTCCAAAATAATTGCAATTCAATGGTTTTTCGCGACACCCGTTATATGGAGGGTGGGAGAATTTGTCATCAGATTAAGTTCATTTTTACACCATGTACTAATATTCATCAAGGAAGATTGCATACTGAATTTCAGCATTGTAACTTAATTAGTTTCGAAAATAAATGCATTTTAATGGTTTTTCGCGACACCCGTTATATGGGGGGTGGGAGAATTTGTCTCATCAGATTAAGTTCATTTTTACACCATGTACTAATATTCATCAAAGAAGCTTGCATGCTGAATTTCAGCATTGTAACTTAATTAATTTCCAAAATAATTGCAATTCAATGGTTTTTCGCGACACCCGTTATATGGAGGGTGGGAGAATTTGTCATCAGATTAAGTTCATTTTTACACCATGTACTAATATTCATCAAGGAAGATTGCATACTGAATTTCAGCATTGTAACTTAATTAGTTTCGAAAATAAATGCATTTTAATGGTTTTTCGCGACACCCGTTATATGGGGGGTGGGAGAATTTGTCATCAGATTAAGTTCATTTTTACACCATGTACTAATATTCATCAAAGAAGCTTGCATACTGAATTTCAGCATTGTAACTTAATTAGTTTCGAAAATAAATGCATTTTAATGGTTTTTCGCGACACCCGTTATATGGAGGGTGGGAGAATTTGTCATCAGATTAAGTTCATTTTTACACCATGTACTAATATTCATCAAAGAAGATTACATACTGAATTTCAGCATTGTAACTTAATTAGTTTCGAAAATAAATGCATTTTAATGGTTTTTCGCGACACCCGTTATATGGGGGGTGGGAGAATTTGTCATCAGATTAAGTTCATTTTTACACCATGTACTAATATTCATCAAAGAAGCTTGCATGCTGAATTTCAGCATTGTAACTTAATTAATTTCCAAAATAATTGCAATTCAATGGTTTTTCGCGACACCCGTTATATGGAGGGTGGGAGAATTTGTCATCAGATTAAGTTCATTTTTACACCATGTACTAATATTCATCAAGGAAGATTGCATACTGAATTTCAGCATTGTAACTTAATTAGTTTCGAAAATAAATGCATTTTAATGGTTTTTCGCGACACCCGTTATATGGGGGGTGGGAGAATTTGTCATCAGATTAAGTTCATTTTTACACCATGTACTAATATTCATCAAAGAAGCTTGCATACTGAATTTCAGCATTGTAACTTAATTAGTTTCGAAAATAAATGCATTTTAATGGTTTTTCGCGACACCCGTTATATGGAGGGTGGGAGAATTTGTCATCAGATTAAGTTCATTTTTACACCATGTACTAATATTCATCAAAGAAGATTACATACTGAATTTCAGCATTGTAACTTAATTAGTTTCGAAAATAAATGCATTTTAATGGTTTTTCGCGACACCCGTTATATGGGGGGTGGGAGAATTTGTCATCAGATTAAGTTCATTTTTACACCATGTACTAATATTCATCAAAGAAGCTTGCATGCTGAATTTCAGCATTGTAACTTAATTAATTTCCAAAATAATTGCATTTTAATGGTTTTTCGCGACACCCGTTATATGGAGGGTGGGAGAATTTGTCATCAGATTAAGTTCATTTTTACACCATGTACTAATATACATCAAAGAAGCTTGCATACTGAATTTCAGCATTGTAACTTAATTAATTTCCAAAATAATTGCAATTCAATGGTTTTTCGCGACACCCGTTATATGGAGGGTGGGAGAATTTGTCATCAGATTAAGTTCATTTTTACACCATGTACTAATATTCATCAAAGAAGATTGCATACTGAATTTCAGCATTGTAACTTAATTAGTTTCGAAAATAAATGCATTTTAATGGTTTTTCGCGACACCCGTTATATGGGGGGTGGGAGAATTTGTCATCAGATTAAGTTCATTTTTACACCATGTACTAATATTCATAAAGAAAGCTTATTTTCAAAATTTGAGCACTCTAGGTCCATTTTTACTATTTATGGCCGTTTTTTGTATGAAACGTTCCCATTGTGCGACGCAATGAAAGGGGTTTACCACGTTATCCCCAAAATCAAAATCCCCAAATCAAAATCCCCAAATCAAAATCCCCAAACCAAAATCCCCAAAATCAAAATCCCCAAAATCAAAATCCCCAAAATCAAAATCCCCAAACACAAAATCCCCATATGAGAATTCTACATTGGACATTATTCCTCAAACTGAAACTCATAAGAAATTGTATACGTGATGATTTCACAAATGTTTATTAATAAATTCATCTCAATAACTTATGATTACATATTTGCATACATACATACATAACATAAATAAATACAAACTTCGTTGTTTATCAAATAAGGAATGAGTATCGACATTTTTTTCGACATTTTCAAAAATTTGAAAATTTCTACATTGTTTTTTTCGACATTTCGAGGGTATTCCATTTACATACATACATAACATAAATAAAAAAAGACCGAAAAAAAAATGTCGAAACCGAAAATGTCGAAAAAAAATGTCGAATCATAAAATGTCGAATCATAAAATGTCGAAGCAAAAAATACCGAATTTTAATCATGTAAAAATTTGGAAAAATTTCTAATATAGTATTAAAAAATAGCCCAACTTATGGAAGCTCGAATTTTACACATCAATAATAAAAAATAAAAAAAATAACCCTCAGCCGGCAGAATTCTCTTCCCTGAGTAATATCTATGGCCCGGTCCACAGTGCTTTTGCGCAGAACACTTTTCTGCGTTGGCGGCCTTCGGCCGCGCTTATAAAAAATAACCCTGGGCTACGCCATCCGTCCGGACGTGTGCCCTAACCGTGGCTACCGCCACGGTGATGTCTTCTGCGTAGTAGGTACACCCTTCAGCGGCGGCGATAAAAATGTAAGTATACAAATTTCGGCCTTTTTCGGTAATTTTCCTCATTTCGACATTTTTTAATTCGGTCAAAAATGTATTCGGTATAATAAGTACTCGGTTGGTCCATAGCGAGCACTCCATGGATTAGCGAATGGAGTACTCCGAATTTTTGCAGGGATATATATGTATTTTATATGTATGTATACATATATGTTATTACGTATCAGAGCTCAGATAAGACTCGGCATGTGGTTTTTTAAATATGATCTTCAACGTTGTTTATTTAGTAATCTTTTGGGGATTTTGTGACGCTATCCCCGAAAAATGTGGGGATTTCGTGTTTGGGGATTTTGATTTTAAGGATTTTGATTTTGGGGATTTTTTTTTTGGGGATTTTGTGCGTTGGGGATTTTGTTTTTTGGGGATTATGTGGCACTCCCAATGAAAGTGCTTTCAGAAAGCACTTTTTACTTCCACTTTCCGAAAACTTTCAGGAATTACTTTTCGTTTGTCCACACGGTGAAAGGGAAATGAGTGTTTGAAAGTACTTTCTGGCAGCTGTCAAATTAAATTCACACAGCTGTGAGAGCAAGACAGATGTAGGAGAGCAAACAGCTTGTTGTGTGAGAGCAAACAGCTGTGCGTGGAATGGTGATGGTGGAGACTTTTGTGTTTTTTGTGTTCATATGAAAAATATAACGTGATAATTAATTATTTTAATAATTGTATTTTGTTATACATATGTATTTTTATACAGAAAACAGATTTACATGCCGGTTCGATCATTTAGACAACACTCTATCAGCTAGCAACTTTCAGAAAGTTTTTTTTTTTTTTTTTTTTAGCATCCAATATATTTTGCCAACTGTATAAATAAAATACATCTAACAATTTTGTGGTTCGTTAAAAGTAATTAGTAATTAATAATGACTTAATAAACATGGTGGGCATGTATGGATTGCTCTCAGTAGCGCATCCATTTATTGTAGTGCATCAGCAAAGATCTGTAAATGATTTTCTTTTGAGGCGTACGAAATTGGTTGGTCTTGCCGTCAGGGCTAGAACGAGTGGGTTGGGGTGAGCTAATATTCTCATTTTGTATGATGCAGCATACTTTCTGATTTCTTGAGAGATAGTAGCTATCTTTAGGTCACGATGTAGTTGGTCGTTCGTGACGTAGTAGGGCGCATTTACAATCATTCTAATGGTTTTCGATTGGAATCTTTGGAGAATCTCTATATTTGAGTTTGCTGCGGTTCCCCATAGCTGTATGCCATAGGTCCAGATGGGTTTTAAGATAGCTGAGTAGAGCAGGAGTTTGTTGTCGATTGATAGTTGGGAGTTTCGATTCATGAGCCAATAAAGATTTCTCAGTTTTATACCAAGAGCTTTTCGTTTGGTGAATATGTGGGTTCTCCATGTTAGTTTTCTGTCGAGATGCATACCAAGGTACTTTGTTACGTCACTTTGCGGTATATCAATGCCATTGAGTTTTACGGGTGGGCAAGTGTTACGTCTAGTGGTAAACGTCACTTGGACAGATTTTGATTCATTTGACTTTATCCGCCAGTCTTTCAGCCAATGGGTAATTTTATTTAAACTTCTTTGAAGCTTGAGTGAGGCGACGTTAGGGTTGAGGTCTGAAGCCAGTACAGCAGTGTCATCGGCAAAAGTGCCGATAGTGACTCCTTCTGTTATTGGGAGGTCGTATGTGTAAAGTAGGTACAGTATTGGGCCCATTACACTACTTTGCGGGACGCCTGCTAAGCTCTCGTAAAGCTCAGACTGCTCTGTTCCTTCTTTGACGAAAAAGTAACGATTTTTTAGATAAGTTTGTATAAATAGAAAGTAGCTTGTAGGGAGAGTATTTTTTATTTTATAGAGCAGGCCGTCGTGCCATACGCGATCAAAAGCTTGGGATATATCTAGAAAGGCAGCTGTACAGTATTTTTTTTGCTCAAAGGCAGAGTAGATTTTCTCGGTAAGTCTATGTACTTGTTCAATTGTTCCGTGTCCTCTTCTGAAGCCAAATTGGTGATTAGGTATAATGTTACGCTCTTCTATTTTGGGTAGGAGTCTTTTAAGGAAGAGAACTTCCAAGACTTTTGAGACAATGGGCAGCAGACTAATGGGTCTGTAAGACGCTGCCGTATCAGGGAGCTTTCCTGGTTTCAGAATCATTTTCATCTGAGCGACTTTCCATTGAGGGGGTATGAATGCAGTTATTAGTACTGCATTAAAAAGTTGGGTGAGAAATTTTATGCCTTCGTAAGGTAAGTGTTTTAGTACATTGCCATTAATAATATCGTACCCAGGAGCTTTCTTTGGGTTGAGCATCGCTATTACGGTTTTTACCTCCGATATTGCGAATCGTTTTATGGGGAGGTCCATTTTATAGGGATGACTTAGAGTATTTTTCACTTCTGTTGTTGTGCTTAGTGGGGGTTCAATATCATGTGGGGTGAATACTGATTTTAGGTGGAGTGCAAAAGCATTTGCCTTCTCTGCGTCACTTTTCGCCCATTCGTTATTTTCCATTCGTATTGGAGAATTGTAGAAAATCGGCCTTTTTAGCCCACCAGCAGCTTTCCAAAGGGAGTAATCAGTTGCAGCTGTTGCATCAATATTACTGAGATATTGTTGAACTTGTCTGTTGTGTTCAATTTTGAGGATATTTTTGAGTTCTTTGGTGACAGCATTCAATCTTTTCTTGTCGTCGGGGTGACGGGTTTGTTCCCATTTTTTTCTTGCGAGTCGCTTTTCTTTGAGCTTAGCTTGTATGTTGCGGGTAACGCTTGTCCTTTTTTGTCTGATGAGGGTGGGAGTTGATTTCCATGCAGCTTGTTGGATGCAGCTGTTAAAATGTTCGACTGCTGCCTCTATATCTTCAGCAGATTTCAGGGCTAATTTGAAGTCAAGATTAGACGTGATGATGTGTCGGAAGTATTCCCAATCAGTCTTCCGATTGTAAAGGCTGCATTGTTCCGCTGCCGGTGTAAATTTTTTATCAATTGTTACCAGGATTGGAGAGTGGTCGGAAGACAATTCAAAGCACGATTTGCAATTTATATCTGAAGAATTCACGCCTTTCACCACGCAGAAATCGATTAATTCGGGTATTTTATTTTTATCTGTTGGCCAAGAAGTGGGAGTTCCAGTAGAGAATGGAGTTAAACTGAGATTGCTAATAGCATTATATAGTTGTCTTCCTTTAGGGGTAATGAGACGAGAGCCCCAGAACGTGTGTTTGGCATTGTAATCGCCCCCAGCTAGAAATCGATTTCCAAGAGTTTTGAAGAAATTTTCATATTCTGCAGTGCTGATAGAGTGCCTCGGCGGGCTATAGATAGCAGAGAGTGTAAGCTGGCCGCTCGGGTCTTCAATGACAATATTTGTGGCTTGTATAGCATTTGTACGGAATGAATTCGTGCTGTAATGTTTAATACTTTTCCGTATCAAGATACCTGAGCCTCCATGAGCGTTGTTACTGGTGTTTTGTGTGGTAAAACTTGTAGTTGGGTACTTCAAAGTAGCTTTTGTCAGTAAAGTGGGTCTCAGATATGAGGAGTATATCTATATCGTGGGTCTGAAGTAAAGTTTTAACTTCAAGTAAGTGTTTGGATAGGCCATTGGCATTCCAAATGATAATTTTCAACGGGTTGAAGATGCACAGTTTTTAGTCGTGAGGGTGACGAGGAGGCTCATCATTGATGTCATTTGTTGCATGACTTGTTTCAGTAAGTCTATCATTTCTCGCATTTCGTTAGTGTTTTGCGTTGGGGTGTGGGTTTCATTACTATTTGGAATGGCATTATTAGGGTTCGAGCGGGGTGTTACGCCTTTCTTTGCTGCCTGAGCATATGTGGCTGGGTATTGGTCAATTTGAATTGGGGTTTCAATCTGCATTGGGGTTTGAATTGGCTGTTGTGGTTTCTCTTGGGGCTGTGCAGGAGCTTTTTTCCTCAGAGTTGGGTATTTGGCGCTTTGGATGTTTTTGTATACCATACAGCCTTTATAATTTGCTGGATGGTTACCTTCACATAGAGCGCATTTGACATCTTCAGATCTTGTCTTTCGCTTACAATCAGCGGAGAGGTGGTTTCCAGCACATTTTATACATACTGATTTTCGACGACAGTAGGACTTTGTGTGGCCATATTGCTGACAGTTGGCGCATTGCGGTATTTCACGCTTCGGGTGTGGGGGCTCGAAAGCAATTCTTGAGTGCAAGAGACTTTTAATTTGATATATCTCCTTGTTATTGGAGGCGGGTTTGAGTTCAATGATAAACATTGGGAGAGGTTTTTTTGTGACTCTGTGTTTTATGTTCCAAATGTTTGTGACTGAGTGACCGAGATCTTTTAGAGAATCCACAATTTCTTTTGTGTCTATTGAGGAGTGCATGTTTCTGAGAACAACTCTGAAGGTACGTTCTTGTTTTGTTTTATAAGTGTGGAACTCTGTGCCCTTCTGTTCCAGTTGTGACACTATGGTTTTGTAAGCATCCAGGGATGATGCTTGTACTTTTACTTGATCCTTGCCTGTGAGCTTTAGATCATAGGAGTTTGGAGCAACTTCTTGTAGTAAACTCATTAGGGGGGGAATGTTTAGAACTTTGTCTATAAATATTGGCGGCGGCTTGGGTATTTTTTCAGTTGGTTGGTTAGTTTCCTCAACTTCAAGGGAGGCAAATCTGTTTTCATTTTCATTTTCCTTTGGTTTGCGGCTTCCAAGCCAGTAATAATTATCAAGTTTAGCCTGTTTTTTAGAGGCAGTATTTTTACTTGGGCTTTCGCGTTGGCGTTTGGGATTGACGAAAAATGTGGGGATTTCGTGTTTGGGGATTTTGATTTTAAGGATTTTGATTTTGGGGATTTTTTTTTTGGGGATTTTGTGCGTTGGGGATTTTGTTTTTTGGGGATTATGTGGCACTCCCAATGAAAGTGCTTTCAGAAAGCACTTTTTACTTCCACTTTCCGAAAACTTTCAGGAATTACTTTTCGTTTGTCCACACGGTGAAAGGGAAATGAGTGTTTGAAAGTACTTTCTGGCAGCTGTCCAATTAAATTCACACAGCTGTGAGAGCAAGACAGATGTAGGAGAGCAAACAGCTTGTTGTGTGAGAGCAAACAGCTGTGCGTGGAATGGTGATGGTGGAGACTTTTGTGTTTTTTGTGTTCATATGAAAAATATAACGTGATAATTAATTATTTTAATAATTGTATTTTGTTATACATATGTATTTTTATACAGAAAACAGATTTACATGCCGGTTCGATCATTTAGACAACACTCTATCAGCTAGCAACTTTCAGAAAGTTTTTTTTTTTTTTTTTTTTAGCATCCAATATATTTTGCCAACTGTATAAATAAAATACATCTAACAATTTTGTGGTTCGTTAAAAGTAATTAGTAATTAATAATGACTTAATAAACATGGTGGGCATGTATGGATTGCTCTCAGTAGCGCATCCATTTATTGTAGTGCATCAGCAAAGATCTGTAAATGATTTTCTTTTGAGGCGTACGAAATTGGTTGGTCTTGCCGTCAGGGCTAGAACGAGTGGGTTGGGGTGAGCTAATATTCTCATTTTGTATGATGCAGCATACTTTCTGATTTCTTGAGAGATAGTAGCTATCTTTAGGTCACGATGTAGTTGGTCGTTCGTGACGTAGTAGGGCGCATTTACAATCATTCTAATGGTTTTCGATTGGAATCTTTGGAGAATCTCTATATTTGAGTTTGCTGCGGTTCCCCATAGCTGTATGCCATAGGTCCAGATGGGTTTTAAGATAGCTGAGTAGAGCAGGAGTTTGTTGTCGATTGATAGTTGGGAGTTTCGATTCATGAGCCAATAAAGATTTCTCAGTTTTATACCAAGAGCTTTTCGTTTGGTGAATATGTGGGTTCTCCATGTTAGTTTTCTGTCGAGATGCATACCAAGGTACTTTGTTACGTCACTTTGCGGTATATCAATGCCATTGAGTTTTACGGGTGGGCAAGTGTTACGTCTAGTGGTAAACGTCACTTGGACAGATTTTGATTCATTTGACTTTATCCGCCAGTCTTTCAGCCAATGGGTAATTTTATTTAAACTTCTTTGAAGCTTGAGTGAGGCGACGTTAGGGTTGAGGTCTGAAGCCAGTACAGCAGTGTCATCGGCAAAAGTGCCGATAGTGACTCCTTCTGTTATTGGGAGGTCGTATGTGTAAAGTAGGTACAGTATTGGGCCCATTACACTACTTTGCGGGACGCCTGCTAAGCTCTCGTAAAGCTCAGACTGCTCTGTTCCTTCTTTGACGAAAAAGTAACGATTTTTTAGATAAGTTTGTATAAATAGAAAGTAGCTTGTAGGGAGAGTATTTTTTATTTTATAGAGCAGGCCGTCGTGCCATACGCGATCAAAAGCTTGGGATATATCTAGAAAGGCAGCTGTACAGTATTTTTTTTGCTCAAAGGCAGAGTAGATTTTCTCGGTAAGTCTATGTACTTGTTCAATTGTTCCGTGTCCTCTTCTGAAGCCAAATTGGTGATTAGGTATAATGTTACGCTCTTCTATTTTGGGTAGGAGTCTTTTAAGGAAGAGAACTTCCAAGACTTTTGAGACAATGGGCAGCAGACTAATGGGTCTGTAAGACGCTGCCGTATCAGGGAGCTTTCCTGGTTTCAGAATCATTTTCATCTGAGCGACTTTCCATTGAGGGGGTATGAATGCAGTTATTAGTACTGCATTAAAAAGTTGGGTGAGAAATTTTATGCCTTCGTAAGGTAAGTGTTTTAGTACATTGCCATTAATAATATCGTACCCAGGAGCTTTCTTTGGGTTGAGCATCGCTATTACGGTTTTTACCTCCGATATTGCGAATCGTTTTATGGGGAGGTCCATTTTATAGGGATGACTTAGAGTATTTTTCACTTCTGTTGTTGTGCTTAGTGGGGGTTCAATATCATGTGGGGTGAATACTGATTTTAGGTGGAGTGCAAAAGCATTTGCCTTCTCTGCGTCACTTTTCGCCCATTCGTTATTTTCCATTCGTATTGGAGAATTGTAGAAAATCGGCCTTTTTAGCCCACCAGCAGCTTTCCAAAGGGAGTAATCAGTTGCAGCTGTTGCATCAATATTACTGAGATATTGTTGAACTTGTCTGTTGTGTTCAATTTTGAGGATATTTTTGAGTTCTTTGGTGACAGCATTCAATCTTTTCTTGTCGTCGGGGTGACGGGTTTGTTCCCATTTTTTTCTTGCGAGTCGCTTTTCTTTGAGCTTAGCTTGTATGTTGCGGGTAACGCTTGTCCTTTTTTGTCTGATGAGGGTGGGAGTTGATTTCCATGCAGCTTGTTGGATGCAGCTGTTAAAATGTTCGACTGCTGCCTCTATATCTTCAGCAGATTTCAGGGCTAATTTGAAGTCAAGATTAGACGTGATGATGTGTCGGAAGTATTCCCAATCAGTCTTCCGATTGTAAAGGCTGCATTGTTCCGCTGCCGGTGTAAATTTTTTATCAATTGTTACCAGGATTGGAGAGTGGTCGGAAGACAATTCAAAGCACGATTTGCAATTTATATCTGAAGAATTCACGCCTTTCACCACGCAGAAATCGATTAATTCGGGTATTTTATTTTTATCTGTTGGCCAAGAAGTGGGAGTTCCAGTAGAGAATGGAGTTAAACTGAGATTGCTAATAGCATTATATAGTTGTCTTCCTTTAGGGGTAATGAGACGAGAGCCCCAGAACGTGTGTTTGGCATTGTAATCGCCCCCAGCTAGAAATCGATTTCCAAGAGTTTTGAAGAAATTTTCATATTCTGCAGTGCTGATAGAGTGCCTCGGCGGGCTATAGATAGCAGAGAGTGTAAGCTGGCCGCTCGGGTCTTCAATGACAATATTTGTGGCTTGTATAGCATTTGTACGGAATGAATTCGTGCTGTAATGTTTAATACTTTTCCGTATCAAGATACCTGAGCCTCCATGAGCGTTGTTACTGGTGTTTTGTGTGGTAAAACTTGTAGTTGGGTACTTCAAAGTAGCTTTTGTCAGTAAAGTGGGTCTCAGATATGAGGAGTATATCTATATCGTGGGTCTGAAGTAAAGTTTTAACTTCAAGTAAGTGTTTGGATAGGCCATTGGCATTCCAAATGATAATTTTCAACGGGTTGAAGATGCACAGTTTTTAGTCGTGAGGGTGACGAGGAGGCTCATCATTGATGTCATTTGTTGCATGACTTGTTTCAGTAAGTCTATCATTTCTCGCATTTCGTTAGTGTTTTGCGTTGGGGTGTGGGTTTCATTACTATTTGGAATGGCATTATTAGGGTTCGAGCGGGGTGTTACGCCTTTCTTTGCTGCCTGAGCATATGTGGCTGGGTATTGGTCAATTTGAATTGGGGTTTCAATCTGCATTGGGGTTTGAATTGGCTGTTGTGGTTTCTCTTGGGGCTGTGCAGGAGCTTTTTTCCTCAGAGTTGGGTATTTGGCGCTTTGGATGTTTTTGTATACCATACAGCCTTTATAATTTGCTGGATGGTTACCTTCACATAGAGCGCATTTGACATCTTCAGATCTTGTCTTTCGCTTACAATCAGCGGAGAGGTGGTTTCCAGCACATTTTATACATACTGATTTTCGACGACAGTAGGACTTTGTGTGGCCATATTGCTGACAGTTGGCGCATTGCGGTATTTCACGCTTCGGGTGTGGGGGCTCGAAAGCAATTCTTGAGTGCAAGAGACTTTTAATTTGATATATCTCCTTGTTATTGGAGGCGGGTTTGAGTTCAATGATAAACATTGGGAGAGGTTTTTTTGTGACTCTGTGTTTTATGTTCCAAATGTTTGTGACTGAGTGACCGAGATCTTTTAGAGAATCCACAATTTCTTTTGTGTCTATTGAGGAGTGCATGTTTCTGAGAACAACTCTGAAGGTACGTTCTTGTTTTGTTTTATAAGTGTGGAACTCTGTGCCCTTCTGTTCCAGTTGTGACACTATGGTTTTGTAAGCATCCAGGGATGATGCTTGTACTTTTACTTGATCCTTGCCTGTGAGCTTTAGATCATAGGAGTTTGGAGCAACTTCTTGTAGTAAACTCATTAGGGGGGGAATGTTTAGAACTTTGTCTATAAATATTGGCGGCGGCTTGGGTATTTTTTCAGTTGGTTGGTTAGTTTCCTCAACTTCAAGGGAGGCAAATCTGTTTTCATTTTCATTTTCCTTTGGTTTGCGGCTTCCAAGCCAGTAATAATTATCAAGTTTAGCCTGTTTTTTAGAGGCAGTATTTTTACTTGGGCTTTCGCGTTGGCGTTTGGGATTGACGATCTTCCATTCGTCGGTTGGGGTAGCAGTTGTCAAGTTTCCTGCAGTTTGGGGTTTCTGGGCTTGTTGTTGTTGGGCATAGAGAATTTCCAGTTGCCTTTGGAGGGTTTCGATCTGCTGTTGTACGTTTGGTACGTTGGTACTAGGCAGGCGGGATGGGGTTAGATGTTGGGACATTTGTTGGGGTGTACCCAGGGATCTCGGGGTTTGGTGCTGTAGTTGCACTTGGGCTTGTTGGGCATCTCGCACTTGGACTTGTTGGGTATCCCGCTGTTGGGAACCTCCTACTTTAGGACGAGTATGGTTGAGGGGCATCTCGCTGGTGCAAACGAATATTTTAGTCTATATTCATTTGCACCCGGCTGCGCTTGTAATATGTACAACTTTTTATGATTGTAATACAATCTGGTTGCAGCTTTTTACAGCTCTGATACTTATGTATAAACTTTACACGAATGGTTTGTGTCCACACTAATTCACCACTTAGTGTGAAAAAGAGGTTTGTGGTGGAGTTTTGTGTGTGGGAGCTTTTGCTATTGTGCGATCAATGCAACAACAATATGCACAATCACTCAGCAATAACACTTAATTTACGCTTTAGAGTTTAAATAAAGCAGTTTTATATTAATTTGATAACACACTAAGTTGCGACACTTTTTCCGACACTTTTTCACAATATTATTGAGTTAAATTGATCAATTATATATTTTTTTTAGCACAAAAGTACGGAGGAAAAAATTTTTGACAACTTCACAGCGCGACCAGTGTGACCAGAAAGTAAAACACTTTCAGATGTTAAGCCGATTCCACATAAAACTTTTTATCGCTTTGCGTTACGCCATTTTCTATGTCAAACAACGCAAAACTGAAAAACTATGCCACAATGGACGTTGTAACATCACTCAAAAAATATTTATTTTCTGAAAAATTTGTCATTCTCCGTTATATGTATTTACAAAGAAAATAAATAAGAAAATAAAAATCTATTAAATTATTTTCTAATTGTGTGAAATTTAAATTTGTTTATTTACATTTTAATTTTTAAGTAAAGGGAAACTGAAAAAAAATTTCAACGCGCCCAAAAGTTGAGATTTGGGCAACTTTGTGCTTTACGTAACTTCAGCGTTGCGCTACTTTTTGTTATGTGAGAAACCTCATATATATACATGTTTTTTATCCCAGCTGTCACGCAGAAAGTGTCAGATAACGCAATACGAAGTTCTATCTGGAATCAGCCTAACAATTGAAAGTGAAAAGTATTTCTGAAAAGTATTTTTCTCGCAGCTAGACGATGAAAGTTTTTCGTAAGAAAGTAATTTCTGAAATTTCGGAAAACACTTTCAGAAAGTACTTTTTTGGTGGCTACACGAGAAAATTTTACTCTTTCACTTTCTGAAAGCACTTTCATTGCATCGTCTGGCAGGACCTTAAGACTTATAGTCCAACCACTGACCGACGCGTCGGCATCATAAGGTAAGTGTACCCATTTCCGTGCTAGTACCTATTTCCGTGCTATTTTGGGGAAAAAAAGTTTAAAATGGAAAAATAAGAATATGTGGTAATATTTTCGAATAAAAAAGCTACGAATTTTATCAAAATTGTTCAAGCTGCCAAATATTGTACTTGGTAGCCTCCAAGAAAAACTAATTTAAACAAAATTTGCATTAAAATATGAGTTAATCATCAAACGTGGAGTTAACGCATGTGTCAGTGAATAGTGTTCGTGAAATTGCTAAGGGCTTGATAAAAAGTTTATAAGGGCTTAATAATTATTTGGTAAGTATATATACTATTTTATTTTTACATATTGAAAATTTTAAGTTTTTTTGTGTAAATGTATACGTTGAAACTACTAAAGAATAGATAAGTTGTTTAAAATATTAATTTAAAAATAGGACAGAAATGGGTACAACATCATTTAGAGGTGTACCCTTTTGCGTGCTAAGTACGGAATTAGGAACATTTGGAGCATTCTGTTTTATCTTTTTTTTGATATACGAAATAGAATTCGTAAAAACTTAAAAATTGCATTAAATTGTAAATTTTACATATATTCTTATGGCCTATTTCCGTGCTACACTTAATGCAAAATTGCGACCGTTTCTAGAGCCATAAAGTTTGGCAATTTATTACAAATTAGGGAATATTACGCAAAAATTGAATTGTTTAAATATTTGAAAATTCGTATATTTATAAATATTTTATGTATATAAATGCATAATTGGCTTATAAAATGTTACGATTACGGATTTTTCTAAAAAAAAAAATTAAAATTTTTATAGTTGCTGAAGAAAGGTTGCATAGGACGGAAATAGGATCAAGTATTTTACGTATGTTCTCAATTCCGTTATATGTACATATGTACTATTTTGCGTGCTAGGTACGAAATTAGGAACATTTGTAGCTTCATGTTTTACCTTTGTTTTTTTTATATACGAAATATAATTTATAAGGATTTTGGAATTACATTAAATTGTAAATTTTACATATATTCTTATGGCCTATTTCCGTGCTACACTTATTTCAAAATTACGACCGTTTCTAGAGCCATAAACTTCGGTAATTTATTTCAAAGAGAATAATAGTTGTACTAGCCGGACCCGTGCGCATTTTGCGCAAAAAATAACAAAACATACGTGGCGCCAGTCGGTATGGTTTGTGCTGTCACGCCCATTTTAAAAAACTTATTATTTATTTGGTTTGGTGGACCTTATGGAACTTTCAATGAATTACCTAGATATATGTTTGACAAAGATATCGCATAAAATGTTTTTATTATTCCTATATAGGTATGTGCAATATATTTTTTTATATTTTATATATATTTTTATGTGCGTATGTGGTTCTTGCCGACTTGGGTAATTTTTTTCCACACGTTTGCCTTGGCTTAATCGATTTATCTGCTACAGTCCCTGAGTTTTGACTTATAAATCTTTGAAAATTTGCTCCTCTTGGCCCATTTTTCAAAATTTTAGCACGTTTCCTCATAACTGCATAACGTAATTTCATCACTCGGGCTTTATTAGTGATTGAATTATCATGTTTTACGTGCTTTTCGAAATACACACATATGCCTTATTTTCAATCCCAATTTTCTCTGTTCCCATTAGAATCTATGTACCAAATTTCATTAAAATATTTCTATTTTTGCGCAAGTTAGAGTGTATACGGCCGGACGGACGGACATGGTTCAATCATTTTTTTCATCCTGATCGTTTTGATATACTCTTATGGTATATATATTAAGGCGGAGTGAAAATTTTTTTTTGGAAATTCAATTTGTTCCAAAGTCAGAACGGCACCTTTCTAGCCCAGTAATAAGCCTTTAAAATTTTATTGACCTACTCGCATGTTTAGAGGTGCCCTCAGCCCCACAAAGTTGAAAAAATAGCACGATCTGGTACAAATGTGAAATTTCTACAATTATGAAATAAAAAAAACCAAGTATGAGGATTGATAAACAGGCTAAGTTGAGTATAAAAGTGAATTTTTTTTTGGAAACAACAACAACCAAAGTTATTAAAGGTAAAAGTTTATATTATGCATTTTTTAAATTGCAATTACTTAAAAACTACTGAACCGATTTGAAATATTTTTATACCATTCGATATGTATTTTGAATCCCTTTAGTTTGATATACATTTTATGTGGGTTCCATAACACTCCCCGCTGCGGGGGTAAACCCCCCTTTTACCCCCTTTACTTTTCATATAAAGTACCACGCCCAATAAAACACCGTGTCGCATGCATAGCTAATTAATACCTTTAAAACGATGCCTTGCTTATTAATTTTGGTAAATTATGTGAGCAGAAAAAGGGATATTTATAAAACACCAATTAGAAATAATATATATGATTATTTAAATATAAAAAAATATTTAATTATAAATATTTTAGCTATATACTTACATATGTAAATGCATAATTGGCTTATAAAATGTTAAGTTTATGATTATGAAGAGGAAGAAATTATTAAAAAAAATTAAATCGCCTCAGCCAATAAACAAAAGAGCAACATTTTAAGTAACTGATCTCAATTTAAATAATAATTATTATAATTAGTTTAATAGTGCTGTGCTATTTTTAATAACTGAGACGCTACAAGTGATTCAATTTTAACTTAAAATGTTTGATTCCTAAGTATACATATATATTTAAGTTCATATCTAAAATTTTTTTTTATTTAGATGAACGCAGTAAGCGACTTTCGTTTTAATATTTTTTTTTTTTCAACTTGATGCTGGAAGAGATAATACGAGCTGCAGAACTCCACCATGCAGGAAACATCTTATACCACAAGAGTGTGCAACTGCTGGCGTACGCCGATGACATCGACATCGTTGGCACTAACACGCGCGACGTATGTTCTGCCTTCTCCAAGCTGGATAAAGAGGCTAAGAAAATGGGTTTGGCGGTCAACGAGGATAAGACGAAATACCTCCTGTCATCACACAAAGAAACAGCACGCCTTGGCAGCCACGTAACTGTTGATAGCTACAAATTTGAAACTGTTAAGGACTTCGTCTATTTGGGAACCAGCATTAACACCAAAAATAATGTCAGCACTGAAATCCAACGAAGAATCACTCTTGCCAATAAATCCTACTTTGGACTAATTAGGCAATTGAAAAGTACAGTGCTCTCTCGACGAACCAAAATCACACTCTACAGGACACTCATCGTTCCAGTCCTCATGTGCGGCGCAGAAGCATGGACTATAGCACAAGCAGATGAGATGGTGCTTGGAGTATTCGAGAGGAAAGTTCTTCGGAGGATTTATGGACCTTTGCGCGTTGGCGGGGGCGAGTATCGACGGAGATTTAACGATGAGCTGTACGAGCTTTACACAGACATCGACATTGTTCAGCGAATAAAGATCCAGCGGCTGCGTTGGGCAGGTCATGTCGTGAGAATGGACGAAGGTGCTCCGGCCCAGAAAGTATTCCTGTCGAAACCCGCTGAACGCAGAAGAAAGGGGAGACCTCCACTGCGTTGGGAAGATCAGATGGACAGTGATGCTGACTCCCTAGGTATTCCCAAATGGTGCCACGCTGCACGGAACAGAAATAGCTGGCGTATTATGTTGGACTCGGCCAAAATCGTATAGACGGTTACGTACCAATTAAGTAAGTAAGTAACACCCAATTAATATTTTGGAGGCCTTTACCTATAAATTTTGTGTTAATTTTTAAATAAATATATGCTTATACTTTTTATGTAAATTTACATTTTTTATTTTACACAAAATGTCTAAAATTTGAGCAGAAACGGGTTTTTATAGTTTAGAACGGAAATAGGAACGCTTTCGTACAGAATTGGGAACCGAACAAAATTTTCGGACGGAATTGGGAACAAAATATGTTTTTCGAAAAAAGCACAAAAAATACTTTCTGTTGCTCTTTTTTAAATATTATTAATTTTGTATGACAATATATTTTTTCTGCATCAGTAAAAGTCAATTTTAGACTTCAAGTGTTTTTCTGTCGACTAAAATATTACTTTGAACGTGTATATGCCTTAATAGTACGGAAATAGGTACACTTACCTTATCTCTCAGTTACCCCATGCAATAGTTGAAAATCGACACCAATTACGCACGTAAACACCCGCATACGCAACGCAAGAATCAGTCGTTTTCCTTTGTTTAAGGCCCTTGGCCACTTAAAATCTGGATCAGGGATGCCACTTTTGGGCTTTTCCTACCAAATCTGGTAGGTTTTATACCTTTTGGTAGGTTGGTAGGACGATTTGAATTTTGGTAGGCTTTTGTCTTCGTTCAACTAACATCATTGATTTGGTACATTTGGTCACTTTGCCACAACACTGTTGAGAAAACGTGTCTTTTCAGTTGAGCTTTGTCACAAAACTCTGCTAAATAGAAACGTTTTCTTACACTCAAAAAAAATTTTTTCTCGATCAAAGACATAATTTTCCTTATTTTGAACACGCGTCCCAATACAAAATTTTCTTTGTTTTGTGTAAATTTTCTCAAAAATGTGGCAAAAACATAAAAAAACATTCAAATAAATTCGTTGCCATGGGAATTTGTATGGGAATTTAATTTCTCAAAATTAAAGAAATCAAGTCTTCAAAACAAGGAAAGTTGGGAATGGAATGGCGCTTAAAGAATTTTTCATTATTTTAATGTATGAATTTTTTCAAAACAAGTATATGAAACCATCGTAACGCATGTAACAACAATATTTTATAAACCTTTTAACATGTTTTAAGGAAAATTTACTCAAAACAAAGAAAGTAGTGTTCAAAATAGGTAAACAATTTCTTTGACCCCTCCATATATTTTTTTCTCTCAGTGTAGAGATTTTGTTATCACTCTTCTATACTTTCCGGATACTCATTGACTTTGTCCGAATATACATCAGTGATAGGCAAAATTGAAATGCAACTGTATTAGTGAGAGCGCCGTAATAGCGCAAATCAATTGGTTCGTTTAGTCCAGCGATGCGCAGCCTCTTGCCCGCGGGCAGACCAGCTGTTTGCGATTCACACGTATACTCACCGATTGTCACTAATACAGACAAATAAAGAGCGTAAAACGAGCGCTTACGATGGGACCAGGCGATCGTCGCTTAGCAATAAATAATAGTTTAAAAAACTAAAAAACACGCTTAGTCTTAAAAATCGTACTAAAAATTGAGAAATAATTTAATTAGAAACAAAATGATGAACGAAAATATAAGTATTTAAGGAAAAGCTTCGGGTGGTGCTCAGTATGTCAAAAAATATTTAAGATCGCTGTTTTTAACTAATATTTTTATTTTGACTTTTTTGAGATTTCATATAACGTACTCTTTAATTTCGCAACTAGGTATGTATATTTTTGTACTAGTTGTACCAATCGAATATTTTCATGTTCAAATATTATTGAGCACACCCACGCTTTTCCTTAAATACTTATATTTTCGTTCATCATTTTGTTTCTAATTAAATTATTTCTCAATTTTTAGTACGATTTTTAAGATTAAAGCGTGTTTTTTAGTTTTTTAAACTATTATTTATTTTTAACTTTTTAGTGAAATTTTTCATTAAAGGATGTTTTATGCGGACGCAAGAATATAAGTAAAAAGAAGTCTGATGAAGGGATGTGGTGATCTCCGAAATAGATCTATATACATATGTATTTATAACTTATACCAAAAATATTAATTTTTCACATACATTTTTTCCTTATAAAAAAAACATTGGTCATGAGAGCTCAAAAATGAAGCCTAAACGAAAAAATATCAACTAATATGTACTATGTGTATCGAAGCAAAACTATTTCAGTTTTTAATCGGAGATATGCTCTTCTTTATTTGCCTGTGCATATTCACAATGAACAGTCAGCGCTCCAAAATATTCTCATTGTCCTATAATCACTTCCATATTTTTCTTGTATACCAAAAATAGTAAACAACTTCTTGAAAATAAAAATGACAGATGTGAAAGTTACCAAGAAACCAACAGCGAAAAAATAACCTATTTTGGTAATTACCAAGTTCGCCAACCGTGCTATAAGTGCTATAAATAGAACTAGTAAACCCGGCCACGCGATGCTGTGGCTTTCAATTACACTGTGCGACAATTTGAGGGTGGAGGACCACTTATTGCCACATTTGAAAATTTTTTGATATACCTTCATAGCTACTGGTTATTTTTATTTTCTGTGGACCTAGATTTTTTATACATAGATTTTGTGCGAGGAGCCCCATAGTGAAGTTTTGTGCCGAATATTTTTCTAGACTATGGTAACCTTAAAGCGACCTACAAAAGGCCATTTGGCGCGCTCCTCCTTTTATTTCTAGTTCTCTTTCTCTTCCCCTTTCCCCTTTATTTGCGCTTTATTTTCCCTTTATCCATTTTATTTCCTCTTTCGCTTCCTGTCCTTCGCCATATCCGTCCCTTTCATTTTCCTCTTCCCTTTCCTTTTATTACCCATCTTCAGTGCTAGGCCTTGCATGACACTTCAAGTTTAAAAATGAGATACACTGTAGGGTAAAAATGGATTTTTGAACGGGTGGCACCCTTTTTGTAAAAATTTTAATAAATTACTCATTTCCATGCCAAGCCCTTTCATATGACACTTCAAATTTAAAAATCAAACAAACTATAGCGTAAAACTGAATTCTTGAACATCTGGCAACCCTTTTCAAAAAAATTAAACCTTCCTGCACATCTACAGGTCAAGCCCTTTTATTTGACACCACACTTTCTAAAATCGGTATAACGGTGTAAAAGTTATGGTGTTTACAAAAAATCGCTTAGCGTAATATATGTATATAAAGATTTGAACCAGGGTTTGAAATTGCTTAGCTACTTTTGCTGCATTTGCTTTTGCTTTGCTTTTGCTAACGAAAAGTAAATTAGCAAACTCGGCCAGCCGAGTAAAAAACGAGAACACGATTCATTCCCTTCAGTTTTCAGCTGAGCCGTGTTTGCTTGTGTAGTTAAGCAAAGCAACGCGATTTGGGGGATTTCATTTTACTTCCAGCAATTAGGTGTGTCTTTGCATTTTTTCTGCTTTTGCTTATTGCATACTGTTAATGTTACCAGAGTTGAGTGATGGTGAATTACAGATTTGAGAGAAAAGTTGAAAAAATTAGCAGCGCGCTGTAGAATGGAATGTTACTTTACATTTGTGCACATCTGCTGATATTCTTAGTTTTATTCACATACACCGATTTCACCAATGCACCAAATTCCTAAAACAGCAAAGTAATTTTAAAATTTTCTTATCGAATTTCAATTATAAATAAATTTAAGAATTAAAAAAAATCAATTTAAATTAGTTTCAATTTGACTTTTCTGGGACTCGAACCTGCGCCTCTATGTGCATATCTTTCTGTATTAAAAAATTATAATTCAATAGATGCTTTTGTGTACACAACAATTTTTTGATATGTTTGGGGGACAGTAGAATTTTCGTTGATCAGTCATCAGAGTCTAGCAGCTGCTGTGCCCCGATACACCAAGATGAATGGTGAGGGTTTTGATGCAGCCACCAATTTATTATTGCTCAATAAATGTACATATGTATGTACATATGTATTGATGCATCATCTATTTGTTCAGAGAGGGTGACAATTAAATTTCATTGGCATAGGTATAGAGATGGTTGATTGTTGCTCATCAACGAGGTTGATGGGTTGGCCATCAACAAAATGAAATGGACAACAAAATGTTTTTACATTTTCAAAATTTCGAAAATTTTAAAATACATAATTAAAAAATCGATGTGGAAATTGTAAAAATACTCATCGCTTGTAGCAAACTGGTGCATTGTTGTATGGTTTTTAATACAGAAAATGCATTGATGCGCAGGTTCGAGTCAAATTGAAATTAATTTTAATTGATTTTTTTTAATTTTTAATTTATTTATAATTCAAATTCGATAAGAAAATAGTTAAAACACCTACGGTTTTGGGAAATTAGTGCATCGATGGAATTGGTGTATGGGAGGAATAATGAGCCATATCAGCAGATGTGCAGAAATTTAATATAACATTCCTTTTTACAGACAAACTCGCTCTACTTCTGTTATTTTAACAGCCAGCTGTGTTGAATTACAATTTTTTATTCACCAGATGCACTAACAGAATTTTGTTGGGTTTCTGGCTTCCACGATTATTCGTAGTTGCAACTTCTCTGTTCATCTACGTTCTCTGTTATTGGATTGCATACGGTAGTGAATTGCATGAAATTCATAGAGGCTATTTTGAAGAGAGGTAACATAAAAGCCTCAATGAAGCGTGGAATATAATGTTGAATGTCCCTATATGATGTCGTTGGGTTGAATCCCATGTTGGTGTCACGTTTCGAATCCGGAGGTGAATAGAAATAATAGAGGAGAAAACACAATAAAAGTAAAGTGAATGTTTCAAAAAAATAATAATTGAGTTATAAACGTTTGCAACTTTTAGGATGGGATGAAGTTACATACATACATACATACATACATACATACATACATACATACATACAGGTGAAGCTAATAAAAGCGTGTTAATAATAGAGGAGAAAACACAATAAAAGTAAAGTGAATGTTTCAAAAAAGTAATAATTGAGTTATAAACGTTTGCAACTTTTAGGATGGGATGAAGTTACATACATACATACATACATACATACAGGTGAAGCTAATAAAAGCGTGTTAAAAAGAATTAATTTGCCTTCGACTGTCGTGAAAGCAAATGGTCGTCGCTTGAAATTTTTTGTTTTATTTGCAGAAGCCAGACAACAAACAAAACTATCAAGAGTTTGCATATAACATACATACGTATGTATTTGTATACGTACGTTGTTTCATAATTTCGCAAGGCGTGCGCAACATGACCCTGCTCGCTCAACATCTGCATGCAGACTGATTATTGTTTGTTGTTTTCCACTTTGGCCTACAGTAGGCGCACCAATACACACTAATTTTTGGAGATTGTTTGAATGTGTTTGTGTGCCCATCCCTGTTTTACATATATAAATATGCTCAAACAAGCGACATTCACTCACGATGTTGCTACGCCACTTGCTGAGCGCCGACTAAATCGTTTACAAAAGAAAGAGCATAACGTGTCTGTGATTTGAGCGCGATCAATTGATCTATGAAACGCCTATCACTGATATACATACATATCTCTTCTCAGCCGTCCCCACATTGGCCCTCTAGCTGGCATAACAACAGACCACTGCCTCATGGGCATCCATGGAACGCGCATGGTTCTCCTTACAAACGATTTCTGTCGCATCTGCAGGGATGAGGAGGTGTAATGCGTAGGGCACTACCTATATTCTTGTCCCGCGCTGTCCAACTCCAGGTACGCTTGCCTCCACAGACACAGCTGGAGGGGATTGAAAACAAAAAGGCATCTGACATTTTACGCTATATGAAGCAAACCAGGTGGTTCGTATACATGGTGTGTAATGAAGAGCTCCACGTGGTATCACAACAGGTCATCAGACCTACGTTCATAAAAGTAAATTTTTCAAAAAAAAAAAAATAATAATAATAAAAAAAACAAGTATCCGGTTACTACGGGGTGGTCGGTTACTGGCACAGTTTCCCTAGATGAATTTGTTAAATATGATTAAATCTCGCACTAAAAAAAAATGGTAGGCTCGAAGTCATTTTGGTAGGTGTTTGGTAGGACAAAAAATGTCTCAATGGCATCCCTGATCTGGATTGTTATGCGGTGTATATGTGTGTGTGTCGGATAATTGACGCAAATATCAAAAAGTTTTGATTTTCATCGCCGCGATCCCGACAAAAGGGCCTTTACATTTTGTTTTGTTTGGAATGAGTTGAATAACAGGGTTATGCCGCCCATTAACCATACAATTTATCGTACTACATCGCATGCTTCGCCACCAACGTTCCAACTTCAACGTCGATTTATCGTCAAACATTATTTTTACCGACGCTTTGTAGAGTAAACAAGCCAATGCATACGGATTGTGCTGGCTCTACATGTAATAATTGAGAAAAATGCTAAATTTGTATTATAAAACTATGTAAATTAAATGTTTACATTTCTTGAACTTAATATTGCACATTTTGGCAATATTTTTGTGGCAATTTATTAAATTTTGCCACTTTTAGTTCTTATTTTCAACGCGATGCGCGTGATGCTTTCACTTCAGCGAAAAAAAAAAATAATGAAATTTGACAAACATATCCACTAACCTTCCAATTAGTTGTACAACGCGACAAAATATCAAAATCTTTTGATCTTCATCCAACCGGGCGTCAAACTTGTACAACAAGTCCACTAACGTGACGATTAGTTGTATAACGAGCTCAGGTCGTACGATAAATTGGATGATTAGTGGGCTGCATTACCATTGTACAATATGTACGCATTGCAGTTTTTGATTTCGAAGTAACATAGAAGTCAGATCCATTTAGATTTTTACGGAGCGCGTATAGAGCGGCCCGTTTCTCAATTTGTTCCATGCTACGTTAAGTACCTATAACTCCAGATACAGGCTCTTCTTGAGTCATAGCATAGTATGCATTCATGGACATGTAATCAAAGCAGTAAACAGGGGGTCAATTCTCGTTCTGTGAAAACATGAAATGAAAAGCTTTTTCACGTTTTCATTGCGATTCTCGTTCTATGAAAAATGAAAACAACTATGTCTCAGTTTTCATATGATAAAAATATTTTTTTTTTTTATTTTTTGTTTACATTATTTTTATTTTTATTTTTTTGTTTTGTTTTTTGTTTTTTTTTGTTGATTTTTTGTTTATGGTTATTTTTTTGTTTTACTTTTTTCTGTTTTATTTATTTTATTTTTTTTTTTTTTATTTTCAATGACAAAATAAAGGCTTTATTTTACTTTGGTTGCATTCGCCGTTCGGAGCCGGCATAAAACTGTAGGTCCACCCAATTGGTATGAAAAACAAAAGTAAAAGAGCACACCTCGAATTGGGAGAGAAGGTCGGCCATAAAACTCGTCAGAGTTATAATAGCGCCAGTGTATTATATTATATTAGGGGGATTCACTATCCCTAGCACGATTGCAAGATAGCACGGATTGCAAATATCCTAGACCAAAATATGCTACACGTAGAGAGCACCCTATTGCACAGTCCTAGGAAATTTTAAGAAGCAGCTTTTATTTTTTGCCAAAGGGACGCGTTCATCACTCACTTTTTAATAAATAAATAATTTTATTTAATAAATTTAATAAATACACACAGAACAACATTTTAAGCAAAATTCGGATGCTCAAATTGAAAATGAAATTAGCAATTGGCAAATGTCAGCTGACGCAGGGTCGCAATTAATTTCCTACACTTCATAGCAACATAGGTTTTGGTGTAGCATATTTTTGAGGTCGAGCATATTTCTGTGCGCCTGTATTTTGTTGTTGTGTGTTATAAAACTTTGCAGTCCGTGCAATCCGTGCTACGTGCTAGGGTTATGCTATGGATAGCGAATCCCCCTATTTTATTATTATATCTCACTAGTTTGCGTTAACACATACGGACGGAGAGACGGATATGGCTTAGACGACACAGTTCATGATGTTGAACATATCGGTATATACATATATTGGTGGGCCTGTCACCCTCCTTCTGGCACTTTCAAGATTTGAGTTTCGGCACAAAACTGTAATACCATTTCATTTTCGGGAAAGGTGTAAAAAACACTTGAAGTATCTACTTATACTATGGGAATGAATTCTTATTCAACTTTGGTATTTAATATTCTTTTTTATATACTTACTAGAATTTGGCGTATTATCGTAGGGATAACTCGCTACCAAAGCCCCGCCATGTAGACTGCCACTCAGAACAAATTGTATTTTCGATATCCAATCCTTCACAGCATCCGTTTCGGGTTGACCGCGCTTGTTGTTTTGTTTGAAGTAATCGGGGAAATTCCGGTTTAAATCGAAGCCACGAGCATTATATCTGAAAAAATTGTAATGGTCGGAAAGCTTAAGGCAATTTGTAATGTTTCATGAGCTGGGTAAGTCCACATTTCAAATTTCTGATGAAAGCTTGCGATTAAAAAATTCTGTACGAAAAGTAGCACATTTGACTTTTGGCTGACGAAAAGTAGCGATATTTAAAGTATATACTGTTTATACATTAAAATTTTTGATGTTTAAACGAATTTTCTAATTTTCGTTATCCAAAAATTGAATGTGCTTGTATTCTTCATTTTTTCAAATACTTTATAAAGGCCTTTGGCAACTTACAATCTCGATTGTCCAGTTTGAGTGTTTTTTTGAGTGAGTTAGTCAAATTTGAGTGTTTTTTGTGTGTGTTAGTACAATCGGCAGCCGTCGTGCTTCACGTACTTGTTGTCGGCACGCGGCGGCGAAAATCAAAAATTTTTGATATTTGCGTCAATCACCCGACACTCACACATATATACACTTCCTCTCAATCCAGTTTGTAAGTTGCCAATGGCCTTAATATCGGCGCCTTTTCATTTCAGTTTCAAATAACTACGAATACTCAACATTCAAAATTACTCAACCATTTAAAATTTGTTGTATCAGCCATTTTCCATCTGGCAACACCCAAATCATCTATACAAATACAACAATCGTAAGTATATTAGTGAAATTTGTATGGGAAAATCGGGAACTTTAACAGCAAACTTCTCGGAGACTATAGGCCTCCGGTAGGTGGGGTCATCAGTTTTTTTCTGGGCGTGGTGGAGACATGTAAAATTTTACCCTGACGACTGTTTACGACTTGACTCGAATACGAATGAAAACCATCGACAGCATTCCAGATGTTTCAACAATCGAGAGAATGAATAAAACATCTCGGACTCGCCCATAACTAAATTAAGGTCATCCCCACCCAAAATTAGATGAAAAGTTTTGTCATACACTGAGGGAAAAAACAACGTATATCCAACAAAAACGACGTCAACTCAACAAAAAACAGTCATGATAGTCAGTCTACCTTTAAAATTGTTGCGTCGACTATAATAATTGCTATTTTCCGATTTTACAAATATTACAATGAAAACAACCGCATTTATATTTAATATAACTGTGACGATTGTCAATTTTACATATCATGTGAGTGGATAATGCATCAGGACATTGACAATTTAAACACATTTCATTATGAAAGAACAAATAAAATTTTAATTCAACATTTTATTGGTTGATGCAACGTAGGAATCGTATTTATTTTAAAGTGAAGATTATTTGAATCAAAATTGAAATGTCAATTTGAAATTGTTTGAATGTTAAGTAAACGCGCTTTTATTGATGGGTTAACAGTGACACTAATAATGCTATTCCAAATAGTAACGAAATCCACACCCCAACGCAAAACACTAACGAAATGCGAGAAATGATAGGCTTACTAAAACAAGTCATGCAACAAATGACAGCAATGATGAGCCTGCTCGTCACCCTCACGACTAAAAATTATGCATCTTCAACCCGTTGAAAATTATTATTTGGAATGCCAATGGCCTATCCAAACACATACTTGAAGTTAAAGTTTGTTATGTAACTGCGTGCGTTGGGCAGAAGCGAGGCGGAGGGCTGGCATGCTTGCGTCCCAGGCTAGCTCGTCGTTGGGTGGATTCTTTTCCGCCTGCCTTTGCCCACAGTTACACTAACAAAAAAGGTGTTCATGCCATGTTGAAATAATGAAATCGAGAGAAAAGCTGTGAAGTGGAAACGAAAACCAAGACCTGTCCTAGTCCTGTCCGATGGAGTCTATCCCACCCTCTTCAACGTAAGCACGTGAAGCCATGGACGCTGTGTTGACTCCAATTACTTTACAGCGCCCCCAAACTCTGTAAACATATTGTCAGAAGAGCGTCAGTCGTCGTCCATTTAGTCCATTCCTACTTCCCCTCTGTCACCAGAGCAACACCCACACCAAATCATTAATCGCTTTAGCTACGCATCTTTAGTTTACCTAGCTTCAATCAGTAAAAATGAAGACGAATATATGCATCTCTATTTGCTTCACAAATTTCGATCCTTTATTATAATAGTAGCTACTCTAAAACTTTACAATTCTTGAATTCCCTAATATTGAATCTTAAATATATGTATCTATGTAAAAAGGTATATTCTAAAACAACGAAATTCAATAATTTGCTCCTACTAGCTATACTCTAACAAAATTCACAAACAATTCCAAATTTAAGCCACACCCTAATATTAGAATATTCAAATCTATTCATGAGTAATATCAACAAAATTTCATCTACGAGGTTTCGTACTATTTACAAATATATGAATATATCTCTTTATATCTGTATATATATATAAATATGAACATATGTGCCCAAACAAATATAGGTCACTAGCACGGAAATCGCTAGCAAAACAAAACAATGTTCCACTTTCAGCCCACCAACAATTTCCGTGTAATAAGTAGGTATGTACGTATAAAGAAGAAATATGCAAAAGATAATGATTAAAACCAAAACTCACCTTAGTTCGGCCAGCGTTGAAGGTACCAACAATGCTTCGCAAAGCTAGAGTGGGAGAAGAGAAAAACGTTCCAAATATTCTATACGTACCTACTTACTTACTTTGTGCCTAAATACATACATATACGTTGGCCTCTCTATTTTCTTGATGCACCTGTCAAAATCTGCACTCGATCACTCGCTAGAATTCAGATGCGACGAGAAAGGCAGCAGATGAGATGCAGAAAATATTGGCAATCCAGAAAAAAATTGATTTAATTAAATTAAAAGTGGCCAATAAAAATATGGTGGTAAATTATCAAAGCAAAAAAAAAACAAAAAGCATTAAGAGTGAGATTTCTTATCAAACAAAATTAAACGAATTGCCAATTAAATGGGTTTCCCCAAAAATGCACACGTGGTGCAAAAGCAACAACAACTTATTTAGCGATTTTCAAGAAGAAGCATCAAGAAAACGTCCGTATGTATGCCCGCGAAACATTTCGTGCATGATCGCACTTGGCAATATCTAACCAAACGGGGAAATCGCAAATGGGCCAATAAAACAAGGTATATAAAAAAAATCTAGGTATCAACCAAATTAATTAAGACATATACATAAATTACAAAAAGGTAAGATTAGGCAAAACGAAATCGCCACTGCTTCTGCTGCCAATATATTCCTCTGCTTTCCTCCTGTTGTATGTATGAATCTGTTCAATCTTCTCCTCCTTTGTATGTTTGATGTTCGCTTCTGTTATCTGTTCGAAGTTCCCCTCTTTTGTCCCAAAAATGTTATTTATGCATGACGGTACATATGTATGTTGATCCCGGCTGTGATTTAGGCCAAAAACCCAAAAATTTTTCACAAATTATTTTCCGTGTTTGTAAGTGTATGCGAATGTGTGGGTATGTACATAAATCTCCGTGCACAGTGAGTGTAATTGTGATCTTGGTGGTCGGCTGGAATTTGGATCACCACCCTACTACTACCACAAATGCTGGTTCGCTACCGTCGATATCTGGGTGTTTGATGTATATATTTACGTATGCTGGTCTGTAAATGGCTGTGAAGTAACTTGGCCAATTTGGAGTTCGGCCGTTTGTATGCACGCATTTGCATGGACTCAGAAATGTAATTGAATGGTGCTGGTAGCAAAAGTATTAGTACATGGGAGGTGTGTATGTTGTTGTTATGTGTGGCGTCACTAATTTTGTGGAGAGAATGGGTAAAAAATATTTTTTTGTCTAGCCCAATCCTGGGGGAGGTCCTTTGATGGCGACCTGAAAAGACGAGAAGGATCGCCTATTGATTTTATTTATTACATTTTTTTTTCTCAGCATCTGTATGTATGTACATAGCAATATATGCACATATGTATGTATGTCAGTGTGGATATACCAACATACGTCTGTATATATGTACGTGTATATGTCACCCTACAAGTCGTGAATGTTAACCTTTATTTACTCTTACCTCTAATCCTTTGGAATCTCCTGCTCCTAGATTGTTAGTGTCCTGTACCCGGCTGTGTAGCATGTAGCGGTCACTATGACCAACACAGTGGAGTGTGATCGCTGACTCCACACGCAAAACTTTTTTTCTCAATCTTTATTTTAGTTTTAATTATTCTAAAAACACTTTCAAATTACTTCACTGTTCATATTTTTTTTTTCTTTTCTATTAAAAGTCTATATGTATCTTACTTTAAACTTTTAACACCACTTCTTTCACACCTTTTTTTTTTTTTCTTTCACTGCGAAACATCTAATACCGCGCACGGACCGCAACTTCAACATTCTATCCCGTTTGTCATTTTCGCCTCCCTTTTATATCCTCCGAACAATAAAAGGGATTAACGGGCTTATATACCTAACAAAACGCTACTTTCTTCCAAGGAACGTTAACACGTACACATACATAGGCTCACATACAAATACATCTATTCAGTGTTCGATCTGAGGTTTGAAGATCAGACTTTAACATAACCACAACATTGAACATACAGAACGCTGTTACTAACAGAACCTCATTCAAACCAATTCACACATTCATACAAACAGATACAAATTTTACATTTTGTGGCAAAGGCTGTCGTAACAGGCTCGCAGCCGTCGATGGTGCCTGCATCATGGAACGAGTGCGTAAAGGAATCTAGACGCAGCCTTTGTATCTTTCCTTGTACCCAACGTGTGGCCTCGACCCACGACCTAAAGCCGGGCACTTAATTCCTATATCGTCTACTTCTATGACTACTCTACTTCACACACACGTTTACTTCTACATTAACCTGGGTTAAACGTCTGCTTGCACATGCATGCATCTTACACTAATAATTCTATGTCACAGTTTGCGTATTTATATCTTAATAATGGTCCGGTTGATAAAATAGAATAAATCAATAATTGCAGAAATAATCACAAAAAGTCAAATAAGTAACTAAATAACTAGATAAATAAATTAATAAATAAATAAGTAAATAGTCAACTAGATATCACAGATTTCAACTGAAAGTCAGAAATGTAAAAATATCACAGATAAAGCTTAAAATAAATAAATAAATAAATATCCCAGATGCAACTTTAATATAAAATATTAAAGATAGCATATCAAAAATATAAAATCGTCAATATCATAAATAAATAAATAAATATAACGTCCAGTATGACTAGAAGACACTGTAATCACCATATACAAGTATACATATGGACATAGCATGACAAGCATCTAATACAAACAGATAAATAAGTGTTTACACCTATCACAATAGACCAACCGAGACATTCATGCTACAAAAATATCTTTGGCGTGGTATACCCCGATCTTCTTTCCACTCATGTCTCCCAGTTCATACATTGAATTACCAATTTCTTTTAATATGACGCACTTAACTTGCTTGGGAGCCAACTTAGCGTTATAATTGTCATTTAGAGAACTCTGTTTGAAATTACGGCGGTATACCACTTGCCCTACCCTAAACTTCACTTCTCTGCTCCGCGTGTTGTAAACCTTTGCGCTACGCTCATGGGCTAGTTTTAATTCCTTTATTATCTTTTCCCTTATGACCTGTATGCTGTCCTTCCCCGAGAGGACTTCGCATTCACCATCCCTGATCGCACCTAGTTTCCTATATAGCTCGTATGACGAGGCATGTTGGATCATTGGCAGTCCAAAAAGCGCTGCGTATGGGGATCTGCCAATCGCTGAATGTGTTGCGCTACGTAATGCAAACGCTGCATCACTGACATAATGATCCCAATTCTTTTGGTGATCTTTAATGGATGATCGCAACATTTGTAATACGGATCTATTCACTCTCTCAGCAGCGTTGCCTTGGGGTGAATAGAATGCCGTTTTTACATGATTAGCACCATATTTAGCAACAAAAGATTTAAACGATTCTGATACAAATTGCTTGCCATTGTCAGAGTGTACATATATATTCTGGCACGCCAAACACATGGAAAACGTCAGTTTCTAAAAATTTTATAACATCCGCTGATGTAGCCTTGCGCATAGGTTTCAAAAACACGAATTTGCAAAAGTGATCAAGCCAAACAAACAAATAGACGTTACCACTAGACGTACGCGGATAAGGACCCATAAAATCTATATAAAGACGCTGAAAAGGTCGCTCTGTTATATGTTGCTTGCCCATCGTAGGCCTTTTGAAAGCATTTTGCGTTTTGTTTGTTTTGCAGTTTTCGCAGTTGTTAACATACAACTGCACGTCAGTAACCATACCAGGCCAGTAGTATTTTTCTCTGATCTTACTCAAAGTCTTATGTATACCACCATGTCCTGCAGATGGTGAGGCATGTGACGCTTCTATCAGACCCTGCCGCAATTCAGTCGGCACCCAAAGTTTCCAGGCGCGGTCCTCTTGGGTTTCGTCACTACGGTTAAACTGGGTTCTTTTGTACACGTATCCGTCTGATATGCAGAGGTCAGGTAATTTCGTTTCGTTTTCTGTTATCGTACTTTTTAGTTCGTTGTATTCCGTCGTGTTGAAAAATGGTGAGTCTAAGTATATGTCTAATACATGGTCATTCAAGTTTATTTCAGCCATATCTGCACGCGATAACGCATCTGGCACAACGTTCTGAGAGCCTTTGCGATGTTCGATTTCAAAGTTAAATGTTTGCAATTTTAGGCTCCATCTTGCTAGCCGACCAGACAGATCCTTCTGGTTCATCAACCACTTTAAGCTAGCATGATCTGTGATGACGGTGAACGGCAATCCTTCTACATATGGCCGGAAGCGTTTGATGCTCAACACCGCGGCATAGCATTCTAACTCTGTGATGCTGTAATTGCGTTGAGCACGGGAAAGTCTAGCAGACATGTAGGCTATCGGTCGTTCGTTGTTTTCGTCATCGTATTGGAACAGCACTCCGCCAACTCCGTCAGTCGATGCGTCACACTGTATGTAAAATCGTCTGTCGAAGTCTGGGTGTGTCAGTACAGGTGCGGATATGAGACTTTTCTTTAAAGTTTCGAACGCTTCTTTTGCTTCGTCCGTCAGTGCAAACTTTTTGATTTTGTCTTTTGTTAGACATTCGTGCAACGGTGCTGCAATTGTGGCATAATCCTTTATAAACCGTCGGTACCACCCTGTCATCCCTAGGAACCTCCTAAGCTGCTTTGGGGTCTTGGGCTCAGGAAAGTCACGCTTTGCGGCAACTTTGTTGAGATCGGTGCGAATGCACCCATTTCCTACCACGTAACCTAGATATCTAATTTCTTTGAAGCAGAACTTACTTTTTTCAACGTTTATTGTTAATTTGGCCTCACGTAAACATTTAGCGACCTTTTCCAACAAACACAAATGTGACAAGAAATCTTCCGAACATACAAGCAAATCGTCTAAATACACAAACACTGACTCACGTAAACTAGCGGGTATTACCTTGTCCATAAGTCTGCACATTCTTTGTGCAGCATTGCACAACCCGAATGGCATGACTGTGAAGTGGTAAAGGGGCCTACCAGGTACAGTAAAGGCTGTTTTTTCCCGTGATCTTTTTTCAAGGGGTATTTGCCAAAAGGCGTCTTTCAGATCTATCGCAGAAATGTAACGAGTATTTTGCAGGCGACTCAAAATACCATCAATGTGCGGAAGCGGATAAGCATCTTTAATGGTACGCGCGTTTACCTTTCTGGCATCTAAACACAATCGGTTTTTAGTACCCTTGATAACTAGCGAGACTGGCGAGCTCCAGCTGCTGTTACTTTCTTCGATTACACCTAGTTCCAACATTCTGTCAAGCTCACTATATACCAATTTTTGGATAGCTGGCGATATTGGATAGAACCTTTGTTTCACCGGAAGATGTTCATCGGTGACTTCGATCATATGCTCTTCCATATCGGTTTTTCCTAGCCCTAATACCGAAAAGGATGGGAATTTGGCTTTCACCAATTCTAAAGCTGCTTCCTCTTGTTTAGTGAGCATGTGTTGTACAGCTTCGAATGACAAATCGCCTTCAGAGGGTACGAGCTCTGAAACGACAACCTTTCCTTTCACATCATTCACTCTACTAATGACATTCATTCCAAACACATGCCAAAAATCAACACCTAAATACACTTCCTGTGTTAAACCAGGTACGATGAGAAACTCCATGTCTCTAGTCATGTCATCCCATTCAACTGGCAGTGTTATAACGCCTGTAACTGCCGTTTCTCCCCCGTTAGCAGTTCTAATATTTTGACCTTTGATAGGCATCACTAAATTTTCCTTGCCTTTCAGCAACTCTGCACAATTCTTACCTAAGCAGCTTGCTCCTGCTCCAGAGTCAAGGAGTGCTAAAATCTCCTGTCCACCTATTTTTGTTTTCGCAAAAAATCTATTGTCTCCTTTTATAGTTACTATAGTGGAGATAATCTTGTTATGTATCCTTTTAAAGTTCTTCTTCTTTTCTCTCATTTTCTGTATTTTCATATAATTTCTTTTATGTCTTCTTTTTATAATTTCTTCTCCAAAAATACGCTTTCTCGCTTCATCATATTCCAATTTTCTTTGATGTAAACTTTTTCTTTCAGGTACTTTGACTTTCTCTATTTCACTTTCTTTCGTATTTTTTTCTTCTTCCTTGGATTTTTCCCTAGACAAGACTCTTAATTTTTGGCTTCCGGGTGCACTTTCTTCTGGCCCGAGTCCCCGGAGTACCCTGCCATTTTGGAGTTTCCCGTCCCTGGTTTGAACACACAAAAGGACGAATTACTACCACACGAAAAACAACACATATCATGAAAATGGGACTTACACCTATTCTCTTTTTGCGCCTCTGATGGATTTTTCTCAAAATAATCCACAGGCATACCACAGTTAAAACACAACATTAAGTGGAATGGGGATGGACAAAAGGCTTTTATATTCGACGAAGACATATTGGGATTACATGACATAGACACATTATGGACATGACTGGTTCCTGGTGGCTTGCTATGACGCACCCTACCAATCTCTTCTACTTCTCTTTCTCTTTCCTCAGTTTTGGTCATGTTTGTACACTCCTGAAACTCTAACTCATGTACTGGTTTGGCCCTGGTTTTGTTTTCCTTCATGACCCTCTCTGCTCTTTTGCATTCACTTTTGAGTTCGGCCAGAGTCTCAATTTTTGCTGCGAAGGTGAGATTTGCAAGGTAAGGCTTGAGGTTGCTCCTGATAATATTGACCAGTTCTTTTTCGGGAATTTTCTTTCTTAATCTAAATGTCAAATTGTGAACCTCGCTATAGAAATCACCAAAAGACTCCTGAATTTGCTGTTTCCTCTCCATAATTTCCCTAATAATTTCGTAGTCCGACTCGGCCGTCTTGAAGTGGCTTAGCATCTCAGCTTTAAGCTCCGGGTATCCGAAGGTGGGATCATCCTCGTGATCTTCCAGCACTTGCCAATACCACTTCAAGGCGGTACCGGTGACTAAACAGTGGAAATCCGTAAAAAGTTGGTGTAATGATAAGTTGTGTTGTTGTCGCAATTTTTCTACTCGGAAAATGAAGCTTTCGACAGTTATACCCTTGTTTGTTCCGTCAAATTTCACATGCCATTTGTCGAGGTCAATTTTCTTCCAGGCGCGTGGACCTTCTTCGCGGGTTCGGTCGTGCTGACTTTCTTCTGACCTTCTACATGTGTCCTCTGGAGTCGATTCCCTGTTTGGCCGATTGGTGTGCATGGAGGTCTCCACCCCAGAAACTCGTTCGCTGAGGCTTGCCATCTGGCTTCGCATGTTGCGGACTTCCACCATGCACTGAGCCATCATATCGCCCTGTTGTGCCATCATCGCCATCATCCGTACTAGTGGCTCAGCTTTATCAGGGTCAGCTCTCTTTTCAGCCTGCTTTGAGCACCCAGCGCCCGAATTCCCAGGCTGCGAACCTCCCTGCTCATCATCAGACATTTCAAAAAGTTGGTATAATTTCCGTGAGAAATCCAAACTATTGTTCGTGGTATTTATGGATACCTCTTCCCTAACTGTTAACACGGGGTAATCTCTTCTACCTGCTGCGCCTAAAACCCTGGTCGTACTCCGACTAAAATAATCAGTGGGCCTAACCTCAACTTGCAGAGGAATCCCAGTATCTATTTGATTCAATAGGGCACCTACGTATTGGTTTTCCAGGGCCCTCGCAACGCTACGGGTTACTCTACGATTGGTGTCTAGTAATCCTAAGCCACCAGGAACAATCTGCTCTTCCTCCCTGTCTTCCATTCACGGGACGTACCCCAGATCGACACGAAGTTTGTACTCCCACTAACAAAGACACAACAAATCTGACTACAACAAAAAGTACCCAACCGAAATTGCCCAATAAATGACGTTATAAATATTTGGAAACTATACTCGCCAAATTTATTAACAAAAAAAAATGTTTAATAGTATATATGTTTATATGTATATGTATGTGTATACAGAATTAAAACAATTTTAATCAGGATTATTAAGAATATATAAGAAATTTGCAATTCAAATCATTAAATCAGAATTTTCAAAAAAATTATTAAGGAATATATTAGAATATCCAGAGATTAATAAGCAATAAAAAAAAAGGGAATTTATATATATAAAAATAAAAAAATAATTCAGATTACTAATTCAATCTAAAAAAAAAATTCAAAAATATACTGCAAAAATTTCAAAAACAATCCAATTTTGAAAAAAAATTTATAATATCCTAACAAAATAAGTATGTATAATAAAATCCAAAAATTTACCAAAAATAAAAATAAAACGAATTGAATACGGAATAAATAAAAATAGATGATTTAAAAAAATTAATTTCAGCGAAAGTGCTGATGCCGTACTTCAAAAGAAAAATGATATAACCAAAAACAAAAATGATTTAGATAAATATTTCGCAATTGCAAATATAAAAAGGAAATTCCAAAAAAAATTTTTAAGATGATCTAAGGGGAATATATTGATGATTTATGTATGAAACTCAAACTATCTAACTTTACTGTTTTGGTGTAGTTGGGTGCCACTCTAGCAAGGTCATCATAGGAATGGCACTTTGTGTTTCTTATTGTCAGCGTTTTACGTCCAAGTCGAGTCCTTTCTTTCGTCAGTGAGCGAGGCACAACATGCACCGAGCATGACTCCTTACACGGCTGCCGTTCCGCTCGCTGGCAAAATTAACCCCTGTTAGATGAAGCCGCAAACCTCACGTGAGTTCCGTGCTGCACAAAACCCACGGTAGCATGCGTAGCTTCATCCAACCTCAATACTTTATTCACCGTCTCAACCTCACTGTCTACTCCTATGTCCCTTAAAGATTTTAGGAGGTACAGCGAAGCTGAGTCGGGAATCCCCCCTTGGTCAATCAAAAGAATACATATCACTTGGCAAGATGACAAGTGATGCTATTCCTTTGATTGTCTTCTGTCCGAATAGAGAAAAGATAGAAGTAAAGAGAAGCAACAAAAAGGTATTTAGAAAATGAAAATACTGCTGGACTTGTTGCAAGATGAGTATTTCGTGGACTTTGCTAAACGTTGGGCGCCATTGTTATGTAACTGCGTGCGTTGGGCAGAAGCGAGGCGGAGGGCTGGCATGCTTGCGTCCCAGGCTAGCTCGTCGTTGGGTGGATTCTTTTCCGCCTGCCTTTGCCCACAGTTACACTAACAAAAAAGGTGTTCATGCCATGTTGAAATAATGAAATCGAGAGAAAAGCTGTGAAGTGGAAACGAAAACCAAGACCTGTCCTAGTCCTTTCCGATGGAGTCTATCCCACCCTCTTCAACGTAAGCACGTGAAGCCATGGACGCTGTGTTGACTCCAATTACTTTACAGCGCCCCCAAACTCTGTAAACATATTGTCAGAAGAGCGTCAGTCGTCGTCCATTTAGTCCATTCCTACTTCCCCTCTGTCACCAGAGCAACACCCACACCAAATCATTAATCGCTTTAGCTACGCATCTTTAGTTTACCTAGCTTCAATCAGTAAAAATGAAGACGAATATATGCATCTCTATTTGCTTCACAAATTTCGATCGTTTATTATAATAGTAGCTACTCTAAAACTTTACAATTCTTGAATTCCCTAATATTGAATCTTAAATATATGTATCTATGTAAAAAGGTATATTCTAAAACAACGAAATTCAATAATTTGCTCCTACTAGCTATACTCTAACAAAATTCACAAACAATTCCAAATTTAAGCCACACCCTAATATTAGAATATTCAAATCTATTCATGAGTAATATCAACAAAATTTCATCTACGAGGTTTCGTACTATTTACAAATATGTGAATATATCTCTTTATATCTGTATATATATATAAATATGAACATATGTGCCCAAACAAATATATGTCACTAGCACGGAAATCGCTAGCAAAACAAAACAATGTTCCACTTTCAGCCCACCAACAATTTCCGTGTAATAAGTAGGTATGTACGTATAAAGAAGAAATATGCAAAAGATAATTATTAAAACCAAAACTCACCTTAGTTCGGCCAGCGTTGAAGGTACCAACAATGCTTCGCAAAGCTAGAGTGGGAGAAGAGAAAAACGTTCCAAATATTCTATACGTACCTACTTACTTACTTTGTGCCTAAATACATACATATACGTTGGCCTCTCTATTTTCTTGATGCACCTGTCAAAATCTGCACTCGATCACTCGCTAGAATTCAGATGCGACGAGAAAGGCAGCAGATGAGATGCAGAAAATATTGGCAATCCAGAAAAAAATTGATTTAATTAAATTAAAAGTGGCCAATAAAAATATGGTGGTAAATTATCAAAGCAAAAAAAAAACAAAAAGCATTAAGAGTGAGATTTCTTATCAAACAAAATTAAACGAATTGCCAATTAAATGGGTTTCCCCAAAAATGCACACGTGGTGCAAAAGCAACAACAACTTATTTAGCGATTTTCAAGAAGAAGCATCAAGAAAACGTCCGTATGTATGCCCGCGAAACATTTCGTGCATGATCGCACTTGGCAATATCTAACCAAACGGGGAAATCGCAAATGGGCCAATAAAACAAGGTATATAAAAAAAATCTAGGTATCAACCAAATTAATTAAGACATATACATAAATTACAAAAAGGTAAGATTAGGCAAAACGAAATCGCCACTGCTTCTGCTGCCAATATATTCCTCTGCTTTCCTCCTGTTGTATGTATGAATCTGTTCAATCTTCTCCTCCTTTGTATGTTTGATGTTCGCTTCTGTTATCTGTTCGAAGTTCCCCTCTTTTGTCCCAAAAATGTTATTTATGCATGACGGTACATATGTATGTTGATCCCGGCTGTGATTTAGGCCAAAAACCCAAAAATTTTTCACAAATTATTTTCCGTGTTTGTAAGTGTATGCGAATGTGTGGGTATGTACATAAATCTCCGTGCACAGTGAGTGTAATTGTGATCTTGGTGGTCGGCTGGAATTTGGATCACCACCCTACTACTACCACAAATGCTGGTTCGCTACCGTCGATATCTGGGTGTTTGATGTATATATTTACGTATGCTGGTCTGTAAATGGCTGTGAAGTAACTTGGCCAATTTGGAGTTCGGCCGTTTGTATGCACGCATTTGCATGGACTCAGAAATGTAATTGAATGGTGCTGGTAGCAAAAGTATTAGTACATGGGAGGTGTGTATGTTGTTGTTATGTGTGGCGTCACTAATTTTGTGGAGAGAATGGGTAAAAAATATTTTTTTGTCTAGCCCAATCCTGGGGGAGGTCCTTTGATGGCGACCTGAAAAGACGAGAAGGATCGCCTATTGATTTTATTTATTACATTTTTTTTTCTCAGCATCTGTATGTATGTACATAGCAATATATGCACATATGTATGTATGTCAGTGTGGATATACCAACATACGTCTGTATATATGTACGTGTATATGTCACCCTACAAGTCGTGAATGTTAACCTTTATTTACTCTTACCTCTAATCCTTTGGAATCTCCTGCTCCTAGATTGTTAGTGTCCTGTACCCGGCTGTGTAGCATGTAGCGGTCACTATGACCAACACAGTGGAGTGTGATCGCTGACTCCACACGCAAAACTTTTTTTCTCAATCTTTATTTTAGTTTTAATTATTCTAAAAACACTTTCAAATTACTTCACTGTTCATATTTTTTTTTTCTTTTCTATTAAAAGTCTATATGTATCTTACTTTAAACTTTTAACACCACTTCTTTCACACCTTTTTTTTTTTTTCTTTCACTGCGAAACATCTAATACCGCGCACGGACCGCAACTTCAACATTCTATCCCGTTTGTCATTTTCGCCTCCCTTTTATATCCTCCGAACAATAAAAGGGATTAACGGGCTTATATACCTAACAAAACGCTACTTTCTTCCAAGGAACGTTAACACGTACACATACATAGGCTCACATACAAATACATCTATTCAGTGTTCGATCTGAGGTTTGAAGATCAGACTTTAACATAACCACAACATTGAACATACAGAACGCTGTTACTAACAGAACCTCATTCAAACCAATTCACACATTCATACAAACAGATACAAATTTTACATTTTGTGGCAAAGGCTGTCGTAACAAGTTTTACTTCAGACCCACGATATAGATATACTCCTCATATCTGAGACTTACTTTACAGACAAAAGCTATTTTGAAGTACCCAACTACAAGTTTTACCACACAAAACACCCGAGTAACAACGCTCATGGAGGCTCAGGTATCTTGATACGGAAAAGTATTAAACATTACAGCACGAATTCATTCCGTACAAATGCTATATAAGCCACAAATATTGTCATTGAGGCACTCTATCAGCGCTGCAGAATATGAAAATTTCTTCAAAACTCTTGGAAATCGATTTCTAGCTGGGGCGATTACAATGCCAAACGCACATTCTGGGGCTCTCGCCTCATTACCCCTAAAGGAAGACAACTATATAATGCTATTAGCAAGCTCAGTTTAACTCCATTCTCTACTGGAACTCCCACTTATTGGCCAACAGATAAAAATAAAATACCCGACTTAATCGATTTCTGCGTGGTGAAAGGCGTGCTTTCCTCAGATATAACTTGCAAAACGTGCTTTGAATTGTCTTCCGACCACTCTCCAATCCTGGTAACAATTGATAAAAAATTTTACACCGACAGCGGATCAATGCAGCCTTTACAATCGGAAGACTGACTGGAAATACTTCCGACACATCATCACGTCTAATCTTGACTTGAAATTAGCGCTGAAATCTGCTGAAGATATAGAGGCAGCAGTCGAACATTTTAACAGCTGCATCCAACAAGCTGCATGGACAAAAAAGGACAAGCGTTACACACAACATACAAGCTAAGCTCAAAGAAAAGCGACTCGCAAGGAAAAAGTGGCAACAAACCCGTCACCCCGACGACAAGAAAAGATTGAATGCACTCACCAAAGAACTCAAAAATATCCTCAAAATTGAACACAACAGACAAGTTCAACAATATCTCAGTAATATTGATGCAACAGCTGCAACTGATTACTCCCTTTGGAAAGCTGCTAGTAAGCTAAAAAGGCCGATTCTCTCCAATTCTCCTATACGAATGGAAAATAACGAATGGGCGAAAAGTGACGCAGAGAAAGCAAATACTTTTGCACGCCACCTAAAATCAGTATTCACCCCACATGATATTGAACCCTCACTAAGCACAACAACAGAAGTGAAAAATACTCTAAGTCATCCCTATAAAATGGACCTCCCCATAAAAAAATTCGCAATATCGGAGGTAAAAACCGTAATAGCGAAACTCAACCCAAAGAAAGCTCCTGGGTACGATATTATTAATGGCAATGTACTAAAACAATTACCTTACGAAGGCATAAAATTTCTCACCCAACTGTTTAATGCAGTACTAATAACTGCATTCATACCCCCTCAATGGAAAGTCGCTCAGATGAAAATGATTCTGAAACCAGGAAAGTTCCCCGATTCGGCAGCGGCTTACAGACCCATTAGCCTGCTGCCCATTGTCTCAAAAGTCTTGGAAGTTCTTTTCGTTAAAAGACTCCTACCCAAAATAGAACAACGTAACATTATACCTAATCACCAGTTTTGCTTCGGAAGAGGGCACGGAACAATTGAACAAGTACATAGACTTACCGAGAAAATCTACTCTGCCTTTAAGCAAAAACAATACTGTACAGCTGCCTTTCTAGATATATCCCAAGCTTTTGATCGCGTATGGCACGACGGCCTCCTCTATAAAATAAAAAATACTCTCCCTACAAATTACTTTCTATTTATACAATCTTATCTAAAAAATCGCTACTTTTTCGTCAAAGAAGGAGCAGAGCAGTCTGAGCTTTGCGAGAGCTTAGCAGGCGTCCCGCAAGGTAGTGTAATGGGCCCAATACTGTACCTACTTTACACATATGATCTCCCAATAGCAGAAGGAGTCACTATCGGCACTTTTGCCGATGACACTGCCGTACTGGCTGCAGACCTCAACCCTAACGTGGCCTCACTCAAGCTTCAGAGAAGTTTAAATAAAATTACCCATTGGCTGAAAGACTGGCGGATAAAGTCAAATGAATCAAAATCTGTCCAAGTGACGTTTACCACTAGACGTAACAATTGCCCACCCGTAAAACTCAACGGCATTAATATACCGCAAAGTGACGTAACAAAGTACCTTGGTATGCATCTCGACAGAAAACTAACATGGAGAACACACATATTCACCAAACGAAAAGCTCTTGGTATAAAACTGAGAAATCTTTATTGGCTCATGAATAGAAACTCCCAACTATCAATCGACAACAAACTCCTGCTCTACTCAGCTGTCTTAAAACCCATTTGGACTTATGGCATACAGCTGTGGGGAACAGCAGCAAACTCAAATATAGAGATTCTCCAAAGATTCCAATCGAAAACCATTAGAATGATTGTAAATGCGCCCTACTACGTCACCAACGACCAACTACATCGTGACCTAAAGATATCTACTATCGCTGAAGAAATCAGAAAGTATGCTGCATCATATCAAATGAGATTATTAGCTCACCCCAACCCACTCGTTCTAGCCCTAACGGCAAGACGAATTAATTTCGTACGCCTCAAAAGAAAATCATTTACTGATATTTATTGATGTACTGCAATAAATGGATGCGCTACTGAGAGCAATCCATGCATGCCCACCATGTTTATTAAGTTATTATTAATTACTAATTACTTTTAACGAACCACAAAATTGTTAGATGTATTTTACTTATACAGTTGGCAAAATATATTGGATGCTAAAAAAAAAAAAAATCTAAATACGTAGAATATTTGTTGTAGAATTTATTTTGTATTTATTGAAATAAACACATATGGCTAGCGTAGAACTAAACTGGTCTATCTAACAAAATACAAAATTGGAGAAAACAGATGAAACGCGTTTTAATGCGGTGTGCGATTGTTGATGTATGTTAAGTGAATATTGTAAATTATTATGTTAGCTTAATAGTTAACTTAACATTCTGCATTAAAAAAAAAATTATTATAGAAACGTTTTTTATATAATATTTGTTTGTAACAAGAAAACTTGTTACATAGACCACTTTAGAATTTTTAATTTTTAAGAAAGTTTGAACTACAAATTTAAAATTATATGAATAAAACCAAAAATATGTGAAAGGAAGTACTTTAATTACAAAAATAACATACACATCTTCGTAAATGATCACCTCTGCATTAAAAGTAACAGTAACCTAGTTTTCTCCACGGGGGGCTGGTAGAAAATCTTCTGGATTGTTTTCTGTTTCATCTCTGCGGTTTACATGTGGAGAGACAGGTAAAAGGAGTGATTAATCGGTGGTACAAATTTCAACATTTCTTTTATGTCCTGAATTTTTTTGAATTTCAAAACGCGTATATCGCTGCCCTGATCTGGTGTAAAATTTTGCAAGAACTCTATGAAATCATGTAGGATCACGCTAGATTTCTTTATATCGACGGATTTATATGTTTCACAATAATACATAATAATAATACAATGGCGCTATTATAACTCTGACGAGTTTTATGACCGAGCTCCTCTCCCAATTCGAGGTGTGCTCCTTTTTGTTTTTCCTACTAATTGGGTGGACCTACAATATGTTTCACAATAATCATCATTAAACGCATCACAGATTCACCCTTGACAAATTTTGCCCTTCGCATTTGGGAAACTTTTGCACCGTCGTCTACTATACTCTGGTAGTCCCTGAACATTGGCCGTAGTTCGTCAAATGACATAAATTTCCCCACCATATTATTAACATCAAAAGGCACATGCTTTCTACAATTTTTAACCAATTCCATCCACTCATCTGGTGTAAGATCATACTGATCTATGGTGGTCTATGCTAGTTGGACCACTTTAGAATTTCTTGAAATGACAAAAGGACGTGAATTCTAAAGTGACATTTTTATCGTTTGGACACTTTGGTGCAGAAATAAGACCTACATCAATTTTGCACGGATAAATTTATGATTTTTAAGTTCAAAAATGTGCATAACTCGATTTCTGAAAAAATGTTAGATAGACCAGTTTAGTTCTACGCTAGCCATATGTAACATATCGTCGTACCATACGAAAACTAACATATTTAAAATTTCTGGCGAAAGCTATCAATAAAAAAATTCTGTACGAAAAGGAGAACATTTGACTTTTCGCCGACGAAAAGTAATAAAATCGAGTTTTGGCTGACGAAAAGTAATAAAATCGACTTTTGGCTGACGAAAAGTATCAGTAATTATATACTGTTTTTACATTAAAATTGTTGTTGTTTATACGAAATTTATAGTTTTCGTCAGCCAAAAGTTGATTTTATTACTTTTCGTCAGCCAAAACTCGATTTTATTATTTTTCGTCGGCCAAAACTTGAACTTTTTACTTTTCGTCAGCCACAAAAAATCTGATGTTAGTTTTCGTATGGTACGACGATATGTAAATATATATTATATAAATTAATAACAAATATGTAAATATGTACATTGGGTTATTTATATGCCTTTCAGTTTGCCCTTAGCATCCGCCGCATGATTCTCCACATCACCCATTGTCGGAACAAGATCCGCCAACGCAATGTAAAAAAACGAACCCGCTGTAGTGGCATAACTCCATTGTGTCATATTTTCATGCGCACCCGCAATAAACAAGCCAATGGACATGCCCACAGAACTCAACACCGAATTGACAATATTCAAGTAGATATCGCGTCGCAATGAAACGCCCGTTTGCAGCAGCAAAGCGAAATATTAAAAAGCGAATTAAATATGTACTAGTAAACCCGGCCACGCGATGCTGTGGCTTTCAATTACACTGTGCGACAATTTGAGGGAGAAAGAGCACTTATTGCTACATTTAACAATTTTTTTGATTGCCATTTTAAATTTGACTTCCCCTTAACGCCGATATATATTCTGCCATTTTTAAGCCCATAGATTCTTATTAATAAAATATAAAATTAAGCATATACATAATTACTGGTTATTTTTATTTTCCGTCGACCTAGATTTTGTATGCAATGATTTTGTCCGAGGAGTCCAATATTGAAGTTTTAATGCGAATAATTTTCTACAATATTTTATCCATATAGCTACATCCAAAAGGTCATTTGTCTTACTTCTCTTTCTCTTCCCCTTTTATTTGCGCTTCCTCTTCCCTTTACCCATTTTATTTTCCGTACTCTTCCGTCTTTAGCTTCCTTTCCTTCGCCATTTCTGTTCCTTTCATTTTCCCCTTCCCTTTCTTTTTATTACAGGGCAAGACCTTTCATGGCACTTAAAATTTGAAAACCGGACAAACTGTAGCGTAAAAAAAAATTTTGAACAGGTAGCAAATCGTTTTGTAAAAATCGTAATAAATTACTCATTTTAAGGCCAAGCATTTTCATATGCCCGACAAAGCCATTTCATATGACACTGTAAATTTAAAAATCTAACTGTGGAGTAAAAATAAATTTTGGAACAGGTGGCAACCCTCTTTGTAAAAATTATGATAAATTACTAATTTTGAGGCAAAGCACTTTCATATGACACCTCAAATCTAAAACTCAAAAAGACTATAGCGTAAAACTGAATTTTTGAACAGGCGGCAACCCTTGTTGCAAAAATTGTAATTAATTACTAATTTCCAGCTCAATCACTTTCATATGGTACCTGAAATTTTTAATCAAGCAAACTATACAGGACAATTAATTTTTTAAGCAGGTGGCAACCCTTTTCAAAAAAATTAAAACTTCCTGCACATCTACAGGCCAAGCCCTTTCATATGGCACCCCACTTTCGAAAATCGGTATAACGATGTAAAAGTTATGGTGTTTACAAAAAATCGCTTAGCGTAATATATATAAAGATATATATAAAGATGTGATTTGAAGCGCGATGCCCAAATGCCCATAGCAAGCACAATTAACAACATTCGAGTTTTTAAAACACCGCGATTCTTCCTTTTTGTCCCGATCCAAATTTAATTGAATTTCTAATTTTGCGTACTTGCTCACTTACACGTTTTTTACATTTGAAATTAGTCAGATCAACAATGTCCACTTTAAATTGAAAGTGTATTCATAGCGAGTTAAAATTTCTGAACGTCAGATCAATAAAGCCGATTCCACATAAAACTTTTTGCGCTTTGCGTTACGGCATTTTCTATGTCAAACAACGCAAAACTGAAAAACTATGCCACAATGAACGTTGTAACATCACTCAAAAAATATTTAATTTCTGAAAAATTTGTCATTCTCCGTTTTATTTACAAAGAAAATAAATTAGAAAATAAAAATCTATAAAATTATTTTCTAATTGTGTGAAATTTCAATTTGTTTATTTACATTTTAAGTAAAGGCAAACTGAAAAAAAATTTCAACGCGTCCAAAAGTTGAGATTTGGGCAACTTTGTGCTTTACGTAACTTCGGCGTTGCGTTACTTTTTGTTATGTGAGAAACTGTGATGGTGAATCTACACTATCGACTTTAAATCGCATGATCTCCGTACATATGTACATAAATTAGGTGGGTTATTACTTGAGACTTTCCACGTCATCTTTGTACGTAACGATTGCACCTAGTGTGAGCTTAATTGAGGCTTGCCACAGAGAATTTTTTACAGCAATTAATAGGCGAGAGAGAGAGATTAAAGGTGACAGATGGGGGAGAGGATAACTTCCGGGAGTCGAGTTGTGGAGTTTGGGCATGATAAGCATGGTGTTGAGGTTTCTTGGGTCTACTTGGCGAATTGATCGTGCGGAAAAGACGGAATAAAATAATCGTATCGGTTATCTGTAATTACAGAGTGCTACAAAAAAAAAAGTAAATACACTCATCAAGCGACTTAGCTAAGATTGTTTATCTAGTCAAGTGTAACACGAAACGGTATTTGAAAAATCCGCTGTACCCTCAAATTTTTTTTTATTGCTAAAAACCGTTATTCCATGCTTGTCGGCACATAAAAATTCCTAGAGGGGCTATTTTTGAACCGATTTCAATTTTTCCAACGGTTTCGGAAAGTTAAATAATGGTATTCTTAATATATAAACAGAAGTTTGTTAGTTTATAAGGTATAAGAAGAAATTTTTGCACTTAAATCTGAAATTTTCGTATAATTTTTTTTTTTTTCGAGTTTGACGTCATTTTTTTGGTACAATTCGAAAAACATGCTTTAATTACAACAAATATTATTGTTCTACTATTAATTCTTAGTAAAACTAGACCTTATTTTTTGAAAAATTTAAAAAATTGTCGAAGTTACAATGCTTTTTCGAAAACAAGAACCCACTGCATAGCATAGCATATAAGATGAATTTCATATCAAAGGCTGAAAAAAACGAACATTTTGAACCCGACCCCCTCAGAATTTGATGAAATGTTGCATAGAGGTACATCTTACCTACCCAAACACAACCTCATTTTTACAAATTGCATTTTCGAAAAATTGTGGGCGTGGCAAGGTATCGAAATATTCGAAAATATTCGAAAAATGACGATAATAGGTACTTTTAAAGTGTGATTACTAGGGAATGGCTTTACCGATTTCAAAAATTTTTATACCGTTAGAAAGGTATTAAAATCGCCTTTTGAAAACATACACTGTAAAAATTCTATATTACACTGAAAAAAAATTTTCATATTTTTTATTTAATAAGTAACTTTTACTTATGTATAAATGGAAAATCATAGTTTTCATAGTTTTTCTGTTCATAAACTTTCATAATAATAATACAGTAGAATCGCACAAAAGCTAACTCGCGAGAAAGTTAAACCTTCGGGTAAGTTAACCAAATTTGAGCGTCCACGTACGGCTCTAAAAAGTTAACTCTTGGTTAACTTTTCTGAGCTTATCGATTTTTTTCAAATCCAACCGTTTATTTCTCAGCAAAAACAAGCTCATTCCCCTTGTTTCTATGTATTCCCGGAGTTTGCGTGCATTCCCCGAATTTCTGTGTAAAAAATTATTGTCGGTGTCGCGAGGTACAAATGTAGTTAGTCGTTTGAACTATTGAGTGGTGTAAACATAGTTTGGGTGTTAAAAATGGCAACAAAGCGGAATAAATCATCGCAAATTAGATTGAATTTACATCAAAAAGCTGATATTTTAAGAAAACTTAATGAAGGTATTCACGGAAACCGCTTGGCATTAGATTATAGTGTATCTAAAGTGGCCATCTCAAAAATAATGAAAAAACGATATGAAATTTTGGAGGCAGTGGCAAGCACACAGGAATTGGCAACCAAGAAAACTTTGCACAAGTCGGAATATCCCGTTCTCGAGGCAAGGTTGTATAAATGGGGTTTGAACCAAAGGCAACGCAATTGTGCAATTAGTAGTCCAATTTTAAAATCAAGAGCTAAGCTTGAATTTGCCAAAATGTACCCTGGAAAAAATTTGTATGCAAGTGATGGATGGCTAGCAATTTTTATGTATTTAAATTAAGTCTAAGTTTCTGCTTTGTAATGAATAAAACTGAGATATTCAAATAAATTTGATATGTTATATCCCAAAAATTATGTTTATTAGCGTATTCTATCAATTTTAAAAACCACCTGGAAAAGTTAATATTTCGGAAAAGTTAAATGCCCTTGGGACCATTTGGTTAACTTTTGTGCGATTCTACTGTAATACAATGGCGCTATTATAACTCTGACGGGTTTTATGCCCGAGAAATACTCTCGGAGGGTATGCCGCCCACTGCCGAGAGGTGACCGCTGCTCTTAAAAAACCCAATAATTGGATTTTTACTAATAAGAAAATTTAAATTTTTTTTGTGTGTTTGCTCGGACTGGGGTTTGAACCTGAAACATCTGGCATAGCAGGCGAGCACTCTACCCACTGCACCACAGCGGCCACTAAAATAAATTTTCATTATAAATAGAAAATTTGGAAAATAAAGATTATTATTATTTTATTTTCAGTGTACTAAAACAAAAAAAAAAAAAATTTTACAGTGTATTTTTTTGAAAGCTAATTTCAATACCTTTCTAGTGGTATGAAGATCTTTGAAATCGGTAAAGCCATTCCCTAGTAATGACACTTTAAAAGTACCTATTATCGTCATTATACTCAGCTGTACTAGTACACAGAGTATTATAGTTTTAATCACATAACGGTGGATTGTAACAGAATGAAATAATCGAGATAGATATAGACTTATATATATCAAAATGATCAGGGTGAAAAGAGAAATCGATTGAGCCATGTCCGTCCGTCCGTCCGTACGCACTCTAACTCGCGCAAAAATTGAGATATTTTGATGAAATTTGGAATGCAAGTTGGTATCGAGACTGGGACGGTTGGTATTGAAAATGGGCGAAATCGGACCATGACCACGCCCACTTTTCCTATATAGAAAAAATCGGAAATTTGGTATCTCAGCCACTAATATAGCTAGAGCGATGAGATTTTACCCACCTGTTGAGATCAGGCCCCTATGAAGAAATTTGGTGAAATTTTAGTAAATGGGCGGTGCCACGCCCATTTATTAAGGGTCAAACATTGAAAGTTTTATATATCATAACTCAGAAACCGTTGAAGATATATCGATGAAATTTGGTATGCATGATTTACTTACTTAGACAAATGTTTTGACGGAAAATTGTCAAAATCGGTTGACGGCCACGCCCACTTTTGTATATGTGTATTATAAAGTGACCTAATAAAAACATTTTAAGCGATATCTCTGTCAAATATAAAGATATATCATTAAAATTTTATGGCAGGAGTCTAACTACGAACATAAGACAAAAACCGTAAAAACTTTGGAAAATGGGCGTGGCACCGCCTCTTTTTAGAAGCAGGAATATACGAGATTTCTTAGCCTATAACTCGACAAATAATTTATATATAATGACGAAACTTGGTGTGTACACTTTTATTACTTGTGGTAATACATGTTCAAAATTTTAGAGAAACCGGTTGACGACCACGCCCACTTTTATATATGGGTCTTGTAAAGTGACATAATAAAAACATTTTATGCGATATCTGTCAAATATTAAGATACTTCATTGAAATTTTGTGGTATGATTTCTACAATAGACCGGAAACAGAAAATAGAAAAATTTTGGAAAATGGGCGTGGTACCGCCTCTTTTTAGACAAAGAAATACACGCGATTTCGGTGCCCATAACTCGACAAATAATTGAGATATTATGACGAAACTTGGTTTATACACTTTTATAACTTGTATTAATAGACACGCAAAAATTTATTGAAATCGGTTTATGACCACGCCTACTTTTTAGCAAAGATATTTCTGGAACACGCTTTGGAAATTTGTAACGTGACATCTTTGTAACTGGAAGTCATAAAGGAATGAAATTTTGCACAAAGAATAATATTCATATGCTTAGTTGGATGGCTGATAAAAATTTTGAAAATGGGCGTGGCTACGCCCACTTTATGCAGCACTCGCTTTATATAAAATCCATCAAACGTAAACAAACAATGAAAACATACAGCTGAGTATCTAATGTTCGATTCCACTCGAACTTAGGCTTCCTAACTTGTTTTTCGATTATTTTCGGGTATTTTCGAATATTTCGATACCTTGCCACGCCCACAATATTTCGAAAATGCAATTTCTAAAAATGAGGTTGTGTTTGAGTAGGTAAGATGTACCTCTATGCAAAATTTCATCAAATTCTGAGGGGGTCGGGTTCAAAATGTTGGTTTTTTTCAGCCTTTGTTATGAAATTCATCTTATATGCTATGCTATGCAGTGGGTGGTAAAAACGTTGAAATTCTTGTTTTCGAAAAAGCGTTGTAACTTCGACAATTTTTTTAATTTTTCAAAAAATAAGGTCTAGTTTTACTAAGAATTAATAGTAGAACAATAATATTTGTTGTAATTAAAGCATGTTTTTCGAATTGTACCAAAAAAATGACGTCAAACTCGAAATTATAACGAAAAAAATTATACGAAAATTTCAGATTTAAGTGCAAACATTTCTTCTTATACCTTATAAACTAACAAACTTCTGTTTATATATTAAGAATACCATTATTTAACTTTCCGAAACCGTTGGAAAAATTGAAATCGGTTCAAAAATAGCCCCTCTAGGAATTTTTATGTGCCGACAAGCATGGAAGAACGGTTTTTTAGCAATAAAAAAAAATTTGAGGGTACAGCGGATTTTTCAAATACCGTTTCGTGTTACACTTGACTAGATAAACAATCTTAGCTAGGTCGCTTCATGAGTGTATTTTCACTGTAGCACTGTGTTATCATAGCAATCAAAGACATTCTGCTTGAATTTTGTGAATAAAGTGAACTCAAAACGTCACGGGAATTCGATCCCGTGGTGGTGTCTTCAAAGCCAATCTAGTTTTGTGGAAAAATTGGCGTTTTCACCGAAACCATACTCGTGTGTGATTAATTCCACCGCATATTTACACATATAGATCGTTACCTGAAATCAGCCCCACGGTGTTGTGAGCACATCCACAATCTGCATCGAAGAAAGTGGATCTTCCCCAGGATCATTATCGAGAAATTAGCCTCCCTAACCTAGCGAGAAGTGAACGCGTGGTCATGAGTTTCAGCATGGAACCTTCTGCAGTTTTCTTTTATTAGAGAAGTATTGAAGCAGTGAAATAAATATACATATATATACATACATATATATATGGTGCATATCATTAGAAAAAAAAAACTGAATTTTGTCTAGAAAAAAAGTTGAGAAAAATCTTTGCACCATACTTGTAATAAGAAAGTCAGAATAGTCATTTGGGTATATGCATCTTTGCATATGCATATGGAGTGGTTATAGCATAAAGTTTAACTACTTATTTAATTATTCAATCGTTTTTGATAAAGAAGAAGAAAAAGAAAAAATCTAATTACTTACTAAAACAGCAAAAAAAAAACCAAAAAAAAGGGGAAGCGAAATTGGAACACCCTAATACATTAGTTCTTACACATGTACAAACATATGTACATATATTGGAAATTGCATTCAATCTTTTTAGTTAAGTTTTGGTTTGGTATTAGTTTTCTTTCACAGGTCGAATGTAATGAAAAAAAAAACAACAATCTATGGAAGAAATCTCACCTCACTATTTGCGCAAATAAGGAGCGGGAGAAGAATACAAAAACATTAAACCTACCAAGTAAAGGTTCAGACATTGGTGACTTATAAGTTATTCTGTATCGTTAACCTTATTGTAACTTTATCGCTATCCATGTGAGCTGTTAGTGGTGCCGTAAATCTGTAAACAGCTGACACATGTCGAGGCAGATCTTGGAAGGTAGGCGCATAGGCGAATTCAGAAATTTCCCATGTATTTTGTTATTGTAATTGGTAGATTGTAATGTCAAAATAATATTTTTCTTGGTTAAAATCTGAATTCGCTTGGGACTCGCACATTACTATTGGCCATGATGTGAATTCGCTTTAATTTTGATATTATAATCTACCTTTGTAAATAAAAAAAGAAGTTTCTGAATTCGCCTATGCGCCTACCTTCCTATAACTGCTTTCACAAGTGTCAGCTGTTTACGGATTTAGGGTTGCTAACCAAAATCCAATTGGTCTGTAAGTTAACGATACAGCTACAGAATTACGATAAGGCACCAATGACTAGTAACACAGCTTGTCGTAAGGTTGGTTGAATCAGCTGTTTTATAAGGCTACAGATAAGTCACCAATGTCTGCACTTTAAGTCATTGAATAATTGTAATTTTGGTTGTTGTACGTTCGATATACATATGTACGTATATGCTTAACTATAGCGACAAGAAATTGTAAGTAAATCTGATTCCACATAAAACTTTTTCCGCTTTGCGTTACGCCGCTTTCTATGTCAAACAACGCAAAACTGAAAAACTATGCCACAATGAACGCAGCAACATCACTCAAAAAATATTTATTTTCTGAAAAATCTTTCATTCTCCGTTTTATTTACAAAAAAGTAAATAAGAAAATAAAAATCTATTAAATTATTTTTCAATTGTGTGAAATTTAAATTTGTTTATTTAAATTTGAATTAAAGTGAAACTGAAAAAAATTTCAACGCCTCCAAAAGTTGAGATTTGGTCAACTTTGTGCTTTACGTAACTTCGGCGTTGCGTTACTTTTTGTTATGTGAGAAACCTCATATAGATACATGTATTTTAATATCAGCTGTCACGCAGAAAGTGTCACGTAGCGCAACACAATGTTCTATGTGGAATCAGCTTAAGAGAATGTGCTGAATTATTTCATTCATACCAATAAGACCAAACTGGTACTTTGAAAATGATTTGGTACGTTGGTACGTTGCTTTTGATTTTGGTACTTTTTCCTTAAAAACAACGTTTTGGGAAAACAATGTTTATTTATTTCCATCTATTTTTTTATTTTATTTTTTAGCGAAGAGAAAAACTAAGCTGATGGCATGCTACAGCCGCGACCGATAATTGCAAAATCTACCGACACAAAAATTTCCCTCGATACCTCTGCGATGATTATCGGAAACATCTGTCAAAATATACTGTGGCGAATATAATCGGTTCCACTCTCACAATACTAAATGACTGAACACATCTCTAAAGAAACTGCCAGAACTAGAAGAAGAGACCAGATAATTTCCAGTGTTGCCAGAATTTTCCAGATTGCGTTTGACAGACTATATAAGGCGGCGAGCAGGCGCTCCGCAGTCAGTCGTAATTTAACCGTAGAAGTGTTAACATCAAGTCAAGTAAAACAAGTGTAGACTTTTTAGTCGTGAAATAAAGCGGTGTGAATTAAGAAGTAAATAAAGACTTTTATTTAACAATTTAGTGATACGAACCCGATAGAAATAATCGAGCTATCGACGAATACGTAACAATTGGTGTCAGAATTGGAATTGTTAAATAAATTCCAGGATCAAGGATAACGAAGCAAGGATAACGAAATAAGGATAATGGCAAAGCTAAACGAACTTAAAATCCAAGAGCTTAAAAGGGAGTTAGAAAAGAGAAAACTGAGCACAACCGGCAATAAAATTGAACTACAGGCAAGGTTACAAGAAGCTATGGAAGCCAATAACATTGATGTAGATGAGTTTGATTTCAACGATGATGTAGAAGAGGTCCACAAGGAAGAAACTCAGAAGGAAGAGGCTCCACAGTCAGTTGCAAACGTAGACATGTCCTCGATATTGGCTGTACTGACACAAATGTCGGCAAAAATGGAAGAACAACAGGCACAGATAACGTCCAAAATGGAATTGCAACAGTCAGTACTTTCATCACAGGTATCCGGCATTGCGGCTCAGTTGGAGGCACAAGAAGAACGCATGTCCTTACAATTCAAGGCGCAGGATGCAAAAATTATACAAGTTAAGGAAGTCCTTGAAGAAAGACAAGAAAAATTAGAGGACGATGTAAAAGCATTGAAAGCCCGTCTTCAGGATATTCAACTAAGTCGTCCAGTCGCTTCAACTGCTACACAGAAGATAAAACCTCCGTCGTTTGATGGAAGTGGTCCATTTCAAGTATTCAAGCTACAATTTGAGAAAACGGCAGTTGTAAATAATTGGAGTGCGGAGGACAAAGTCGCTGCCCTGTTCGTAGCATTGAAAGGACCTGCAGCAGAAATATTACAGACTGTTAGCGAGGGCGAAAGAAACAGCTATGACGCAATTATGGGTGCCGTTGAAAGACGTTATGGTAGCGAACACAGCAAGCAGATATACCAAATGGAGTTGCAGAATCGCTTCCAGAAACCAAATGAGACATTACAAGAATTTTCTTCTGAGATTGAGAGGCTAGCTCATTTGGCAAACGCAGGAGCACCTCAAGAATTCATCGAAAGAATGAAAATTCAAAGCTTCATCAATGGAATACGAGATATTGAAACGAAGCGGGCTACCTATGCAAATCCAAAAGGAACTTTTGCCGAAACGGTCTCATATGCCTTGATGCAGGAAACAGCATCTTTGTTGAGTAAGCCCACTTACAAAGCTCATCGGGTGGAAGTGGATGCGCAAGACTTGCTAACTAAGATATTGGAGGTGTTGAATGTATTGCAGAAAAAGAGGAATAGAGCTGTGAAATGCTTCAGGTGCAGGAAAACAGGACACATAGCACGTCATTGTAGCAAGGGCTCCAGTAATGTCAGCACTGTGGACAAGCGAAAGCGCAAGGTTGACGGGCATGAGCAAATGTCCAAATTAATAGATCGCCAGAAAGGAACCATACAAGGAAATACTGATGCCGTATTGCGAAAACCATGTAACCTCGAACGAAAGAATTCCTCCAGAGCTGAGCGGAAGGAAGTCGTCGTAAATGTTCGGCGAATGACAATAACATCTACAGACGAATGGAATGCGGAACAATTAAGGAAGTGTCAGCTAGAAGATCCAGATCTGGCACGTGTAATGATCGGTTTGGAGCAAAATGAACGACCATCAAAAGAAGAGATGTCATCGGAGAGTCCTGTTGCCAAATCACATTGGGCACAGTGGAATAGTTTGCAATTGGTAAATGGTTGTCTACATCGTGTTTGGGAGAGTGAAGATGGTCAAAGTTCTAAAACATTGATAGTTGTTCCAAGGAAAAGAATACCGGATGTGCTAAATGAACTACACAATGGTCCAAGTGGAGGTCATCTTGGAGTAACAAAGACGGTAGAGAAAATCAAGAAGAGGTTTTATTGGGTCGGCTGCCGTCAGACAGTTGTTGAGTGGATTGCGAACTGCGATGTGTGCATAAAGGCTAAGGGTCCCAAATCCAGGAGTCATGGGCTGATGAAACAATACAACTCAGGAGCACCATTTGAGAGAATTGCCATGGATGTAGCTGGGCCATTTCCTACTAGCAAACTTGGAAACAAATATGTACTGGTGGTAATGGATTACTTCAGCAAATGGCCGGAAGTGTACCCGTTTCCAAATCAAGAAGCAGAAACTATAGCCGAAGTATTCACCAACAATTGGGTGGCGAGATATGGTGCACCTATAGAGCTACATTCTGACCAAGGTAGGAACTTCGAATCAGTAGTGTTTCAGGAGATGTGCAAGACACTGGGTATTAGGAAAACCCGAACAACTGCGTTGCATCCACAATCAGACGGCATGGTAGAAAGATTTAACAGAACATTAGAGGAACATTTACGAAAGGTGGTGGACAAGTTCCAGAGAGATTGGGACACTCATATTCCTCTGTTCCTGATGGCATATCGATCGGCCGTACACGATACAACAGGTCAGACTCCTGCAAAAGTAATCTTTGGTAGTGATCTTCGACTGCCAGCTGACTTGAAATTTGGGATAAGTGCTGATGCGGGAATAAATGCCAGACAATCTAACAATGTTCTGGAAGAGGAAATGAGAGAAATACATGAACTTGTGAGACAGCGAACAAAGATCATGAGTGACAAAATGAAGGCCAGATACGACAAGGCGATGAACTCAGAAGGTTTTCTTGAGGGAGATTTAGTTTTGCTATACAACCCGCAGCGAAAGAAAGGTTTGTCCCCGAAATTGCAGTGTACTTGGGAAGGGCCCTACAAAGTGATTAAGCGTCTCAACGATGTTGTGTATCGCATACAAACGATTGGAAGACCGAGGAATAAAATGAAGGTGGTTCATCTGGAAAGGCTAGCAGCATTTGGAACGAGTAATGTGTCAGATCGGGACGATCAGACTTAGGTGGAGGGCAGTGTGGCGAATATAATCGGTTCCACTCTCACAATACTAAATGACTGAACACATCTCTAAAGAAACTGCCAGAACTAGAAGAAGAGACCAGATAATTTCCAGTGTTGCCAGAATTTTCCAGATTGCGTTTGACAAACTATATAAGGCGGCGAGCAGGCGCTCCGCAGTCAGTCGTAATTTAACCGTAGAAGTGTTAACATCAAGTCAAGTAAAACAAGTGTAGACTTTTTAGTCGTGAAATAAAGCGGTGTGAATTAAGAAGTAAATAAAGACTTTTATTTAACAATTTAGTGATACGAACCCGATAGAAATAATCGAGCTATCGACAAATACGTAACAATACTATAGAATTCGACCGAAAAATCGTACAGAATAGCATAATCGCAAAAATGATCGCAAATTTACGATACCGACCCGAAAATTGTCGCAAATTGGTTACAGAATAGGCCCACTGATCAGATGTATCAATAATAATATAATAACACAATGGCGTTATTATAACTCTGACGAGTTTTATGGCCGAGCTTCTCTCCCAATTCGAGGTGTGCTCCTTAACTTTTGTTTTTCCTACCAATTGGGTGGACCTACAGTTTCATGCCGGCTCCGAACGGCGAATGTTTTTTTGCGAGAAGCTTTTTCATGACAGAAATACACTCGGAGGGTATGCCGCCCACTGCCGAGAGGTGACCGCTGCTCTTAAAAACCCAATAATTGGATTTTTCCTAATTAGAAAAATAATTTTCTTTAGTGTTTGTTCGGACTGGGGTTTGAACCCGAGACCTCTGGCATAGCAGGAGAGCACTCTACCCACTGCACCACAGCGGCCACTGGTATGGATCACATGTATCAAGCAAGTTTTAAATAGAAATTAATTTAAAGCGCGATAATTTTATTAATTTTTGGTTCGTTTTCTTTAATTTTTTAAATACTCTTGCCTTTTTTAACGTTAATATCCAACCCAAATCATTAAGTGACACAACTAAACATTTTTTTAAATCATGTTTTATCATAAACGGGTACGCAGAACATATCTCTAGCGGTTGCAAATAAAAATTTTTGAATCGGTTTTGACTGAATAATTGCAATTATTCTGAGCCATTTCAACATCATTGCTTGTAAAGAAAAAACGTTTTTTGGCTCCTGAAAATTTTTGAATTTTGAGTTGTGTCAATTTATGATTAAGGGTGCGATATATTAAAGTTAATTTTCCATTAAAAAATAATAAAGGAAAAAAAACCATTTGTCTACTATATCTATTACAAGGCCCGGCAAATCGACTCACGTGAGTTAATGAGTATAACACACATATGCTTACGCTCTGTGATTCAGTCGTTGTTTAGACAGCGAAGAAGCAACACAAGCACTGGCTGCGTTGCTTTGTTTGTTATGCGACAGTGTGCCATTGCGTATGTATGACCATGAATAATAAATCATTTTGCACTGCAACCAAATTTTCAAGTTGCAAAATTGCAATGCTTTATTTTTCAATTCATATAATAAAATTTGCTTATTCTTAAAGGTTCTACTAAATCTTCACTTATAACTTACGCCCCATCCTTGCATACCTTAACAAGTTTAGTTATGTACTTTTGGAAAAATTTCGTAAATGATATCAACTCTCAACTATTTCTCAATGAATATTCTTCAAATAAATTTTTAATGTATATTTTTTACACTAAAAACTCCTTATATATATTTTTTTATTATTGGAATTTCCAATATTTTACATTGTTGAATCCAAATTAATTTATAAAACATTTTTTTAAGTTAATTTCCAATATTTTAGATTGGTGAATCCAAATTAATTTATAAAACATTTTTTTAAGTTAAAAATTCCTAAGTAATACATTTTTCATTATTATTCAAATATTTATTTTATTTTCAAAACGTTGCTATTTTGTACGTTTGCCATATATGCTTAGTGCTTACACCACTGTTGCATAAATCTCTCTGTTCTCACTAACACAATCTCAGTTTTAGTTTTGCCGGGGTCTGGTCTATTACCACGAAAAAATCTGGTTGGTACTTTAAAAAGCAATTTGGTACGTTTTTTGGTACGAGGAAAAATATGTTAGTGGCATCACTGATTATGACCAGTGTTGCCAGAACTTTTCCAGAGTTCCAGCTAGATTCTCAAAAAAAAAGATAGAAAAAGCCATGGTAGAAAAATAGAAGGTAAAATCACTTATTGACGTAGGCAGCCATCTTAGCCATTTGACTTTTATTGAATTTATGACATTTCATTGAAATCATGCTACCAGAGTAAACAGCAGCAAATGTTTTTTTGTGCCGAAATCTGAAGTTTGTGAAAATAAATTAATTTATTTTCAAAAAAGCAATTGTGATTTGTGCAAACTAAATAAAAAATAAATTTACTTTCATACGCGTAATTTGTGAAAAAAGATTTGAAAAATGAGCTGCCTCTTCAGGGGATGCGAAAATACCGTGCACTTTTGCAAAGGCTCAGCGGTGAAGTTTTTTAGGTTTCCAGCAATTCCGTTTATAAGGAATCAATGGCTTCAAGCGTGCCAAATAGAGGAAGTTGATCTTCCAAAGAACCCGTTGATGTGCTCAGTGCATTTCGGTGCTAGCGAGATTAGTAGCACAGTGCAGTGCCAAGTTATAATGCGAAAACAAAGTATGGACGCAATAATTAAAATGTGCATAAATCTTAATAAAATATGTATTTTTTAGAGTGCAATTAGTGGAAAGCTTTGTGAACAAAAATCTCGAGGCTGTAGATACGTAAGTGCTTTATAAACAAACATTTAATTGAAAATATCTCGAAGACATCCTGATGAAAAAAAAGATTACAAAAAAAAAAAAATGAAAAAAATTACAACTTAAATGAGTTTAATAAAGAACTTTAAAATATACCTTCTTGTTTCCTTTAATCTGAATTCTGCATTTCTGTTCCACCAAATTTTTGCTTGTATTGTACTCCTTCTCTTCCCTTTCTGTAAGATAGAAGTGAAAGAGAACAAGCAAAATGTAAACAAAAAATTTGTTCGGACATAACGATGACTCCAGCCTTACTTCTTTGTTAAATTCTCTGTATGTTGTACCTATTGCGTAAGGCTTTGTATTAAATATTCGAGCCAAGTACTTCCCACTTTTCACATCCCTTATAATAATATATAACCTTCTTTGATAATTTCTGAGCTTTCTTCAACTAAAACTAAAATTACCGAAATTTTCTTAAAAAATCTCCATTTTCATATTTGTCCAATATGGCAGCCTCACTCATAATGTTTACAAAAAAGATACTTCAGAAAAATTCAATAGCCGTCAAAAAGTTTAAAGTGAAATTACCTTCTGAATTTTTATACCATGGAAAAAGTGAAAAAAAATGTTTCACACCTCAAAACAAAAATTGAAAAAAAAAAAAAATTACGAAATTACCCAGTAGAACTTGGTGCGAGATCTCCCCAAGGGAGAGCAGAAGAGTACTCTATTTGATATCCTTTCCGAGCTTATCAAATTTTTTTCAGTTTTGTTTTACTTTGTTTGTGTTTATTACTTCCCTTCCTAGGACATACAATGTTAAAAGCGAGTATACAAAATTGTATGCTTATACACGAAATATAGAGAGTAATAGAATATCTATTGACAAGTACTCCCGATGATCCCAAGTCCTACTGCGTATTTTAATGCTTTATTAATAGATGATTTCCAGCCTAATGTGTTTTCAAAACACACATAAATTCAAGGTCAATTTAACAGGTCGGTTCAAGATACATAAACACATACACGCCGTGAGCTTAATGTCGAACTCTCGTAACCGAGATTTCAAAACTGTAAGGAAGACGAAATACTTTGACATTCAGCTCATGGGCGAATGATGGATAAACTCAGAGAATGAAGAATTTGACGAATTGTAAACACGAATGCATGTATAGAATATGCAGAAGTAAACAAATTGGATAGCTGCCGAAGAAGAACAAGAAGTCGCTGATCTGAAGAACCGACGTGTTTAGTGGAGTTGCATAAGTCATTTATTTTCGTATACTATATGTAAATTTGTACTTCAGTGTCAATAAAAAAAAAACGAAATGTTAAAAAAAAATGTTTTACATTCAAATAATGGTAACTGTGATGACTGTATGTGTGTATATGAGCAGTGAGCAGCGCTGATTTTTTGGGGAGTTTTAGCAAAAAAGCTAAAAAAGTCAAAGCTAAATCAGAATTTTTGCAGCTAAGAGACAAGAAAAAAAGCTAAATCTAGCTTGAAAAAAGCTAGAATGACAACGCTGATTATGACAATTGTGAACGAGTAGTAAGCTTTCGAACTCGCTCGTTCATATTGTTATACGATCACAAATTTTAAAGCGGGAGCAAACGTATTCGGAATGATATCGCTTTTATCTCGAACGGGTACAAACGTAGATTAATCGCTTTCATCCAAAGTTGTAAGCCAAGGCTATTTTTTATGAAAATGTCTAAAAATTATACAAATGGTACACGTCCCGGATTAACCTTAGGTTTACCAATACCCACCCGGGTGACCTTTTGCGTTTTCTTTTTGCGATTACCCAGCAACTATTTGACGGATTTTAAAATGCTTTTTACTCACTGATCATTTTTTCGAGTTCTTTCAGATAATAACAAGTTTGATTGTTTTTTTCATCCGGAATATACACTTTTTTCGATTTTGACTTTTTATATACGTAGTTTACCATTTTCCTCTTATCTTTACTCGTCATCGACCTGTTGGAAGATTAGCCTTTTTATTTAGAAACTAGCAAATACCCGCTCCGCTTCGCAGCGAAAACAAAAGCTTTTATGTTATAATGGGTCTCTCCCTTTACCTTTACCTTTACTTTTACCTTTACCTTTACCTTTACCTTTACCTTTACCTTTACCTTTACCTTTACCTTTACCTTTACCTTTACCTTTACCTTTACCTTTACCTTTACCTTTACCTTTACCTTTACCTTTACCTTTACCTTTACCTTTACCTTTACCTTTACCTTTACCTTTACCTTTACCTTTACCTTTACCGGGACCATCCATCACCATCCGGGCCCACTACTTGAACCGACTCAAAAAATAACAATGAAAATATCTGTATGTTGAAGCCTTGCTCGACACCTTTCATTTGATACCAATATCGCTTAGAAACATTCGAGGGTCATCCGGGACCACGTTTTTGGCCCATATTTGGGGACTCTGCCTAGGCATTGCAATGAAACTAACTCTATGTTGAAGGCCTGCTCAGCACCTTTCATTTGATCCCCATATTGCTCAAACACTTGCTGGGTCACTCTGGGTCCACATTTTGACCCATATCTGGAGACCCGGCCTAGGCATCGCAATGAAAATAACTCTATGTTGAAGGCCTGCTCAGCACCTTTCATTTGATACCCATATTGCTCAAACACTTGCTGGGGCACTCTGGGTCCACATTTGGGCCTATATTCCGGGAAGTTCCCACTTTTTCGAAATTCTATATACCCTATTATGTGCGCTAATACCATACGAATCTACTGTGAAAATTTCATAAAGATCGGTTGATTACTTTGGGAGTCCATAAAGGACACACACACACACACACACACACACACACACACACATCCATTTTTATATAATAGATAAGAAATGGCATTGACAAATTCACTCCTTGTAGCAGTAGTAGGAGTCTTCCAGTAACCTTACGCCTAATAGACCTTAGCATAATTAGGATAAAGCAGAGCTTTCTGAGAAATCCTTACACTGAAGAACCTTGACACCACTTTGTTCGATTTCTCCGTGTGTCATAAATGCAGCAAGGGTGGCTACATCTAGAGGAAAGGTCGGCAAAATTGCGAAAGAGGTTGTGTTGGGGAGCTAAGAACGGCCTGCGTTACATTGGCTAAAATGTGTGTAATGTTTTCCATTTACTCTTATGAGTCAAAATGCCGATGTCCAGCCAGCTAAATTCTCCTCACATGCTCCTGACACGTCGGAAGGCTTGAATTAATTTACAATATGCATACATATCTATATATATAAAAATGATTTGGTATTTAATTATAACGCTAAAACTTGAAAACGGCTGAACCAAATCAAATACTTCCTTAGGGGGGTTTGTTTGTTGTCATCCCGCGAAGGTTTAGTCGAAGAAAAAATTAAAAAATGTTAGGGGGGCGTGGCACCTCCCATACAACCTTAATTTTTAAAGCTGATTATCTCTAAAACAGTTCAAGGTAGGGAGCTGAAAATTGGTATAGAGGTAGGTGATATCAAACCCCTTCTCACTCAGAAAAGTGGGGGTTATCAGAAAAGGGGGCGTGGCACCTCCCATACAACCTTAATTTTTAAAGCTGATTATCTGTAAAACAGTTCAAGGTAGGGAGCTGAAAATTGGTATAGAGGTAGGTGATATCAAACCCCTTCTCACTCAGAAAAGTGGGGGTTATCAGAAAAGGGGGCGTGGCACCTCCCATACAACCTTAATTTTTAAAGCTGATTATCTCTAAAACAGTTCAAGGTAGGGAGCTGAAAATTGGTATAGAGGTAGGTGATATCAAAACCCTTCTCACACAGAAAAGTGGGGGTTATCAGAAAAGGGGGCGTGGCACCTCCCATACAACCTAAATTTTAAAGCTGATTATCTCTAAAACAGTTCAAGGTAGGGAACTGAAAATTGGTATAGAGGTAGGTGATATCAAAACCCTTCTCACTCCGAAAATTGGGGGTTATCAGAAAAGGGGGCGTGGCACCTCCCATACAACCTTAATTTTTAAAGCTGATTATCTCTAAAACAGTTCAAGGTAGGGAACTGAAAATTGGTATAGAGGTAGGTGATATCAAAACCCTTCTCACTCCGAAAATTGGGGGTTATCAGAAAAAAGGGCGTGGCACCTCCCATACAACCTTAATTTTTAAAGCTGATTATCTCTAAAACAGTTCAAGGTAGGGAACTGAAAATTGGTATAGAGGTAGGTGATATCAAAACCCTTCTCACTCCGAAAAGTGGGGGTTGTCTGAAAAGGGGGCGTGGCACCTCCCATACAACCTAAATTTTTAAAGCTGATTATCTCTAAAACAGTTCAAGGTAGGGAACTGAAAATTGGTATAGAGGTAGGTGATATCAAAACCCTTCTCACTCAGAAAAGTGGGGGTTATCAGAAAAGGGGGCGTGGCACCTCCCATACAACCTTAATTTTTAAAGCTGATTATCTCTAAAACAGTTCAAGGTAGGGAGCTGAAATTGGTATAGAGCTAAATGATATCAAAACCATTCCCTCGCATAAAAGTGGGGGTTATCGGAAAAAGGGGCGTGGCACCTCCCATACAAACTTAATTTTTCATGCTGAATATCTCTAAAATTGTTTACGCTAGGGGCTTGGAAATTGGTGTGGAGATAAGCGATAACAATTCCATATTAACGCAAAATAATAGGAGTTATACGAAAAGGGGGCGTGGCACTTCCCAACAACACTTAATTTTTTAAGCTGAACATCTTTAAAAGGATTTAAGTCAGGGACCTGGAAATTGGTACAGAGATATATGATATCAAAACAATTTTTGCGCATAAAAGTGTAGGTTATCGGAAAAGCGGGCGTGGCACCTCCCACGCGTTCTTAATTTTTAAGGCTAAATATCCTTAAAAGCGTTCATGGCATGTACATAGAAATCACTATGCAGATATACGATATCAATACCATGTTCACCCAAAAAAAAAGAAAAGATTTATCGAAAAATGGGGCATTGCACCTCCCATACTTACTTTTGGGCTGAATATATCTAAAAGGGTTGGAGGAGGGCCTGAAAACCATTATGGAGGTATACTATATCAATCATCTTACTTACTTAGTGAAAATAGCCAATACTCAGTGAAAATAAATATCCGGAACAGAAAACTAAAAATGTTGTGTATCGTGCAGCCTTAAACTGAATACTAAATTATATATTTTTGAAGTTGTATACACAATTAAGTAGTGAAAAATCGTTAATTTTCTATTAAAAATAATACCGGTGTAATAACAATTTTTGAAATGAAATTAATAAAAAAATCTATTTTGGGCAGAACGAAGTTTGCCGGGTCAGCTAGTACTATATATTTTATTTTCGTTTATTGTTCCCACCATAGACATCATCCCACTCATGAACTAATGATAATTTATTTAAAATTTTATACATGCGGAAGTTTCCACGGAGTCGTTTTACCGGTCAGCCAAGTCCTTCACAACTCGCTCGCCTCGGTTTCGATCGGTTATTTTGTTTTTGACTTACGATCTTCTGAGTTTGAGTGCTCCAACGGCAACTTCAAGTTAATAATTAGTATACTGAAGCCTCATTATTAAGTCAAAATTTGCCTTAGGAGGCAAAATTTTTAATTTTTTACTTTATGTACACTTATTTCAGGGTGTTCATTTTTCTTTTTTTTACTTAATTTTATCAAATATAGTAAAATTAAATACTTTTACTCATTTGCAAGCTTATATATTATAATGGTACGAAATACAATTGCGTAATAAAAAGTTGAAGCAGGAGAAAGCATGCGAAACGCAGGCAAATATATGTGGGTCACCCGGGTGGGTATTGGTAAACCTCGTACATAAAAATCTCTGGTAATCGTAAGGTTAATCGCATTTTTTGCAGGGTATGTATGTCGTTTTCGTGTCTAATTTCAAATAATTTCATAAATGTATCCAATCCTCAGTAGATAGGCTTTAAAATTCAAAAAACTGTTTTCGAATCGGACCTTTCTGAGCGAGGTTATTCAGTAAAAAAATTTCAAAAAGGTGGCAACCCAAATTTTTTTTGCTAACTTTCATCTTGATACCAAAGGGAACATTTCAAAAAAAGAATCATTGAAATCGGACCAGCCGTTCTCGAGTTTCTAAGCCTGTATCAAATTAACACACCATTTTTATATATCGACGCTTCCAAACAATACTGTACTAAGTCGACTTAGTACATTTTTCCGTTTTTGGCGTTTTCAAGTATTAGGTCTCTTAATTTAGATGCTGTCTAATTTTGGTGTCAATCGGACAATCCAATCAAAAGTTATAAGCAAAAGTGAACATATAATACAACTCGAGATTTTTACAGAATAAAAACTTTGAGAGCTTGCCATGAAAAACCACGTAGCAAATTTTTATTTTTTCAAATCCAAACTGAAGTTACAAGTGAAAATATACTTAGCATACAACTAAAGTTTCATATCGAGTTTAAACTTTGAGAGCTTCTCCTGCAAAACACAGTTTTCAGACTTAGTACAGTTTTGTTTGGAAGCGTCATACATTATACATACATACTTTTTCATGCATAAAGCATTCATATTTGTTATTTTCGTAAAATATGCTCTGTAGGGACTTTTTATGCACACAGTTTACACAGGTACTTCGTGTACGAATACGGAACATACTATCAGCATTTTTTTTCTTCTGGTTGAATTTTTTGTTAAATTTGTCAATGAGCACAGCTTCGTATATTTTTTGACAGTAGCATACGGAAGCTCATACAATTTATAGGCCAACCTTTAATATATGCTTACCTGCCCTGTCCGCCATCACAGGAGCCTTCCTTTGACAATGCATAACCATCCGGGTTCATTGATGGCATAATGTGTATTCGTGTATTATCCAATAGCCATTTAACATATTGATCGGTATTATAACTAGTCACAAAGTATTGTATAAGATGAAGTAGTAATTCTCTTCCAACTGGTTCATTACCGTGTATGTTTCCCACGTACTTAACATCTGGCTTCCCAATCATATGTTCATAGGGAGATGATGATACGACCATAACCCAAAGATCGCGTCCTTGTATTGATTTACCGATAGAATAAAGAGCTGTTAAATTAGGATAGCGAGCACTTGTGGTTCTAAAAGTGGGAAGATATAAAAAATAAATATTTGTATAAAATTTGCTTTGACGTCTCCACTAGGTAGATATTTAAGTGCTTTAAGATCCGACACCGTAGGAACCCTTCTGGTTACTCCGGGTTTAATACTACTCCCTGTACTTTTTAAAAATGCTGTACCGTAAATATGTATAAAGCTTCGAATGGCTTTTTTATTGAATGGTTATTATTTTTACCAGAGACCACCCTAATCATTATACGTTTTAAAATAAAAATCGACATTTAGGGCCGATTTCACCAACGTGACTAAAGCTAAAACTAAGTTTTGACTTAAGTTAGCCCAGATAACGGAAATTTGGTAATTAAGTCACTAATAAAGCTGCAGTGATAAAATTTAACTCACGTCTTCAGAAGAAGAAATTTGGAGAAATTTTGAGAAATGGGCGGTGCCACGCCCACTTATTAAGGGACAAACTTTGAAAGTTTTATAAGTCATAATTCAGAAACCGTGGTAGATATATCGATGAAATTTGGTACACGGGATCTACTTACTTAAGTAAATTTTTGGACGAAAAAGTGCCAAAATCGGTTGACGACCACGCCCAGTTTTATATATGGGATCTATATAAACCTTATAAAAACGTTTTTAGCGATATTTCTGTCAAATATAAATGAGTCCAGAACCAGGAATATACGAGATTTCTGAGTCTATAACTCGACAAATAATTGATATATTATGACGAAACTTGGTGTATACACTTTTATAACATGTGGTAATACATGTTCAAAATTTTAGCGAAATAGGTTGACGACCACGCCCACTTTTATATATGGGTATTATAAAGTGGCCTAATAAAAACATTTTAAGCGATATCTTTGTCAAATATATAGATAATTAATTAAAATTTTGCGGTATGATTCCCACAATAAACCGAAAACAAAGAACATACATACGAAAAATAATTGAGATATTATGATGAAACTTTGTGTATAAACTTTTATCACTTGTAGTAATAGGCATGTAAAAATTTAGCGGGATTCGTTTATGATCACGTTATGATCACACCTACTCTACTTTTTAGCAAAGATATGTCTGGAACACCCTTTGGGAATTTTTAACGTGACATCTTTGTAACTAGAAGTTATAAATAATTGAAATTTTGCACTAACAATAATATTTATATGCTTAGTTGGATGATTGATACAAATTTTGATAATGCGTATCTAATATTCGATTCCACTCGAACTTAGGCTTCCTTACTTGTTTTTGTTTGTTTTGATTTCCTTTTATATTCAATCTTCTATATATATAAAAATGATTTGGTATTTAATTGAAACGCTAAAACTTGAAAACGGCTGAACCAAATCAAATACCTCCTTAGGGGGGTTTGTTTGTTGTCATCCCGCGAAGGTTTAGTCGAAGAAAAAATTAAAAAATGTTAGGGGGGCGTGGCACCTCCCATACAACCTTAATTTTTAAAGCTGATTATCTCTAAAACAGTTCAAGGTAGGGAGCTGAAAATTGGTATAGAGGTAGGTGATATCAAACCCCTTCTAACTCAGAAAAGTGGGGGTTATCAGAAAAGGGGGCGTGGCACCTCCCATACAACCTTAATTTTTAAAGCTGATTATCTCTAAAACAGTTTAAGGTAGGGAGCTGAAAATTGGAATAGAGGTAGGTGATATGAAAACCCTTCTCACTCAGAAAAGTGGGGGTTATCAGAAAAGGGGGCGTGGCACCTCCCATACAACCTTAATTTTTAAAGCTGATTATCTCTAAAACAGTTCAAGGTAGGGATCTGAAAATTGGTATAGAGGTAGGTGATATCAAAACCCTTCTCACACAGAAAAGTGGGGGTTATCAGAAAAGGGGGCGTGGCACCTCCCATACAACCTTAATTTTTAAAGCTGATTATCTCTAAAACAGTTCAAGGTAGGGAGCTGAAAATTGGTATAGAGGTAGGTGATATCAAAACCCTTCTCACACAGAAAAGTGGGGGTTATCAGAAAAGGGGGCGTGGCACCTCCCATACAACCTAAATTTTAAAGCTGATTATCTCTAAAACAGTTCAAGGTAGGGAACTGAAAATTGGTATAGAGGTAGGTGATATCAAAACCCTTCTCACTCCGAAAATTGGGGATTATCAGAAAAGGGGGCGTGGCACCTCCCATACAACCTTAATTTTTAAAGCTGATTATCTCTAAAACAGTTCAAGGTAGGGAACTGAAAATTGGTATAGAGGTAGGTGATATCAAAACCCTTCTCACTCCGAAAATTGGGGGTTATCAGAAAAAAGGGCGTGGCACCTCCCATACAACCTTAATTTTTAAAGCTGATTATCTCTAAAACAGTTCAAGGTAGGGAACTGAAAATTGGTATAGAGGTAGGTGATATCAAAACCCTTCTCACTCCGAAAAGTGGGGGTTGTCTGAAAAGGGGGCGTGGCACCTCCCATACAACCTAAATTTTTAAAGCTGATTATCTCTAAAACAGTTCAAGGTAGGGAACTGAAAATTGGTATAGAGGTAGGTGATATCAAAACCCTTCTCACTCAGAAAAGTGGGGGTTATCAGAAAAGGGGGCGTGGCACCTCCCATACAACCTTAATTTTTAAAGCTGATTATCTCTAAAACAGTTCAAGGTAGGGAGCTGAAAATTGGTATAGAGCTAAATGATATCAAAACCATTCCCACGCATAAAAGTGGGGGTTATCGGAAAGAGGGGCGTGGCACCTCCCATACAAACTTAATTTTTCATGCTGTATATCTATAAAATTGTTTACGCTAGGGGCTTGGAAATTTGTGTGGAGATAAACGATAACAATTCCATATTAACGCAAAATAATAGGAGTTATATGTACGAAAAGGGGGTGTGGCACTTCCCAACAACACTTCATTTTTTAAGCTGAATATCTTTAAAAGGATTTAAGTCAGGGACCTGGAAATTGGTACAGAGCTATATGATATCAAAACAATTTTTGCGAATAAAAGTGTAGGTTATCGGAAAAGGGGGCGTGGCACCTCCCATACAAACTTAATTTTTCAAGCTGAATATCTATAAAAGCGTTTAAGGTTGGGACCTGAAAATTGATCAGGGGATTAACGATATCAATAGCGTGCTTATGAAAAAAACAGTAGTTTTGGGAAAAGGGGGCGTGGCACCTCCCATGCGTTCTTAATTTTTAAGGCTAAATATCCTTAAAAGCGTTCATGGCATGTACATAGAAATCACTATGCAGATATACGATATCAATACCGTGCTCACCCAAAAAAAAAAAAATTATCGAAAAATGGGGCATTGCACCTCCCATACGTACTAAACCTTTGAGGCTGAATATATCTAAAAGGGTTGGAAGAAGGGCCTGAAAACCATTATGGAGGTATACTATATCAATCCTCTTACTTAGTGAAAATAGCCAATACTCAGTGAAAATAAATATCAGGAACAGAAAACTAAATATGTTGTGTATCGTGCAGCCTTAAACTGAATACTAAAATTATATATTTTTGAAGTTGTAGTAGTAGTGAAAAATCGTTAATTTTCTATTAAAAATAATACTTGTGTAATAACAATTTTTGAAATGAAATTAATAAAAAAATCTATTTTGGGCAGAACGAAGTTTGCCGGGTCAGCTAGTACAGCCATGGGCGATTGAGCCCATATGGGTATTTACCCGTACGGGTCGCGTCGGCTCATTGCATGGGGATGGTGAAATAGGTAAATGTACCAGCTGGTGGGGAGAAGGACGAACTCAAACTGAGCATATGGTTGCCACACTTGGTAACTAATTCCAAAATAGGTATTTTTTTGCGGTTGGTAATTTGGTAACTATCAAATGATTTTAGTATTTTTCTTTTTCAATATGATAAAATTAATCTAAGGTATACTTAATTTGTTAATGTTAAAAATGTTTTTTTTTTTAATTTCTACTAAAGCTATGACCAAAGAAAAATCAAACGAACTACAAACAAAATTCATTCATAGATGTGATTTACGTTTCAGATAATTTTTTTTGTAAACCAAAGCAGGTGTACTTCTTTTAAGTTTTTTTTATCATTCGAATTATGAAGGCGATAATGCCCGAATCGCAATTTGGCGTTCGGTCGGTCGCGCTTCTGACAAGTGAGTAGAAATGTATGGAAATATATGGAGCAAATCGTACTGTGACCTCAAGCGTTTGATCGTAAAATTTTTGTAATATCGTATGTTCATTGCAACCCTGTATAACGCCTGAGTTGAATATTTCTCTACTAAGTCGGGCGTTTGACATTAAGTAAATTAAAAGTAAAAATGAAAAATTATGAAATTTGTGAAAAAATTCAACAAAATATATTAGTGGCAGTGAACATGTTTACAATCCAACATCTAATATCGAATGTCAGTGTGAAGCGGCTTTGAGGTACGATTAACGCGCGACCGACCTAACGCCAAATTGCGATTCCGGCATAATTTATTAGTCTGTTTGTAATTTTTTGGTTATTTTGTTGGGAATTATTATCAACATTTTTTTAGGATAGTGGCAACCAATATCAACCAATATTGAGCGCGCTAATGCATATTCGGTATTGAGAACAAGAGAGCATATATATATATACATATGTACATTAAGGTGGGGCGAATTTTTTTTTTTTTGGAAATTCAATTTGTTCCAAAGCCAGAACGGCACCTTCCTAGCCCAGAAATAAGCCTGTCAAATTTTATTGAACTACTCGCATGTATTTTCCCTTAAAGTTGGTATACATTTTATATATGAAAAGTAAGGTGGGTAAAAGGGGGTTGACCCCCGCTGGGGGGTGTTATGGAACGCACTGTAAAATGTATATGAAATTAAAGGGAATCAAAATACCTATCGAATGGTATAAAAATATTCGAAATCGGTTCAGTAGTTTTTAAGTAATTGCAATTTAAAGAATGCATAATATAAACTTTGTCCTTTAATAACTTTTGTTGTTGTTTTTTCCAAAAAAAATTCACTTTAATACTCAGCTTAGCCATGTTTATCAATCCTCATACTTGGTTTTTTGCTTTTATAATTTTCAAAATTTCATATTTGTACCAGATCGTGCTTTCAACTTTGCGGGGCTGGGGGCAGTTCAAAATGTCATCCTATGGCCATAAAATTTTGTGGGGTTCATTAGGGCAACTTTTCATTGGTACGTTCAAAAAAAAAAAAACAAAAAAAAGCTCCATATGTTTTCACTCCACCTTAATGTACATGCCAAAAGCACAAAGCACACTTGCTTCAATAACGACACAACACAATTTTCTGAATCGATACTTAGTAGTGAGAATCAGTGTTATTTATTTGTTATGAAATTTTATGGTCATGGATGAAAATTAAGGGCTTTATTTAAAAAATATTGTTGCTTTAGTATAGTAGCTTACTTCCATATATAGCGTAGAAGACATAAATTGGTTTTTTTAAATTATGACACTAATGAAGTAAATGGCATCGGAGTTCGAAAGCAATAGAGCGAGAAAGAATCTGCAAAATTAGCGATTGTACAGAATTGCCGCTGAAGCCACTAAAGCAGACATAGGCAGCCCATACCACAATTGTGGGAAGTCGATTCACACGTATTCTTACTCTCTTCATCAGTCGTTTGCCAACTGTCGAACGAAAAACATTGCGCCTGACTACGTCGCTTCGTTGTTGAACGCAAGCATTGACTTTATACAGGTAATGTATGTATGTATGTCCACAAATAAAATGCCCGGCGAGAAATTTTATATGATGGAAATGCCGTCGGCCATATGCAATGCCTTTTTTTGCTATAAAGTATTTAAAAATAATACAAATGATCATGCACTACAAAGGCATTGCGAAGTATTTCACAAAGAGTTTTTGTACTCTTATTTGGATTACTTTTGTCTTCCAAACACTCTGCTTTACCCAACTACCCTTTAATTTTTTTCAGAAGAGATAATTTTTTTTCATTAGAAAGTTCTTTTCCTTTCAAAAGCAAAAACACAAACAACAAAAAACCAAAAATGTCCGTTCTACATATGTATACGTATGTACATATATTCCACTTGAAGCGGATCAATTTCCTACTGGGGTGCGCATGCGGAGAACTTGTTTTGTTCTCACCAACACAACCTCATTTCAGATTTCGCCGACCACTGCACTAAAGTGACAATTTGACCCTTTTTTAAGAGCCAGGCTACCGGAACCCAACTTTTTGAAAATATGCAATATTTGAACCTTTTTAAACATTTGGGCCACTTTTTGTCCTTTTTTACTTTCAAACCTATAATGTAATAAATATTTTTTAGTTTTTTTCTTAAATATAAAAAAAGCTTTTTTACGTTTGTTTTTACATGGCCGTTTTCTGCTACTGTTGTTGGTATGTAGATTGTAATAAAAGGAAAATTGAGAATTAAGCAAAACAAAGCTGACGGCGGTGGTAGCTCAATGGGATGCTATTGGCTTACCAATCGAAACGACTTAAGTTCGATCCTCGGTTGAGGCCGCCTGAAGAAGTCTGATGAGGGGATGTGGTGGTCTCCGAAATGGATCCATAACCTCTACCAAAAAAATTTTTTTAATTTTTCTTAATTAAAAACTGGCCAATAGCTAATATAAAATTCACATAAAAAAGCCTCTTTGTTACCTTTTCACTTTTCATTAGCAATTCTCCGCTGCGAAGGAAAACCCCGAAAAAGTTATTTGGGAGTAAAAATTTTTAGAATGCAAGAAAATTTTTTTAACAAACCGAAATAGAAGAGTTTTCGCACAACGTGGGGGAATGAAAAACAACTTAAATGAGAACTAGTTGTGAATTTGTTGCAAATGCGCTGCCAGCAGTGCATCAGCAGAAAGATTATTTTCAAAACTTTCACTATTTAAGACCAAGGGTACAAACCGCTTGCAAATTGCTTTAAGCATTAAGTAAACCACAAAAATATATGAAAATGTGTTTCTAGCTAAAAAAAATTTGGGAAACACTTTTTTTTACTTTTTTCGGCCACTTTTCGAAATTTTTTAGCGGCAACACTGCACATTTTATTATTGGCGAATTCCTCTCTCTATATAAAACAATGTGGTTTTCATTTTTAGTGTTTCCGTACGCGCTGTGCGATGAACATCACTTAAGCGGAGTGTACATCAACTTCGATATCGCCTTAGCTCCCCTTTCCCCGGAAATTATGCAGTGCCCATGATCGCCCCTCTGCTGCGTTTATGTGCCTTGCGGCGCCCATCCCTGAGCTAGTATATTATAAATGTGAAATGGAAATTGTGTTTAAACTCAATTGGCGAGAAAACCGCTAAACGGATCCTCACGAAACTTTGCACACCTAGGTATTTTCACCCGGTAATTGCTATAGGCATATTTTTAATCTGATTAAAAGTCAGGGATGGGCACCTCCCATACAAAATTTTCCTTTTTTTCGTAATATCTCTTGAAATATTTGCACTAGAATAATGAAAATTTTTGTGAAGGAATAATACAAAAATATATACTCAACGGATAAACAATTTAGGTCTTGGTAAAGCAGGGATGGGCACTCTACTCCCATATAAACTGAAATTTTCACAGCGAATATCTCTGGAAGTATTTGTAGTAGGGTACTGAAAACTGGTGTGAGGGCATGTGAGATAACTATATATTAAACGGGGAAAACACTGGGTCTTGGTAAAGCAGGGATGGGCACCTCGCATACAAACTGAAACTTTCACAGCGAATATCTCTGGAAATATTTGTAGTAGGGTACTGAAAACTGGTGTGAGGGCATGTGAGATAACTATGTATTAAATGGGTAAAAACGCTAGGTCTTGGTGAAGCAGGGATGGGCACCTCGCATACAAACTGAAACTTTCACAGCGAATATCTCTGGAAATATTTGTAGTAGGGTACTGAAAACTGGTGTGAGGGCATGTGAGATAACTATGTATTAAACGGGTAAAAACGCTAGGTCTTGGTAAAGCAGGGATGGGCACCTCCCATACAAACTGAAATTTTCACATCGAATATCTCTGGAAATATTTGTAGTAGGGTACTGAAAATTGGTGTGAGGGCATGTGAGATAACTATGTATTAAACGGGCAAAAACGCTAGGTCTTGGTAAAGCAGGGATGGGCACCTCCCATACAAACTGAAACTTGCACAGCGAATATCTCTGGAAATATTTGCAGTAGGGTACTGAAAACTGGTGTGAGGGCATGTGAGATAACTATGTATTAAACGGGTAAAAATGCTAGGTCTTGGTAAAGCAGGGATGGGCACCTCCCATACAAACTGAAATTTTCACATCGAATATCTCTGGAAATATTTGTAGTAGGGTACTGAAAATGGGTGTGAGGGCATGTGAGATAACTATGTATTAAACGGGTAAAAACGCTAGGTCTTAGTAAAGCAGGAATGGGCACCTCCCATACAAACTGAAACTTTCACAGCGAATATTTCTGGAAATATTTGTAGTAGGTTACTGAAAAATGATGTGAGGGCATGTGAGATAACTATATATTAAACGGGAAAAATACTAGGTCTTGGTAAAGCAGGGATGGGCACCTCGCATACAAACTGAAATTTTCACAGCGAATATCTCTGGAAATATTTGTAGTAGGGTACTGAAAACTGGTGTGAGGGCATGTGAGATAACTATGTATTAAACGGGTAAAAACGCTAGGTCTTGGTAAAGTAGGGATGGGCACCTCCCATACAGACTGAAATTTTTACAGCGAAAATCTCTTGAAATATTTATAGTAGGGTACTGAAAATTGGTGTTGGGCATATGAGATAATTACGTACTCAACGGACAAACAAAAATAAGAAAACTATCTTTGACGTCAAGAATGATATTTTTCTATGTAACTTTTTTGGACTAACTCAATATGCTAATATTTTTAAAAGCACGTGGTGTGAAACCCGCGGGTAAACCTAGTTCAAAATAAATTAGAAAAATTTCCATTTTTCATCTGCACAAAAATGGGATAATTTTATACCCAACATGTGCACAATATAATAGGTTTCCTAGGAGTAAATTACTGATATCTCTATTAATATTGGTTCGTAACTGGACCAAATTTTGAACGCATAAATAAAAAATTCATGAAAAGCAATCACTTCACCATGTCACAAATTAAATTTTAAATCGAAATTCTTCAATCTGCTACACTGTCGGTATGACAAATTGATTTCAGCCCAATTTCAGTTCTGTCAATTTCGTCGCAATCTGGTTTACATTACTTTTATCTAGATTCAGAAAAAGCAGTATTGCCCCTCCAAGCGAACAAAAATAAAAGGGGTCTTAAGCTTGCACTGGAAAACAGCACAGGAGTTTAAACTTACTTCAAATTTGAACGGAGTTTTATAGCACTGAAATACGCCAGAGATAATCCGTAATATATAGCTAATTCGCAGTTAATATAATAATACAATGGCGCTATTATAACTCTGACGAATTTTATGGCCGAGCTTCTCTCCCGATTCGAGGTGTGCTCTTTTTGTTTTTCCTAATAATTGGGTGGACCTACAGTTTTATGCCGGCTCCGAACGGCGAATGCATTTTTTGTGAGAAGCTTTTTCATGGCAGAAATACACTCGGAGGGTATGCCGCCCACTGCCGAGAGGTGACCGCTGCTCTTAAAAAACCCAATAATTGGATTTTTACTAATTAGAAAAATTTTTTTGGTGTTTGCTCGGAGTTAGCTTAAGAATTAACTGGAGGTAGTCCGGAGATTCCCTTGTGTTAGTCCTCAATGTTTTAGGGGCTAGGGCATTTTGTAATGACATCCCCGGCGAAAAATGTCTATTGTAAATGAAAGTGAAGAAAAAGGAGAATCCAAGGAAGATCGAGGAAGGTAGACGTATAGGTAAATTCAGAAATTTCCAATCTAATTTGTTATTGTAATTGGTAGAGTGTAATGTCAAAATGGCATTTCGCTTTGGTTGAAATCTGAATTCGCTTGGGACTCGCTCATTCCTATTGACCATGATGTGAATTCGCTTTGATTTTGGCATTATAGCATTGACAGACGGCAGCGATAATCCCGATTACCGCAACACTTAATTCGATTAAAATTTTACCCTGACAGACGGCAGGTATTGCGGATTAACAAAACAGCTGAAGGAAGGTAGGCGCAACAGCGAATTCAAAAACTTCTTGTTTTATTTCCAAAGGTAATGTTAAAATCAAAACGAAATCACGAAACGAATTCAGATTTCAACCAAGGCGAAATATCATTTTGACATTACACTCTACCAATTACAATAACAAATTACATTCGAAATTTCTGAATTCACTTATGCGCCTACCTTCCTAGATCTGCCTTGGGTTCTTCTTTTTCTTCCCTTTCATTCACAATAGATATTTTTCACCAGGGATATCTTTACAAAATGCTCTAATCCGCTAAAATTTTGAGGACTAACTCAAGAGATATTCCGGATTACCTCCAGTTAATTCTCAAGTTAAGTCCGAATTAGCTAGATATTCCGGATTATCGCTGCCGTCTGTCAATGCTATTAGACTATCTTTGAAATAAAAATTTTTGAATTCGCACTGCGCCTACCTTCCTTCAGCTTTTGTTAATCCACAATACCTGCCGTCTGTCAGGGTAAAACTTTAATCGAATTAAGTGTTACGGTAATCGGGATTATCGCTGCCGTCTGTCAAGCCTATTATAAAACTGAGTAAGTTTAAACTTATTTTAAAATTGCACTGAAAAACTGGCCCTTAAATTAGGGTTGCCAGACGTACTGATTTGATCAGTACAATACTGATTTTTCGTGCCCTGTACTGATGGTTTTAAAAACCTTAGGAAATACTGATTTTTTGGATTTTGTAGTGATTTGTACTGATTTTTAGCCGACACTAAAAAATTCATTTTCGGATTCTCACATCGATCAAATTTGTTGGGTGAAACAAGCACCCAGCACGCCGAGGTTTTGGGGTAATAATGTGTTATGTCGTGTACGTGCGCTATAATCATCGTTTTAAGCGTAACCACCTCTCACCGATGACGAAAATGTGTACGAATTTCATCGGTGTTTTGCTAGTAAGCATAACCACGGCATAACCATGAAACAATTAGGAAGGAGGAAGCAACGCGAACGTTAAATGTCATAGAAACATGATTAACAGTTAACGATAGGGGAACAAAAACAAAATGCCTGTAATAAAGACGATTTTCTCCGCATATATTGTTTTTTTTTTTTGGAAGGCAGTGTACTGATTTTTTTTGGGAAATGTATCTGGCAACCCTACCTTAAATGCATATTTTGAAATTTTATAAAGCATTTATAAGTGCTCAATTTAAATGCATATTCTGCCTTGCATTGATAATAATAAATAAGTCTATTTTATGAACTGGATTTTAACTTACCTCAGAAATTTTGTCAATTCCTCATGGTCGTGATAAACAAAGTCCAAGTATTGTGAGTCAGGTATGTAAGATCGGGGCTCTGGCAGCGCAGGTTCGAGTTCATTTGTTGTTTGGGCAAGGCAGTGGCAGGTGTACAGGAATAATATTGCAATAAATGCAGGTCTCAAAATCATGTCGAGTGAGGTGCTGAAAGGTACACAAAAGTTTAATACCGTAATGAAACTAGGATAAGTTCTAAACGTTTGCCATATTTAAATCTTCATTATTATTTTTATTATTATTATTATTATTATTATTATTATTATTATTATTATTATTATTATTATTATTATTATTATTATTATTATTATTATTATTATTATTATTATTATTATTATTATTATTATTATTATTATTATTATTATTATTATTATTATTATTATTATTATTATTATTATTATTATTATTATTATTATTATTATTATTATTATTATTATTATTATTATTATTATTATTATTATTATTATTATTATTATTATTATTATTATTATTATTATTATTATTATTATTATTATTATTATTATTATTATTATTATTATTATTATTATTATTATTATTATTATTATTATTATTATTATTATTATTATTATTATTATTATTATTATTATTATTGTTATTATTATTATTATTATTATTATTATTATTATTATTATTATTATTATTATTATTATTATTATTATTATTATTATTATTATTATTATTATTATTATTATTATTATTATTATTATTATTATTATTATTATTATTATTATTATTATTATTATTATTATTATTATTATTATTATTATTATTATTATTATTATTATTATTATTATTATTATTATTATTATTATTATTATTATTATTATTATTATTATTATTATTATTATTATTATTATTATTATTATTATTATTATTATTATTATTATTATTATTATTATTATTATTATTATTATTATTATTATTATTATTATTATTATTATTATTATTATTATTATTATTATTATTATTATTATTATTATTATTATTATTATTATTATTATTATTATTATTATTATTATTATTATTATTATTATTATTATTATTATTATTATTATTATTATTATTATTATTATTATTATTATTATTATTATTATTATTATTATTATTATTATTATTATTATTATTATTATTATTATTATTATTATTATTATTATTATTATTATTATTATTATTATTATTATTATTATTATTATTATTATTATTATTATTATTATTATTATTATTATTATTATTATTATTATTATTATTATTATTATTATTATTATTATTATTATTATTATTATTATTATTATTATTATTATTATTATTATTATTATTATTATTATTATTATTATTATTATTATTATTATTATTATTATTATTATTATTATTATTATTATTATTATTATTATTATTATTATTATTATTATTATTATTATTATTATTATTATTATTATTATTATTATTATTATTATTATTATTATTATTATTATTATTATTATTATTATTATTATTATTATTATTATTATTATTATTATTATTATTATTATTATTATTATTATTATTATTATTATTATTATTATTATTATTATTATTATTATTATTATTATTATTATTATTATTATTATTATTATTATTATTATTATTATTATTATTATTATTATTATTATTATTATTATTATTATTATTATTATTATTATTATTATTATTATTATTATTATTATTATTATTATTATTATTATTATTATTATTATTATTATTATTATTATTATTATTATTATTATTATTATTATTATTATTATTATTATTATTATTATTATTATTATTATTATTATTATTATTATTATTATTATTATTATTATTATTATTATTATTATTATTATTATTATTATTATTATTATTATTATTATTATTATTATTATTATTATTATTATTATTATTATTATTATTATTATTATTATTATTATTATTATTATTATTATTATTATTATTATTATTATTATTATTATTATTATTATTATTATTATTATTATTATTATTATTATTATTATTATTATTATTATTATTATTATTATTATTATTATTATTATTATTATTATTATTATTATTATTATTATTATTATTATTATTATTATTATTATTATTATTATTATTATTATTATTATTATTATTATTATTATTATTATTATTATTATTATTATTATTATTATTATTATTATTATTATTATTATTATTATTATTATTATTATTATTATTATTATTATTATTATTATTATTATTATTATTATTATTATTATTATTATTATTATTATTATTATTATTATTATTATTATTATTATTATTATTATTATTATTATTATTATTATTATTATTATTATTATTATTATTATTATTATTATTATTATTATTATTATTATTATTATTATTATTATTATTATTATTATTATTATTATTATTATTATTATTATTATTATTATTATTATTATTATTATTATTATTATTATTATTATTATTATTATTATTATTATTATTATTATTATTATTATTATTATTATTATTATTATTATTATTATTATTATTATTATTATTATTATTATTATTATTATTATTATTATTATTATTATTATTATTATTATTATTATTATTATTATTATTATTATTATTATTATTATTATTATTATTATTATTATTATTATTATTATTATTATTATTATTATTATTATTATTATTATTATTATTATTATTATTATTATTATTATTATTATTATTATTATTATTATTATTATTATTATTATTATTATTATTATTATTATTATTATTATTATTATTATTATTATTATTATTATTATTATTATTATTATTATTATTATTATTATTATTATTATTATTATTATTATTATTATTATTATTATTATTATTATTATTATTATTATTATTATTATTATTATTATTATTATTATTATTATTATTATTATTATTATTATTATTATTATTATTATTATTATTATTATTATTATTATTATTATTATTATTATTATTATTATTATTATTATTATTATTATTATTATTATTATTATTATTATTATTATTATTATTATTATTATTATTATTATTATTATTATTATTATTATTATTATTATTATTATTATTATTATTATTATTATTATTATTATTATTATTATTATTATTATTATTATTATTATTATTATTATTATTATTATTATTATTATTATTATTATTATTATTATTATTATTATTATTATTATTATTATTATTATTATTATTATTATTATTATTATTATTATTATTATTATTATTATTATTATTATTATTATATTATTATTATTATTATTATTATTATTATTATTATTATTATTATTATTATTATTATTATTATTATTATTATTATTATTATTATTATTATTATTATTATTATTATTATTATTATTATTATTATTATTATTATTATTATTATTATTATTATTATTATTATTATTATTATTATTATTATTATTATTATTATTATTATTATTATATTATTATTATTATTATTATTATTATTATTATTATTATTATTATTATTATTATTATTATTATTATTATTATTATTATTATTATTATTATTATTATTATATTATTATTATTATTATTATTATTATTATTATTATTATTATTATTATTATTATTATTATTATTATTATTATTATTATTATTATTATTATTATTATGTATTATTATTATTATTATTATTATTATTATTATTATTATTATTATTATTATTATTATTATTATTATTATTATTATTATTATTATTATTATTATTATTATTATTATTATTATTATTATTATTATTATTATTATTATTATTATTATTATTATTATTATTATTATTATTATTATTATTATTATTATTATTATTATTATTATTATTATTATTATTATTATTATTATTATATTATTATTATTATTATTATTATTATTATTATTATTATTATTAGTATTATTATTATTATTATTATTATTATTATTATTATTATTATTATTATTATTATTATTATTATTATTATTATTATTATTATTATTATTATTATTATTATTATTATTATTATTATTATTATTATTATTATTATTATTATTATTATTATTATTATTATTATTATTATTATTATTATTATTATATTATTATTATTATTATTATTATTATTATTATTATTATTATTATTATTATTATTATTATTATTATTATTATTATTATTATTATTATTATTATTATTATTATTATTATTATTATTATTATTATTAGTATTATTATTATTATTATTATTATTATTATTATTATTATTATTATTATTATTATTATTATTATTATTATTATTATTATTATTATTATTATTATTATTATTATTATTATTATTATTATTATTATTATTATTATTATTATTATTATTATTATTATTATTATTATTATTATTATTATTATTATTATTATTATTATTATTATTATTATTATTATTATTATTATTATTATTATTATTATTATTATTATTATTATTATTATTATTATTATTATTATTATTATTATTATTATTATTATTATTATTATTATTATTATTATTATTATTATTATTATTATTATTATTATTATTATTATTATTATTATTATTATTATTATTATTATTATTATTATTATTATTATTATTATTATTATTATTATTATTATTATTATTATTATTATTATTATTATTATTATTATTATTATTATTATTATTATTATTATTATTATATTATTATTATTATTATTATTATTATTATTATTATTATTATTATTATTATTATTATTATTATTATTATTATTATTATTATTATTATTATTATTATTATTATTATTATTATTATTATTATTATTATTATTATTATTATTATTATTATTATTATTATTATTATTATTATTATTATTATTATTATTATTATTATTATTATTATTATTATTATTATTATTATTATTATTATTATTATTATTATTATTATTATTATTATTATTATTATTATTATTATTATTATTATTATTATTATTATTATTATTATTATTATATTATTATTATTATTATTATTATTATTATTATTATTATTATTATTATTATTATTATTATTATTATTATTATTATTATTATTATTATTATTATTATTATTATTATTATTATTATTATATTATTATTATTATTATTATTATTATTATTATTATTATTATTATTATTATTATTATTATTATTATTATTATTATTATTATTATTATTATTATTATTATTATTATTATTATTATTATTATTATTATTATTATTATTATTATTATTATTATTATATTATTATTATTATTATTATTATTATTATTATTATTATTATTATTATTATTATTATTATTATTATTATTATTATTATTATTATTATTATTATTATTATTATTATTATTATTATTAATATTATTATTATTATTATTATTATTATTATTATTATTATTATTATTATTATTATTATTATTATTATTATTATTATTATTATTATTATTATTATTATTATTATTATTATTATTATTATTATTATTATTATTATTATTATTATTATTATTATTATTATTATTATTATTATTATTATTATTATTATTATTATTATTATTATTATTATTATATTATTATTATTATTATTATTTTATTATTATTATTATTATTATTATTATTATTATTATTATTATTATTATTATTATTATTATTATTATTATTATTATTATTATTATTATTATTATTATTATTATTATTATTATTATTATTATTATTATTATTATTATTATTATTATTATTATTATTATTATTATTATTATTATTATTATTATTATTATTATTATTATTATTATTATTATTATTATTATTATTATTATTATTTATTATTATTATTATTATTATTATTATTATTATTATTATTATTATTATTATTATTATTATTATTATTATTATTATTATTATTATTATTATTATTATTATTATTATTATTATTATTATTATTATTATTATTATTATTATTATTATTATTATTATTATTATTATTATTATTATTATTATTATTATTATTATTATTATTATTATTATTATTATTATTATTATTATTATTATTATTATTATTATTATTATTATTATTATTATTATTATTATTATTATTATTATTATTATTATTATTATTATTATTATTATTATTATTATTATTATTATTATTATTATTATTATTATTATTATTATTATTATTATTATTATTATTATTATTATTATTATTATTATTATTATTATATTATTATTATTATTATTATTATTATATTATTATTATTATTATTATTATTATTATTATTATTATTATTATTATTATTATTATTATTATTATTATTATTATTATTATTATTATTATTATTATTATTATTATTATTATTATTATTATTATTATTATTATTATTATTATTATTATTATTATTATTATTATTATTATTATTATTATTATTATTATATTATTATTATTATTATTATTATTATTATTATTATTATTATTATTATTATTATTATTATTATTATTATTATTATTATTATTATTATTATTATTATTATTATTATTATTATTATTATTATTATTATTATTATTATTATTATTATTATTATTATTATTATTATTATTATTATTATTATTATTATTATTATTATTATTAATTATTATTATTATTATTATTATTATTATTATTATTATTATTATTATTATTATTATTATTATTATTATTATTATTATTATTATTATTATTATTATTATTATTATTATTATTATTATTATTATTATTATTATTATTATTATTATTATTATTATTATTATTATTATTATTATTATTATTATTATTATTATTATTATTATTATTATATTATTATTATTATTATTATTATTATATTATTATTATTATTATTATTATTATTATTATTATTATTATTATTATTATTATTATTATTATATTATTATTATTATTATTATTATTATTATTATTATTATTATTATTATTATTATTATTATTATTATTATTATTATTATTATTATTATTATTATATTATTATTATTATTATTATTATTATTATTATTATTATTATTATTATTATTATTATTATTATTATTATTATTATTATTATTATTATTATTATTATTATTATTATTATTATTATTATTATTATTATTATTATTATTATTATTATTATTATTATTATTATTATTATTATTATTATTATTATTATTATTATTATTATTATTATTATTATTATTATTATTATTATTATTATTATTATTATTATTATTATTATTATTATTATTATTATTATTATTATTATTATTATTATTATTATTATTATTATTATTATTATTATTATTATTATTATATTATTATTATTATTATTATTATTATTATTATTATTATTATTATTATTATTATTATTATTATTATTATTATTATTATTATTATTATTATTATTATTATTATTATTATTATTATTATTATTATTATTATTATTATTATTATTATTATTTATTATTATTATTATTATTATTATTATTATTATTATTTAATTAATAATAATAATAATAATAA